>OX336366.1:10795467-11428150 GCA_946902895.1 Fragum fragum
TGAAATTCTGGATTTTTAAAAAAAATGGGTAGAAAACATTGCGAAAAATGAAGAAATTGCTTGTAACAAGCAATTTCTTCTTTTTTCACAATGTGTTTTGAAGCTTTTTTTTTTTCTTTGGGGCGTCCTAAAGCGTCATTGAGTGGGAATTGGTTTAAAAAAAGATACAGATCATTATTACAGTATCTTTAAGTAAAAGGAGTAAACTCAATACTTCACATGATTTATTATTCGATTGGAAATTTGTTACAAGAACATTACGCGAAAAGGAAAATTGTGCCGAAATTGGAAAATCAAACAAGTAATATCTGAAATACGAGAAGGGGCAGGAATTCCGCCAAACAACACACAAAAAGAACTCAGATAATGTAAAGGTAAATCTGAATTGGTGATTCAAAACAGAATATATAAAAATAAAGTATGAAGAGATGACCAAGTTGAATTTAGACAAAAAATTAAGACCTCGGACAGCCTACGAAAAACGCACAGTCATATAAGACAAATTTTCATTTGTCCATTTTCGTGAAAGTTTGTGTTTTTCATTCTAACTTTAACACCGGCAAAAAATAGCGGATGAAAAACTGGGCTAAGAAAAACAAAGGCTAAATTAACCGCAGACATAGAAACTGAATTTGGTCAAACAAGGAACTTAAACTACTTGAAAAACAAAGGAAGTTGAAAAGTTAAAACTTTATCAAAATCCACAAAAATAACCTGTTTGTGAAGAGGTCCGGTACTTTACGGTACTCTATCGCCGTTATGACAGGACTATTTTCATTGCGCACATGGAGCAGGATAACCGACTTCCTGTTGCGAAGTACTCCATATCACAATAATGGGATTTTAGACAATTCCGTAAATAACCATTTGAGGTGTGATAACAATACTTTCAACGTTTTCAAGTGTTATACGAAAAAGTAAAAGCTCTTACCCATTACGAGAAAACAAAATTTTAGACCAGTCCAAATTGAAAGAAGTTGCGGACGACAAATTTAAGTTGACGAAATTTAAGAAATCTTTGCCTTTTTGGGTAGAAAACATTGCGGATAATGAAGAAATTGCTCGTTACAAGCAATTTCTTCATTTTCCATAACTTTTCCCGAAACTTTTTTCTTATTGGGCTTGAAAAGGCGTCACCGTGTTGGAAATGTTTTTCTTTTGCCAGTCTTACAAAATAAAATTCTATTACGCTCGTAATCAAGATAATTTCACAAAGTGTTTACCATGCCCGTAGCCTGTCTGCTATGTTCATGTACGCATTGCATTATGTTATCCATGAATCTAGTCTCATCTGGACAGTTTGTTCAGATAGTTCAAACCTCACAGTTGCAGTTGAGTACGTAGATGACATTGAGCTCGTTTGTGGCTATACCATTCTAAGAAAGGCTACGTTGTATCTTCTGTACAAAATAAATCTTGTTTAGTTTATCCTGATTTGATTGAACTCGTTTGCGACGAAAGCTCAAAGGTTATAGAGTCGCTCTCGAACACACAAACCAGATATTTTCACGTCCCTGAAAGAGAGGCGGTGGCTTAACCCAACAGCTACCCATTTCCACAGCTTGGTAGACTGGGGCTGGCTATCTAGTGTCTTGCCCATGAACATACCCCGATGGCGGTGGGTCTCGAACTCGTGACCTTAAGTTCATGGGTCAAGCACCTATACCACTCGACCATCGAGGCAGTGAAATCTTGCTTAATTGACCAACTCTATTAAGCGACCACTTTTAATAAGCAATGTTAATCTTAATTTATTTTCAGAAAAGCATTAGCTTTTGATAAATTGACAAATTTGCTTTAAAAAGTGTAGTAACTAGATCCTGTGTTATATGTACTTAAAGAAGAGTTCGAAAAGCATAGGATTTAGTGAGAATTCTTAAATATCTATTGAATGCGAGTAAATCGATCCAAAATAAGTATGTCCTAAAATGTATTAACCCTTTCCTGTTTTGCAAAATTTCAGACCTGTCCAAATTCAAAGGTTTTGCAGACAGAAATTTAAAGTTTCTTTAATTTGAAAAATAACCATTCAGTCGGGTAGAAAGTATTGTGGAAAAAGAAGAAATTGCTTCTTATAAGCAATTTCTTCTTTTCCCACAATGTTTTCTCAAGTATAAGATCACAGGGACGTAAAAACCAGGGATTGTACAGGAAAGGGTTTAGCGAAAATTTTCCTAAGCGACCACTTTTTGTCTGTCTCTTGAACGGTCGCTTAATACAAGTTTTGCTGTAGCCTACTTCACCGATTTAGTCACTAGTTCTACTCGTACAGTGATAGAGACATCTGACTTTTTTTCTTTCTTAAGCCCATTACCAGACGGAACTTTTCTAGACTGGTCCAAATTGAAAGGAGTTGCAGACGACTATTTAAAGTTAATGAAATTATTGATTTTTTTCTACCTTCTGTATAGAAAATACAGAGGAAAATGAAACCGTCCATGAAATCCTGTTCCAAAGGGTGCAAAGCCGTTGTTGTTGTTTTCCTTTCTCACAATCGGCACTATATTAGTTAAACTCCACAAAGTTTTAGGCTAATTCGGGTCTTTAACTCATTATCAAACGTTAAAATCATAGATATGTTAAAATCAAATAAGTAGAAGGCGACATATCAAAGTGCAATTAAACTGTAAATAATCATCGTATGGGATAGAATGCATTCCGAGAAAACGAGAAATTGCTTGTTACAAGCAATTTCTGTTTATCTCACAATGTTTGCCAAAGCTTTATTTCATCAGTGTGTAAAAATGCTGGATTAAGTGGTTAAATCAAATACATTTTGTCCACTTGTAATTTCTACCTTACTATACAATCATACTTGGAATGTTACCTCTAGCTGACCTCTGATGGATCTATCCTCTTTTCAAATAACCATTTTACCGAACTCAGGGGGAGAGGGGTCGCCTGAATGGTCGGAAAAAAACAACAACTTAAATAAAGGCTATTTTTTCCTAAATCCCCCGGTGTTCATTCTTTCTCTTCATTTTTATCTTTTAAATCATCCTCATTGTAAAATTGTCAGATAATGTGTAAGTTGTAAATGCTTAATACTTCTGTTAATTTAAAACTCAGGAATGAATCTCTAAAGGACAACGTCTCCCTGACACGCAGTTTCAGCATCAATTTCAGGTAGTGTGAAAAGATAAAAAGGAGCGACGTGTACCGAGGGCGAACTTTAATTAAATACTGATTATTTTACTAATAAAACAGTAGGTAATTAGTAGCTAATTAAATCATCGTTCGTCCGCTGAATTTTAGTACCCATGACCTTATCTGGTGGGCTGGCACCCTGTATCATGCGATAAACACCTCGACGCATGCGCGACTTTAACCGCACGCGCATGTCACGCGACTCACTGAAATGGCCATTTTTCTCGAGATAGGTTTGTCTTCCATAAAATAATTCATAAAAAGTCGCATGTCGGCATGGAATTTCTCGCATTGATATGAAGATATTAACAAAAAATCTAATTTAATTACATTTTATCTGGTTGGGGTTCTATGATATCGAGTTAATGGTTTCGCCATTACCGATCAGCGATCGTAAATTTTCTTCCATTGTTAAATTTACAATTTGAAATGTAATGTTGGACGTAAACGTTTGAATTGTACTTTTACGAGATGATGTCACTTTGGCTTGACTGGCGTTGAAATGCAAATTATAACGGACCAGAAAGAAATGGCGGGGTCCACTAACAAGAAATCTCTCACATTTGTAAATGACAAATACATGACACTTCAATTACTTTTTAAGTCTCTTTCCTTAACCAGTTACCAGACGGTAAAATATTTAACCCATTCCAACACAGCAAAATTTTAGACTGGTCCAAATTGAAAGAAGCTGCAGACGACAATTTCAAGTTGATAGAATTTTTTCGTCTTTTTGGATAGAAAACATTGTGAATAATGAAGAAATTGCTTGATACAAGCAATTTCTTCATTTTCCACAATGTTTTCCAAAGCTCTTTATTTGAGGGGCGTAAAAAGGAGGGATTGAGTGGGAATGAGTTAACTAGTCAAAATTCTAAGAATTTGCAGATGACAATTAATGATAACTAGGAGAAAGAATCGTGTGATAGGTTTGTGTTTTCTTTCCCCGAAGATATTATTTCCCTAATTTGCTTACCTTTACAAAATACTTCCCCTGAAACCGTCACGCATGTTACTGGCCATCTTTTTTTGCAGAATGACGACGTTTAAAATCGAAGTGGAACTTCCAGTCGGAGCACATAAGGCGCAGTTTAACCAATTCCCACACAAGCCCTCCTTTTTACGCCCCTCAAGAAAAAAGCTTTTGAAAACATGGTGGAAAATGAAGAAATTGCTTTTATCAAGCAATTTCTTCATTATCCACAAAGTTTTCTATCCAAAAAGATAAAAACATTTAAAATTACATCAGCTGGAAATTGTCGTCTGCAGTTTCTTTCAATTTGGACTGGTCTAGAATTTCACCATACGGGAAAGGGTTAAAAAGGAAGATAAAGACAGCTTTCTATGAAGTGTGCACTATTACGAAAATTAACGTCTGTTATTTTGTCAACCCCCCCCCCCAAAAAAAAAAAAAAAAAAAAAATCCTCAGCAGAACAAGGTCTCTCGCTTAATTACCTTGTAACCATCCGCGCGGAAACATATGAATTGAAAAACTAGAATCTGAAAATGAAAGAAGTCTCACTGTGAGCGGGGAGAAGAGTTGAACGAGTTTATGATAATTTGTATTTTACTATTTGTAGATTTGAAATTTAAATGAGCTCGTAAAAACCCATCCGGAGTGAAAACGCTCAATATGGGAGGCTGAAATCATCAAAATTGTTTTGTACGCTTTACTATGTGGTAGAAATTTAAATCACTTGGAAAGATTAAGAGCTCGACGGCAATGTATTTCTCATATATATTCTCGGTTGAAGACCGAATTGTCGTAAATACAGCATAAATAGATCTGTAATTACGACATTTTGTTCATGTGCTATATGTAAGTTCGTAACGGTAGGTTTTTAGATGTGAACATAAAAAAACACGCTGACTTTTTTATTCAATCTACACATTTCTAAATTCGAGTGATTTTGTGACGTCAGCGATGTCAAACCGTCGGTGTGCGATCAAAGTAGGGTAACCTTTTAGAATTTAGAAAGACCAACCGAAATTATTAAATGATTATTTTTGAATGGTTTGCCTCTGCTCAAGCTTATCAATTTTTCAAATAACTATCAAACTGAACTGGGAGATTCCTTTTCAGAGTCTCGAATCGTCGGTGTAATTCTATTCATCTTGATTAAAGATGTAGTTACGAGTTTTAAGAATTATTCCGACGTAATGTTAGAATACTATTGCCCATCAATCATTCTTCTTAAATTCGCTGACATATTAATGATGGATGGCTATGATCAAGTCATAATTGACCTATTGCTGGCCCCGCCCACTAGCTCCATTTGCCGCGCCCATCGACTCCGACAGTAAGTCTCGCTTCGATTTGAAACGGCGTTAATTTGAAAACAATTTGGCAATGAGCATGTAACAAAAATGTTAAAAAGTTGGTTGGTGATCTAAACATCGTAACTACAGCTTGAAAAAACTGTAGTTACGATGTTTAAGTCGCCAAACCAACAAAGCGGCCAATGTCGGAGCTCAAAACTAATCTCAGATCTAAATGAATGATTTCATTGGTCGCCTGGTTATTTGATTGGCAACCGGTATAAGTCAATTGGGTAACAACCCTGTGTACAAAAGTAAGTTTTACTGCTTACAAGTTTATTCGAAACAGGTTCACAGAAGTCATATATCAATTTCAGATTGTTTGTATTACATTTGATTCGGGTGTACACTAACATGTATTTCAGACAGGAACATTTCGAGAACAAGATTTCCTGGCAACAAAAACAACAAACAAACTAACTAAAACCAAGCTTTTGCTGTGCTGCTCCTCGCAAGTTTTGTACATATAGAAACACGAAAAGTCAAAACGCATTTGAAATACATCTTTTTATCTTAATATTCATCAATAAAAATGAAAAATTTCGTTGCATCTGTAGGCAAACGGGCAACACAATATCGGACGACCCGATGGCTTAGTATAAAAACATCGTAAGTGACGATAGAATGTACTGACACAAACGATCTTTTTGCACTAAGCCACCAAAACTATCAATGTCGGAATGCAGGTCGCGTCCACTGGCTTTCGATTTCACACGATGTCAGTGTGCATCATTTATGGTCAAGAACATACCAAAATGCATATCATTGATTGGCTCTCATAACGCACTGTAGTTATGACGTATTCATTATCTAACCTACAAAATTACTTGATATGAATTCAGTCAACATATACTTCCGGTCAAAGTGAATGATTTGATGAATCGAGTTTTCATTTAAATGATCCAGAAACAGAGGTAAACAACGTGCCCCCCTAGCGAATTATCAACAAAAGAAATTTCTCAATTTGCTACTATGTTATCCATTCCGATTGCTTACCCTTGACATGCTGTCAATAAATTCTTTTTCAGAACCGTACTAAAATCAAAGCGTTAAAAGAACTGGAAGCACGGGACATTGTGGGCCAACTTCATGTATTTCTTTCATAGATTGATTGAATCAATAATTCTGGCTTGAATTGGACAAACAGGTGGTGTAGACTAAGATCAGACTGCACGTATGTGCAAGCTGATCTTGGTCTATACCTCCTGCCATAACAGGAGTAGTCCATGTTCCGAATGACAAGGATTAAACTAAGAAATTACGTGGCAATGGATTTATCGACAACCGTGGAGTGATTTGAAAACATTTCCCAGAATCCGTTTTCTGAAGAGTGATTAGCCTTTCTATCCTAATTCTTTAAACCCTGTTAACCTTGATCTGCGAGCGAGTGTTCTGGGCAGATAAGGAAATCTGAAATTCTCATCTGCTCTCATGTCGTCTGCTGGGGACAAATTGCTTAACAGCGCCCTCTTGTTGATTACGACTTGAATGATATCTCGAGGCCCCAGTGAATCATTGGCATTTGTTTTGTGTTTGTTCATTACGCTAAGCTGTTAATTTCAGATCGAGAAGGCGCAAAAGAATAACTCCTGAAGCAAGCGATGCTGCTAGCAGACGATTGTTATTTTCACAGGAACCGCGGTATTTTGAAGACAGAGGGCTGAACAATCCATAATCCAATAATACAAGCTTGTATCTCATTGGTCGGTTCTTATTCAATATTCAACACGCCTTTCTAGGAGCCTGTTTAAAGAGTTATGACTTTTTTCAAAAATTAAACAGTACGGAAAATATATGGCTGTTTTCATGCCAATTTTGTCCCTGTATTATTATTGTTGTCATTATCTATCATAATAAATTATTGTTATTATTTTTATTTTTACCTTCACCATCATAACCGATATAGCGTTGTATTCATCATTATCATTATCAGTGATATCATAATGTAAAATTAAAAGTAGCCCGTATAGCTGATGTGCACAGTCATAACAAATAGTTACAAGACTGCTGTATTATATTTGAAACTGTGAAATATATATAGATATGGTATTCAAACACTTGAAATCTATGTTAGTTTCAAAACAAAATTAACATGGACATTTTGTTCTGATGATCATCTGAAAAACAAACAAATAAACAAACGGTCAAACGAACGAACAAACAAACAAACGAACGAAGGAACATAAACAACTACATTGTATTAAAAAAGCGCCCTTAATACACGGATCGCGACGTCAATCAAGGAAATAAATGACCAATCCAAACATTCATTAATACTGGAAGATAACCTTGAACTCCAACATAAAATAACATAACATAACATATATTTTATTGTATTAAAACATAACATGTTTTATAGCAAGTATAAATACACATAACAAAATATGTGAAATGGATTAACGGAAGAGTACACGATGTTAAAGTGCATTGTTTAGGATCGGATTTTATTAGCAAAAATGACGTACTTTGACAAATTCAAAATGACATTATTTGATGAAGTTGACAGAAGGTTAGATAGTTTTTGAACTGTTGGCCATGTATAATAATATTTTTTAATGTATTTCGAGCGATTGCTAGAAAACTTTGTACAAACTTGTATGAAGTGAAATTCGTTTTCTATCAACCCGGAATTGCAATTTTTACAAATTCTCTCTTGTTTTTTACATTATTTTTTCGCCCACTTTCAAAAGCTAAATCATGAGACGATAATCGTAGTCTTGTTGAGGATATTCTATATTTTGATTCGTGCAGGAAATCAAGATAATTTTCATATATAAAATCATGTTTTATAAGGCTATAGAAACTAAGGCGTGGCGAATTATTGATTGAGGAATACCAGCTTTGCTTAAAGATATCAAGTATACGTTGTTTGATGATATGAAAATTGATGTTTATATCGAATTGATTTCCCAAAATTCATTTAAACCTATTTGTTCTACTGTCTGTTTCACGCAGAATGCCCAGTTATTGCCTTTATATGTGATGTTTCGATCAGTATCTACTTTAAGCATATGATATGTTTTGAATAATAGTGATTCGCGTTTTGAATTCTAGATTTTACACCAATACTTGAGGATTACTTATTTTCTATGTAAGGACAAAGGTATTCGTCCTAGCTTGCCATATATAGCGTTTAAGTTTGTAGAAGTTTTTACACATAAAATTCTCCTGCAAAATTTTGAAAATACTAATTCAATATCCTGACAGGGGTGTACACCCCAAACTTCAGCAGAATAGTTTAATACAGGCAACACAATAGAGTCGAATAAATTAAGTTTTTTTGACAATGTAATTTCTAACTGGTTGAATATTGTGAACAGGTTGTGTAGAGGGATCCTTGAATTTTGTGCTATTACTTTTTGTGTGCGTTTCCAGTTTCCATTCTTGAAAAAATATACTCCAAGGTATTTGAAAGAATCTCAAATTTCAATTTTCTCGTTGTAAAGATAAAACTCGTGTGTTGTCGGCCTATAACTGTTATTTTCAAAGATCATTATTTTGGTTTTTGATACATTAAGTTTGAGATTGAATGTATGACTATATGACTCGATCCCATTAAGGATAGACTGAAGTGATTTAGGGTCGTAGGAAAAAACAACTGCATCATCAGCAAATAACAACATAAATAATTTAACGACATCAAATGAATAAAGTCCATCTATGTTAGAATTAATATGATGTAGAATGTCATTAATGAAGAATAAACAAAAAATACTGATGCACCTTGTTCGACATCTATGTAAAGCATTTTTGTTGGTTTAGCGGCCTAAACGTCGTAACTACAGCTTATTCCTTTGTGGCCCTTGTTTATGATATGTGCATTAATGATAATCCAATTCGATGATATTAAAAACTCCATGTATAACATTTTCTTTATTTCGGATTCAGGGAGACATATTTTTCCGCGCTATGACTGTATACTGTGTTTAAATGTAAATGATGGGGTAGATGACGTGATATTTTGATTGAAAAAAGGCCAAACCAATACGTGTGTGGCCGCCCTTTATGAATGGAGCATTCAAATATATTCTAATGTCAATACTTGAGCTATGCTGTTGAGTATCTGGGATCATCCGTCATCATATTTACATATTAGAATGGTAATCTTGATTTAGTTTTTTTTATTTTGGTCATATTGCACACATGTAACATTATTCTATCCGCGCTATTATGTATCAACCCATTACCAGATGACATAATTTTAGACGGATCCAAAATAAAAGGAAATGCAGATGACAATTTTATGTTAATGAAATTTTAAATTCCTCTATCTTTTGGGTTAAAAGACATTGTGGAAATGGTAAGGTTTTTTTTTCAAAATTCGTCACCAAAACTTCGACATCTGCAGTCTCTTTGAATTTGGACCAGTCTAGTTTCTTGTCGTCTTTTAATGGGTTAACATATACTTTTTGCAGCTAAATTTCTAAACGTTAGCTGTAGTTACGACGTTTACGTCGCCAACCAAAGATTTGCCTTTTAATCATATGTCCCCGACCACATATTTTACAAAATGATATCGTTTTAACCTCGGTCAAAATATCATGTCGGAGGTCAGTGGGCGTGGCAGGCGATCCGTTAACATAACATAACATATAGGATAATCAACTGGTTATTCCAGATATGAAAAAAATTTTCACGTGGATGCGTTGTTAGGCGTTGAAAAAACGAAAGCGCAGCACGAGTTTTTTTAACGCCTAACAACACATCCTCGTGAAATATTTTTTCATGTCTGGAAAAACCAGTTAATCATTCTATTTATAATATACCTTACTAATTTATTTTTTCATTAAAATATCGAAACCAACCTTTTTGATAGAAAGAGTGTCTATTGAAAAAAGTGCGGATGAAAACATGATTGAAGATTTATTACAGAGAGTGAAACTGAAAAGTGTTATCGTCACTCCAGTGACGATATCAAAATTTATTACACTGAGAAATCGCAAGATTTCACAGCAAGGTATATAATAAATATAGTTGCCTTAAAAAATGATGTTCATCATCATTACATAATATTTTAAACAAGTACATAATACCACATACGTTCAACAATGGTAAGCAAAAGAAAGAAAAATGACTCTAATTATGTTGTTGTATTTCTTCGAAATATGCGGGAATCACGTTTCTCTATTTTCTTCTGTCATAAACCAATCTTTAGAATTAATAAATCAATTATTTTGTCAGATATTCGCGCTCTCCCTAACCATTCGAGTTTTTGTAGGTACATTTGATAATAATCATAATAATGATAATAATAAGAAGAAGAATCTTTAGAAGTAAGTTAATCTGTTCACTACCAAATTGTCTATATCATTAGATCTGTATATCATTTTTTTTTTTTCTAAATAAAGCGTGGGCTAGAAAGGGACTATGCGAACTTCCCATGAGGAAATTTAAATTTGTAAGGGAAAACATCTTGAAGAAATGTAAATAATTCATTACCCACTCATGGGATAGTTTTCAGCCCCACCCCTATGTCATTGATACCTGACACAAATTGTATACATTTCCCTAAAATGGGTAAATATTGAGGGGTTTTGGGGGACAGACATACTTGTAATAAGACATTGATGGAATGATGACAATATTGTCCCTATTAGATTTTGAATTCCTTTAAACGCTTTTAACAACCAGTAGAAATGAACAGAGAGAGAGAGAAAGAGAGAGAGAGAGAGAGGGAGAGAGAGAGAGAGGGGGGGAGAGAGAGAGAGGGGAGAGGGAGAGGGAGAGTGTGTGAGTGTGAGAGAGAGAGAGATAGAGAGAGAATAATGAATAAGAATAAAAATATCAAATCATTCTTGTTTTGTTACATAACATTGCCCAATACGGTTATTTTCATGTTAAGCTTTTTTGTTGGCTTGGCGACTTAAATGTCTTAACTACAGCTTATTCAAGCTGTAGTTACGACTTATAGGTCGCCTACCAACTATTTATATAGGTGTTACCGACCATAAATCTTGCAAAAGAACTTTCTAAGCTGAAATTCCAATCGTAGGTCTGTGGGTGTTGTCGGCTATCCGTCAATTAACAACTCGTGTGCAAAATCAAAAAAGAGTGAATGATTGGCTTTATAGCCAAAAGTCAAGAATACAATATAAAGAGCATGCATCAAGGTCAATTCTTTTTTATGGTTTATTTGATTAGTTATTGAAAGAGAGATGCATTCTCAGAAATCTTCATATAGAAATAGACAGGCTAATTCCTTGCATCTGTCCTATATTACTGTCCCCTTGGGACTTGACCCCTGGGGCAGCTGGGATCACGTGGGGTCATGTGCCGCTCTATCGAGATGCTCTGTGAAGTGGTGTCTCCCCACAGATGGCAGAAGAACGTGAAAACTTCCGAAAACGAAAGGACCGCGTGTCCTTGGCTTCGGTTTGTGGCACTTCAACGAAATATTTTGGATTGACGCGACATTGAAAACGAAGTGGGTTTTTCGAGAGGGCCATATTGTTATAAAAACATATTTCATGACCGTCGCCGCCTTCGTCATTGTTTCAATCTCTTTTTTCTCTTCCTTTCACTCTTGCCAAAAGAGAGAGGGAACAAATAGTCTTCAAATAATTACAAATTTGAAGATTCGGTTCTATTTTTAGAGTTTTGTGATATGCATGTTTCTAGAATATTTGAGAATCTGCAAGAACTGAACAATTCTTGCCCTAATATATTACATGTATTGCGTCCTTTTTAGATTTTACCCAACTGTTTGGTATTCTTCTTTCTAGGTTACTATTACTAACTTATTTGACCCTTTCCCAAACAAACAAAAATTACAATTCTATGTTTGTGAAAATCGATAAAAATCTTTGTCTTTTAAAGGTAGAAAGCAGATTCCTAACTAAGAAGGAGAGGCCGTTGTTACTTTTTTTGGCTATAAAAGCTACATGGTTGTTCATGTACAGTTTGTAGTAAATCTTGTATTTAGCGACCACATAACGGACGACCAAAAAGTGGTCGCTTAAAGAAATAGTCGCTTTATATACACTTTATTGTGAAATTGATTCGATTGAACAAATGAATCAATACAGAATTCTAAATAAATTCTATGCTGTTGGGGCTCATTAGAATCGTCTGATTGAGACGATGCTAATGAATTCCAACAACGTAGGATTTTCTTACGAATTTAATTTAAAGAAAAATGCCTTCACTTCTTAAGATATTTTGCTTTTTAAATAAGGGTTTCGATTAAGGTCGTTTAATAGATATGGTCTCTTAATAGACGTGGACACTAGAGTAAGCTCGACTGTACTTTCCAGGTATACTCCTACGTTGTTGTCGTTTTTGAAAACTGCTAGTCGAGTGTTTTGTATGAATAAAATGAGTTGATGAGCTGTCACTTCCCCGCTATTGACCAATCGCTGGCCCAGCCCATTTACTTCTTTGACCCCGCCTATTGCCTCCGACAAAAAGTTCCGCTTCGATTTTAAATGGCGTTATTTCGCAAAATCAAATTTTATGGCTAGTAGCATGAAACCAAAAAAAGTAAAATGGTTGGTTGGCGACTTAAACGTCGTAACTACAGCTTGATTAAGCTGTAGTTACGACTTTTTAGTCGCCAAACCAACAAAGAAAGTTAACAAAAATGGCGGCCGATGTAGCAGTTCAAAACGCGTTTCAGGTCTGAATGAATGATTTGATTGGTCGACTGGTTATTTGATTGACAGTCTAGATTTGTCATTCGCAAACTGCCTTGCATTTGGGTGCGTGGATTCTTTCTTCCGTTGTTGGGATCAATCTAGTTCTACTTTGAGATATCTAGCATCATCCAGTATGGAGCCTTTTCTGTCGTCAGCAACTAGGCGTATTTCGATGTTGCATGGAGAGGTAGATTATTTTTTGACGATATACAAGTTTTATTCAGGAAATAAAGACAAGTTTGCCTATCACACTATATACATGATAAAGTTTCAACAAATCGTTGTCAATGATGGAAAAATAGTTTTAAACCGACGATGTTCTGATTGGCGGGTTTTCCACAATCAATACAAAATCGATTGTCAAATCAAATCATTCACATCTACCGCAAATGAACGTTGAACTCCGGCGTTTATTTTCAGTATGTCGTGACTACAGCTTATTCAGTGTATCATGTTGTCAACAAACGGTTTGTCTTTTATTTCGTGTTCCTGGCCACATATTTTGCAATATACATGTATTGTTGCTTATTTTCCTTGTCGAACTGCTTTGTCAGAGGCGAGTGGGCGGAGCCAGCGATCCGTCAATCCGTTCTACGGGCTTTCCGGTTAAAGTTAAAGATATATCAAGGCTACGGAGTTAGTCGGAATTTTATTCCGTATCAGTATTTCGACAATCCGATGCTTAAATGTTATAAACGTACAACCCTAAGGCTTCATTGTTCTGATCGAAATACGGGATACGTGGAAAAGGAATGATTTCTCATTTTGAATTAACCAAGCGTCGTTACTACAGTAGACTTTAACCCTTCACTGTATGGCAAAATTTTTGACCTGTCCGTATTGAGAGGTTTTACAGACGACTATTTGAAGTCGATTTTACATGTATTTGAAAAATAATCATTATGTAGGGTAGAAAATATTGTGAAAAAGAAGAAATTGCTTGTTATAAGCAATTTCTTCTTTTTTCCACAATATTTTCTGAAAAACAACAACAACAATAATAACAACAATGACAGCAACAACAAAAAAGGAATTGAACAGGAAAGGGTTAATGAGTCGAAAGTTCAACTTTACGGTCGTCTTACAGCGATAATGTTTCAAATTTATGTCAGAGATCAATATTTCACTTCCGTTCATTTGATTGGTCAATCGTTCTATTGCTTCTTTATAACCCATTTCCAGAAGACAAATTTTATAGACCAGTTCAAATTGAAAGTAGGTTCAGACGACGGTCAAAAATCTATGAAAGTTCAGATTTTACAACTTCCTGCTTAGAAAACATTGTGAAAAATGAAGAAATTGCTTGCAACTTTTTGCAAGCAATTTCTTCATTTTTCACAAACTTTCCCGATTGTTTTTTCTTGATGGGTGTCAAAAAGCATCATTGTGTGGAAATGGGTTAATTTGCCGCAATGGTATGTAAATCGCCAAGTATATATAGTACGAAGGGTTATGTTTCCTCTACAGACAGTAATCAAATTAATGAAGATATTCAATCAGTGGAAATCTCAATAAGCCGAGGTTTTGGTCAGGTAGACCGTTATATTAGTTCACGAATTAGAAGGTAAAAATTGTGTAAAAATCCGTGTAAAAATCGATCTAATTCGAGCTTTGTAGTCGCCGACGCTTCATTACGGACCTAATGAATTGTGAGGTTTCTAATTATAGTTATTTCTAACGGAACTAGGAAAAGATGGCGTTTTCCTAGATATTCTTCATTATATTTTGCCTTGCCATGAAATTCCGCTAATTTGATGCAGTTTTTTTCCCTTTCAAATAATCCGTATTCCAGGAAAACTACGTGAATGACAAAAAGTTTTTTTCTTATATTTCTCAAGATCAAGATGATTCACATAATTAAAAACAACAACAAAAAACAACAACCAAAAAAAAAAAAAAAAAAATACCTATAAAGTTATAACTTTATTAATATTAACCCATTACAAGACGACAACATTTTAGACTGGTCCATATTTAAAGAAGCTAAGGGCGACAAACTTAACTGATTAGATTTCAAAAATCTACATTTTTGGAAAGAAAACATTGTAGCTAATGAAGAAATTATTTTAACAAGCAATTTCTTCATTTTCCACAACTTTTCATGAAGCTTTTTTCCCCCTTAAGCGGCTTTATTTAGTTGTAATGGATTAAGTTGTAAGGTTGGTGGGTGTTAATTACCTTAACCATGCAATGTTTTTTAGGATCTTTCCAATATATATATATATGTGTGTATATTTCATATCCTTATTTACTATTCATGTAATCTAGAACAGTCTCTTAACCCATTCTCACACAATGACGCTTTTAAACGCCCCTTTAGAAAAATAGTTAGAAAAACAATGTAAAAATTGAAGAACCAAGCAATTTCTTTATTTCCCACAATGTTTCCAACCAAGAAAGTTGAAAAATCCAAAATGTCATTAACTTTGAAATGTCCTCTGCAACTCCTTTCAATTTGCACCTGTCTAAAATTTTACCGTCTGGTATAGAATATATGTGTACAGTCCATCTTTAATTGCGTTCTTAGAAATGATAATATAATTGTCTTATCAAAATGCTATAAATAATAATAATAATAATAAAAAAAAAAAAATAAAATAAAACCCAACAAATTTATTGGAAAAAAAACTGGGGCAGGTAAAATAAAGTCTGGATAAACTTGAAATATTTGTTTGGGCTTTATTAATGAAAAAGACGTAATTAGACAATTTTGGACCTTTCTGAGACTATTCCAGTCAACCTGGACTGCATTTCTGTGAGTGTATTGTTGTGAACTAATCCACGATAATGCCTCCATATGGTGAACAGTTACCTGAAACAAAAAGATTCTCTGGTGTGAATTCTTCCATGTGTCGTCTGAAACAAAATCTGAGGGTCATCCATAATATCGTTGAATGGCATCTAAAACATCGTAACCACAGCTTTAAAAAAAGATGTACAGTACATCTCGTTTTAATCGACCACTTATGGGACGACCAAAAAGTGGTCCCTTTAGAGAATGGTCTCTTGAGGCACATTTTTTTGTGAAACATATGGAGGATTAACTCGATTGTATTCATGAATTATTACAGAATTCTCGCCCAACTCAATGTTGTTTGGACTCATTAGAATCGTCTCTCTGAGACGATTCTAATGAGTTTCAACAACATTAGATTTAGTTCGATATGTTTTAGCAAATACGACCATTCTTTGTGTAAGCTTTTGATTTTGAAAAGGGGAATTCGACTGTGGTCGATTTATGGAAACGGTCGCCTTATAGAGGTGTTCACTCGAGCAAGATCGACTATAGTTACAGGGTTTTGGTCGTTCATAGACGTTATCATTCTTGGTTCTAAATATCGTAACGTCATTTCTGATTACCTACACTGATACAGTTTCGTTTTATAAAATCCAATCAGTTATTTTTTTATAAGCCTGTCGATAGTGAATGGCGTACACATAACTACAGCTTATTTAATGTTTAAGGTGCAAACAAACGATTTGCTTTTTGGTCATTGTCGTTCTAAAACGTCCTAACTACAGCTTGATTCATGCTACAGTTACGTCGTTTTAGAACGACGACGACGTTTTATTCCATGTTTCTGTCCACGTACTCTCCACACTCAACAAATCATTTTATATTTACGATGGCTGTGACCTGAAGATTTATGTCGTCAGATCGAGGACGTGCGGCAATATCATAGGGAGCTCTTTAACCAAATCCAACAATCTCTCATTTCTAGTCTCGTAAAAGCTTCGAAAAACATTGAGTAAAATAATGAAATTGCTTGTTACAAGCGATCTCTGCATTATCCACAGTGCGTTTTTTTACTAAAAAAGATTAAGCATCTTAAAATTTCATGAACTGAAAATCATCGTCTGCAATTTCTACGAAATTGGATAAGTCTAATATTTTTCTTTTCTTTTTTGCCTGGTAATGGGCTAATTAGATCGCACACAGCTGTACGAGAAAACTCTTTTATCATTTTGTCACAACATTTGGGTTTAACTTCCTGATAAGGACATCTTATTCTGTTTGATGTTCGACTTATCTTATCCGTCTGTAAAAATACCTATGTAAAGTATCTGTTGTGATGCAACATTGCCCTCTAATGGCTTCAAAACAGTTTTTATATCCATCGTTCGAAAGGAAATGTAATCTTATCAAAGATAACTTTTGTTTATATAGATATTAGTAAGAATCACATACTAGAAAACAAGTTAAGCCATAGAACAGTCTTTGGTAAAAAGTGACGTTGTAATTTTCTTTATGTTCAGTATTTTGCTGTAAAGATCTCTTTTTTTGTTATATGCGAAACTATAATTACGTCGCTCTGGATAACTGTCAAAGAATGTAATCAATTTTTTCTTATTTGACATGTGTATACGCTTGTATTTTATTTTTACAGTAAAGATAGTTACACATAGTAACAGCTGTAGTTACGAGGTGTTTTTTTGTCGAACAAAGACGGTGCTATCTTTCCGGCTCAACTGAGGCCTTAGTTATCAAACAACTGAACGATCTCAGTGTGTTAATTGGCAAATCGCGGCTGTCAATCAAGGAACCAATCGACCAATCAAATAATTCATTCAGCCAATAATTCAGATTTGGACTCTGACATTGGCCGCCATTTATGTGAAACATTTTTGTTGGTTTGGCGACCTAAACGTGGTAACTAAAGCTTATTCAAGCTGTAGTTACGACGTTTAGGTTGCCAACCAACTATTTCACTTTCTTGTTTCAAGCTCCTGGCCAATAATTTTTGCAAAATAATATGCAACTTCCTGTTGGAGTCAATGGGTGGGGCCAGCGGCTGGTCGATTTAACTCCAACATTTTTTTATTTATTGTGGTATAAGTCTATTCTTCAAGACATCGTCTTGAAACAACACGCACAACTCAAAATCAGTCTGTGTGGTACAAAGATCATTCATATGCGTAAAATACTGCTCTGCGCGCAGTAGATCAGATGCCTGAGCCTTTGATAAGTAAAAGTGAAGATTTCCTTAACCCCTGTCATGCTGAATTAAAATATTCTATATTCATGTACATGTTTGCTTTAAAATCAAAGGACTGACAGCACTGGAAAGTCTAAATGAGAATCAATATTTCTTTTGAAAATTGATTATTGAAACATCTCTGGCTGAAAGGGAACAAACAGGAGGTGTAGATCAAGATCAGACTGCACTTATGTGCAGGCTGATCTTTATCTATACCTCCTGACAAAACAGGAATATCCCGGGTTTAGAATGACAAGGGTTAATAAAGACAAAAACCGAAGTTGTCTGTTTTGTGCTATACACATGTCCGAACCAATCCTATCGTCGTTTGTCTGTTACCAACAACAATGTCAACATTCTTCACTGACATATGTCACCAGTATTTCATAAAGGTTAATGTTTTGAAATATTTTAATACTTTAATCTTCTTATACATTATCAATCATAAACAATAAATACCCTACATGTGAGAGACCAGGGTATTGTACGGCCATGCATCTGTACGAACAGGTTCCACTTTAACTTGCCGTTAATCCTGATTTAATCCACGGATAATCCGCGTTAATCCTAGAAACAAATGGGCCGGGGTTCTTTGTTTCATCAGACAAATGAACAATGCGTTTGATGTGTTATGAAAAGTTCGAAAGTTACGCAAACCACACCCCATGATGACATGTTTCTATTCTAATTTTGTACAAAACTTAGAACTTGTATCTGCAAGTCTAAAACGGAATAGCTACTTCGCCTCGACAGCGAACATTGGTAGGGGCTTCATTCCATTTTCTTTCATCGTTCACGAGCAAGGCCAATTTTTTTAGAATTTTCCGTAGACTTTCATTGCCTTTTTTATGTTTATCTATTAATTTCATGTCAATGTCCAATGTAAGTTACCCGCATAAACTTTTGTAAAAGACCAAAGTCTAAAACTTTGTCGAAAACCCTACTACCACAACTCTGTATTCAAAACTACATACGGTCAATCTTACTCGAACGAACTCCTCTATTAAGCGGCCATTTGTATTATAGGACCACAATCAAATTCGTTTTTCAAAATTATAGCTCATATTAGTAGTGGCCGTATTTGCTAAAATCACATCATAAATAAATCAATTGTTGTTGGAACTCATTAGAATCGTGTCATTGAGACAATTCTAATGAGTCCAAACAACAAAGCATGAATTTTGTTCCTGCTTGTGAATGCAAACGAGTCAATCCTGCATATATTTCACAGAAACTTGTTTTCAGCGACGAGTTTCTTAAAAGAATCACTTTTTTTGTTCATCCAGTGGGTGGTTATTTACTGTATAATATAAACATACAATATGCATGGTTAACAGAAGACAGTGCAAGATTAAACGATGTGATTGGATGAAGAGATGCAAGATAATACAAATAATAATAATAATTATGATCATAAAATGTGATCAAGTTGGGGAAAACAGATAAATAGACTTAAGATTTATGCGTCTAGTTCTTTACTCTTTTCTTTATCATTATTATTATTATTTTGCATGGACTTTGTCTATGCAGAGATTATGAAATAATTTTTAAATGTTCGGTTAACGAAGTCAATGATCAAAGTAATTATATCCATAAGAAAACCCTCATACAGAAAAAAATAAAAACAAACAAACAAAAAATATATAGTTTAATATGTTAGTGAGAAATAATGAAAACAGGGCATTTCCACGTTTGACTTCCAGAAAATCGCATGGTATCCCAGGCCAAAGTGTAGGAATTGGATTGAATTGAAATGGCGCGAGATTATTTATCAAATTACAGAAAAATGAATGTTTATAGCAACAAGGAGAGAGAGAGGAGGAGAGAGGGGAGAGAGAGAGAGAGAGAGAGAGAGAGAGAGAGAGAGAGAGAGAGAGAGAGAGAGAGAGAGAGAGAGAGAGAGAGAGAGAGAGAGAAATCACTGATAACACACAGTAATATTTTTTTGTATTATATTTTCCATGGTGGATACTTATTTCAAGTTTTACTTAGATTGAGTTAACAGCGATTCGAAAGAAATAATACATTTCTCCATTATGCTTTCTACCCCAATGGTCCCTTAACTCATTCCAAAAAAAACACTCCTTTTTAGGCCACTTTGGAAAACATTGTGGAAATTTCAATGTGTGGGATTTGGTTAAACGCGAGATTATAAATCCCTATTTTATTATAATCTAACGTCTTTTTATCTAAATTTCCGAGATACAGTAAAAATTCTATCCAGGGAAATGACCTTTATTTCAAATGGTTGGAATGTCGTATTCACAGTCATTCTTGCTCAAACGACAACCTGCATCAAGGACCACTTTGATTAAGCGACCAACAACAAAATTCCCTTTCCAAAATACAAAGGAACTTCATAATTGGACCTCTTGCTAATAAAATTATCAAAACTAAATCCGATATTTGATGGTCTCCTTAGACGTACTGAAATATTTATAGTCGCTATCATTAAAGCCGCCGTTATAGCGCAGTTGGTAGCGCGTCGGACTGTCAATATAGAGGTCCCGGGTTCGATTCCCTACGGCGGCACTCATCCTTTCCGACTATTTGTCTCTCACCAATGGGTCGATAATCGTAGACCTATGTGGGATAGCAGCTGAGGGCTAGGTAAGGATGTAATGATAGTACTGGTGTGAGAAATACCAGGATTCCATTGTTAGGTGCTCCAGCCGCCGCGATATAACTGAAAGATTGTTGAAAGCGGCGTAAAAACCCATTCAAACAATAGTCGCTATCATTAATATCAACATCATATATTGTATTTGGAGTCACTCTAGTGTCTAATTGTAAATGTTTATGGGCCGAAGGCCTTATAACTTTAAAAAAAATGATCAAATGACAGATTTCTAATGAGTTTCATCAGCCTATTAATAATAGAGAATATGAAAACTCTATGAATTTATTATGAATATTTCTAATAAATTCCTACTTTTCCTCTTGTACATTGAATTATCGTTTGTAATCAGTAAAACCAATTTCACACCTATTCCACCACCACTGGGGTGAGAAAGTGAAGATGAAAAATTTATACAATCCGTATTATCAAAGTAAACAACGCTTTCATGTGTACCGCCTGGCAAGCAATAGTCAGCGTTGATTCATCAACGAGTTTTCACACCCAAAGTTTGTTAGTTGGAATTAATCAGTCTATGGTATCTTCACTCGCATTTGAAAATAATTACAAATACACGCGCGTGCGTTTCTCACCAATCTGTAATAATTCATTACTCCATTTAGTATTAATTTTCGGTAGATCATATTGGCGGTATTGCTTTTAACAAATGCATCAAATTTAGGGAGTACGGATCAAATGTCATCTTCATCCATTTTTTCTGTGGTCAAGCAATAATAACAATTGAACTTTTTTCAACTGATCATTTATCAACTCTTTTTTGTAATCGTTGTTCAACGGATTCACTACAACGCACAGTAAAAATAAATCAGACACCCTATTACGCATTTCAAAACAATCACGCTTTTTTACACTTCGCAAGAAAATGGTTTTGGAAAACACTGTGAAAAACGAAGAACTCGCTTGTTCCAAGCAAGTTCTTCATTATCCATAATATTTTCTGCCCAATAGACAAAAGTTTCAGAATTCTATCAACTGAAAATTGTCGACTGCAACTACTTTGAACATGGATTAATGAGTCGACGAAAAAGATTTTCATATTGATTGACCAGTCAATTTTCGTCTTCCAAAAATCATTTCCATATTTATATGTTTACTAAAGTTATACTTGAGGTTGCATGCATAAATGTACGAAAAAAAAAATCGTGTCATAGCGTACAAAAATATATTTTCGGGTTTCACATATATGTTTCAAAAGTGGAAATATCTCATCTCCACCAGAGCACACAGAAAGACATATACATGTGAATTTTGAAATGAAGTTTCGAAATAGCGAGGCTTCCTTGCGAGCGTCTACAATTTGTGACACAAAATATGCTCCATACGTACACCAGAACTACATTACGTATATACGTACACCAGAACTACATTACGATGCCAGCGCAGATTTTGCAGGAGCTCTATGATTTGTATGCTAGCTACGATTGTTATTTTCTTGCTTAACCCATTCCAACACAGTGGAATTTTAGACCGGTCCAAATTGAAAGGAGCTGCAGACGACAATTTCAAATTGATGGAATTTCAAATTTTTTCGTCTTTTTGGATAGAAAACATTGTGGATAATGAAGAAATTGCTTGATCCAAGCAATTTCTTCATTTTCTACAATGTTTTCAAAAGCTTTTTCGTTGAGGGGCGTAAAAAGGAGGGATTGATAAGGAATGGGTTAATTTTACGCATATAACATCCTCACTGAAAGTAAATATGACATTACATGCTTTTGACGATCCCTGTAGACGAAAATAAACTTCAAGCGATCACAGCTAAAAGGTCAGTTGATAGATGGTGTTTGATCGATGATACCGGTTTTTGATCGTATTTGTTTATCTTTAACTCTTGTAATGCTGCATAAAAAAATCATTTTCAATGTTGCATGTAAACCAAAGGACTGACACTACTAGTGGTGGGTCAATATTTTTGAAACAACCTGACTTAACCCTGTCCTGTTCAATCTCTGTTTGTACGGCCTTGTGATTTCATAACTGAGAAATATTGTAGAAAAAGAAGAAATTACTTGTAACAAGCAATTTCTTCTATTTCAACAATAATTTCTACCCTACTGAATGGTTATTTCTCAAATTAAATCCACTTTAAATTTTCGGATGCAAAACCTTTGAATTTGGACCTTTCTGAAATTATGTAAAACAGGAAAGGGTCAAAAGTTCAAATAGGTGGTGTAAAATTAGACAAGACTGCACTCCTGCCAAAACATTTTATTCTGGTTTTTGCATTACAAGGGGTAAATTTCTCGTCAGTAATAACAAAGTAAAACACATGGAACAATATTTTCATTCGTATATCGACTGTTTTCAGCTATACAGCTCCTCGTCACACATCCAGTTATGACGGTAAATATATTGACAAACGAAGATCACAGACGCCGAAATTGTATCTGAAGGTGTTAACAAATTATCGAAAAACACTCACAGTGTTTACCCTCTCGCCTTGCACCGTCAAGTACCGTTAGGCCAGGCTTTGTCGCCGTGGCGAATAACTGTTTCAGCGTAATTGTTGGAGTGCAAGAGTTGTCTGTTTATTCTGATTAAAATCATGTTCATTAGTGAAAGAGAGGAACAAAGTGTTTATCTCGTTATGAGTAGAAGCTTGGTACCTCTTCTATTTTACACTTAATATTAGTGCCGATATCTAAGAAAGAACGGAAGGAAGAAATGGTTGAGACAGAAGAAAATAAAAGAGAGACAGAGAGAGAGAGAGAGAGATAGAGAGGAAGGGAGAGAGGAAAGAGACAGAAGGGGAGGGAGAAAGAGAAGGAGAGATAGAGAAAAGGAGAGAGAGATTTGAGTGAATAATTTATATTTCATTTTAACTTTTAGAAGGCCATGTAGTAGATAAGATGTAATAAGCATGTTAACACATATCTTCTTCTATAAATACAATTCATATATTGATCATTACTATATTTCGAATAATGTCATTATATAGAGGAGGTAATATGTAAAGACATAACGTATAATGATATGTATATCAATTTTTCAACATGCACCTCTAAAACAGCTCCAATATTTATGAATCATGTATTTAGGAAACATTGTGGGAAAGATTAAGGTGCTTGTAACAAAGAATTTGTTATTTTAAAACAGGGTTTTCTCCCCATTCAAATCAGAGGCAATTCTTCAGTTGCCAAGACTAAAAGTAAGAAAGCTTTAAAGAAAAAGAAAATGGGCCTACTTTCTCAAGAAATAATTTCAAGTACTTTAGCCTTTGACAGGGAAATCAGAAGACAAAAATGCCATCAATTTGATGTATAAAATACGGAGCCCGTCTCCCCGACCCCTGCATGAAAGCCCATGAAACCCCTAACAAATATTGCCGTCTAAATTAAGAGGAAATTGAAAATTCTCTAACCATTATTATGTTAATGCCTCTTCAAAAACGAAAATCCTTATCCATTTGGGACCTTTCCCAAATTTACCTGGGCATATGCTTGGTATTTCAACAAATACGCGTGTACACGAAGTAAAAACTCAGATCAGCCTGTGCATACGCACAGTCTGATCAGAGTCTTTACTATGAGCTCTACAAATAGGTACTGATTCAAAGTTTCATTAGACGATCAGCGAATGTTCTACATGCCCTTTGGGACTGTTCAGGTTGCTTACGTAGTCAAGCCTTCGAGCATATGAGGAAATGATGGGTTACGTGAATAACAGGTTCGTGTACAAAACAAAAACACACACACAAAAAAAAACCCACCCACCCCCTCCCCAAAACACACACCATCGACTACGTGTAGGAGTTGTCAAACATAATCTAGGGGTATTGGTGGTCACTTTTTTTATTTTTAATTGTCGCTTGGGAAGATGAGCTAACAACAACGTCGAAGCTTAGAAGCCGCACTGACCTGGACCGAGGAAATATTATACAACACGCACATTTCAAATAGTTCGGATATTCACAAGTTCGAAAGATTTAAGGTTTATACTAGTATCTGATTTTGTGAATGGCAAATTCACCTTTATCTCTTTCTACGCAAAATTCTTCTCGTTTTCATATATACATGTAATTAAATTATGGCACATTTTTTATTTATATTTTTATGCCACATTTTCGAAACTCTATAACTTTGGTTAACTGCCTATCAGGTTGATCGGATTGACAGGCCACAATAGATCTTATCCTCACAAAGAGTATCTTTTTACTCATTTATTATTATTAATTTTGATGTTGATTTTCTTTTTAATAAGAATTTTAGAAAACTATATTCTGCGTATTACAAAATAAGTATTATTTTCAAAACATTTTGTCGTCGAAATCAAATAATATTGATTTTTAATTACATTGTATTTCAAAGAAAAAACACCCTGTCTTTTTCCATTATTTTGTAAGAACATCGACATTACATCTCGATTAGAACTCTTGCCGGAAGAGTGATCTCAAAACACTCGTCGCTCTAACCATGATTCTAGTAGTCTTTTGACTTTTCCGACAGAACTGTTTCAAGGGGTTTAGCTAAAATAAACATTTAGACAGGCATTTAAAACTCTATGTGGAAACAATTGCCATTTTATAACCTTTATTAGGACATCAAAGTACCGAGAGCACTGGACTGAAGGATAGGTATAGGGCAATAGAGATGTTGAAGACGAATTTCATGTCACTTTGATTTGTCCCTATTATAAGGATTTAAGATCTAGGTATATCCCTACTTTTTACCATAAACATCCTAATATGTTTAAATTTACCACATTACTTAATACTGATAATAAAAAGCAACTTATAAAACTGTCATCATTCTATTCAAATGCCTCATAGATGAGAAGAAACTTTTACTCGATCGAGTCTGAATAAATATTTTCACATTTATCCAAGGCACCGTTTTTTTTTTTTTTTTTTTTTTTTTTTGTTTTGTTTTTTTTTTTGTTTGTTTTTTGTGGACGACAAAAGGGTTGTAAAAACAGCTAGAGACAAGCTGTGTTTGTGGGCCCGGAAACGATGTTCTATGACTTATTCAGTTTTCGCTACATTATGATACTCTCATTATTAACATGGCTTATTTAATATTGTTTATTTATGTGGCTGTGTCTTTTGGGTAGAAGACCTTGTGGATGATGATGAAATTTCGTGTAACAAGCAATTTCTTCATTTCTGGCAGAGTTTTCTAAATGTGGGAAAAAAGGTTGTTGAAAATCCTAAATACAATTGAAGAAAGGAAAAATAAATATACAGTTTTATCATACAACTACAAAATTTCCTTAAAACTTTGCATGCGAACATAGTCGTACTAGGAAAAGAAAGAGAGGTCTTTATATCAGGCAATGACTCATACAAGTTTGATGTCATTACCAGCTAAAATGACGTCACGCTGAACGTTATTAGGATTATAAAAAGGTTGATTTTAGAGAATGCTCAAGGGCGTCTCTTGTCGTCTCTTAGTCAAAGTTCGTTGGTTTATGAGACATAGAATACTGTGATGTAGTAATTGTACTGAACCTTGTATTAGCTTCTAGCATCCTAGGAATATCGGTCAATTGAAATATCAAATTTTCCTTATCAGCTCGAATTCAAAGGGAGGTTTTGTTTCAAAACTACAACAGTATATTCTTTTGTTATTGTTAGAATCATTTCGTTATATTTATTGCCTAATAAGTTTAACCATTCAAATTGTATTGAGTACTTTATCATTTTAATCCTTTCCCGTTCAATCCCTGGTTTTTACGTCCTATGATTTCATAATTGTGGAGAAATTGTAGAAAAAGAAGAAATTGCTTGTCACAAGCAATTTCTTTTTTTCCACAATATTTTCTACCCTATTGAATGGTTATTTTTCAATTAAATCACAAACTTTAGCATCCCGTCTGCAAAACCTTTGAATTTGGACAGGTCTAAGATTTTGTCAAACAGGAATGGGTTAAAAATTAATGTTCTCCGTAGTGTAAAAGCGCCGTCCTTTGGTGAATCGCGTCCAATAAACACAATGTCAAACTGTCATAGCATCGGGACCTATACCCTTTCTATTTCCTTGTTACTACCCAGTTCAAACTGTCTGGATATTTCTTATTAAAGTTAAAAAGTTGTGAGTTTATAGTCTGTCACCACGCTCATTCGTGCTCTACCGACTTTACAACTTAGCCCCACGATCATAGAGTTACAAGTCGGCTGTTAACACACGGCGCCTACGGCTAGCCACAGCACATTGGCTTGTAACCCTCACATGTACCTATTTATACACCTGGGTGGAGAGGAGCAACGTGGAGTTAATATTTTGCTCAGAATAATTTCCATGACCTGAGCGGGATTCGAACCCGGGACCCTCCGATCCCGTGTCCCTTGTCCTACCACTAAGCCATGGACTCCACAATTATTGGTTTCCTAGTCTACAAATAGTGTTGAATATTTTAGAGTAAAAAGTATGAAATAAAAAATGTCACAAAAAATGTAGGACCCTTTCTCTTGACGGACCACAATTTTGTATCAACCCATTACAAGACGACCTGATTTTAGACTGTCCTTATTTCAAAGGAGTTGTCGATGACAATTTCAAGATAGTAGAATTTCAAATATCCCAATAGTAATTCAGGGTCGTAAAAATGAAGGCTTGTGTTGGACTGGTTAATTAACAACGAAAACAGATTTACATCCAAAAACAATGAATTTGCACGAAATATCCAGATATTCAACATTATGAAACTGACAAACTCACAGACAGAGGATTGTGCATTTAATGCGGCCAGCTAAAATAAAATTCGGGCTTATATATTAGAGAAAATCGCCTCAAAGTTGATCTTCTTTAAAATCTTTAAAGATCACAAGCCTATTTGCTTAAATACCCAAAATACGTTTGCTTAAGACTTTAGAGGAAATACGGAGTTAAGTTATAAGAAGTGATTCAAGATTTAATAAATACTAGTACTCAATATCGTTACCCTTTACCCCGAGATATTACTCTACAACAAAAGTGATACTTTGGGTGTTTCGAAACCAAAATTTAATTATATTTATACCTTGTTTGTTAAAAGCCATTTAACATGAACATATTATTATTATTTCTCTTTATCTCAATGTCATTGGATATACTTTTATATAAATATTTACAAAATATCTAGGATGGGTTCACACACTAAGATGCTTTTAAGACGACTGTCTTTAGTTAGACCTACACAGCGATATCTTCGTTATGTTTTCTGACTAGTCAAAGCAATGTTTCCACATTGGCATCGTGCTTTCAGTAGTTCGATTCCTCTGAGTGTTGATATTTCAATAATGATAATAATAATAATAATAATAACTAACATGTAACATTAATCGCTTTGGCTATAAACCGCGGAAAGTGCTGGAATGCGCGACTGCGTGGTTTATGATAGGAAGGGACAGAAAAGCACAGACAAACACACAATAGGAACAAAAACAAAACAGCCAAAAACAACAACAACGACAACAACAAAAAACCTTGAATTTGTCGTCTCGACCTAGTTAAGGAATGTATGAACCTATATCTAGAAAATCGGATCACACGTTTAATAACCATCTTACTTAAAAGATAAAACTATTTAACTTTATCCTTCTACTTAACTATTATTGAAACAATGTTTTGATTTGGGGTTTACACATATTGGTGTGGCTTTACGCCCTCTATGAGGTGATGCCACGGTCTAGTAATGGTGATTACCCTTGCAGAAAGCATATGAGTAAGTGGACTTCGACAGTAACTTATCTAACCCATTCCCATATGATAAAATTTTAGACCAGTCCAAATTGAAAGAAGTTGCAGACGACAATTTCATTGTTATTGAATCTTTAAAATCGTTGTCTTTTGGGGTAGAAAAAATTGTGGATAATGAAGAAATTGCTTGTAACAAGTAAATTCTTCATTTCCACACTGTTTCCCAAGCTTTCATATTGAGGGGCGTTTAAAAGCGTTATTGTGTGGGAATGGGTTAATCTTTGACCTGGGGCAAGAGAGAAATACAAATCCCTTGAATATTTTTATATTACATGTGTGATATTACACTAGTGTAATAACCTTTGCAAATGAACTGCAACCATTTGTGTACGGTGAAAATGACGTCATAGTACATGTCATGACGTCGTTTTCATGCTTCTCAGATTATTTCTAATCGACAAATTTCAAGAATTTTATCGGTTTATCGCAAAAAAACTTTATCATAGAATCATACAGTCGTGGTCATAAAATATCAAATTTATTAAACTCGTCATCTAAAACAGATAAAAACTCTATAAAGCCTCTTTTTAGCTCGGCTGTTTTCGGAGAAAATCCGAGGTATTGATATAGCCTTGGTGTCTTCGTCGTCGTTGTCGTCGTTGTTGTTGTCGTCATGCGAAAACTTTGACATTTTGTGATATCTCTGGTTCTTCTAAAGGCATTCATTAGGAGCTGGGCACACTTGTGCACTATCAAAAGAGCAACCTATACTATGAAGGGGGATAACTCTAGATGCATTCTGTCTACTATCCAGCACCCAATAGCCGAGCGTAGGCATCCGTAGGTGGTGCTCTTGTTTTTTTTTTTTTATCTGCTTATAGATGACTATTGTAATAATTTCGGTACTTCATGACAACTCATCCAATGCCGCCTATCTATCCGTATCTATTTAACCCTTTCCTGTTTTTCCAAATTTTAGACTGGTCTAACTGAAAGAGGTTGCAGATGACGATGAAAATTGGATGCAATTTGAAAAGAAACATTAGAACATATTGTGGGTAAAGGAGAAATTGCTTGTAACGAGCAATTTCTCTTTTTTCCACAGTATATTCTCAAGTATAAAATCACAGTGACGTAATATCCCGGGTTTGTACAGAAACGGGTTAAAAGATATTGATAGGGCTTGTTTTGGGACATGGATAATAGAGAGACGAATCCTACAAGAGTCTGATACTAGTAGTGCAATGATTGTTGCAAGTACATAAAATTCTGCGCTGGCCAATTACACACAAGAACCTCGCGACTACAGCTGCAAAAAAGCGGCTACCAGGTTTTGACCGCCCAACGTTGACATGATGATGAAATTTGTCAAATAAAAAGAAAGGCTTTGAGATTCCATTAGTGAAAAGAAGACTAAAAAGAAACGATCAAGTAAAAAGGTTGACATGAACTCTTTCTTAAACTGGTTGGATGTTGAAACAGAGCACCCCCCCCCACCACCCCTTCCCCCCTAGAAACACTTTTATACAACATTTGAAGAAAAACGAGAATTCTCTATTCGGTATGTCTACGTGAAGGTTGGACACTGTTTGAGCCCTCTTAACCAATTCCCACACAGTGACGTTTTTGGACGCCCCCAAGGAAAACAATTGGGAAAACATTGTGGAAAATGAAGAAATTGCTTGTAACAAGCAATTTCTTCATTTTCCACAATGTTTATTTACCTATAAAGTTGACAAAATCTAAAATTTCGTAAACTTCAAATTGTCCTTTCGATTTGGACCAGTCTAAAATTTTCTTGTGTGGTAATGGTTAAATCAACGAAATATCTGTAACGATGCTGCAAAAAGTAAGCCTGTATGACGGTCCTATTGAAAGATGATCCTCTAATAGTTTAAGGAAGTATGTAATAAGGGATAATAAGGATTAAGTCAATGTTTGATCAACTGATCAAAATGAATCTTCAAATTCAGCGAGAAATTGAGATCATTAAATCCATTTACTAATAAATTAAGACTTTTAAATCTGTGTATAAAATTGGTTGGTGTGGATCTGTCTATGTGCTCCTCGATTTTCACTGGATTTATTTTCGTATCAGTGTTTAACCCATTCCAACATGGCAAAGTTTTAGACTGGTCCAAATTGAAAGAAGCTGCAGACGACAAGGTCAAAGTTGGCGGAATTACATTTTTTCGTCTCTCTGGATGGAAAACATTTTTGATAATGAAGAAATTGCTTTATACAAGCAATTTCTTCATTTTCTAAAATGTTTTCCAAAGCGTTTTTCTTGAGAGGCGTCTAAGGATGGATTGTGTTGGAATGGGTTAATTCAAATAACACATCTTCTTTGATTCAATCGGTAGCTACATAGTGAATATTTTGGTCATTATTTATTAAATCTGTTTAAAAACGAAACCCGATCTAATTACCTTACTTGCTAGAAGAATTTGAATAAGAAAAAAGTGCAATTTTTGTGGGGTATAAGTGTATGTGTGTACGTGTGGATGGGTGGGTCGGAAAGAGGTGATTGATGAAATATAAAGCATCTTGGTCGATTTTTAATGGTAGTTCAAAGCAGTGGATACCCTTCTCCATTAACTAATGCCTTATTTCATATTGAATTTTAATGTTCTATTTGTCGTATATCTCTTGGGTATAATTAGAAATAAAATCAACAAAAATAAACAAGAACTCCAAATAAATGTGTTGTTTTGTTATATTAAATATACTATTTTTTTTTCAAGACCATTCGTTATGATTCATATAAATAAACCACAGGCAGGTGACATCGGAAAGAACTGCGCAAGGCAAACGGCTGTTTTTTTTTTATTTATTTATTTTTTTTATTTTTATTATTTACTTTTTATTTTAAATGATTATTTCTAGACACAATTAATCATTACCTGCTAGTATATCATTTACAATAAGAACCCATTTCATTAAATATTAGTTTCTCTGTCTTTTTCTTTTCTCGAGTGAGTGCATACAAGATGCGCCCATAATTGAAACATACGGTCTGTGTTTAGTATTTCCAGAAGCTTCTCATCACTGACTTCTCAGTGCGTGTTGAAAAGATTTCCTTCAACGGTAGAAAATAGCTAGTTAACGATGACAAATAGTAAACAGTAGTAGAGTGTTGGGTTTCAGTTGACGACATCAGACTCTCCACGGATAGGAGGACGTTTCGGCCAGCCTCATTAATTCAGTATTGATCGTGTAGCATCCTCTATCAGCCAGTCGTATCTTCTTCACACCATAAACACGCAATCTTATTGGATAGCGGCACGTCAAAGGGGCAGACCCGATTATTTATTCTTCCATACTTAGCAGCTTAAACAGCATTGTGATCTATCAAAATCGTACTAACATTTTGAGGACATAAGCTCGGTTTTACTAGGTTAAGCCGTATTTCTTAGGCTGTCTTAATTCTCTATAGACTTTAGACTGATAGTTTGGGATCAGGAAAAAGAGCCGAGATCTTCTTAGCGGCTTAGCATTAGGCAAAAAGCTACAAATATTTAATAAGGACACAGTTTAATGGTTTCAATCGGTTTGGTTTTTATAGTGTACGGATTAATGCAATCTTATTAAGAGAGCAAGAGATAAGGAAGAAAATCCTGCACGTGCCAATTAGGTAAGTAATTACACTGTCTTATCTCCTCTGTTACCTTATTTGGTAAGGATTTGTGTTTTAGCTATTTAATCGAACCATATTTTATATCATAAGTTTTTGTATCTGCTCACATCTTTTAATGAGAGTTCTCGGCGACTTTTTTGAAATATCTTATTGGATTTATCAACAAAGATTTAAGTCAAATCAAAAGAACCAGTATTAATCTTGGTTAATTGTATGATTCCGTCTTTGATCACCTAAGAAACCAGTCACCATTCACAACAACGTCTTAAGTTTTTGTCCTTAATACCTAAAATATGAAGAAAAATCCAGCTAAGACTAAACAAAGGCACAAATAGACACAAAAACACATTTTTTCTTTTTTTAATCAAAATCTTCATTTCGTTTTGGAACTTTGTCCTACATAGGTAAACCTATATCTTGAGACTCCACCCTACTGTATTCCTTCTCCTGTCTGTAAAAGAGGGGATGATCCCGAAACAGTCACTATGCAATATCACTGTGTCCCTTAATCCGATGTTATAACCCATTCCCACAAAATGACACTTTTAAACACCTCTCAATATGAACGTTTTAGAAAACATTGTGGAAAATGAAGAAATTGCTTGTTACAAGCAATTTCTTCATTAACCGCAATGTTTTCTACCCATAAAGATAAAGAATTTAAAAATTTCACCAACTTAAAATTGTGGTCTACAACTCCTTTAAATTTGGACTGGTCTAAAATTTTATCATGAGGGATTTGATTAAACAGTCACCTATTTAAAAGATCTGATCTGAAGACAATTTTCATCAAAAAAATACTGACGTCTGAGGTTTGTGTCATATTGATGCAAGTGAAAGGAAACAATACATACACCAAACCTGATGAATTTGGAATAGATCAAGCTTCCATTATTACGGGGACATGACAATCGCTTTAATTTTTTTGACTGGTCTAAAAATTTAAATGGGCAAATAGGTATGTGAAATAATAACATAAAAAACAATAAACAGTACATGAACTAGAAATGCTTTTTACGGGCGTTTTCTTTTTTCCTCCCACAATTCTTTTGGTTCGGTCTAAAAAATTTCGTCTGACTTCCTCTAACACAAAATAACGCAAGTTTTAACTAGGAGTTAAATTTAATACCTTGGAAATTAAACTGTTATTGTTAAATATGCGATTTATTCAAATCAAAATTAATCCTTTTTGAGGAAAATTAACAAGTATATTAAATATCTTTTTTTCAGTTTAAAGCTATTCTGAGAAAATAAAATAAGTTAAAGGCTTAAAGGGTGGTAAAAGGCATTTAAAGCACACAACAGCTAAAGCTCAAGACAAACATTAAATTCGATTCCAGATAATTCATAGTTCGCTAAATGCTAAATTATAAAGTGTGCAAACTACTTCATGACAAAAAAGGAAACCCTTTAATTCATTAAGCGATTAAAGTGATTAAAGTATAAATAGTTATGAAATAAAACGAGGAACTGATAAATATTAAATCAACAAGAGTGAAAGAAAGCAGAAAGGGAAAGAAAGAAAAATTCGGGGACAAAAAACTGAGGAAGAAAAAAAAGAGAAATTGAAAAGTATGTGCTGGTCAAAATGTCGTTTAAGATTCATAGAGATCGGTTATGAAATCAGTCAGGGTTTCTGGTCAATTTTTCATGATAAATTCCTATTTGACTGTGACGTATTTCTACTTCATAGTTTTCTTTGTGGGGAAGTTTTAGGCCCATCTGGCCAAACAGACAAAGTTTATAAACTTTCTTTAATTGTAATTTGTTGTCTGCAACTTCTTTCAATTTGGACAAGTCTATTTTTTGTTGTGTGGTAATGGGCTAAACAAGCTAAGCTGTGGTTACGACGTTTAAGTCGCCAAATCAGCAAAAAATCTTCAAATCACTGTTGGCCAATGTCGGAGTTCAAAGTTGACTACCAAACTAAAAGATTTATTTGATGGGTCGACGAGTCTTTGATTGACAACTGAGATTGGTCAATTAGGAGAACAGAACAGAACAGAACAGAATATTTATTTAACAATCTGACTTGAACACATATGGTTCATCGTCAAAATACAAACATAATAAATCACATGCATGAGTACGTACATATTTTTAACAAATAAATAAGGAATAAAATGCGGAAGAGATTTTTTGTTTTGTTTTCATGGAGGTATGAACAAAAAAAAAAACAAAACAAAAAAAAAAAAAATGAACACGCGAAAGCTTTTTTTTTTCAAATTCATCAACTAATGATAAGCAACTTCTTTTAATTTGGACCAGTATATAATTTTTGTTGTATGGTAATGGGTTAATGAAATTATTTTTTCTCAATCGAAGTCACGTGTTCTATCTTTGGCTTGCGTTTGAACAGCGCTGTTGATGTTATTTTAACGAAACTTAACAGAAAACTTAAGGGTGAATGAAAACAGAAAAAACAGTAGGTGTCACTGTGATCATTTTCTACAATTGACCGCCTCACAATGGTCACTTTTCTCTGTCCAACTGGGCTGGACATCGTATCATTATCACAAGACACTGACCAGGGACTTTCTTTGTAACAATTCAATAATTGGTCAGATAAAATGAGATCGAATTAAAATGTTTCCCGTGGTCTGTAAAGGGTCCTATATTGTCGGTACTCAATTCAGTCTAATAAGCGGCGAGGTTTGATAAGACCCGTCTTTATACCCATTACCACACAATCCCACTGTTTTTACGATTCCCAAGAAGAAAAAGTTTGAAAACAGTATGGCAAATGAAAAAAATTGTTGTAGCAGTCTATTTTTTGCCTAATAATGGGTTAGATGTCAAACGGGGACGGTGTCTCAGTTTGAAGATCAGTGCACGAATAGCAACTGATCGAGCCTGTAAGAAACGTGTATTAGAATCTAATACTAATAACAATTGACGTCATATCAACTTTATCACTGCACAACGTTAATCTGAAGAAATTATAAAGCCGCCCCTTTTAAGACTGGCATATTTCAACTTTCAAACATATACAATAAGCTAGTTAGTGGCAGAATAAGCTTGTTGTCATACTCTAAAGCTGAATAAATTTGTGCAATTTCTTTTTTATTTTATTTTTTTTTTCATTTTTATTTTTGTTGTTGTTGTAATTTTCATGTGATAACTGATCTGGTATGCAGTAAAATCCCGCCTAAATGACGATTTTGGGATTCAACCCATTTTTTAAAAAGCCATATTTCTGATTTAGAAAACGAAAATTCTTAAAAATTGACAAAGTTACGATCGTTCGTAGGAGTTTATAAACTGAAATCTGCAGCTTTGATAAGCATGTGGCTATCAAGATATCGTCGGTGCGAGAGCCATAAAGCTGTAGTTACGATATTTTACTTGTGCACCGACGCTATTCTCTCATATTCTCCAAAAGAAATTAAATCGACCCGATGAAAACAACTCAGGTCTTAACCCATTAACAGACCACAAAATGTTACAATGGTCAAAAATGAAAGGAGTTGCATCCGATATGAATGATTAGACTTGTTTAACTTTCTGGAAAGAAAACATTTTGTGAAATGACGAAATAGCTTGTGACAATCAATTTCTTCATTTTACAAAATATTTTCCTTTTTTAAAGGGACGTCCAAAAGCGTCATTGTTTGTGGATGGAGTAAATTATTTGTAAAATAATTGTGACGTCATCAAAATTTTCCAAACGTTATTAAATAAAGTCATTATGGATAACCGATCAGTTTTTAAATCAAGTGGATGATGCGCACTTCCTCTACCGTACACCATCGTCAGAGACACTACCATGAAGAAAAAATGAATATTTTGTACGTGTATTTATGACCTTGACCTTGGTTTGATGCAGAACGTGCCATTTTGAGGAAAATCTTTTATTTATGACCTTTGAAAATGGTTGAACCTTTCATCATTATTATAATCGCCATTATTCTTTTATAATCGCCATTATTTTACAAAATATATATATATTATTGGTAGTAGTTTCAATATTTTATACTGCATCATCTATATTCCCTAACATGATATAAAGCTTTGACGACTTTATAGTCCCTTTAATTATTTTTTCCTCGAGATGGCGAAAAATTGGGATAAATAAACGGAGGCGACCAAACAATGTTCACAGACGACCCAGTGCCCCTGTAACACGTCACAACACTTCAATTAGTACGTGACGATCATGAGAAATTCTAGCGGTTCATGAATAATGTTCTGGCTACTTTTTGCCCTGATCTTTTGTCGTATGAGTTCGACCCTTATCCCGTCTTAATCTATGTAACAAGAAGTGTTGACAAAGATCAGACTGCACATCCGTGCAGTCTGATCTTTGACTTCACTTAGTTTTATAATTTTCGTTGTTTGTAAACAAAAATTCCAAAGAGCTAAATTTTGACGAATTTATGTGAATTAGTTTGTTCGATTTAAAATTAGTGATTCAATTCCACTAAATAAAGGATATGGGGTACGTATTCAAAATATGCCCGTTAGGGGTTTACAACAGGCTTGGTTAAGTGACCATTGCTATCAGTTTCATAGTCATTGAAAAGGTACTCAAAAAAGAAAAACATCTCGAATGTAAAATATCGCAGTGGGTGTTAGTGTTTGAAAGGATGAGATGAATTTATGGTGAAAAAAAGAAAGTTTTGTTTGAATATAGACTATATACGTATATGAATTTATTACGACTCATTAAACAGAGCCCTAGCTCGTGATAGCTCAGAGAAAAAGAGAGAAATATCTAATTTAGAGAGGGAAAAGGGGCAGAAATATGGTGTCCTCTAGTGGTATGTTGTTTCTTTATTAAGTGACATATTCTAACGCCATGATATTTTTAGTATTTCCTATTACTATACATGTGTTATAAATACTCTTTGAAAGGATTAATTACTTTGCACATGTCAAAAATCAAACTTTTTTCGTCCGTCTTTCTGTCTGTCTTAATTTAAGCTGTAGAAAATTAATAAACGTGCCGGTAGACTAAATCGCTTTATTTAACGCATTCCCGTACAACCTCTTCTTAATGCGCCCCTCAATAAATTTTCAGAAAACATTGTAGAAAATAAAGAAAATGCTTGTCACAAGCAATTTCTTCATTTTCCACATTGGTTTCCCCTCTGAAAGACAAGATATTAAAAGGTGAATTTCATAAACTTGAAATTGTCGATTGTACCTTCATTCAGTCAAGTCTAAAATTTTATTATCTGGTAGAATGGGTTCGTGTTTGTTTTCTTTCTTTGTCTCTCTCTTTTAGTTTTAATTTCATGTTTCTTTGCTTTCATCTCATCTCCTTATTTCTCTAATCATCTGTCAATCGGCTTGTCTTTTTTTAATCTCCCCCCACCTTGTTCCTTTCAATCTTAACTGCTCCTCATCTCAATGAGAGATCCAGAATTTCTGTTAAGGGATTCAAACTTACCAATGTGTGAGGGTTCGTTATCATAATCAATTATATTATCAAATTTATATTGAATTCCCTATTAATATCAAATTATTAGGCTACAGAGGAGATGGGGGTGGGGATCAAACGACCCCGAACACCCCCTAAATCCGCCATTGCATCTCTCTATAACAAATGTACATGAATCATCCTTATATGAATGACAGTGTCCCAGTGTTATATTAAGTCTCAGGTGTTCAATTTAGATTTTCAAATATATAGACGTCCAACTGTTTGAAGTTTAACACCTGTGTAACATATATGTACACTACGAATCCCCCTTTTTTTAAAATGTCTGAAATGGTTGGGTACTTTTATCAATGTTCACAGTAAGATGTTTAATCCCACTAAATCCCGCTTTTTTACATCCCTTTAAAATTTTTAAGAAAACAATGTGGAAAATGTAGAAATTGCCTGGTACAAGCAAGTTCTGCATTTTCAAAATTGTTTTCTACCCGGAAAAAAAAAAGAAAAAATTGAAATTTTATCGACAAAATATTGTTATCTGCAACTTCTTTCAATTTGGTTCTGTCTAAAATTTGCCATCTATAAAAGGTTAAAATGCACTCTGCATCGTCAAAGGAAGACATTGCTCGAAAAAGCTGTAGTTACTATGATCTTATTCACAGACAGTGTGTTTATCGTGTATGAAAAAGGAAAATAGCCCGAGTTATGATGTTAAGGTAGTCAGTCTACTTTTGAGATACGTTGATTTCATTACGAATCTTTTTTCCTGTTTTTCAAAATTTTAGACTTGTCCAAATTGGCAGAAGTTGCAGACGACAATTACAAGTGAGTAAGAAACCAACCTAAAGGGTAGAAAATATTGTGAGAAAAGAAGAAATTGCTTGCGACAAGCAATTTCTTCTTTTCCCACAATGTTTTCTCAAGTAGAAAATCACAAGGATGTAAAAACAAGGTATTGTGCAGGAAAGAGTTGATTAAGCTTTATTGTTGCAATTTATTATTTAATCCGAACTTCCTGTCGGAGTCAGTGGGCGTGGCCAACTATCTGTCTTTTTACGAAGTGTTATTATTATCAATTTTCTTTGAATTTTTTTTTAACATATTAATGTAAATTTTCGTTGTTTGATTTAAATGATGACGTTCGTCTTGATTGTCGATTGATTCAAACAAAAATGAATAAAAAAAATGCAGCTCTCGCAATATCATGTGGCTAAGTTTTAGCAAGTAATTGTATGTATAAACCTTGTGATAGCAAAACAAAAACAACAACAACAACAGAAGAAGAAAAAACAACCGTATAGCCGTGCTGAACATGCTCGTGAATGTTAGTACTCAAGACTTGACTTGTTGTTTTTGATCCCGTCAAGCTTTTGTCAACTAATCAGTCTCAAATCCAAGGGGAGGAATGACACCAAATTGTGTCACGATGGGTCGCGAAAACCGATGGCAATTCTGTAATCCTTTATTGATAGAAAGGTAATTGACACAAGATTAGACACAACGATAATCCCCTTCACGTAATCCTTCTGTAATTCTATACCATCAAATGAGCAGAACGTTATCCTTATTGGGTCGGATTGTTAATTACTTAAACAAATAAATAATTTAATAAATTGTTATCATATTGTAGCAACTTTTATCCCTTATATTTGTCTAGAAATTTGTTTATCTATAAGTACTTTAAAAGATCTCTAAAGAAATAATGCCGAAATATTAAGCGACAGTATCTCATTGATCATATAGAAAGGTCCTATGTGCATAAGCTGTGGCGAGGTAAAATATGACAAAATTTTCCAGAGAATTCAAATTTACGAAATTCGTTATTTCAATTGTTGGTTGAAAATATCTTCCAATGTCGTCAATACTTCAAATTTATTTCAAATCCATTGTGAGGAATCCTAAGATTCTGACCCAAAATTAATTGGGAGCAGAGCACAAACTTGCATTTTCCTAATATACTTCCGAGTACTGTATGGTTTATGCATACATGCATACATACATTAACTTTTTTTATACATAGAACATAAACAAATTCATAGCAAATAATTTACAGTGCTTTTCTAAGTACCTTCTTATTATAAGGACAACTTTCTTCATTTCAGAATCATATTCCATCCATATCGGCTTTCACAATAGATATTTCAATGAGCTATAATTTTAATTAAACACTTTGTATTAAATTAATCATACTCTTTAACCAATTCCCACACAGTGCCACTCTATGACGCCCTAAAGATAAAAGGAAAAAAACTTTGGAAAACATTGTGGAAAATGAAGAAATTGCTTGTTACAAGCAATTTCTTCGTTATTCACAATGGTTTTCAGCCTGAAAAAAACAAAGGTTTTTGAAATTTCATCACCTAAATGTTGTCGTCTGGAACTTATTTCAATTTGAACCAGTCTAACATATTGTCTTCTGGTAATGGGCTCAATTGTACATAATCATTATGAATTTATTTACTGTTTAAACCATGTATGCATCCTTTACGAATTGGTACATATCATGAGTTTGAAATCTATATATGGAAGAAAGGGGTAAAATACGTAGATTGAACAAGTATGGTCATATAAAGAGTACGTGCTAAATTAACTAAAAACCCATCCACTCCGATTTCGGCAAAATTGATTTTTGATTTCATCTGTAAACAATTCGAATGTCTACAAATGTTACCCTTTCCCTTAGAAAGGGTCGTTCATTCGTGATGGGGATATCAGTGATGAAACAGTTCTCATTAACTTAACCCATTCCAACTCAGTTGAATTTTAGACTGGTCCAAATTGAAAGAAGATGCAGACAACAATTTCAAGTTAATAGAATTTTGAATTTTTTCGTCATTTTGGGTAGAAAACATTGTGGATAATGAAGAAATTGCTTGATCAAGCAATTTCTTCATTTTCCACAATGTTTTCAACAGCTTTTTTCTTGAGAGGCGTAAAAAGGAGGCATTGAGTTGTAATGGGTTAACACTTATATCCCCCCACCCATTTTAATAAAATTCGCATTTGTCTGTGGGTTCATTTTCTTTTTGACAATTTTAAGCGTTATTGTTATGGTTTTACTGCTAATTTTTAGAGTAGAAACCAAAGATTTCCCCAAAAGAATTTTGGTGCATTTTAACCCATTCCTGAACTATTCCGCTGTTTTATGCCCCTCCTGAGAGCAAAGCCTTAAAAAACATTGTGAAAGAGTAAGAAATTGCTTGTAATTAACAATTACTTCATTATCCCCAAAAGACAACGATTTTTAGAATTTCATCAACTTCAAATTAACGTTTGCAACTTCTTTCAGTCTAGATCAGTCTGAAAGGTAAAGGTTTAATTGGTTGAGAAGAGACTTGGAACCCATTCCGACAGAATCCTGCTTTTTTTTACGACCATCAAAAATATTTATCTATTTATTATTGTTTTGTTGTTGTTAAATGAAGAAACTGTTGTAATAGTTTTTTTTCTTAATTTTTTAACAAAGATTTCCCTCCTAAAACAGAAAGATTTTATCAACTTCAAATTCTCATGAAAAATCATGGAAATGGATTAAGAGATGGGATTTTCATTCATGTTCCAGATTAAATTTAGCTATAGTAGCCCGAATTTCAGTATTAGAAAAATAATTTGTGATGTTTATTAATTTATTTTTTTTTTGTTGTTGTTCTTTTGATTTATTTCATTACCATTTTATCATTATAATTATTTTATCATCATGTTTTTTTATTTATAACAATGGAAAATAAGAAAATATAGTTTTTGGTGACGTAATGAATAGTAATAAAGGCATTTTTGTCGGATCCGTGTAATTGATATTTTCTTAACCCGTTCCGACACAATACAGTGTAGAAGATGTAGACAGCAATTTTAAGTTGGTGAAATATTTAAAATCTTTGTCTTTTAGGAGTCAAAAACATTGTTGATAATGAAGAAATTGCTCCACAATGTTTTCTAAAGCTTTTATATTTAGAGGTGTCTAAAAGCGTCATTGTGTGGGAATGGTTTCATTACATATTACCTGTTTTTAATTCCTGTACAAGCAGATTGCTTAATCTCTTAACGACAAATCGAACTTAGTAAAACAACATCTCGAATATTTTCCCTGGTTTAGCTCTGATTTGTGTTTATTTTTATCATGGTTAAAACCAATTCAAGTTACATATTGCATTTTTTATCAGCATGAAAATCTCGTATCATAACTAGTTTGGTTTATCTTTGACCGATTTCACGCTTACAACTTTTTAGACGGGAGAAGCAACTCAAGGCCGGTTATTTCGGACAAAGAAATGGTGGACAATGTTTACTTTGCGAGATTGGTCTATCTTAGGTCTGCATATACTGGCTTCTTTAACATAACTTCAATGATAACATATTCATTGACTAACCGACGGTCATTCTTTCTGCAGTAAACTATCATCATTTCGCATATTCCATATTCTACTCCCACACAATCCCAAATTTTCCGCCCCTAATGAAATATACTTTGGAAACCCTGGTAGAATTCATTATGCATTATGTTTTCTACCCTAATATTCTAGGATTTTTAAAATTTCACCAACTAGAAATGTTCGTCTGCAACTGCTTTGAATTTCGACCAGTCTAAGCTAGGCGTGTTAGAAAATGATCACCGACTCCAAATCAAAATCCTTGTGATTTAGAAGAATCTATCTGTTCTGTTACTATAAAACATTGAACTATTTGCACTGATCTTTGTTTCGTTAGTACTCATTGCAATAGCCTTGCGGCTCCAAATATTAACAATAACATAGCCTTTAGTTAAGAAAATGAGTTTACTCTTAAAATAGTATCTGTTTAACTTTTCTTTCTTTTGTGTTATCAATCAACGGGGCGATATGAAACTTTTCCCAGACCAAACATTTAGCATCCAAATAATTGACCAGTCGCAGCTGCCAATCAAATATACAGTCGACCAATGAAATAATTCATTTAGACCAAAATTGAGATTTGAAGTCCGACATTTGCCGCCATTTTTTAAACCTTTTTACCTTGTATGGCGAGTTAAAAGTCGTAACTACAGCTTATTTAGTAGTAATGATCACGTTTAGGTCTCAAACCGACTATTCTATCTTATTGTTACTTGCTACTTACCATAAATTTTGCAAAATAACGCCGTTTAGAATTGTAGCGGGACTTCCTGTAGGAGTTGATTAGCGTGACAAACGGAGTAAGTGGGCGGGTCCGCGATTGGTCGATGAAACTATTTCATCATGCAACCCGATAAAAGACTTTGCTTGTCATGATATCGAATTCCAGTTAAGAATATACGCAGTTTCAGTAAATCTGTGTGATGACCAGACTAATTTGGTGTCCTTTCCCGTTATTATTTACGAACCACTTGTCATAAATGATAACTAATTACCGAGGCGACCAGTTTCAATATTGATGTTGCACCTCCGTGACTGCACGTGACTTGTCGTTCCGAATTCGGCATTGTTCGGCTATTTACCGAGTCTGTTTACACAGTATCCGTCCACCAGAAAAATAAACCAATGGCGACCGGAAACGATTTCCAGTCGCTTAAACACGGCTTTATTTGCTATATACCTGTTGTTTGTTTACTATTTCCGTTTAAAGGATGTACATTTATTTTGAAAAAGATTTATTTATTTAATTTATTCATTACCCGTATGAAGCTGACACAAACATTTGGAGACATCCACACCTGCGCAACTCTATTTCAAATTTATTGAAACCGTTTCTGTTAATTATTGATTGATTGGGGTTTAAAGCTACTTAACACAGTACATTTCAATCATATCGCGACGACTGTAGCACCTAATCATGGATTCCTGGTATTTCTCAAACCAGTACTTCCACTACCTGTTTCCCGAGCCTCCGGTGCTCACCTCACTTAGGTTTACGATTATCCACCCATTGGTTGGAGACAAATGTCGGAAAGGATATTTGCTGCGATCGGGGATCAAACCCGGGACCCCATGACTAGGAGCCCTAGGCGCTACGCCTGCTCTATTGCAGCGACCCTAAACCGTTTCTGTACAAACAATCGTCGAAATAGTAATGCCTAATAAGATATCCAAGTTTTACCGATTGGAACTTGTACGTACCTTAACCCATTACGAGACGACACAATTTAGGCCGATCTTATTTGGAAATACTTGCAGACGACAATTTTTAAATGAGAATATTTATAAAAAATATATGGCTTTTGGGGTAGAAAACATTGTTGATAATGAAGAAATTACTTGTAACAAGTAATTTCTTCATTTTCCACATTATTTTCCAAAGTCTTTTTTTTCCTTGAGGGGCGTCAAAAAAGCGTGATTGTGTGCGGATTGGTTAACCCATTCCAACACAGTGGAATTTTAGACTGCTCCAAATTGAAAGGAGCTGCAGACGACAATTTCAAGTTGATGGAATTTTTTTTTTTTTTTTTTTTTTTTCGTCTTTTGGATAGAAAACATTGTGGATAATGAAGAAATTGCTTGATCCAAGCAATTTCTTCATTTTCCACAATGTTTGCCAAAGCCTTTTCATTGAGGGGCGTAAAAAGGAGGGATTGAGTGGGAATGGGTTAAAATCAGGCCAAACGAACAACTCCAAAAAACGACTCGCTTCTTTCCACGAGGGTAGCAAGACTTGATTTTGTATTGGTCATTACAAAAATGGGGAAAGTAAACTGATAGAGTTTGGCAAATGTTCTCTTTTTGTATGCTGGGTAAATATTTCAAATGACTACACTTTTCAATTTGGACTCATTGTGCGGAAAAAGTCCACAAAGGAATTCGAAAAGTTTCAAACTTGGCCAGTCTGACCGGGATCGACACTTTTCGCCACTTGCATATTTTCTGAATCTAGAGTGGTTATTCTACCTTACAGTACGTTGTTGATGTTGTTTCAAAATACTATTTTCTGTTGACCTCTCTTATCTTTTTTTCGAGAATTTATTTTACGGAAAAACGGGGAGGTCTCATTTCGCAAGTCGAGTATTTAATATTTTCGCCTTACACATGGATTCTCTGACCGGGTAGTTGCTATTTAATCGATATTACGACGTTAGAAATTGTGTTAAAACCAACTATGACATCTTAAAAGTGTAAGAAATTCAATTTGTGCCATATTTGTACATATCGACCGGGCCGTTGTGTACATTTCCACTCAGGGTTGACACAAGAAATCATGTTTAAGTGGACAAACACACCAAATAAATCAAATAGTTCCGATCCTCACTTTCGGTTATTTTAACCCCTTTTACATCCTATCAGACGACATTTCATACGCCCCTATAGCTTTTCTACGAATAGACCCCCTTGGTTCTTTAACAAAGAACCGATACACGCAAATCTACACGTGGGTTGGTTTCTTACGACTTCTCTTCTAGTTTGGTGGTAAACAGCAAGTCGCGTTTGGGATTCGAACTACGGACCTTAGACAATTTTTTTTAACACCAGTCCAAATTGAAAAAAAAGTTGCAGATAACAATTTTTAGTTGATAGAATTTTCGAAATCTGTCGACAAAGTTTTCCAAAGTTTTTTTTCTTTGGGGCGTAAAAAGTTGGATTGTGTGTAAATTGCCTCTCACACACACAAAATAAAGCGCAACAGGCGGGATACTGTAAAACATTATATCTGTCTCAAAAGACGAGACTCCAACAAATACCTTCATCATTATATGGAAACGTAAGACGAAAAAACACATGTGTTTCCATGTGTACTCTTTACCCTTTCCTGGTTTTCAAGATTTTAGACTTGTCCAAATTAAAAGAAGTTGCAGACGACAAAAAAGTTACCAACTAACAGGGTAGGAAATATTGCGGGAAAAATGGAATTGCTTGTTACGATCAATTTCTTCTTCTCCCACAATATATTCTCAAATATGAAATCACAGGGACGTTAAATACAGGGATTGAAAAGGGGTTAAAAAGGAGATCTTTTGTTATAGATACTTTGTATTCATTGATTAATTAGTACGGGTTTCAAACCAGTTCCAAAAGTATATATATTTTGAAACTACTGCAGCACCTTACCATGTCTTTATGTCGTTTATTTAACCAACACGACCACCTTTCGATCAAAGCTACAAGCTACTCATTCTGTCTGAGGTTTACTACTTTTCGATCGCCCAGTATTGCATACTTTACATGTCTTATTCATAAAATACAAACGCAATTCATTTTTTAACCCCTTCCTGTACATCCCGGAAAATTAACGTTTCTTGAGAAACACTGTGGAAAAAGAAGAAACTGCTTGGAACCAGCAATTTCATTTTTCCCTATTTCCATAACATAGGTTAATTTCGTTTCAATTTGCACTCAATCATCATTGTCGCAAAAGAACGAACGGGAGAGGGTAAACAGGTTCACATGGTGAATACCAATTATAACATTTCAACTGCGAGTTATAGGTAGTTCTCTTAACCCATTCCCTCGCAATAAAATTTGAGTCTGGTCCCAAGTGAAAGAAGCTACAGACAACAATTTCAAATTGATAACATTTAGAATTTTTCGGTTTCTTGGATTAAGCAATTTCTTCATTTTTTAAATTGTTTACAAAGATTTTTTTTATCGAAAAACGTAGAAATGAGGGAAATATTGTGGGTTTGACTGAATAGCGATAGAAGCTAGCATTTTACTTTTTCTTCTCCCCACCTACCTCCTTAATCCAGACTCCAAAAATGTACTAGATTTATTGATTACTTGATAATCTTCATTCGTTTGTAATAATTAAAGAATATATAATCTGGCCTCGTTCTTTTGTTTTTAACCTCGGTAAGTATTTGAATTACAAAAAAAGTAAAAGGCCTAAATTCCAGTAAATTATTGACTTATGTACATGTTATACGAACACGAAATGCTCACATGGGACAATATGACCAAATCGGTATGTAAAGAAAATGCCAACTCCTAGCCCATAATTATATATATATATATATAAATTTTACGATTCAAATCTCTTATAAGATAATATATTTGCAAATAGTGATAAGAATGGCAAAAAAAGAGAGATATCTTTTCCACATTTTCTTGATATTCGTTTGCGGATCAAAACTAGATATCATATTGTAATGGTGGGATCTCTCCCATTTTGTGAAAAAAAATGTTTAACCATTCCCACAAAATGTCGCTTTTCGACACGCCTAGAGAAAAATCAGGAAAACATTTTGGGGAATGGAGAAATTGATTGTGACAGCAAGTTCCTCATCATCCACAATGTTTTCTAACCCAAAGTAAAAGAAAATCCAAAATTTCACCAAAACTTAAATTCCTAAATTGCATTATGTTTGAAGTTGAACAAGTCTAAAATTTTGTTTGAGAGTGTGTAAAGATTACTCCCCCCCTCCCCCTTCATGTATTTTTGTTATAAATTTTATTGTTTTTTTATTATCAGTCTTTGTATATCTTAATGGCGCCTTTTGTTGTTTTTCATCTATATTTCTTCTTTTTGTATTTACGTCAGTAGGACTCAGTCGGGTCCGTTTTATCCATCACCACCAATCCTACCCTAGCTTGTATTTTTGATACCTGGCCTCATGAAAGTACACGTTGATTGTCTGTTTTGTCTCTCAGGCAAACAAACAGGACTCTTACTCACTTTGAACCGGTCCTGTTGAATCATTGTTGAATAAAACACGGTCATGGTTTGCACAAAACTGAAACCAAACCGTGTCGGGGTGGGAAAAGTGGGCGGTGTTTACCTGTCTACCCGAGGTACTGCGCATGCGTGAATGACAGCGAACAATTGTATTTTAAGGAGGGGATTATCGAATGTAAACAGGTAACCACGTGTTGGATTAACATAAACCTACAAATTTAGGACAGAACGGTCATTTTATATGGTCATCGAAAATCGCCAGTACTTGTTAGATTCATAATCTCTTAAATACTATTTAGAGATTGCATTTGGCTTTAAGTCGGACATAGTGATTTAAGTGCTTTTCCTAATTTAAATTTAATCTGTAACTTAAGCATCTCACAACAGATAATTTTAAGTGAAACAATAAAGGATAATACAAAGTGTTAAGAAACCTTGTTGATAATTAATTAGTGTAATAACGGACTATGCTTGATACAGAAACAAGAGCCGGCCCCAGTGATATGATGATGAGCTATATGTACAACCCACAGTTGATCCCAACCCATATGGATGAAGGGGATCATAAACATGATAATTCTAGTGAAACTTTGGCTCATCTTGATAAATCGCCTGCTAGCAGCCCAGGTAGAGACTTATCTTTTTCCATATTTTGTCGATTGGCTAACAAAAATCTTAAATACAGCTTTATCAAGCAATGACTAAGAAAAAAATGACATTATAGTGTTTTACTCGTTACATGACGATAAAAATTATAGACAGGTACGAATCGAAAACTGTTAAAGATGTTAAGTTGGTAGATTTTTTAAATTTCTTTTTTTAAATTTCTTTTAGTTCTTGGCTAAAAATCATTGTGGATAATGAAGACATATTTAGTTTAATTGGTGATGGGTGTCATGAAACCGTGGCATTGAATAGGAATGGATATAATTTTTGCACTGGGATATGTTGGTACTGGGACTTCGTAGTTTTTTACGATTAAACGATTTATGCGTATTAATTTGGTTTTAAGAGTTCTGTATACTTTCTGTCTTTAGTTCTTAATATATCGAACGGTGAACGCGTAGTTAAATAAGTATTATACTGTTAATTATTTTACGGAAGAAATTTGCCGCGCAGTTCATGTAATCAAAGCTAAAAATATATATGTTTCGTGGGAAATGTAAAGTCGCCAAATAAAAGACGATTTTCATTTTCCACCTTATTTTCGGATTGAACAGAAAATAGTTAAGTAGAGCCAAAACGCTTGTTCCTTAGGGAACTAAACGTATACCACCTAACTATCATGTACCTGCGATTTTGTCAGATATTTGGTACTTCTTTCCGTATATAGGGAATTCGTGATAATAATACAATTGTCCGATAAATATTACAAGAGGGATATAACTGAAATTATATAAAAAATCACATGTGAAATGAAAAAAAATAATGATAATTTAAACTCGAATAATAATTTTGCTAATTCGATATTCTTAATAATCATTTTATTATAATATTTAATAGCAAAGCTATTATGCTGATCAGAGAAAGAGCGGGATTATTTGGTATTCTAGGCTATCATATTTACTAAAAAACGAATCGAACAATGCCATATTTGGCAGGGAAATATTTTCATATACCTCAAAGACAAATATGGAAAAAATGTGCCTAAAAAAATAGCGAAAATGCTCTCAGTGTTTGAGAAAGAGCGGCCACACCTTTGTCATTTAACACCTCCTTGATGAAGAGTGGTGCGAAAAGAAAGGTGTGAAAGTGTGTTTGTTTAACATGTAATGAACACTGATTACTATATTTATTTAGGTGATACATTCATAATGTATATGGCAAATGCATTCTTCGTCTCTTTTAGAATGTCAATTTAAAAATGGCACTGACTTTTACAACTTATTCTAAAGAGAAGGTAATGTATGCATTCTTGTGGGCTTACGGCAAACTTTTGGCAATTGGACATGATTTGCTGTGAATATGGAAAGAAACAACAATTAATTCTCTAAAAACAGTGGAAATATTGTAAAGGACTTTGATTTTTATATGTTATTGGTATGCAAAAAAGATCTTCAATAGATTTGAAAGCGTTTCATCCCCAGTAAAGAAAACAACAATATATTTATTCTTTTCCGGTAATATGATTGCGCTCCTCAGCTTTAAATGTCGAAAATAAAGAAAAAAAAAAAAAAAAAAAAAAAAAAAAAAAAAAACAGGGAAAACTGTAACAGTTACTATGACAAGAAAAGGGGTTCGAACTAGCAATTGCTCCATTATTGAAAATAGGTTACTAACCTAAATTATATTTAGGACTTGATGCTTTTTTGAATATCGTAAGCAATTCCCAGATTTTGATTCAGCTCGAATCATGTCTTTTAATTAGTCAAGTACCGATTGTATCTAAATAATCTGGTAATTTGGAATGTTATATTCACGTGAAGATTTTCTCTCTTTTCAGATACTGGTATAGGTCTACAGGAGTCCCCATACTCCAAACCAGAGTACGTGAAAGCTGATTACATTAAACCGGAGTACTCGTCCCCGCCGGAGCATCACGTGCAGTCCCTTCACCACCCAGATATGACGTCAATGGCCTATCATCCCGTCAGCTCTAAACCCAACCCATACAGCGTGAATGGCGTTAGTTTGTCATCTCCCAATGTTGATATGATGCACCCAGCCATGGGATACCAGAGTACGTTGACGATTTGTCTTCAATAATTTGTTAGTGAGCAAAAACATCGTATCAATGGAATACGAATAATATCGACCCAGGACAGTCTGATGAAATTGCAAAGGCTGACTAAGCCTTAAAGGAAGAAATCTGAACAAGATTACATGCGCTGCTATATTATCTTCAACTATTTGTTACCCGAACGTTTTTTTTAACAGTTTAAAACGAAACGTGCCCTCTCAGAATTACGAAGGGTTACACAAAATTAGTGTCGTCAATATTTTAGGTAAAATATCTGGTAAATGATACGTCTTGGACTAGAAATCAATAAAAGTGAATAAACAGATAAATAAATGATTAAACTTAGAATAAATAACAACATCCCATACTAAGCAAGCGGCATTTCTTTATTTACTCCCGACTTGTTAAATATCCTCCTAATTTTATCGCGCTGAGGCAAATAGTAATAGAAAAACAATATGAGAAAGAAAGACGTCACCTGCTACAGACAATCTCTCTTTTTCTCACATTATTATACTCTTATTTGGCACTTTATATTCCATTTAAACTTACTTTGAATTTTTGTCTGCAACTTCTTTCAATTTGGATTCGTCTGCGATTTTTTCGTCTGGTAATTAGCTAATGGTCCGTACATATGCATTCTATATAGAATACTCGTTCAGCTTCTTTTTAAATATGTGTACCCTGTACCGAAATACAACGCTTTTCTGGGTCGGCCCGTTAAAGGTTAATTTAACAAAATTAATTAGTATTTCTGCTCGATGGAAGTTCTTTGCTCACATTTGTAATTTTATTCAAAAGCATATGGCGGGGAGGGGTAGTTTTTGATGAATACTGATCCTTGAATCCTTAGCAACGAAAGCATATAACTGTAAGAAGAAATAAATACAGTCATTTTGTTGACCAGCTGATAACAACATATATTGTTTTATAATCTACAATTTAATAAGGGATAAAGAGTTCAAATGGTAATTTAACCCATTACTAGAGGAGATAATAAAACACTGGCCCAAATTCAAAGAAGTGGAAGACGAGCATTTTGTGTTGGTGACATTTTAGTCCTTTTGGAAAGAAAACCTTGTGGATTATGGAGTAAATGCTTGTAACAAGCCATTTTTTCCTTTTCCACATTGTTTACCAATGCTTTTTTCTTGAGGGGCGTTAAAAATCGGGATTGTGTTAGAACGGATAATATTTGTTTGGAATACGTTTAGGCCAAAAAGCATTTCCAATATTGCATTTATCTACTTACTAAATTAAAATACTAAATTACTAAGTTTACAAGTAAATTTGGGTGACTTGCGAGGTCATGGCTAAGTACTTTGATGATTGATTCATTCGATAGCATTTAAACCACTTTTATAAGGTGTGGTTATTAGTGTATCACTCATTTTGCAACTGATTTCATTTTTGTAAAAGGTAAAAAAGATTCTATTGGTGCGAAAAGCCCGTCCCACACACCTGGTCTAAGGGAAAAAGTATCATGAACCGGGGACCACCATTACTAAAAAACATCACAAACCCATCTCTCAACGGGATACTAGGCTCGCGTTCTGCCGCATCACGAATATGAATATAGTTCTTTATATTCGTCCGCGGGAGTTCGGTATTCTATTAATTGTATTTCTGAATTTTCATAGTGTGATCTTGTACGTTTTTAAACTGAATTTGATCATCATACAATTTTTTTGATATCGGGTCTAACTTTGAGAATACCTCGGCTAAATCTAAATCAAGAAAATACAGTTTAGACACATTACTTGTTTGCTGTCTCTAGAAAACCATGAGAAAAATCGAAATAAGATTAATCTGAATATTCTGAAGATTTGATCTTAGGAGGTTGGCTTTTTGATATTGTAAATGTACCAAAGGTAAACTTTGATAACAATAAGCTCTGATTTTTATAATGGTAATATAGACCTTTTCACTCTACACCAAGACATCCTCATGTTCAACGAATTTTCCCATTACCAACAATCACAATTTGAAAAATCTTTGAATTTGGATCTGTCCAAATTTTTTCGTCTGGTAATGGGTTGAAATCATAATCGTTGGTAGCCAATGGTCAAATAGGATTAAATTATGTGTCATTATATGCCTTACACTCTAATCAAATCACTTAAAATGTACTCGATATTTATCTCTCAAGTTGATGTAAATGGTTAGAAATATTTTTCACCGTGATCTCTGAATCAAAACGCGGCCCCGGGTGACTCGGGACGGACGTATTGTGCCATTGAATGGGGAGAACGGGCTGCTTGCATTTCCTCAATCGGAATTCATTTAGTATTTACATTTTATATCACGGTCGGAAATGAAGCGTAATGGGAAACCCACAATTCAATCATAAAATTTTAACGTCTTATTTTATGTATCGTCGTAAAAAGGTGGAAATTTAAATATTAGGACAGTTTCGAAAGGAAATGTATCGCTTTTTTCGTTTGAGGCCTGAATACATTCAACGAGAGAGCGAAGTTTTTGCGTCAACGCAGCCATATTGCTGGGAAGTAAGAATAGACAAAAATGAAATAAATTAGCGGAATGGCATAAAACTGTCAGAAAGACATTACTCTACGCCGGGGATGGTTGTTTCACGAGCACGCTTTGAAAGTGGTTCTTTCTCGCTCGGGGTTTTTAGAAATGGAAATTTCGCGTCTTCATGTCGTAAAATAGATGGGTGGGCACTGTTAATGGGCTCTCTGATCATTTGGCTCCCGATCTCCTTCTAAGGTATTTTCTGTTTCTTTAATACATTACCGCACAGTGAAAACTATAATTTGTCCAAATTAGGGGGAGTTATATTATCATTTTTAAATTCCTTATAAATTGAAAAATAAAATTGGTCTAAAATAATAACATTTCGCTTTGATTCGACTTTACTTTGTCATTTTTTTTAGTTCTTAACGTTACCTACCAGGAAATTTTGGTTAAAAATGACAAAAACAATATCTAATCGTTCTTCCTTAAAGCTAATAATTGATTCCAACACTCCCGCTTTTTACGCCCCTAAGAGAAAAAAAAAACAAACTTGGCAAACAATGTGTAAAATGAAGAAATTGCTTGTTAAAAGCAATTTCTTCATGATCCACAATGTTTTCTTCCACAAAAGCCAAATATTTTTAAAATTCTATAAAGTTGCATTTGTCGTCTGCAATATCTTTCACTTGAGGTAAGTCTTAAATATTGTTGTGGGGTCATAAATTAAATTACTACAACAACCAAAACGAAAAAAAAAAAAAGCCCCCCTAAACCAAAACGTGCATAATGCTATATGTTGCTATGTTAAAAGTCGACTGTCCTCAGTGAATCAATGATTGCGACGCTGGAAGATCTAACACATACAAATAGGACTGTTTCTATTCTTCTTGTCACGCCCGTCTCTAATTTGACATGAAATAAACATTGCTTTTTATACTACAGAATATTCGGCGGTCTCGCGTCAAACAAATACAAATATCTTGTGTAAAACGCAATTTTTTACGTAGTAGACAGAAAATAACCTTTTTCTTTTTACCAATGAGAATATAAAAGGTAAACAAATAAAAAATTACATAAAATGATGATGATAATAATAATAATAATAAAAAGGAATTAATAAGTGAAGAAATAAAAATTATCAAAATTCGTGATAAATATAAAGATTGAAATATCAATGACGATGATAATCAAAGGAGTCTATTTAACCCATTCCGATACCACAGAATTTAAGACTAGTTGAAATTGAAAGAAGAAGCAGGCGACAAAACAAACTTTGTTTAAGTTGAAAAAATAAGGACAATTTGAGCTTGGAAAACTGTGAGAAAATTGAGAAATTGCTTGAATTCCCTAGTCGCGTAAGATGCAGGATTGTGTGGTAATGGATTGAACGCACCGAAAAATAGAAATCTTTGAGAATTAAAATCTGCATTTTTTACGATGTATTTTCATTCCTATACGAGGTCAATTTATACAAACCCCTCCATTTTTCTTTGATCATGAATTATTCAGTCTTGTACGTCGATCATACCAAGTAAGGTTTCATTCATGCATACTGAGCGACATATTTACATGGGAGAGAGCGACAATTGTAAGAAAACATGTGTTACATATCGCCGCATCATTTCCCCAACAATTTCCCTAATGGCTAAACAATTCAAAAATCGTTATTCCTGTTTTACAACCTTCCTTCCCAGGTAGTCAGCTGTTCGAATGGTGAACGTATGTGAACGTGCATCTAATTTACATTGATGTGTAATATTTAGTAACCAGGCTGAAGCCAGAACGAATAAATACTTTCAAGTAAATATTAAAACCGAGAGATTAGAGCAATACTGTCGTAAGAGACAATATTTATATTCACACTTACGACAATGTTGTCTTAACCCCAGTATATGAATTTGTGGTAATGGGTTAATGAGTATGCCATATTTCGATGAGACCGATAAACAAACAACATTTGTTGTGTTTTCAGAAATTATAAGAGAAAGCTTCATGTATATTTTTAAACATATAATAAACTCATATTTAATACGTAAGTCTTGTACTTAATCCGCATATGAATATTGGTTTGATAAACTAGGCTGAAATAGATACCAATATCATCGTAATGGCGTTTTTGTCTTTCGTCACAGCGAATAATCAATTAGTAATTTGTCATCATTTATATCCGTGCATATGAATGTCCGATTATTAGGGTGAGAGGGTTCAAAAGAAGCCATTAGAGAGTGTTTTGTCGCTAGATATGTACTATGGTAGGGTCTCTATTTACGCTATTTATCCCATAAGAAGATTAAGACCGACTTTTAACATTAATCCGTATTAACACTGTGAGATATAAATGTTTTCGGGCTAATAAAGGGTCATGCTTTCAAAAAGGCAATTACACATAGATATAATATATTGATAATAAACAAAGCAAATATCCCTTTAATTCAATAGATTCTGATGATCTCCCTTCAAAATTTAAAACATCTTTCTCGGTTAAGTTGAAAGACCAGTTTCTTATCTCAAAACCACTTTGACAACTATTCTTGATTTTAACAACGCGTATCAATAAAGAATGTGTCTTCTTTTCAGTGTCGCCATACACGACAGCTACCAACCCAAGAAAACAGAGACGGGAAAGAACTACATTTACTCGAGCGCAGTTAGACATCATGGAATCGCTATTCCAGAAGACAAGATACCCAGATATATTCATGCGCGAGGAAGTTGCCCTAAAAATCAACCTCCCAGAATCTCGCGTTCAGGTAATTAGTTATCCTTTTTGTATACAGATCAACAATTGAAAATAGTGAAAAGTAAATATGAAAATAAGAATCAAATAAAAAATTCTTCACCGCAACAAATATAATTTTAAAGGAATAAAATCGGCAAAGTATTTTGAAACAATTGGTTTGAAAAATTATATACGAAAAAAAGAAAAGGATTACATGTATATATTAACATCAAATAATTTGTTTAATAAAATTGCCCCCCCCCCCCCAGGCTTCTGTCGAATTCTGTCAAAACATAATCCATGTGGGAATATTTTCATAACCCCAAAATGTACATTCACGCGGAAAAAAAGCGAAAACAAAATTGACTACAATATTGTTAAAACTTCGCTTCTTGACATTTTCTCGCGTAAGAAAACAAAACCAAATTACATTATCACATTCCGCCATTAATGGACTCTGGTTAACTCTGCGAGACATTTTGGGCAGTTTTGGTTAAACGGAACAATACCGAAAAATTCTTATTTTAATACCCAAAACATACAACAGCCAAGCGCTGTTCATTTCCATTGAATTTCTATGTTTGGGCCGTACTTGGTTGAGAAAATAAACGCTGTTTGGAAAGAAAATATTTTGATTGGGTATTTGGAGACATGGCTTAAGAAAAGATGGCGGAACTTCTTCCTGGGGCTATTTACATTATATTGTTGATATAACGGGTAAATATAAAATTGGCAGGTAGATTTTGATTATCACAGGAAATAGAACAAAAATCAACCAACAAGTTAACCCAATCCCATACAATTTTGCTTTTATAACACCCACAAGAAGAGAATATTTGGAAAACATTGTGGATAATGAAGAAATTGCTTGATACAAGCAATTTCTTCATTATCTTCAATGTTTTCTACTCGATCAAATATTTTTTAAATTTTGTCAACTCGGGGTTGCTTGTAAAATGTAAATCTATCTTAATCAGTACAAAAATAAATAAACAAATTAATAGAAAAAGAATAATATCAAATCTGAATTTAGTTAGAAAAAAATTTAAATGACATGCATATAAAATAATTCTTTGAGAAGAAAATCCCCAGAAAAAATACTAATTGACTACTTTAGATGATAAGAAATGAATGACGGTTCAAGACGTAAGTAACTTGATATAAAGCATGCCACATTAGCCAGTCAAGTTGATGTACCATGTCAACTAAAACACGATTCGTTCTGTAGAATTATTTTCTAATAAACGAATAATACAGACGCGTTATAATCTATGATGGCCCATCGCCCCTCAATGATACCTTTCTATGTATTTATTAATTATAGTGAAAATTATCTGGAAATTAACTTTCGTCCTTTTTAATAAGAAATCCATTAAATGATATCGATATGGAAACTCTAATAAAAAGATGCGAGTTGTAAAGAATGAATGAAGCAGACGACATATAGAAAAAAAAGAGAATGTTCGGACGAATAAAAGACATTCATATGTCAGCAAACACAAAACCTTTTTAAAGGGCTGAGTCGAAGTCGCGTTGTCATGAAAAGGAACAGTCGGAAGTGTAGATGGCGCTGGCTTCCGTCTGGGTTCCGGTGTTTTTACCACCAAGTCAAACATCGCACTAGCTGGGTGCCATCCTACATCGAATATGCATTATGACCAATGAGATAGTGAAAACGGAGCCTATTATAAACTAATATCATTTCTAAGATACGGAAGCGCGCCAAGAAAATTGAAACACCGTTTGTATAGAATTCGTTCTAGAAAAGTATCAATTTGCGCGTTCATAATTAATATTTTCACACAATTTAATCGAAATCATTTTCCTTGATTATGAAAGGACAAGAAGAAATTCAGAGAGCTAATGAAAAACTCAAGCAGATAAATAAAACGAAAATTACCACGAGTTAACAATTTCTCGTTTACACTATACTCAGATTCACATATTAATAAGAAAAGGTGCAGGTCCCACAGTCTAACCCAGACTGAAAGTTTTCACACCACAGAAGGCCCGTTTAACTCATTCCCACACAATACCAATTTTTACGCCTTTTAAGAAAAGAGATTTGGAAAACATTTTGGACGATGAAGAAATTTCTTGTAAGAAGAAATTTCTTCAATGTCCATAATGTTTTCTATCATAAATAGCAACAATTCTTTAAATTCTGCTGACTTAAAATTGCTGTCTGCGACTTCTTTCAATTTAGACAAGTCTGTAATGTTGTCATGTGGAAATAGGCTAAAGGTGACAGTAGAAATAAACGAACCAGCTTCGCCAACTGTGAACTTAGCCAGTATTGTTTTGAAATAACTGTAATATACAGTTGGGGTGGATCGATATTTGATGTTTTTATCTGAATCATTTACAAATTAATTAATTCACTTGCCATCGATCGGAGAGCGACAGTTTTCTATGGAACAATACCACTATATTGAAATGCTAATTCAAAACCCACCGTATTGAGGGAAGCCAAATCATTAAAATTAATGGAGTTGGTATTAATACACGTATGTGTGTTTCTACACCGATATCTATACATATAGAAACAACTTCTTTACAGTCTTTGTTGGTTCCTAAATTTTCCTTTTGACAGAAAGGAAAATTTAACAATAATATAAAAGCAGGAGAAAAAAAAAAAAAAAAAAAAAAAAAACAAAACAAAACAAAAAAAAACAAAACAAAAACTCTACAGCATGAGTACATTTCTTTTTAAAATTCAATTCAATTTTTCCCTCGTGTGATCAGAAAAGGCGAACTGTGCTCAAAGAAATTATAAATATAACATTTCTATAATTACAGGTATGGTTTAAAAATCGACGAGCCAAATGTCGCCAACAACAGAAAGCCAAAGATGGAAGTTCCAAATCTCCAACTCCAAAGAAAACCAAGACACCTCCCCCACCCGCCATTTCTCCTGGTTACAGTAAACCTGCCCCAGTCTCCAGTCCAATCACTAACGGAAGCATGTCAGCACCAACGTCAATCTGGAGCCCGGCTTCCATCGCGCCAGTCAACGACCTCATGTATTCAAATAGTTGCATGCAACGAGGCGGGTACCCAATGAGCAATATGCATACAGGATATACTCCAAATAATTATGGACATTCATCATATTACAGTAATACGGACTATTTATCACCAATGCAGCTTCCAGTCATGCCAGGTAACCAGTCTAATCCAATGGCAAATTCTTACGCCAACCAGTATACTTCACTTCCGCCAACTGGACAAGGACTTTCTCGACCCACAGGCGGCGATTGTTTAGAATATAAAGACGCATCTTCGTGGCCAAAGTTCCAAGTTCTATAAAAAAAACTTTAAAAAACTCTCTAACAGAGCATCGCATGACTTACAAGTGGTATTGAACACTGCCACAGGAACCGTACCAAACGGAGAAAGAACACTTCGAACATTCCAATAAAATAGTTCGTAAAAAATAAATTATGACAAATAACATTGACCCGCGAAAGGTTATAAAATCATAGTCTAGAGGAAGCGCAGAAAGTGACAGGAGTGAGGGTCTTGAAACATTACACCTGTAGGTTGGATGTTTTAAAAGCCCGATGAATGAAAGGCGCTGTCATAAAAAAATGGTGGTCATTTTCGCGAATCATTAACATTCGCGAACATCGGTAGAAAGGATTACGAAAGCAACAAAAAGTAGAACTTTTGACAAAATGTCAGTATATGCGCGCAAAATGACTGACCTTGTGCTGTGTTCTACGCAAATGACCTTAAAACCATTTTCACATGACTCGCGAAAATTAGCATTTATAAGTGCTCCAGCTGTTTGTACATAGATTAAGTTATTATTTTCTCGAATTCGGCAGATCTCGGATAATCCTCACGGAAAATGCCGAGTTTCGACGATTTCATTAACAAGCTGGGCGTTTCCCGTTTACGAGTAGGCGGGGACAAGTGAAATAAACATAGTGGAAGCGTTTATTTGACAATCATTGTGGTCCATAAAATATGTGGTAAGATATTATAGATCTGAATGAATATGTAACATATCAAGCTGTGGATGTATATATCGAAAGCCAGCGAAATTGACCAATCGCTGGCTCCGCCCACTTCCTGCGTTGGCCACACCCATTGACTCCAACAGGAAGTTCCGCTTCAAAATTAGACGGCGTTATTTTGCAAAAATATGGCTATTAGCATGTAACAAAAAGTTAAAATAGTTTGTTGGCGATTTAAATATCGTAACCACAGTTTGAATAAACTGTAGTCACGACATTTAAGTCGCGAAACGAACAAAAATGTTTCGCTCAGATGGTGACCATTGTTGGAGATAAAAGAATTGATTGGTCGATATATTCCTTGATTGACAGCCGCGATTGGTCAGTTATAATTTATATGTTCAATATTGTTTTGTCACACACGATTGTTTTAAGGATATAAAACAATCTCTTTATTTGAACTCATCGCTGTTTAGTCTAAAAATCTTAACTCATTACTACATGAACCATACTTTTTAAAACCAACAGTTCATCAATGAAACATTGTGAGAACTTGCTTGTTACAAGCATTTACCCCTTTTCTCATACTATTATATCCTAAAAAACATCCATTATTTCGATTTGTTCGCAATTTGAAATGTCATTTGCAACCTTTTTGAATTTAGAACAGCCTGAAATTATGTCTTCTGGTAACGTGTTTAAGTGCTGTCATACTTAAGTTTTAGAAATTAGTAGATCAAATACTACCGGTATGCGTGTACTCCTCAACATTCCATCCATGAAAGAGGTTTTGATAGAATATTTTTTTGTTGTGAATTACAATTTTTAAAAATAGAAACTCGGCTTCGAAAACATTGCACGTTTCGCCTTAATTTAGTTTATTAAATAATATCTTGGAACTCGGTTCTCTTACATTGCTAATTTCAAAATCATCTTAATTTGTCAGAGCTCGAAACATCATTAGAATTACACAATGTTGGAACATGTGACAAAAATTTAATGGTTAACTGGCGACCTAAACGTCGTAACTACAGCTTGAATAAGCTGTAGTTACGACGTTTCAGTCGCCAAATTAACAAAAATGCTTCAAATATATCTCCACAAATCATGAAGCGCAAAGATCCCCTCCTATCTACATGCTTGATTTTATTGGTCTTTCTATTTTTTAATTGTAGAAGAAAGAAAACTCAAAATACTATGGGAGATCGATAAAACACTTGAAACCGAGATATTCTATTTTCCTATACTACTTCTAATGTAGGATTTTTTTCTTTATTGAACGATTAATGATAAATGTATATATGAAAGTATGAAAGTCTATTTACGTTTATGTCCTAAGATATTACTTATGATTGTACATAAGATAAAAGAACCCCTAAGAGATTGTAGTTTATTTAGAAACTATACATTTAACGTAAAAACGTGTACAAAATATTGTATATTGTTATAAATTAAAGCCAATTTGATACAAAACATTTTGTGATCATAGCTTGTTTATTTTCCTTTGATACAAAAAAAAAAAAAAAAAACAGAGTGGGATTTGTTGGATTCGCGAAATTCGGTAAATACACAATCCGATATTTTGACTCACAGAGAAAACTACGTAAATATTGTAAGGTAGAAATTGCTGGTAGCAAGCATTTTCTCCTGTCCCAACAACGTTTTCTACCCTAAATGACACAACCTTTTCCTATTTCAACAGATATTGAAATGCCGTCTACACTTTATGGACCGGTCCAAAATTATGCCGTCCTACAATGGATTGATTCATTACCTAAAACTAGTCAAATATTTGACATTACTGCCAAATTGAAAATGAATGTTTGATGCATTAGAAAACGTCGTGGTAAAAGGAAAGACACTGGTAACCAACTCCTTATTTCACCGAAATGCCATACGGTAGCAAAATGTCTGGAGTGTTTAGAAACTCTTCCTAGAATATTCGACGGGCCCGTCCAAATTGGCCCAGTGGTTGAGGTGGAGAAGATTTTAAAAAAAAATATTTATTTTTTTCTTTAGGTCTGCTCAGTCCGGCCCTTCACACATCTTTTGCGATACAAAATTTTATGAAAAGGGTCACCTAAGGAACATTCCCGCAAAATTTGGTCCAAGTTGTTCAAGTGCTTTAGGAGGAGGAGACGTTTAAAGAAAATGTTGACGACGCACAACTTTCGTAATTGAGAAATTAGCGTGTCGATGGGCGGACAGAACACCGTAACTACAGCTTGTATGAGAAGTTACCATGTTTTGTTTTCAATCATCGATAATTTTCAAATAAATATGTGGTCAAACACAACAGGATCGTTTAAATCGTCCCAAAACAATGAATTGGTGAATCGCCGTTATGGCCAACTGGGCTCCGACAGAAAGTTTGACCCTTATCATGCTGTATAATTTACCTTACCGCATTGCTGTAAAATCAAAGGGCTGAAAGCGCTGATAGAACTTGTAGTTAAAAAATAAATATTCTTTTGGAAATCAATTTCATGAACAACACTGACAGAAAAAGTACAAGCAGGAGGTGTAGACCAAGATCAGACTGCACTTAGGTGCAGGCTGATCTTTGTCTACACCTCCTGCCTAAACCGGAATATTCTGGGTTCAGCTTGACAAGGGTTAAACAGCGTTATTTGGAGACATTTGTGGTAACATGTGACAAAAAGGAAAAACAGTTTGTCGGCAATCTCAACGTCGAAACTACATCTTGAATAAGCCGTATTAGTTACTACACAATCAAACAAGGGACAATGTTTCTCCTAAATCGCCCACCTGAGTCATCTGCTAATTGAAGTCCTTTTTGTGTAAAAAAAGACACAGCAGGAACCAAAGAAGTATAACAAATGTAGGATTTCTGGCATCGAGTAAGGCTACATACCAAGTATGAATGCTTTAGGCTTTATAATTTAATCCATTAGCAAACAATCCGCCATTTTAACTCCCTCGTTGTTAAATGGCATGTCTCCACTTCTCACAATGTTTTCTACACTAAAAGCTATGTATAGTTTAATTTCAACAAAAATTTGAATTGCCACCGCAACTTCTTTCGGTTCGAACCAATCTTCGGTCATGAGTTTAGAGGAGAATAATATAAAATTACTCTTATTGTGCATTTTCCCCATCTTTTGACCCATTGGATACAATTTTCCCATCTTTGGTAAAGAACCCATTGGATTTTCTAAATAAAAACATTGAACGCATTATACCTTGGCTAGGGGGATGTTTTACCCATGAGTTTTCCCCGTAACACATTAAAAATCACCTAGTAATGCTAAATAGCAAATATGAATGCCTTAGGCCTTATATTTTAGGAGGACAAGACTTTTGAACTTGCTCTAATTGAGTGTCTTTACCTTTTGGATTGGGCTATTTTTGACCCCAGGAGCATACTTCTGGAGAACTTGGTAGAGAATCATATAGATATGCTATACATATATATGGATTATGAATGCTTTATAACATTATACATTGGGATGAACAGAAACTGCTGTAACTGAGCATTTTTCCAAATTTTGGACCCAGGGACTAGTGTGTTTTTTACCCAAGGGGCATGAACCTTTAAACATGGTAGATAGCTATTTGGTTATTCTACATTTTAAATATGAATGCTCCATGCCTTATATTTAAGAGGAAGATTTTTTAAAACCTGCTCTAATTGAACGTTTTTCTCGTTTATAGACCTCAGGATCAGGGCCATTTCTGACGCCAGGGGCATAATTTTTAATGAAATACTACAAAGCTATCTAGGTATTTTACATGCCGAATATGAATGTCCTAGGCCATATAGTTCAGGAGGAGAAGACTTTTGAACCTGTTCTATTGAGCGTTTTTCCAAACTTTTGACCTCAGGGTTGGGGCAATATTGGCCCCAGGGGCTTAACTTTTAATGAAATACTACAAAACCATCTAGGAATCTAACGTGCCAAATATGACTGCCCTGGGCTATATTAATCAGGAGGAGAAGACTTTTGAACCTGCTCTAATTGAGCGATTTTCCCAACTTTTTACCTCAGGAGCCGGGTCAATTTTGACCCCCAGGGACTTAATATTTTCTTACATACTTCAAAACCATCTAGGTATGTTCCATGCCAAATATGAATATCCTATGCCATATTAGTCCAAGAGGGGAAAACTTTTGAGCTTGATCTTATTGAGCGTTTTTTCCAAAATTTGGATCTCAGGGGCCATTTTTGACCCAACGGGACATAATTTTTGAGAACTTGGTAGAGAACCATGTGAAAATGCTATTTATGAAATAATAATGTCATTGGCCATGTAGCTTCTTGAGAAAAGTTTTCCAAAGATCAACTAAAATTTCCCATTTTAACATGCCACGTCAACAACAGTTTATCACGGAACGAAATTCTTTTTACAATTTTTGTAGAGCTTCACCTTAGGAGCATGATTGGCCTGCTGGTTATAGAGGAGAAGATTTTACGAGAAATTGAGGACGGATGGACGGACGACGGACAATGATCACAAGAGATCACCTCGCATTTTGTGTTCAGGTGAGCTAAAAAGCTAAGCATTAATGTCGAACATTGTGAACAGGCGTAGCTCCGCAACTCGTGAAATGCAACCTTGTTATTCACAAAATGAAAGATAAATCGATCTTGCACTGGAACCAAACTATTATCCTTTATATTTAGTCTAGTATCTGACGGTTAACCGTAACCGCCAATTGACGAATCGCGGCTGTCAATCAAATCATCAGTCGATGAGTCTGCAGTTTTTTCAAGCTGTCGTTACGACGTTTAACCAACTATTCTACCTTTTTGTCACATACTACTGGCCATATATTCTGAAGAATAACGCTGTTTCAAGTTGAAGCCGGACTTCCTGTTGGAGTCAATGGGCGTAGCCAGCGGTGCAAGTTGGTGGGGCCAGCGATTGGTCAATTGCGAGGGTAAATCGCCGCGATATAATTATTCCAAATAAATAAATATTATCCCCTGTTTAAACTGTCCCTCTCATTTCTACGAGACACATGAAAATACCTTCAAGCCGAATCATTTCATCGCTAGGCATATTTATAGGTTGAAACGATGAGCCACGCACCTTAATACGGTGTTTAGAAAATGCTTAAAATTTCGATAAATACCATGTCCTGTAATTAAAATGATGTACGAAATTCATCGCCACAATGCTTATGCACTCAATGCCATAATATACTTAGTATTCGTGTTTTTGTAAAAGCTCAACACGGTTATACCGCTTGTCTAAAACTTTCAGAATTTCCATACTTGTGACGAATAACCGTCATATTTTTCTATTGATCAGTGACGGATTGCCCTCATTGTTCTAAGGCTTTTTAGCTAGCAAAGCGTCAGCTTTGATAGCTTTAGTTAACAGACAAATTTTGAGGTCGTCTCAAAGTTCAACGAGTGCAAACCGCCACTGGAGGCTTAACCACCAAATGCCTACGCCATAAAAAGTAGTTCTTATGTATTGAATATAGCAAACTCTGCATGCAAGTTCATATCATGGGTGATTTAGCTCACTTGAGCACATCGCTCTGCAAGAAGGGTCTTCAAAGAAGTTGCAGACGACAATTTCAAATTTTTGAAAATTCTAAAATATTTATCTCTTTTTGTAGAAAACAATGTGGAAAATGAAGAAATTGCTTGTTACAAGCAATTTCTTCATTTTCCACATTGTTTTCCACAACTATTTTCTCGAGGGGCATAGAAAGGAGGGATTGCGTGGAAAACGAAACAATGCTTTGCTAGCTTACAGAACTTTTCAGTTCTTTGATTAAAGAGTTTTTCCCAAACATTTGCCAGTGTCAGTTACGCATCAGAATGAAAATGAACATGTGACGAGTATTCACCACAATGGTGAAGAATATTCAAGGTTAAATTTTATCGCTCCAACGCAACTAAGGTGGTAAAAGGCTTGACTCTCTGTTCAAATTCTTTTTGAAAAGCCGACATATACGTAACTTCCCGAGGAAGCATTCAACAAGTATAAAACATCAAAGTATCACTAAGGTAGACATCGTTACCATTCCTTACGAAACGCTTTTTAGAGCCCAAAGAAAAAGTGCATCGGAAAACATGGTGAAAAATGAAGAAATTGCTTGTTGCAATTTTCATTATCCACAATTGTTTTCTTAACCGCAAAAGAAAAACTGTCGTCTGAATGTCTTTGAATTTTGACCAATATAAAATTCTCACATGTAGCAAGATAAAAATCTCCATTCACACATCTAATGGAGCAATTTAACTTTACTTGACCGTATTTTTTTTATTATTTTTATTTGAAAGCCAGTATCAAATATAGCTGAAACAAGTGGTCTGAATACCCCGCCCCCTGCCGCCCCTGACAATCATTTTTACAATGACTCCAAGTCCATCATCTACATTTTCGCCAAAACAATGGACCCGACCAAACAAAACCAGCTCAATATCTACAACCGTTAACCCTTTCCCGTTTTTTCCAAAATTTTAGACTGGTCCAATTTGAAAGAAGTTGCGGACAATTAAAAGTGGGTACAACTTGAAAAAAAAACTACCTACAGGTTGATAAAGATATTTTAGAAACACAGAAATTGCTTGTTAGAAAAAATATAGTGGGAAAAGCAGAAGTTGCTTGTTACAAGCAATTTCTCTTGTCCCACATTTTTTCTTAAGAATTAAATCATATGCAGGCAAAACAACGGATTGTGCAGGAAAGGGTTAAGAAATGGGATTTCAGTGACACCTTAAATCCAACATACGTATTTTCATCAAATACAAACGGATCGGAACAAAACTCAAATTTGGTCTGTAACTCACGATTACAGTCTCCCCCACAAAAATAGGTCAATATCTACAAGCTTTCCGAAAGAAAAATCCAAAAAATTGTACGACCGGATATACAGTGGGATTATTTATCTCTGTACAGATTAGTTTCGATCAGTTCCAAAACTTCAAGATAGCTTTAAACCAATTGTAGCAATGAAACACTTTTTTTTCGTTCTTGTTTGATAACGCTTTAAACACTTTTCAGTCATATCGCTGGTATTTCTCACACCAGTGCCACCATTACATCCTTTCCCATCCTCAAGCTGCTATCCCACTTAAGTTAACGATTATCCACCCATTGGTGAGAGACAATTGTCGGAAAGGATATATGCCACCTTCGGCGATCGAACCCATGACACCCCATGATTGAAGATTGGGAGTCTGATGCGCTGACAGCTGAAGCCACATAAAGCCTGACACGGTGCTCCCACGGTGGCATCACATTTCATGCCTAGTGATTGTTGAGAAATCACCCCAGACAAGCAGATGCACGAGCGGAAGGATTGACTGGTCCAAATTGAAAGGAGTTGCAGTCGACAATTTAAATTACATGAAACTTGAATTTTTCAACATTCTGGATAGAAAACGTTGTAGAAAATGAAGAAATTGCTTGTTAAAAAGCAATTTCTTCATTTTCAACAATGTTTTCCCTATTTTTTTCTCAAGGGACGAATTACTGTTCATTTTATATGCAAGATTGATTCATTTTTCATTTCGTGAACAATAAGAGCTTTACTTGTTAAAAAATATAGTTTTGCTAGTGAGTAAATGGAAGAAATATCAATCTTGATTTGAAAACAACAACAACAACAACAACAAACCAAACACCAATCATCCTCTATTTATTTTCCTACCGCGCTAAACATTCTAAACAAGGCCTCCTATCATAAGCTTCTTTGAAATAATTACCATACAGAAACATTTCAACTAGGGAAAAAATAACTAGACTATCACTCGAAGTGATTAAAACCCTCCTCGTTGACCTATGTTACCCCCCCAAAAATAGGGGCCCCTCCCCGTGTCATTGGAAACAATTGTATCAAGTTTCATGGTTGCAGCTCAATTAGAGTTAGAGCACGGAAACAAAAAGGTCTATGGAAGGATGAACAGACAGATTGAACAGACAGACATGGAGAAACCAATATACCCTTCTTCTTTGTTAGACAGGGGGCATGAATATGCACATCTTCGCTTGATACTGAATGCCAAATTGGAATCCTTCAAGTAATTTAGGAGGTAAATGAGAAATAAGATTAAGCAAAGGGCCATAACTCTGAGAAAAATAAATGCAACATAACCAAAATAAAATGAGCAAACCTTTGTTTGATACTGATTGTTTGAGTTGTTGAGGGTATAATTATAGACTGGTCACTTTTGAGAGAAGTTAAAATGGCGACTTAAAAAAGCTGTGCTCAATACAATGAAATGTGAGGTCTGTTTTGGTTAACAAAACAAATAATTAACATAAGATTATTTCAGAATAGTTTACTTTTCTGAGCAAGATTGCATTTATTTATTCATAAAACATTTTGCATAATATTTTTCTCAAGCAGTACTATGAGGGACCAATCATTCCCCATTTCTTGTAATTCAGTTTTGGCACATCAATATAGTTCATCAATGGAAGTTTCGTAGACTTGGTGATCTTTTCTTGTCCGTCCATATACTGGTGCAGAACTTTGGGGAGAACTACACTGCCATCCTGTCAAAGTAATGAAAACAGATGTACTGTAATGATCAATAAAAGCTGACAGACCATTGCTAATAAAAATTACGCCAAAGAAAATTATCTACAAGACACAATGGCAGTAAGAAACTTATAAGATCATACAGTCACAAGTCCAGTTTACAAAATGCCTGCTCATATGCAAAGGTACACAACTCAAGTTAAGTCCTATCATTTTATATTCAAAACTGACCTCCCTTTACCAGAGTTCTGGTACAATTCATTATGTGGTTGTGCGTTTCCTATAGGGATACATTTTCTTTAACCCTTTCCTGTTTTATAACATTTTAGACTGGTCCAAATTCAAAGGATTTGCAGATGAAAATTCAAAGTGGATTTAATTTGAAAAATAGCCATTCAGTAGGACAAAGAATATTGTGGAAAAAGAAGAAATTGCTTGATACAGCAATTTCTTCTTTTTTTACAATATTTTCTCAAATATGAAATCAAAGGGACATAAAAACCAGGGATTAAACAGGAAAGGGTTATTTCTCACTGGTAGATTATCAAGATATCAATGATCCCACAATAATTTCACTCAATAAACAGTGAAAATATCAAATAATACACTCACTGTTTAGGCAGATTTAGTCCTGCCCACATTTATTGGGTGCTACTATTTTTTTTTCTTTTTTTTTTCTCCAGGATAACACGATAAAGGGTCAAAAGACTCTTACTTGCATCGTGGTCCTAACTCATACAAGATCATATCATGCACATATAGAGAGAGGCAATGGATTCTAACCAATGCTACCCACTTTTACAGCTGGGTGGACTGGGGCTCTGTCTGTAAAGTGCCCTGCCCAAATACACTACCCGCCTCCGGTGGGGCTCGAACCTGCAACCACCAGATTACGAGTCTCGGCCAACGAGCCAGACGAAAAATCATCTATGGAAGACCAAAGACACGGGTGACCTCATCAAGTCGCCAAGTAATTCATGTGAAAAACGAGGAAATTAAAAAACAAAAACCCAAAATAAAAACAAAAAACTCATATTTTGTCTACTGTTTGGCTTTAAGAAATAGAATGATTGTTTGTTTTTTCATGTAAGATCGGAGTCGCCGTCATAGTGCAGTCAGTAGTGCATCAGACTCCTAATCTTCAATCATGGGATGTCATGATCCCCCGTGGCAGCACATATCCTTTCCAACATTTGTCTCTCACTAATTGGTGGATAATCGTAAACCAAAATGGGATAGAAGCTGGAGGCTTGGAAAGGATGTAGTAGAAGTACTGGTATGAGAAATACCAGGAATCCATTGTTAGGTGCACAAACCCCCGTGATTTAACTGAAATACTGTTAAAAATAATGTTAAACCCAATTCAATCAATCAATCATGTAAGATCGGCTTATCCTTCATTCGATGAACAACTAAGTCAAAGCTTTACTTGTGAAAATATAGCTTTTTTTGTTCACTAAATGAAAGTGACATCTATCTAACACTGAAACAAACAATTATCCTCTACACATAAAGCATTAATACAGCAAACAATATGTTTATACATGTATCTCACCAACAGATTACCAGAATTATAGTTTAAAAATACTAGTGTCAAACCGACAAGCATTTGACCATAAAACCTTACTTTGACCTTGGGTCCTGAAAGATTTTTCAAAACCTGCTCATGATGGAGAACAATTCTTCCAAAACATGTTAAACTATGTACAGAATTATCAAAGTTGGACAAATATATGACCTTCAAGTGTGACCTTGACCTCAATGACAACTCTTTCCAATGGCTCACCTTAAAGATTAGTTTTGTCACATTGTATTGAAATATTTCCATAAATGTTGCAGTTCTTGTCCAGATAATATCTGACCTATCAGCAAGATCTTGACCCTTAAGGTAAAAGCACATTTGAAACTGCACATCTTCTTGTGATGCAAAATAATTCTGCCAAATCATGGATTCATTTTTTTTCTCACACCAGTATTACCACATTTTTCACCTTATTTTCTTGAACCTTTAAATTGAGTGGCATCAAAAAGTGGGATTGTGTGGTAATTGGTAAAAGATATTTGTTTTACGGAATTCCCAGATGGTCTCTGTTTGGATGTTATGTCACACACATTAATATATTACCTCTAACTGGTTATTTTCACACAAGGTCATGATGGTTCTGGGTATGGCACAGGCTGTTCCATTCACCTGCAAATATTTAACTGATTTATGAATTAAATCATTTCTTAGTGACAAAATGCCAGACCGGTCCAAACAGTGAGTAACAACCAATTTCTTCAAATTCATGATGTTTTCTATCCTGTAATAAATAGATTAATTGTTGCAACTTCTTTAAATTTGAGTCTTTGACCAATCCAAAATAACACCATCTTGTAATGAGCTAATGTGAATGGACAATCTAACAAATTGTTCAAACATTCTTTGAAAGTTAAGCAAGAATCTGATGAAAATAGTGTAATTATCATCTTAACGAGGATTTGTTGATAAAGTTTTCATAAGTTCCCTTTGTTATAACTTGATTCACATAGGAAAATGATGATAATATATCTATCCTGTGAAATCTGTTGACCTTCAATATTGTGCTAAAGAGAATATTTTGATACAATTTTGTTCCAGATGATATATAAGCATTAAATCCTTAGCATGCAGCTTAGCAAATAAATGTAAATAAAACAAGTTGCTGTTTAGATGTGAAAAAAAAAAAAGACCGATGAGTGGTCAGTTCTGAAAGTCTACATTTTTACTCAAATAGGCTACATATGAATTAACCAACATGACAAAATTTTAGACTGGTCCAAATTGAAAAAAGTTGCAGATGACAATTTTTAGTGGATGAATTTTTTAAAATATTTTTCTTTTGTGGTTAAAAGCATTTTCTTCATTTTCCATAATGATTTCAAGCGCTTTTTTAGGGGGGTGGGGGCGTCCAAAATGTGTGGGAATAGGCTAAACACTGCCATTTGGTATATATTTCATGCTGAATATAGATAGGCTGGATGGTAGAGATTGACGATTGAAGTGTTGCTTAGTTGTGAATTTATTTCTACATTGAGCCTGCTACTTTGATACAATACATTTATCATCTATGATAAAGCCGATAAATACATTTATCATTAATGATAACTTACCGTTGTACAGTGTTTTAAGGTCCTGTCATTTTTTACATACTTTATGTTCAGTCTTCTACTTTGATAATCTGTACAGTTGGAGGCACTGGATATCTGTGATGAGAAATCAACATTTTTGACAATAACAACGTAAAACTACATCACTAAATGTGACTATACCCCCTACCACTGTCCTCTCACAAAACCGTTGTTTGTTTTGTATAGCGCAGAGCACAGTGCTGTTCTGAATGAACAATTTGATACAAAGGCAATATAATATACCGGTAGTAAAACCTACTGCCTATGAGCAACAATACAGTGAAGTTTCATAATTCTAAGCTTTGTTGAATGACTGTTGAGCGAAAGCAAGTAAATATTTTTCAACTTTCAACATACTAGATATGTGACACTGACCTATGTAATCTATACCTACAAATCACTTCCTTCATCAGCATCACTCGAGTAAAGTTTTAGTGTCCTAGGTCAAATGGATACTAAATCATTGCATAAAATAGGATTTCCAAAAGGTCATCTATAGCATTGACCTTTGACCTATACAACCTTTAACCCATTCCAACTCAATCCCGTCTTTTTACGCCCCACAAGAAAAAAGCTTTGGAAAACATTGTGGAAAATGAAGAAATTGCTTGTATCAAGCAATTTCTTCATTATCCACAATGTTTTCTATCCAAAATGACAAAAAAAAAAAAATCAAAATTCCATCAACTTGAAATTGTCATCTGCAGCTTCTTTCAATTTTAACCAGTCTAAAATATTGCTGTGTTGGAATGGGTTAAACTACAGGGCACCTATGATCATAGTCAACACTAGGGTGAAGTTTCATGGTCCTACATCAAATAGCAGTTAAGTTATAGCAATTAATGAAAATTAAGTTCAAGGAGAGATAATTATTGAAAAAATCAGATTTGTACCATGAAAATTCAAGAAGCCAAATCTTAACCCTTTCAGTTTTTTCAAAATTTTAGACTGGTCCAGCCTTGAAAAAAGTTGCAGACGATGATCAAAAGGACAGAATGGTATGCCTGTTTCATTTCTTAGTGAAAGAAGGTAGGGTGTGAAGAGAATTTCAAACATTGGAAGGTTTACCTATACTTTTTGTACTCAAAGAGCAGTTTCAGCAGAAGTGAACCGTTAAATTCCTAATTCCAATTATAACCAATGTATAACCCTTGAAGCTATTGAAAAACATGCTAAAGTTCTTCATGTCCTGCTATAAACAAGTAATAATTTAATTGTTAGTTTCGTCTATCAAAATCGAGCGATCTGATTGGTCGAAAAATTTAATTCATACCTCCATGAACAAAATTTTGAGTACGCAGCCATTTTGAATGCTTCCGCACAAAATAGTTCACTACAAAAAGGTATTAAAGTTTGTTAAGTTGTTGCATTTTTCGCTCGATGCTATTAAATTATAAGAAATGAAGAGAATATTTTTTGTTTTGATGGAGGTATTAACTGAAAAACCTAATCACACAATGTATGAATCCGCTTCGCATATTCATACAGTGTGATTAGGTTTTTCGGTTCATACCTCCATGAAAACAAAAAATATTCTCTTCATCTCTTAACTATAATACAACTTTTTTAGCCCATTAACCAACAATCAAGCTTGTTGATGCACCTAGGAAAATAAGCAATGGAAAACATTGTGAGGAAGAGAAAATTGCTTATAACAAGCAATTCTTCCTTCCTATTTGGCTTCTATTTAGACTTTTTTGCCTTTTGGCTTATAGTCAGCAATTTTTTTTCAATTTTGACCAGTATGAAATTTGTCAGTTAACAGATTACTGTTACAAAAATGACTAGAAGCCCTTTAAAGGGTTTGTTTGTTATTTGTAGGGATGGTAACGAGTACCAATTTTACTAATCGAGTACTCGATCATCCTTCCGATCGAGTACTCGATAATCAAATAGAAACGTCGTCTTTTTGTTATAGTCTCTGTGTGTTCAAACAAATTCATATGCGATTTATGCAGCATATCTTCGGTCAAAATGTATTTTTAGAATACATTTGATCATTTCTTTATTTGAGAAAAACGGACAATTGTTAGATATGTGATGATAATTACAGAAAATGTCAAAATCTTTCCATTAAACTCCATTAAACTTGCTTGAAGTGCTTCCATACTATAGACTTAGCAAGAGGCATTGTTGGACTTTCTGGAATTTATTTGTGGTATAATGGTGAGTGAGATTATTCTTGTTCAGGTAACAGATAGCAATAGAATGAAACCTTTACAATAATCCAATAATGGGCTAATTCAATAATGCCTTAACCAATCAAATCAAAAGGTAAATCTTACGGACGTCCAATTAAAATGCACCGGTCGAAATCAGAGTAAAGAGCGGCGAAGGTGCAAAAATTTATGACATTGTTTGACAGCGAGAACAATAGCTGCTGGCACTTGGTTGAAAATATCGAGGGATTAGATAATCGGCAGACAACCAGGTGTTACATACTCTACCCTTTGCACTGCACAGTGTTGGAAAAGAGCGATCAATATTTTGAGAAAGTATCAAAACTTGAGTGTGGAAACGAATTTTCATTTTTTTGGCTGTTATTTTTTTTTTGCCGATTACTCGATTAGTGATATTGGTAATCGATACTCGGACGTTCGATCGAGTTCTCAATTAATCGAGTACTCGTTCCCATCCCTAGTTATTTGGTATAATACATTGACACTCAACTGTGCTTATAATAAACTAAACAATCACTAAATGCGATTTATACCCCCATACAGCTCAAAACCACAGTAAAAACATTTTGTGACTGGAATAAAGCCTTTTTTTCAGAAAGGGCCATAACTGAGGAAAAAGTAAATAAATAGTAACTGAAAAAGATTATGCCCACTTGTGGTTCATACCGAGTGCACATGTGGAATTTGAATAAAATCCATTCAGTAATTAATCCCTGGTTTTTACGTCCCTGTATTTTTATACTTGAGAAAGCATTGTGAAACAAGAGGACCATGATGGTCCTAAATCGCTCCCCTGAGTATGATGGTTCATGGCTTAATGATATAAACAAAATGGCAAAGCCCTTTGTCTAATTATTTTGGAGAAGATGTTTACAGATTTCTCTTTTAATCCTAGGTATATTGATGATCCCACCATATAGCACTAATTTCCTCAATATGGTAATGCTTTGAAGTATAGACATCAATACATACCAAGTATAAAAGCTGCAAGCATAATGGTTTAGGAGAAGAAGGTTTTCAAAGATATCATTATTTATTCCTAACTATAATTAGGGATTGCACAGAACAGGGCTAATGTTTTAAGTAATTTGGTAGAGGGTCAATGGCTGATGATATGTACAAAATATCAAAGCTCTAGGCTTTATGATTTGAGAGAAGAAGATTTTCAAAGATTTCCTTCTTTATTCCTTTGTAAAATCAGGAATCACACAGAAAAGGGCTAATTATCAGAGTATGATAATTCTTTGAAGTATTTTGGTAGACGATCAATATCTTATGATATGTACAAAATATCAAAGCTCTAGGCCTTATGGTTTGGGAGAAGAAGATTTTAAAAGATTTCCTTCTTTATTTCTATGTAAAATCAGGGATCATTAAGAAAAGGGCTAATTTTCAGAATACAGTAATTCTATGAAGTATTTTGGTAGAGGGTCAATAGATGATGATTTGGACCAAATATCAAAGCTCTAGCCCTTATGGCTTGGGAGAAGAAGATTTTTAAAGATTTCCTTGTTTATTTCTATGTAAAATCAGGGATCATTAAGAAAAGGGCTAATTTTCAGAATACCGTAATTCTTTGAAGTAGTGTGGTAGAGGGTCAATATCTTATGATATGTACAAAATATCAAAGCTCTAGGCCTTATGGTTTGGGAGAAGAAGATTTTAAAAGATTTCCTTCTTTATTTCTATGTAAAATCAGGGATCACAAAGAAAAGGGCTAATTTTCAGAATACCGTAATTCTTTGAAGTAGTGTGGTAGAGGGTCAATAGATGATGATGTATACCAAATATCAAAGCTCTAGGCCTTATGGTTTGGGACAAGAAGATTTTTTTAAAGATTACCTTCTTTATTTCTTTGTAAAATCGGGGATCACAAAGGAAAGGGCTAAGATTCAGAATATGGTAATTCTTTGAAGTAGTGTGGTAGAGGGTGAATAGATGATGATTTGTACCAAATATCAAAGCTCAAGGCATTATGGCCGATGGCGGCACTCATACTTTCCGACTAATTGTCTCCAACCAATGGGTCGATAATCATGGACCTATGTGGGATATCAGCTGGAGGCTAGGGAAGGATGTAATGGTAGTACTGGTGTGAGAAATACCAGGATTCCATTGTTAGGTGCTCCAGCCGTCGCGATATAACTTAAAGATTGTTGAAAGTGGCGTAAAACCCCATTCAAACAAACAAACAAACTAGGCCTTATGGTTTGGGAGAAGAAGATTTTTAAAGATTTCCTTCTCTATTTCTATGTAAAATCAGGGATCGCCCAGAAAAGGGCTAATTTTCAGAATACGGTAATTCTTTGAAGTATTTTGGTAGAGGGTCAATAGATGATGATGTATTCCAAATATCAAAGCTCTAGGCCTTATGGTTTGGGAGAAGAAGATTTTTTAAGATTTCCTTCTTTATTTCTATGTAAAATCAGGGATCACAAAGAAAAGGGCTAATTTTCAGAATACGGTAATTCTTTGAAATATTTTGTCAGAGGGTCAATAGATGATGATATATACCAAATATCAAAGCTCTAGGCCTTATGGTTTGGGAGAAGAAGATTTTTAAAGATTTCCTTCTTTATTTCTATGTAAAATCAGGGATCATTAAGAAAAGGGCTAATTTTCAGAATACAGTAATTCTTTGAAGTATTTTGGTAGAGGATCAATAGATGATGATGTATACCAAATATCAAAACTCTAGGCCTTACCGTTTGGGAGGAGAAGATTTTTTAAAGTTTTTTCACTCCATTGCCATGGCAACCAGAGTTCTTCATGGATTTCAATTCTTTGAAGTATTTTGAAAGAGCATGACCTAAGGATCATTTCTGTGAAGTTTTATTGAAATTCCATGGTTAGTTTAGGAGGGGAAGATTTTTTTTGTAATTGTGAATGGACGGACGGACGACGGACGATGAACGATCACAATAGGTCCCCAGAGCACTTCATGCTCAGGGGAGCTAAAAAAGAAGAAATTGCTTGTGACAAGCAATTTCATCTTTTTCCACAATATTTTGTACCCTACTAAATGATTATTTTTCAAATAAGCTTTACTTTAAATTGTTGTCTGCAAAACTTTTGAATTTGGACCAGTCTACAATTTCAAGAAACGGGAAAGGGTTAAGGAGAAAGTGATTGGACAAGATATTTTACAAAGGGTTATAACTCTTAGAAAACTGAATTGAACATACACAAAATGATGTGCACATCTTTGACTGATACCAAGTGCCTGTGTGAAATTTGAATCAAACGAATGGTTTAAGAGAAACTGAGCAGACAAAAAACAGCTACTTAACAACCAACCAAGGGAACATTAGACAGACAAACCAACTGACCAAAGGACTCTTATGTATCTACAAGTTATGACCGGGGTTTAAATATTTTCTTGGAGTATAAGAAGGCCTGAGGTTCGAAGTAATCGAAAAAAGTAATTAGTTCTGGTCATCTCTAGTAGTGAAGTGATGAAATATATTAATTATTTTATCTACCTCTCCCCAAAAACGTCTTGCTGGCATCCATGCTTCAATGTCAAACTTTCTATGAGCAGGGGATCCTAATTCTGTTGTTGGCATATCTAGCACTCTGTGTACAGAAACAATATTACAGATTAGTTAATATACAAATTAATGAGGATCAATCAGCTCATATTTATAGTTTGCAAACAGTGGAAAATGGACTAGTTATCAATTGACTATGCTGACAGTACAGAGTCACCTTTAAATTAAACTCCCTTGTTTAAAAATAGTATCACTTTATCATCAATTCTATCTGTCCAATGTAAAATTATAAATTTTAGAACATCCTCTTTTTCCTGTAAACTCTTAAGTGTTGACTCAAACTATTCTGCTCTAAATGCCGAAACTCTTGTTAAAATTATTTACATCAAGACATGAAGACAGAATACAATCTAGTCAACCATACCTATAATGTAGACCCAAACCAGAAAATAGGTTCCTCTCAATATCTATAAACTCTTGTAATAAATCATTCCCATCATTACTGGAATCATTGCTCGTCACACCAAACATCTCTACCTGTATAAGAGTAAACTTGTTCTTAGAACTAGAAAAGCATCCAGGAATAATATGTTGAGCTTGCCAAAGAGTTGACCTTGAGCTGTGACCTTGACACTATACAAAAACTTTTTTCACATCTACTCAAGACAGAGAACAATCATACCAAGTTATTTTGAAATCCACAGTGTAGGAAATATGCTCTGGACAAGCTCAATTTCAATGTTTGACCTTGAGCTTTGACCTTCACCTTTGAACTATCCAAAAATTTATTTCAAATGGCATATCTACTCATAATGGAGAATAGATGTATCATATTATTTTGAAATACATCCATAATAATAGGAAATATACTCCAGACTCAAAGTCAAAGCAAACTTTAAAATATTGTCTGCCATTTCTTTTAATTTGGACTAGTCTAAATAGTTCTTTTTGTAAATAGGTTAAGAAACAAATAAATTATCTTAACATAACCAAGCATATTTTAACACATAGGAAACTTGTTACAAGATGAATAAAAATTCAAATTATCATGTTGAAAGCTCTTATATCCGGCTTTAAACAACCAAAATGTGTTTTGAACTATGATGCCTTTCAAAGAGATTAACTTCATCCATTACCAGAAAACTAAGTTTGACTGGTCCAAATCCAAAGAACTTGCAAACAACAATCCAAGTTAAAGAAATTTTAAAAATCATGGTCTTTCTAGGTAAATAATATTGTAAGAATGAAGAAATTGCTTTTTAAAAGTATCTTTTTTATTTCTAAAGATTTATTCCCCAGTGTTTCCTTGAGGAGCTTAAAAAGCTGTATCATGTGGAAAGGGGTTATTGAACAAAAACCTGTCATCTAGTAATGGATTAAAATAATTTTAACTTGCCTTTGTAAACTGGTGAACTCTGTATATACCTGGTTCTACATGATCAACCTCAGCCCTGTAACATCTGCTGACTGCTGCAAATCTAAAATATACAGTAAACTAGTAAACCTTGTAAATATACAGTAAACTGGTAAACTTTTTAAATATACATCTGCTGGCAGCTACAAATATCAAATGTGAAAGTTTTTATTGATGAACTAGTGAAATAATCCAGACAGTAATGTCCGAGAAAAAAAAGATTCAAAGTTTCATCCAATCAAATTCTTTAAAGAATTTGATAATGGGTCATCCAAGGATTATTCCCGATTTATAAAGTTGAAGTCCATCTGGTGGTTTCTGAGGAGAACCCTTTCAAAGTTTTCACTATAAATTGAAATTTACATGCTATGTTTTCTATCATATCAAAATTCAATATTTTGCTGATAAGTTTTTAGAGTAAAATTTTACGAACGGACATATGGATGGATGTGGGGCAGACACAAACCCATTATAAAACTCTGCTGCCTTCCAGCCAGTGGAGCTAATGAACTGCATTACATGCAAAGGGCTAAAAGTACTAGAAGCACCTTTTTTGGGTTAATATTTCTTTCGTAAAGCGGACTTATACCCCCACCAGCATTTTGTCACTACAGAAGCACAGTTGACCGTTGGCCTGTGTTACCTAAAATCTATAGAGAACTTCTTTGGGCCATGGATAACATTTGTATAAAGTTTCAAAGTCCAAGGTTGTATGGCTTATTAGCTAGAGCACAGAAACAGCATTCAACCAATGTTCAATTGTGACCTTTGACCTGATGTCTGTCTACACCCACTGCCAAAACAAGAATATTCTGGGTGACATAGGTTAAAATACATTAATTTTATTCAAGGTTTTTCTTCCTATTTGGGCTCTGTGGGCATGGCCAATGTTCCACCAATTGTAGAAAGAAATGACTGTGCAAGAAATTACTTCAATAAAATCAAAGATTGATACTGAAATAAAGATGTGTTAAAGTTGCATTAATCAAATATCTGATCTTAAAATGTGATGTTGACCCAAAACTCTTACTTTTCCAAGTCAAACAACATAACAAACGGCATATCTACTCACAATGTAGAACAGCCGTACTGAATTATTCAGATATTTGAAATCATTGTACCTAGGAGAAATGGAAAAAAAAAATAATTGCCAGATTCTTATATTCATTAAATGGTTATCAAGCATCTAAAATACTGATTGTATGAGCACCTAACCATAGATTCCTAGTATTTCTCACAAAAATACTACCACAACATCTTTTTTGAGCCTCCAGCTGCTCAACCCACTAAGCTTAAAAAAATAAATAAAATTGATTAATTAAATTAAATTAGATTTATCTCAATACAACAATGGATATACGAAAAGGTTATAAGTCTGCTAAAAAACATGTGTCTATGAATAAATGTAAACAGAAAATGGCCTAACTGAAATTAGTTTGATGAGACATAATACTGCAATATTAGTTTGGGTTTTGTTCACCTTTAAACAATTTTATTTTGATTGAATGCCTTAACCCATTCCAACACAGCAAAATTTTAGACCGGTCCAAATTGAAAGAAGCTGCAGACGACAATTTCAAGTTGATGGAATTTCAATTTTTTTTGTCTTTTTGGATAGAAAACATTGTGGATAATGAAGAAATTGCTTGATAAAAGCAATTTCTTCATTTTCCACAATGTTTTCCAAAGCTTTTTCGTTGAGGGGCGTAAAAAGGAGGGCTTGAGTGGGAATGGGTTAATTGAATCTTGTCTACTTCCAAAAATCCACTGATTCTATGGTGATTTCTACCAATGTTAGTCTTAGGGCGAAATTTTCAACCTCTGTAAACTAACAATTTCAATGTTTTCAACCCCAAAAGATTAAGATTTTTTGAAATCCTAATCTTAACCTGAAAATCATTGTCCGCAACTTTTTTCAGTTTGAACAATTCTTTCTTGTCCGGTAATAGGTTAAACTATTTTCCTAAGTCAAGGGCAGATAATTCCAAATTGATTAGAAGGATCAAAATAATTTTTCTCTAATGTACAACTGAAGAACAAAGAGATTCATTGTGGCATGTTTCAGTTCATTCTAATTGAAATTTTAGAAAGAGCAAACACATAAAAATGTTATTTCAACCTTTTTTGCTAGGTCTTAGGTACTGTAAATGGGGTTTAATTAGCGAGGGTTTTATTTTCGCAAATATTCGCAATTCATCACGCTCACGAAATCAAGAATTTTGCTTAAATTGGATCATTTTGTAAAGAAAAATACAGAGATGTCCAAAGTAAGCTGCGGACCGACGAAGATAAAATAATTCACCCATTTCGGCGTCATCCCACTTCATTCCATTCATACGGGGATTATCACCTTCTCGATGTTAAAATGGAATATATCTCTTTTGAGAACAGGACGAATCTTATTTTATAACCTGCCAAGTTAGTCCACTCATTTTATTGAACAGGTATACAAGCATAACAATAGAAAGCAGACGAGGTGATAGACGGCGATGATTAGACAGCAAAGAGCTAAAAAGTGCAATTTTACTTTCAGGGCTTTGCTCTGGACAAAATTTAAGTGTTTAAAACAAAAAAGGGCAGTAACTCCAAAATTATGCAAGCAAGAGTTGTGGTTCTTGTGCACTGCACTTCTCCTCAATGAGATGTATCCACCTATGAAGTTTCAAGTTGATAGCAATTACACTTTCAGAGATATGCCCCGGACAAAATCTTAGTCTTTAAAACAACAAAGGGCAATAACTCCAAATTTATGCTAGCAAGAGTTGTGGTTTTTGTGCACTGCACTTCTCCTTAATGAGATCTATTGACATATGAAGTTTTTTAAGCTGATAGCAATTATACTTTCAGAGATATGCTCCGGACAAGTTTAGTGACGGAAGAACAGAAGGACGGAATGACGGATGGAGACCATTACTATATCCCCTTCGCCGAAATGGCGGGGTATAATTAAAGATTTATACACGTTGTAGGGTGATAAGAAGAAAATTTCTTACTTGACAGGTAAATCTTTCTTTTCCAGTACTTTGTTCACAAAATAACCTGAAAAATTATAAACCTAATTGCAACAGTACTTATAAAAGAATGCATAAATGTTATACCTTTTGTACAAATTTCTGTATATCTATATGGATTAGATAAGCCCCAATTATGCACTCTGTATGTAAAAGTTTATCTAAACTCATTAGATAAAGCAAAGACAGTAAATCTTACCAGCTATAGACATTTCTGAGGTTCCAGCCAAACACAGATCTTGGTGTCGTCTTGGATCTAATCTGTATACTTGAGTTACCTCCCCTGTTGTTTTAAATCCACAGCTCTCCTAAACAAATTGAAAGAAGTTTCGAATGGTATTTTACCCATTCCCACAAAATCACTCTTCACAATACCCCTAAAGAATAACATTGTAGGAAAAATTGTTGAAAATTAAGAAATTGCTTGTTACAAGAAATTTCTTCATTATCCATAATGTTTTCTACTTCAAAGTTCAAAGATATTTTAAAAAAACTATTTTGATAACCAAAAATTGTTGTCTGCAACCTCTTTGAATTTGTACCAGCCTAAAATTTTGTAATCTGGAAATAGGTTAAACATTTTATCATAATGAAACAAGATGTGTTTGTGAAACACAATGCCTCCGCAAAAGAATTTAACATTTTACCATGGTATGTGATCTTGACCTTGTCACATGACCTTGACATGAGGAGATGCGAATGATTGAGATGTATCATCATGCCAAATATGAGCATCGTATCTTGAATAGGCTGGTAGTAATTGGCAATGTTAAGTTTTTGGTTAAGTTTTGCAGACAGACAGACCAACAGACGGACAACGATTAAATAATATGCCCCCCATTTTTCGATGCAGGGGCATAGAAATAGAAGCAAAATTTAGTAAAAACTTTGAGAGAAAAGAAATTGTTTGCTACAAGCAATCTCTCCTTTCGCACAATGTGTTCCCTGGCTATATTTGTTCAGCATTTAAAACTTAGGGATTATGTTATAATGATTAAATGATTGAAACATGACAATAATCGTCACACTCCCAAGCACATTGTGTTTTTTCATGTCATAAGGAAAATATTTGACAGTTTACTATCTTTGTTTGATGAGAAAATGTTTCAGACTTACGATAATTTGTGGTTTGAGTAAATCTGGCACCGATATCAACTCAAAACCCTGAAATTAAAATAACCCATGTCATCTTGTCATAACACATTACAAAATAAAATATTTGACTGGTTCAAGTTGAAAGAAGTTGCATACAAGTTGATAAAATTGTTCAGGATATATCTATCTAACTGAATATAACATACACTTATTTTGGGACCAAGCCTATATGAAATGATGGTAAATTCATCAAATTGTCAGTATGTAAATCTTGACACCTATTGTACAAAAAACAGCTGTAACTTTGTAAATTTTTCAAATAATGGCATATTTTTTTCAGTTTTTTGAATCCAGAAGATAGTATTTTCTAAAATTAACCCATTCTCACACAGTCAAGTTTTTTGAGCCACCCCCCCCCCCCCAGAAAAATAATTGGGAAAACACTTGTGTAAAATGAAGAAATTGCTTGTTATAAGCAATTTCTTCATTTTACACAATATTTCCTACCGAGAAAGTTTAAAAAATCTAAAATTTAATGCCTGCAACTCCTTTCAATTTGGACCAATCTAAAATTTGGCTGTGTTGTAATGGGTTAATTAACATCTTACCTATGACTATAAAAACATTTCCAGCAAGTGTATGAGAGAGATCACGTCAAAAAAATGACCTATGGGGTGGTAAAAAGAAATTTGTTACCAAGGCTCCTTTTGCCCTTCACCATATTGAATGGTATCTTCCTCATAACTATACAAACCTTTTCAGCAAGTTTGAGCCTAAATTGTGACCTGTAACATGGTGACACTGATTTGTTGACCACTTACAACAGATTACTTATGTCTGACAATATATATTCAAGGATCACAAAATCTCATCTTGACCAGAATGTGCTCATGTGAGCTAAAACTAGTCCCACTCTCTCTCACATAAATATTGGCTTTGACTGATAATTTTGAAAAGGGAATAATTTCTTAGTAAATAGAAAACATTGCTATAATTAATCTTGCTCAAGTAACCACCTCTATTTAACAACCATTTTTGCTAAGCTACCAGCATCAAAATTCCCTCTTCAAAAAAAAAGGATGTTCATAACAGGATGTTTTTGCTAATGAAATTATCAAAACTGAATTGTATGTTAATGAGACGATTCTAATGAGTTCCATCAAAATAGGATTAAGTGAGAATTGCCATAATTTTTTCAACCATTTCTGGGACATTGGACTAAAATTTCAAGGATTTACAGCATTTTCCGCACCTTCCCCCCCACACCCCGAGTATTCCGCCAAAATAACAACAACAAGAACCTCCCACACACACATGCACACTCACACAAAAACAAGTTTTTTTCATTTCAGCACTTCAGCCCACCAATTGAAAACAAGTGGCCCATGAGGGCCTGAGATGCTTTACTGGTTATCAAGTTTTCTGTTAAAGAAATCTGATATTTAAGGAAGTTAATTACTCAAAGAAGAATGCATAAAGAAAAAAAACAGGACTTCATTCCCTTTATTATTTTGAGCAACAATCCTCAAGGCCCCCTTTTCCCGTGTTTCATGACGGATCCACTCCATTTCCAAAAGAAAGTTACCTTATTACCCTACAATCATCCCGTGAAATTTTCATCAGAATCTGACAATAATTGTGGACTTAATCACATAAACAGGAACAGGAAAATCAATAACAGGAAAATCAATAATGCCCCTTTTCCTGTGTTTTCTGGTGGATCAATTTCATTCCAAAAGGATCTTTTCTTACAACCCTACAATTGTCCTGTGAAATTTAAAAGACAATTTGATAATGATTGAGATCTTCATCACATACACAAGAATGTTTTGAATGATAATGTGTAAGGCCCCTTTTCCTGTGTTCAAATGCCAAAATTATTCCATGCATCTTTGAAGAGAATCCAATAAAACTGTTGACTTTAATGCGTTAACAAAGATATTAAAATCAAGTTCTCATTAGCCCCCTTTTCCCGTGATATTTTACTGTTGGTTTTACCATTCTGTGACAGTTAACAGTGAATCCAATGAATATGGGGACTTCATTATGTTAATTAGAATATTTAAAAAAAAAATTCATGTTGCCCCTTTTTACACGATACTTGATGGATTTTACCCAGTTCTGAAAAGAACCATTAAAGTGATTGTACAATCATTCTGTGAAATTTTGAAGTGAATCTGGTGAAATCAAGGGACATTATTGTGTTAACTAGAATATTTAAGAAAGTTTTTCAATAGGCCCCTTTTATGTGACACTTGCCATAATCAGATCCACTGTCAAAATCAACAATTGCAATGATGGTACAATCAATCTGCATTATCTTTGGAATTTATTGTGTTAATGAGTTTATAATGAAATCTTCATGGGCCCCTTTTCCCATGATACTTTACAGAGCAAACCAAATTTCAAAAGGAACAATTCTAATGAAGGTACAATCATTCTTACAAAGATAAAGAGAATCAATGAAAACAGTGGACTGAATTGCGTCAAGAATTTTTTGTAGTAAAATTTTCATAAGGCCCCTTTTCTCGTGAAACTTAACAAATCAGATCCAATGTACAAAGGAACAATCCTAATGAAAGATAGTTTGAAGAAATGATAAAGACTAAAGACTTTATTGTGATAATGATGTTTTGTAATAAAATTTTCTTAAGGCCCCTTTTCTTCTGTCACTTAACAAATCAGACCCAATTTACAAAGGAACAATCCAAATGATGGTACAATCATTCTATTAAAGTTTAAAGAGATTCTGATAAAGACTGAGGACATTCTTGCGTTAATGAAAATTTGGTAATAATTTTTCCAAACAGCCCCGTTTCCTATGATACTAGACAGATCAGGCCCAATTTGGAAAGAAACACTCCTAATGATGGTACAAACATTCTGTGAAAGTTTGAACATAATCCAATTAAAAATGCGGACTTTATCTTGGTGTAAAGATATTAAAATAAAATTTTCATAAGGCTCCTTTTCCTGTGATACTTGAAGGATCAGGTCTCATGTCAGCATCAACAATCGTAATTATTGTATGATTCTGTGAAGGTTTGAAGAAAATCAAATGAAAGCTCTGGACTTAGTTATAAAGACAACCCCATGAAATTTGTGGACTTAAAAGCATTAATTAAGATTTTTTAAAATGAAATTTCCTAAAATCCCTTCTCCTATGTTTCTCAATGGATCATACACAATTTGAAAGGAACAATCCTTATGATGGTCATTATTCTGTGAAAGTTTTAAGTCCATCAGGTGAAATCTAGGGCCATTATTTGTTAACTACAATTTTCTTAAAAATTTTCGTAGGGCCACTTTTCCCATGAAACTTGATGGTTCAAACCCACTTCCAAAAGGAACAATCCATCTAATATAATAATCATTCTGTAAATGTTTGAAGAGAATTTGTTGAAAACTGTTGACTCTATTGTGTTTACGAGGATTTTTTTATTCAAATTTTTGTAAGGCCCCCTTTTCCCGTGGTCCTTGACTGATCATACCTAATTTCGAAAGGATTGATCCTTATGATGGTACAATCATTCTTTCAGAGTTTCAGGGGAATCCGTTGAAAACAGTGGACTCTAGAGTGTTAACAAGGAAAAGTTTAACAGCCGGACGATGGCCGGCCGGCCAGACGGGAAAAAGCCAGTAGAGCTAAAAATACAGCTGACTACACAAAAATGTTGGGCCTGTCCATTCTATCATATGGGAGCTCAGGGTCGTGAAGTACATTAAAGAGACCTTCAAAACAGGCTAAAAAGAGTTGCCCACATGTTGCACTATTTTCCAAGATAATAATTTTTGCACAAAACTTGGTCATTTGTCAATTGTAAACAATTTGCGATTTATTGTTTGAAACTCTTACCTGGATTCATTTTCCATCCATGAACTAAGATTTTTCGATTCATTGTTTCCTTGTTAAATCTTATTGACAGAACTAACAATATATTTAAAGCAGTCTTTTTCATTTATTTGCTATTATAGATTAAATTACCTGGGTTCCACAGATTTCCACTGATTGTTTGCATTCTATAAGTTTTGTAAATAAACGTGAATGAAAACTATAAGAAAATGACAAACATGTATTAACGTAATAGACTTTTTTAATATACTTTTCAAGCCCAGTTTCAAACATGTGCTTGTGATAAAATAATTTTGAAAAATCACCCTAAATTAGAAGTACAAGATAATAGAAGTTGCATCCAAAAGACCTGCGATCGATTTCTGGGAATCTCCCGTGTCCATAGAATAAACAACAAATCATCTCTAGACCTTAGAATTACTGAAACTACAACTGAACTAAGCTATAATTACGGTATTTTGGTATCCAAACAACCGTTTATAAGCTGAACAAATGATCTCCAATTGAAAAGAGAATAACTTATATTAGCCGATGTAAGGTAATCTAGTGAGTGCAAAAATGGCTTTTTGATAAATGCAGACAACATTTACCACATGAGTATGTCATGAGCCTTATAAGGACTCCACTTGGGTCATGGTTGATTGTCTAATATCAGTAAACGTGTGAAAGTCTTCCTCAAGCTGGTAATTGGTGAGTGTTAGATGCAACCAATAATCGATTATTAGATCTTTTTTGGCACATATACTATAACTTTTCCTAACCAACACTCTTTACAGGAATTTAGCCACCGATAATATATGGATTTCTTTTTTCAAATTGCTGGGACATCTCTAAAGAGCACAGGACACCAGGACAGACTTTGAAAATCAGGTGCTGTCCCACATAATCCGGGACAAATGTCTGCATCACAAAACAGTGTATTAACAACTATTTTCTTAATTAACCACTTTTAGGCCGCCTGTTGAGTGGTCTCCTAATTCAAATTTAACTGTTATCAAAAATAAGTGGGAGGTGTAAAAAAGGCAAAATTTCATGTTTCAGTTACAGTTACCTACCTTTTCAAGGAGATATTTCAGTGTGTACTGTACAAGAGCTTGTTCTAGTAATGCCAGCTGATCAATTAGATAGTAGGTCGTGTGACCAGTTGTCATAGTAACATTGCTGGAAAAGGGAAAAATCTCATGGATATAAAATAATTTAGCCTTTTCCAAAGCAACCCTGCTTTTGGTAACTCCTCCCCTCCCCCAAGAAAAAAGCTTTGGAAAACATTGTAATTTCTTCATTATCCACAATGTTTTCTACTAAAATATTTTTGTGTGATATTGGATTAAACAAGATCACTACATGCAAAGGGAAAGTGCTCAGCTGTGATTGTAACAAGCAATTTTATTCATTTTACACATTGTTTATTACCCAAATTATAAAAAAAAAATCTAGAATTTCATAAACTTCAAAATGTCAACTGCAACTCCTCTCATATGGGAGCAGTATAAATTTCTGTCATCTGGTAATGGGTTGACCCATTACTACTCAGAAACATCTATTGAAGCCTTTGTAAAATATTACTTAAGAAAACACTGTGGAAAAACTGGAAATGGCTTGTGACAAGCCATTTCTCCTTTTCTCACAATGTTTTCTACCATATTCAGTCATCATTTTACAAATTACACACTCTTTGAAATGTCATCTGCAACTTCTTTCAATTTGGACCATGTCAAAATTTTGTTGTTGGGGAATATCTCAGTTAAACTGCCATGTTTGAGAGCAGTGGGTGGTCAATTGTTTTGCTATCTTAAACAAAGCCTGGGGTCCGTATTCACCAATTAGTCTAAATCCAATCTTTTGTCTTTGTCTTACTCAAGCTGTAGCTTTAAGGTTTAGATCACAAACCAATAATTTACCAACTGTTTTATGTCCCTCAACGTGATTCATGCATGCTTTAGTTGTTTGATGCCTCAGTCAATCTACCTTGTTGGATGTCGGTGGTCGTTTTATGCACGCTATAGGTGTTTGATGCCTCAGTCAACCTACCTTGTTGGACGTTGTTGGCTGTTTTATGTACATTTAAGGTGTTTGATGCCTCAGTCAAACTACTTTATCGGACATAGGTGGTCATTTTATGCACACTATAGGTTTGATGCCTCAGGCAATCTACCTTTTCGAACTGTTGGGGTTGTTATGTGCACACAATAGTTTTACAATGTCTCAGTCAATCTACCTTGTCGGACCTCAGTGATTGTTTTATGTAAACTATAGTTGTACAATGTCTCAGTAAATATATCTTGTTGGACGTTGGTGGTTGTTATATGCATACTATAGTTGTATGATTCCTCAGTCAATCTACCTTGTCGGAGGTCATTACCAGCAATCAATGATTTAACATGCAATGTTTTTAATTCCTTTATTAGAAATATTTTTTTTTGAATGAAACATTGTAAATCATTACTTACTGGGTTCTTAGCATTCCTAACTGCTCTCCAAGTTCCACCATAGTCTTGGGCTCAAAATTTATATCTTTTAAAAAGATAAAACAAGTTCAGAAATCAATACAAATTCGTTTAACCCATCTCTCATTCTTTGGACATGATAAAATAAAGTAAAGTATTTTCTACAGGGTAGAAAATATTGTGGGAAAAGAATAAATTGCTTATAACAAGCAATTTATTCTTTTCTCACAATGTTTTCTCAAGTATAGAATAATGGGAACTTAGAAATCAGGGATTGTAGGGGAAAGGGTTAGCTAAATGTCAATTCTTGTGACTAGAGTTGCTTGTGCTTATGGCTGTATGTCAGATTTAACCCTTTACTGTTTCACAAAATTTGAACTGGTCCAAATTCAAAGGTTTTGCAGACGACAATTTAAAGTTGATTTTGATTGAAAAATAATCATTTAGTAGAGTAAAAAATATTGTGAAAAAGTAGAAATTGCTTGTAACAAGCAAATGTCTTCTTTTTCCACAATGTTTTCCCAATTATAAGAACACTGGGACGTAAAATACATTATTTGAACAGTAAAGGGTTAAAGGTGCCTAAGGATGTACCAAAGTCAGAGGTAAACCTTTCAATTTTTTTTTCGTTCAAAATGTTTCAAAAATGCCAACATCCTACCTAAAACACTTAAGGTAACTGGTATATGGAAGTGTCTATATTGCTTATTCATCTGGAATAAAATAGTTGTGAATTATGTTTTTTGTCAGTAAATGAGTTATTACAGTAATCATCCTAACTTCAGTGCATCTTTAACCCATTTCCAGAAGACAGCATATATCCTTTCTGACATTTGTCTCTCACCAATGGATGGATAATCATAAACCTAAGTGGGATAGCAGCTAGAGGCTAGGTAAGGATGTAGTGGTAGTACTGGTGTGAAAAATACCAGGAATCCATTGTTAGGTGCTCCAGCCACCACAAGATAACTGAAATACAGTTGAAAGTGGTGTTAAACCCCATTCAATCAATCTATCAACTGATTTCAAAAAAGTGTCACACAACAGTTTTTAGCTGTTGAATGGGTTTATTAAAACAAAAGCAAATTCATTAGAGTATACTATAACTATAAGGTTAATATCAGGGTCTCTAAGTGAAAGTCTGTTTTCTGGTGAAGTACTGTAAAAGTGAATCTGAATATTCCTATATTGACATGAAAAGAATGAATATGCTGTCTGACTTTTGTCTTTACTATCCTTATTCTAAAAACCAAGCGATGGAATTTCATATTCTCTAAATTCGACCAATTTAATTTTGTTTGTTAATTAATCAATTCCCACACAATCCCTCTTTTTAATGCCCCTCGAGAAAAAAGCTTTAAAACATTGTGGAAAAAGAAGAAATTGCTTGAAACAAGAAATTTCTCCATTGTTCACAATGTTTTCTATTTCCCCCCCCCAAAAAAATAAAATAAAATTCAATCAACTTGAAATTGTCGTCTGCAGCTTCTTTCAATTTGGACCTGTCTAAAATTTTGTTATGTTGGAAGTCCATTTCTAGACTGCTCACCTGGTTTTTGTCCCACTACATCAATCAAAGTGGCCTTGTCCTCATCTCCTATTGGCTAAAATGTAAAGCACAGAACCAAATGTCAATTACTGTATAAAAACTAGAGCATCACATGTGGATGCCAACGTTTTGCTGTTCAAGTGCTTGGTAGAGGGTAGAAATTTTAAGTAAAAAAAAGGGGGCTTAATTTTGAAAAAAAATGCATTTAGAGTTATTCCCTTATAGGTGTAGATTGTTCTTGTAATAGTGAACATAAATTCTGAGTTTCAAGTGAATGTTTTCTGTATTACCAGAGATATAACAAAATATTAATTAATCTTTTCCTGAACAAACCTGGGATTTCACATCCCTGTGATTTTATACTTCAGAAAACAATGTGGAAAAAGAAGAAATTGCTTGTAACAATTTCCTCTTTTCCAAAATATTTTCTACCACAATTTCAAATTGCGTCCAATTTTCACTGTTGTATGCAACCTCATTCAATTTGGACAAGTTCAAAGTTTCTTAAAACAGGAAAGGATTAAAGTTCACGCTGATAACACCCTGGCCATAGCAACACCTCAAGTTCTCTCCATCAACAGCCAAGCTAATAACAACAAAAAGAATAAAGTTTTCCATTCTTCATAATGCTTGTTAATAACAGAAAGATTCAAACAAAAGCAGCACCTGCTGTTTTTACTTACTAATTATTCTCTTTGCAATATCAAATTTAAAACGCAATGTGAATAGAGTAAACTAATACCAACAACCTGTTTTCAGTCCTATTCAATCGGTGATTTCAGCCCTTTGAAAAGGAGCACAATGACAAATATAAATGTATAATTACAATCTTTAATAAAAATATATTTGCAACATGAAAGAGTCATCTTATTTTCTTCAATAACAAACCAGTTTAAAGGTATTAACCCATTACCATACAACACATTTTAAGACTGGTTTAAATCAAAAGAAGTTGCAGATGACCATTTCAAGATGGTAGAATTTAGAAATTCTTTGTATTTTTCGGGTAGAAAATATTGTTGACATTGAAAAAATTAATTGTCCATAATGTTTTCAAAAGCTTTTTGGGTGATGTCAAAAAAGCAGGATTGTGTGGGAATGGGTTAAATCAATTCATTTCTTATCTCTGTTTCTTGTTACTTGTTGCCACAGGACAAACTAAATTTTTCTTAGGATAAATTTTTATTTAGCACCAAGCATACAATGAGACTGGCCAAAATTCAAAGAAGTTACTGACAACAATTTCAATTTGAAAGATTTTAAATGTCTCTGTCTTTCAGGCTAGAAAATAATGCAGAAATTGAAGAAATTGCTAGTAACAAGCAATTTCTTCATTCTCCATAATGTTTTCTTGCTTCTTCCTGTAGAGAGAATTAGTAGCACTTATATTAACCCTTTCCCGTTTTTCAAAATTTTAGACTAGTCCAATGTGAAAGAAGTTGCAGACGACAATTAAAAGCATGTGCAATTCTTAAAGTAATGACCGTGTAGGGTACAAAATATTTTGGGAAAAGAAGAAATTGCTTGATACAAGCAATTTCTTCCTTTCCCACAATGTTTTCTCATGTATAAAATCACAGGGACGTTAAAACCAGGGATTGTACAGGAAAGGGTTAAGATTATCTTACTGAGTCTGGATGAGACATGTTAGGTAGGTCCCATGCTGCCTTTATGAACTCTCTGTAGATCCTCTCTTTTTCTTCTGGCTATAAAAAATCAAAGCAATATCATAAAACAAGAATACTTTCTACTTGTGCCTGATTCTTGGCTAATGGGGATGCTTAATAGTGATTGAAAAGAATCTACGATACCAGTACCTAGAGATACATTGTATATCACAGACATAGATGCCCCTATATAATTGCAATCCATTTGACCTTCAGTTGTGACTATGATTTATTGACTGATCGGGGTCTAATGCCACTTAAAACAGTATTTAAGTCATATCGCAGCCGCTGGAGCACCTAACAATGGATTCCTGGTATTTTTCACACCAGTACTACCACTACATCCTTTCCTAGCCACTATCTGCTATTCCACTTAGGTTTACGATTATCCACCTATTGGCGAGGGACAAACGTCGAAAAGGATAATTGTGCCGCTGCCGGGATCATGGCCATGAACTAGGGAATATCCAACACAACTTTATACACGACACAAGTGATCTTCAAGGGGAATAACTGTGCCAAGTTATTCTGAAATCCATCAATTAATGTAGAAGAAATATTTCAGACAAGAATTGGACATATACACTAAAACATACAAAAACACACCAACCAACAGATAGAGGTAACTTGGCATAACAAAAAGGGCAATAAATCTTAAAAGCATGCATTTACAATAACTTCCCTTGAAATTACAAGTTGCTCCTGTATTGCACGTTCAAAAAGAAATGCCTTTTATAATACCAGAGATATGTCAACAGTTTTGCACCACAATGTCAATCACTTTGACAATACTGTAGAATCCTCTTAATAATAGCAATTCACTGCTTATTTGTAGCATTGATAATAGCAAATCACTACTAAATTGCAACTGACTTTATTGTTATTATTAATTTGAGAGGCATGTCTCTTTTGGTCTTACATTCAGTTTTATCAATCCTTTTAACCATTTCCTGTTTTAACATTTTTTAGAACCTGTCCAATTTCAAAGGTTTTGCAGACAACAATTTAAATTGGATTTAATTTGAAACCATTCAGTAGGGTAGAAAATATTGTGGAAAAGAAGAAATTGCTTGTTACAAGCAATTTCTTCTTTTCCCACAATGTTTTCTCAAGTATAAAATCACAAGGGCGTAAAAACAAGTGATTGTACAGTAAAGGGTTAACCCTTGTCATGCTGAATAAAATCCTTTCGGGAATTGCATTAAAATCTAAGGGATGAAAGCACTGGATGTTTTATTCATTATCCCTTTTGAAAATCAATGTAATAAATATTACTTGCTTAAATGAAACAAACAGGTGGTGTAGACAAAGATCAGACTGCACTTATGTGAAGGCTTATCTTTGTCTATACCCCCCGCAAAACAGGAATATTCAGGACTCAGTATGACAAAGGTAAGTGGTTAATTTAAGTTTTCCACCTGTCTATTTATGTGTATTTGTAGATAAAAGGTAAAAATATGAGGATAACAGAAGCTTGTATTTTCTGTCAAATTCAATTAAATTAACCCTTGTCATAATGAATTATATCCTTTTCAAATTTGTATAAATATCAAAGGGCTGAAAGCACTGGTAGTATTTGTTGTTCATTTGTCAATACTTCTTTTGAAAATAAGTTTTATAAACAATTCTGCTTTCAAAAGGACAGACAGGAGGTGTAGACTAAGATAAGTGCAGTCTGATCTTAGTCTATACCTCGAGCTAAAACCGGAATATTTCGGATTCAGCATGACAAGGCTTAAATTAAAAAATTGTTCTGTCTAGTATTACTAGGGCTTTAAATGATTGCATCAAATTCAAATGATACTCACATTATTCTCATTGGTCATTTTCTTGTGCAGATTCAACTAAAAGCAAAATAGATTTTCATTGTTAAAATTGAACATAACTAAGCTTCATAAAACAGAGTACAGACAGTTTGCTGATGTCTATCAAAGAAATAATCAAAAATCAAATAAATTATATGTTACTTTCATCTATCGAAAATTGGCATTCTGATTGTCTAAAAAAAGTATTAATACCTCCATGAACAATACTTACACACAAAATAGTTCCATAGGAAATGTATCAAAATTGGTAAAATATTTGCTTTTTTCTTCATTGTTATTAAAGTGTAAGAAATGAAGACAATATTTTTGTTTTCATGGATGTATGAAATGTAAAACCTGATCAAACTTATGTATGAATAAGCTTATTCACATACAGTGTGATTAGTTTTTCGTTTCATACCACCATGAAAACAAAATATTTTCTTCCTGTCTTAAATAATTCATTGAGACAAGAAGTGAATGGTCACCTCCAACATTCATGTCAAGCATTTTTACAAATAATGCAAGCTGTAGTTACAATGTTTAGGTCATCAACCAATGATTTTCGTTTCTATTTTAGGTCTTTTTCTATATAAATTGTATTGTAATTTTGTTTGATATCTAAGTTGAAGGATCCATTCTAACAAGCAATTTCCTCATTTTCCACAAAGGTCTTTATCCAGAAAGTAGAAAAAATCTAAAATTTAATTAACTTTAAATTGTTGTCTCCTTTCAATTTGGACCAGTCTAAAATTTGGCCATCAGTTAATGAAATAAAGAAATAACATACTATGACCCATACAGGTCTACACCAACGTCAATAAATATCAAATTCTGCAAGGTAAAAAATGTTCAAATATATTTGTAACAAAACAAGTTTCGTTGTCTGGTAATGGATCAAGCATCAAGCAACACAATTTTTTCATGACTTTGTCCATTGATTTCACTAATTCCTTCAAACATAATCAAGCTTTTTTATATCTCTCCATCAAAAAGCTTGGGAAAACATTGTGAGAAATGAAGAAATTGCTTGTAACAAGTGATTTATGAGTTATCCATAATGATTTCTACCCAAAGACAAGAATTCTAAAATAAAAAATTGCAAACTAAAATTTCTTGTCTTTAACTTCTTTGGACTCGGACCAGTCCAATATTTTGTTATGTGGTAATGGGATAAGATGTAGGCAAAAGTCAACTTACTACTGTATCAATGTTCCCTACACCTTTTCTGTGAGAAATATTTTCTTTGATGAGCTGATAGTTCTCAGGGTTCAGGATAAAATCTAAATCAAACTCTGGATCTGAAATGTAACAGAAAAATTTGAAGAAGAGAACCCAGGTTGGCGACTGCAAAAGTTAATTAGAGGTTTAACCCATTCCAACTCAAGCCCTCCTTTTTACGCCCCTCAAGAAAAATGCTTTAGAAAACATTGTGGAAAATGAAGAAATTGCTTGTATCAAGCAATTTCTTCAATTTTCACATTGTTTTCTATCCCAAAAGTCAAAAAACTTTAAAATTCCATCAACTTGAAATTGTCGTCTGCAGCTTCTTTCAATTTGGACCAGTCTAAAATTTTGCTATGTTGGAATGGGTTAAAGTAAAATTGAACTAGTTATGTATCACATACAAAGATGGCCCTGCTTTAGTGCTTGTCACATGACCATCAGTTGTTACCTTGAACTTAGGAGTATCCAACACAACTTGACTAATGCCACTAGTACTCTTTAACCCATTCCCACACAGTGGAATTTTAGACCAGTCTAAATTGAAAGAAGCTGCAGACGACAATTTCAAGTTGATGGAATTTTGAATTGTTTCGTCTTTTGGGATAGAAAACATTGTGGATAATGAAGAAATTGCTTGATCCAAGCAATTTCTTCATTTTCCACAATGTTTTCCAAAGCTTTTTTCTCAAGGGGCGTAAAAAGGAGGGATTGAGTTGGAATGGGTTAAGGAGAATAACAGTTACTGTTACAGTGCTATGAGTTATTATGAAATCCATCGATACATGTTGAAAATATGCTCCTGACAAGAATTGGATGCATACACATCCATCCAACCACCGCTTCGTACACTCAATAATGGACAGAGGTAACTCCATATGCCTGTCTCCATTAACCCTTTCCCATTTTTGGAAATTTTAGACTGGTCCAAATTGAGAACAGGGCGTCATTTGAAATGAAACCATCCTGTGTGGTAGAAAATATTGTGGAAAAGGAGAAATTGCTTGTTACAAGCAATTTCTTCTTTTTCCACAATGTTTTCTCAAGTAGAAAATCATAGGAACGCAAAATCCTGTGTCTGAACTGGAAAGGGTTAAAAAAAAGGCAAACACTTACATGAATACAAGTATAGTTATCTGCTTTATAGCAAGGCTTTTGAAAGGTTGTTGATAGAATGGCTATCAAGTTTCCAATCAATAACTTTAACAATAACAGGAACAAGTTTGAAGTTTGGCAAGCAAACTCACAAATACCAATGAGATCATCTTAATGATAAAGACGAAAATACACGTAACAAGGCTATAAAATAATCTATGCACCAATCTATTCATTAGTTCATTAAGACCAGTGGTGAAAGTCAACCTCTGACATTCATTACCGGGATGTCAAGAAGTTTTGTTTGTTTGGCAACTTAAATGCTGTAACTACAGCTTATTCAAGCAATTCTTTTCATTTTTCATATTGTTTTTTGGGACACTTTTTTTTTTGGGGGGGGGGGGTTGAATAAAAAGGGACTGTGTAGAATTTGGTCAAGGTTTAACCCTTTATCACACAACAAAATATTAGACAAGTCCAAATTGAAAGAAGTTACACACAACAATTTTAACTTGATGAAATTTTGGAGTTCTTGTGGATAATGAGGGAATTGATTGAAACAAGGAATTTCTTCAAATTTTACATAATGTAGCCAGGTGTGTGGGAACGGGTTAGAATCCTGATTTTAATGTTGACAGTTCATTTAAACTAGAGTAGTATTTTGATATAAATAGCATAGTTAAAGGTAAATATAGTAATGGACAGCTATGATTTTCTAGGGCTGTACAGATAAGAACAGAAGAATGTTTAAACAGTTTTCTATTCTTTGATGAACTTAATCTCCAGAGAGTCCAAAGGACTCGCATCAGACAATTGTAAGATCCTTGCTACTTTTTTGTGACTCTCTGAATCATTTGTGACTCTCTGAATCATTGGTGATTCTCTGAATAATTGGTGACTCTCTGAATCATCTGCGACTCTCTGAGCCATTTGTGACTCTCTGAATCATTTGTGACTCTCTGAACCATTTGTGACTCTCTGAATCATTTGTGACCCTCTGAATCATTTGTGACTCTCTGAATCATTTGTGACTCTCTGAGTCACAAAGCTTGTGACAAAAAAAGGCAAATGCTTGTAAATTTCCCTTGACTGTCTTAACCCTTTCCTGTTTAATCCCTGATTTTTATGTCTCTGTAAATTTATAAATGAGAAAACATTGTAGAAAAAAAAGAAATTCCTTGTAACAAGCAATTTCTTCTTTTTCCACAATATTTTCTACCCTACTGAATAGTTATTTTTCAAATTAAATCCATTTTCAATTTTTGTCAGCATAAAACCTTTGATTTTGGACGGGTCTAAAATTTTGCATCAGACAAAACAGGAAAGGGTTAAGCTTTGCAAAAATGTACCTTTTAGGATAAGAGGAGTTTGCCAAGGATCTGGAATTCTAGATGAGTTTGGTTGGCCAATACTTTCATCCTCGTGTGATCTTTGTGAGTTTTTCTGTAGCAGCCTACATTGTGTTCTAACAGATCTTATTTGTGACCATGTCATGCGCCCTGGACTACGGAGTAGCCTGTATATTCGGTAAGGAGGGATGTGTTTTCCATTATGGTACAAACTGTTGATGACCGAATGTCCAACATGGTTCCTCAAGGGTCGCAGAAGAGCTGGTACTCGAAGTGTCTTGGAAATATGTGACATCTCCCTGAAGTACAATGTATATATTACTATGTGACTCATGACATAGTTTCATACAAAGTGCTTTCAATTCCATTTATTTAAGAATTTCTTTTGTTGCCTTTGCCTGTTGTGAGGCAATGTTTAATGTGGATATTCTATAAAGCATGATCATACAATGGACACAAAAAACAAACCTGCAAGCAATCAATAAATATTGTATGAATGATAAATAAATTGAAATTGTGAGAAAATGTTTTACCAGTACTAAATCAATTTTATCTGAAATACATTTAATCTTATTAGTTAAAAGCTTAGATCAAGATATCTTTAGTTAAAAGAAACATCAAAAGTTTAGACTGGTCAAAGTCGAAAAATGTTGCAGACGACAAATCAAAGCTGGTTGCTGATGGTAAATAAGGTCCATAATGAGGTAGAAAAAATTGCTGAAAGCAAAAATCTTTTAAGCAATTTCTTATTTTCTCATTATGCCTTACATACATTTTTATTTCTTTGGAGCGTAAAAATGCAGAATTGTATTGGAATGTCTTAAATTGTACATTTGGGAATTCTGGAAGAAAAAACGAGGTCAGAAAAAAAAATATCCGGAAATGATTCGCGTCGGATACCACTCCAGTTCGAACTGAATGCATACAACACAACAGTTGTAAAGTCGGGGAGTATCAAACTCGTAAAAAAGTTACTTTGATTTTATAGCTAAACAATTTAAGAATCAGATTATAGAATCGATCGTTATAGGTTCACTTAAAACTCACAAAATATAACAGAAACTCGATACCGGTGATGTCCAAATTTGTGTGGTTAGAGTAGTCGCCCTTCCCGCGCCATATGTCACATTCTTGTTTTGATGTCCCCAGATGGTTTAATCCTGTCAGGATTTGTATATTGAGGTATTTTTGTGTGGGACACGTATAAATTAATCTATCGGGCACTGAAACACTACAAATATACACCAGACATGCTTCTATTTAAGTGATTATTCATAAACTACAGGTTTAATTTTACAACAATGGAAAATTAGCATTTTTAATTAGGTTATAAAATGAACAAGTTTACCAACATCTTGTTCCCTCAGCATGAATAGTAATTGCATTTAGAAAATACATACCATTTTAGAAAAGAGAAACAAAATATTTATTTCAGTGCTTTTCACACAAACTAGCAATTTCAAAAGGAGTTAAAAAAAAGACTGCCTCGATGGCCGGGTGGTTTAGGTGCTTGACTCGTGATCTGAAGGTCACGAGTTCGAGCCCCAACATCACCGGGGTGTGTTCACGGGCAAGATACTTAATAGCCAGCCCCAGTCTACCCAGCTGTAAAAGTGGGTAGCAGTGGGATTCAGCCACTGCCTCTCTTTCAGGGTTGTGAAAACATCTGGATTTTGTGTCACCTGCCAGTAATACCCGAAAGGGGAGTTAGGCAGTATAAATAGATAGATAAGTAGATAAAAGTGGTCTTTCACAAAACTATATTACACAATATCCCAAAGATGAAATGAGCCTATGCATGCCATTTCCAACCATTTTGCATGTGCGTAACTCGCACATATTGAGCACACTGGACAGCCATTTTGGGCAATTAGAACATTCGCTGATTGTTTATAAAAGCTTTGGGTCAGTATCTATCTACTGAGCGCAGAGTGAAGAGTGTGGATGCACAGGCTGATCTGATTCTTTACTTGGCACACATGTGTAATGGTTTATAATGTCAGGCATGCGCTCAAATAATGTTTTCTAAGTTTTTTTAAACTTTGAGATATATCATCTGACCTGTAACATAACAAGACCTATCAGTAGACAGCAATGCTCAACTATTCTGAGTGCTGGATAGTAACAGCAATTCAATGTCATGAATGCCACAATAACGATTAATTTAACCCATTCCAACTCAATCCCTCCTTTTAAAGCCCCTCGAGAATAGAGCTTTGGAAAACATTGTGGAAAATGAAGAAATTGCTTGTATCAAGCAATTTCTTCATTATCCACAATGCTTTCTATCCAAAAAGACGGAAAAATTCAAAATTCCATCAACTTCAAATTGTCGTCTGCAGCTTCTTTCAATTTGGACCGGTCTAAAATTTTGCTGTGTTGGAATGGGTTAAATCATGACTCTGAACACATGTCTAAAAGCTTCAAACCATAACCCTAAGTAGTAAAAGAGATAAAAAATCTTTAAAATGTTTAAGTTGAAAACAATTAAACTCTGCTTAACCCATTCCTACACAATTCCGCTTTTTTGTGGTCCCCCTCAAGAAAGAAATTGCTTGTACCCAAGTTATTTCTTCATTACCCACAATGTTTTCTACCCTAAAAGACTTCAATTTTTAAATTTCACCTACTTGAAATCGTCATTTGTAACTTCTTTCAACTTGGACCAGTCTAAATTTCTTGTTTGGTAATTTGTTAAATGAGCACAAGAGTAATTAATATTTGTTAAGCGGTTGATTTTATGATCACAGAGTCACATGCATTATCCCAGAGTAATGGCAAGAGAAGAAACAGAGATTAGACAGTTGCATGTAATACTTTAACAGGGATTTTTATGTGGAAAAAAGGGTCAAATTTCCATTCAAATGAATGTCACAGTAATGAATCTTTTCCTTGTGGTTGATATTATGGTCACAAAAGAATATGCAAAGTCTCAGAGCGATAGCTGATAGCATATGAAAGAACTGAGATATAACAGAAATTAGACAGTTGCATATAAAACTATAACCAAGAATTCTGAAGTCGAAAAGGGCTGAAAATCCTCTAAAATGAAAAGCAGGGTAACAAATCTTTACCTAGGAGATGATATGATGGTCACAAAGGTATCTGCAAAATTTAAGAGCAATGGCATTAGAAGAAATTAGAAGAGATATGAGACTTGCTTGTGAAACTTCAACCAAAGCATTGCGCCGACAATGCCAATGGATGACTGGAATAGTCCCCATTTAAAAAAAAAAAATGATCTAAAAAGGGATCAATTGGTAAATCCAACTCTCAAAGGGAGGTATCGATGTTTCTGAAACCTAGATAAGAAAAAATTACCAAGTGCCGATAAATACACTCAAATGAACATTTAATACTCTAAGTTAGGTCAGGTATTGTCTTGGTGGTAATCTAATAGACCTAAAGTGGCTTTTTGTGGTTATATCGGAAAGTTTCGTCAGAATTCCAGGTTATTTTTAGATATCACAGAATTTGGCTGTCAACATCGAATGACCTCATTTGCATATGACCCAAAGTCAAATGAAGGTAGCAAATTTACTAGTGAAACAGCCAACGCCCTATATCATGTCACATGAAAGGACAGATCTTTACAGACCGGTTAGCGAACATAACTCCTGATGACGTAATGATGACGTTGGTTTGATGTAATTTGAACAAAATGCAAGGTTACAACGGTTATTTGAGCCACATGAATCCCCTGTAATCTTCGTAACTGTCTCGGATTAATCTGAAATAGATTAATAGCCTACGTAGGCTATTAGGGAGATACCAAGCTTTTTTCTGATAAACGACCTCATATTTTTGCTAAACCACTTTGCGGCAAATTGTATTCAAGTTGTTTATGAGAGGAAATAAGAATAATTAAAATCTGTGACATGAAAAAAACATCGATACCTACCTTTAAATGTTTAATCTATTACCAGACAACGAAATTTTAGACTTAGTTCGAAATCTAAGATGTTACAGACATCCATTTTCAGTTGATGAAATTTCAAAAGTCTTACATACAAAACTTTGTGGATAATAACCAATTTCTTCATTTCCCATAATGTTTTATTTTTTTTCTTTTCTGGAGAGGTGTAAAACTGTGTTGTTGTGTAGAAATGGGTTAAGACCCAGGTCATGCTGCTTAAAAGGTTTTTGAAGACTGCGGTTGGAATTCAGTAGATTTTAAGAATGTACATCAGTCATTATTCCACACTTTGCAATAATTATGGATAGATTCGCCATGATATTTCTGTATAGTTTCCGGACTCTTTACAAGATCAGTCTAAAGAATTCTATTATGGTCCCTTTTTTCATGATAAGTCACATTGATCCACTGTCAGATAACAGAATTTAAGACTGGTCTGAATCGGAAGAAGTTGCAGAGGTCATTTCAATATGCTTTCTATTTGTGAAACAATAGCTAAATGAGTTATAAAAACAAGGTGAAAAAAGGAGGAATAATGTTTTCCATTTATTTCCTTGTGGGCATCAAAAAGCTGTATGGCATGGAAATGGGTTTAACTCATTCCCACACAATAACGCCTTTTGACACCTCTGAAGATAAACATTTGGTAAAAAATTGTGTAAAATGAAGAAATTGCTTGTGACAAGCAATTTCTTAATTTTCACAATGTTTTCTTCCCAGAAAGTTGAAAACTTTTAAAATTTCATAATTTTTAAGTTGGCATCTGCATCTTCTTTCAATTTGGACGGGTCTAAAATTTTGTTGTCTAGTAATGGGTTAATGTGTTATTTTGTTTCCTTCAGGGTTCCATCCCTATCAAAGATGGCCGGCCCTCATAAACTCCCACCATTGTCTTTACCAGAGGATCTTAGTTCACAATCTGATATGGAAGCCAGTCAAGTGGATGAAGAACATTTATCTCTAAGTTGCCATGGAAATGGTAGCTCGCCTCTACACTCAGTCGGTCTTGCCTTGAACAGTCCAGAGGGGATCATGTGTTACGGGAATGAAAGATATTTTCTGCAAGAACAGGCTAAATTCTGTAACAATGAGAAGTTGAGTGATATTATCCTAGTGGTGAATGGGAACAGGTTCTTTGCCCACAAGATGATCTTGGTTCGTGCCAGTGATGTGTTTGAGAGAATGTTGAGTAGTGACTGGTCTGATCCTTCCAAACAGGTAGGCAGTTCTCTAGATGAATTGGATTGATCCCAATCTAAGTCTGCTATTCTGCAAAATAACATTTCCCCATTTACAGCAACTCTTATTTCTATGTAATCCAATTCCCACAAGTTTTTTACACCCCCAAAACAGGGCATTTTAAAAACATTCACCTTGAAATAGTCATCCAATATCTTTTAATTCAGACTCTAAAATTTTGTTGCCTAGTAATGGGTTTTTTGTAAGGGTACACTGAAAAAGCTGTTATCTCCTAAACTAACTCTAGATAACTTGATTCAAATTACTGTGTAAATTAACGATTCTAATTGTGTTTTTTTCTCTACTTTGAGGTTTATTTTCATTACCAAAGAACAATATTCTAGTCTGGTCCAAATTGAAAGGGGTTGCAGATGACAACTTTTTAGTTGGTAGAATTTAGATATTCTATGTATTACTGGGAAGAAAATATTGCGAACAATGAAGAAATTGCTTGTTCTTCATTTTCCAGGTTTACCCAAATTATTTTCTCACGTGATTTAAAAAAGCATGATTGTGTGGGAATGTATTAAGAAAGGAGATTGAGAAAACATTTTTAGAAATGAGCAAATTACTTGTTACCAGCAATTACTTTACTGTTTTCTACCCACATATTTAAAATTCTACGAACTTTAAATTGTTGTCTGAAACTTCCTTGAATTTGGAGCTGTCTATAATTTGTTGTCTGGTAATGGGTTAACATAATCATGACATTTTCAAAAATATTCTCTGTGAGGATCACAGCTGCCAAAACACAAGCATTGTAATATTTCCTCGCTTACTAATTTCATCTGTATTTTAGGAGTTGGAGCTGGTAGAGGACCCAATGTGTGTTTGTGTGTTTCCGAGATTCCTGAAGTTTCTCTACTCCTGTCACATCAAACTCAACCTGGAGAACTCACTACCGGTCCTAGTGCTTGCTGACAAGTACAACGTGGTGGATCTTAGGACTGTATGTATAAACTTTGCCAGCTCGTACATCATTCCCAAACTTCAACTGAAGGACGTATTTTATGTATGGTTTCAATACGCCACCAAATGTTACCACCGACAACTTATACAGTCATGTATCAGGGCGATGGCTGTGAAAATGGATGATGTCATAGGTAGGTTTGATTTGTTGAAAGTGCTTAGTTTGTAGGTAAGCTAGAATATTTATGTAAAGCAAAATAGTAGTTCACTGGTTGCAGACAAAAAAGTGGAAGTTGGTTACATTTTGGTATCAATTGTGTTGTTTCATCAGTGTTGCCTTTTGTGTACAGATCTTTATCAATTGACAAATTCATTACTATAAACTTCATATACATGTATATGCTCTAAACATGGTAGTGGCATAAAATACTGTTTAACCAAAGTACAGGACAAATTTTCATTTCTTTTTATTGGCAGAAGCTGCAAGCTTTGTTTGGCTCAAGCATTCTATTGTCAGAAGATTTAATTTAATTTACGACCAAAACATGAGTGCATAGGTTTCTTCTTTATTTGTAGGATCAGTGGACTGGGAGAGAGAATGGGTTGGTCTAGAGAAGGACCAATTGATTGAATTTTTGGACAGCTCTGATCTCAAAGTGAAAGACGAGTTTGACCTCTGGAATGCCACTCTAAAATGGTTGTACTCTACACTTCACCCTAAACGGGCCTTACACCTTGAGGACAATCTGAAAGAAATACTTGAGTATATCAGATTCCCAATGATGACAGCAGAGCAGATCTTTGAAATTGAAAACAGTGATATTGCAAATGAGTACCCTCACTTATTTCAGAAACATTTCATGATGGCGTATAAATTCCATGCTCTACCTTTAACAATGAGGGCCAATGTGAAAGATTTCACACAACCAAGTTTTATACTGAGGAACTTCAGTGACTTAAGATGGGATTGTAGATTTGTTATTCCAAACTACTCAACCCATGTAAAAGGGGATGAAAAGGGATACAGATTTTCCACCAGGGCTTCAACCTATCCCTTACAAACATGGGATTGGGAGCTCAAAATCTACCCAAAAGGGAGTTCCTCAACCTCTGATGATTTCCGCGTTGTCTTGTACTCGAATCTCATTTTGGACCAACCGCGACCAATGGAATATCTCCTCTCATTGGTTGGCAGAAATGAAATCCTATACTCAGTGTGTGGAAAGAAGAATTTCTCAAAAACTCGCTACATGATTGACACAGAGCTGGACAAGAAAGTCTCGATCACTGATCTCTGTCAGCCTAACTCACCTTTACTTGTGGACAACTGTCTCATACTGCAAATTACTCTTAAACCAGCTGAATAATTGTTTTGTTTTACCTACTCCCACGCAGCGAGGCTTTTTGAAATCCCTCAAGAAAAATAATTTTGAAAACATGGCATAATGTAAAATGAAGAAATTGCTTGCTACAAGCAATTTTCCAATTACACAATATTTCTACCCAGAAAGTTGGGAAAAAAATCTAGAATTTCATAAACTTAAAATTTTCATCTGCTACTTCGTTCAATTTGGACCAGTTTAAAATTTTGTTATTTGGTGATTGGTTAACCCATAACCTGACCACAAAATTTAAGGCAAATCAAAGTTCAAATAAATTACAGAATAAATTTTCAGTTGATAGAACTTAAAAGACCTTAGTTGTTTACATCAGGGTGTGAGTAATGAAGAAATTGCTTGTTCTTTAGTAAATGTTAGGTTTGACTGTCATTTATTTTTAAAGTTTCTAAGCTTTACTAATCAAACAATGAGACAATTTTTCTTTCATAAACCCTTTCCTGTTTTATGAAATTTTAGACTTGTCCAAACTGAAAGAGGTTGTAGACGACAATTAAAATTTGGTGCAATTTGAATCAAACCATCCTATGTGGTAGAAAATATTGAGGGAAAAGGAGAAATTACTTGTCACATTATCTTCTTTTCCCACAATGTTTTCTCAAGTATGAATTCACAGCAAAGTAAAATGCAGGATTTGTACAGGAAAGAGTTAACTAAAGAGAAGTGTAATAAATATTTGTTGGTTTATATTCGTTATGTGCAGTAACTCGAGTGCTAAGTAACTTTGCAGATGAATATTGATTGATGGATCACTGACTCCACCCACCAACCAGTGACTAGAAATTCCACCTCAATATTAACCCTTGTCATGCTGAACCCGGAATATTCCGGTTTTGGCAGGATGTGTAGATCAAGATCAGCCTGCACTTAAGTGCAGTCTGATCTTGGTGTACACCTCCTGCCTGTTCTTTTTCTGCCAGAGTTGTTTATGAAATTGATTTCTAAAAGAAATATTGATAATTGAACAGCAAGTTCTATCAGTGCTTTCAGCCCTTTGATTTTACAGCAATTCAGTAAGGTAATTTATACAGCATGACAAGGGTTAAACTGTTATTTTGCAAAATTTATGGCTAGAAACATGTAACAAAACAAGAGGGCCATTGGCCCTGTAGTGCTCACGTGAGTCAATTACTGCAGAACTCAAAATTCTCAATACAATCATTTAGCCGCAAAAGTGACCCTAAATCAAATCTTGTCTGAGAAATGAAGAACAAATATTCTTAGAAAGTTTCATGGTATTTAAGCAAGAAAAGTAACATGTACATTGCAAAGTAGGTTTCTTTAGATTAGACATAGTGACCTAGTATTTTATCCAATGTGACCAAAGATCAAACTTGACTTTTAAACTGAAACAAACATTCTGATCATATATAAATTGATCCCAAATGAGGCATCCAGAGTGCAAATAAGGTATTTCTTTCATTTTACCTAGTTAAACCTATTTTTGACACCATGTGAGCCAAATTTAGAACTCTGCCAAGAGACCATGGAGACAATCATTCTGACCAAATAGAAAGTTACTTGAGCAAAAAAAAAGGGGACCCCTAGAGTGCAAACAAGGTATTTCTAAGATTTGAACTTTTGACTTTTGACCTAGTTTTTTACCAAATTTCAAACTTCACTGAGAAACCATAGAAACAACCATTCTAGTCAAATAACAAGTCGTTTGAGCCAAAAATGTGGCCTCTAGAGTACAAAGTATTTATTAGATATAACCTAGTGATCTAGTTTTTGACCCACTGTTACCCTTATTCAAACTTGAAAAGAAACCAGGGAGGCAGTAAATCTGACAAGATATGAAGACATTTAGACAAAAAATGTGGCCTGTAGAGTATAGACAAAGTATTTCTGTGAATTGACCTAGTACCCAATTTTTGACCCCATGTTACACAAATTTGAACTTTGCCCAGAGATCACAAAGACAATAATTCTGACAAAGTATAAAGACATTTGGGCAATAAAATGTGGCTTCTAGAGTGCAAACATGGGATTTCTATGATTTGACATTATGGCCTAGTTTTTGACCCCATGTGACCCAAATACAAACTTTGCCAAGAAATCATGGAAACAAACATTCTGACCATATATCGAGTCATTGGAACTAAGATTGCAGCCTCTACAGTACAAACAAGGTTTTTACAAGACTTGACCTTATGACCTAGTTATAGACCCCATGTGGCCAAAATTCAAACTTTGCCTAGAGACCATGGAGACAGTTATTCTGACAAAATGTGAAGACCTATGAGCAAAAAGTGTGAAATCTTAGAGTGCAAACAAGGATTTTCTAAGATTTGACTTAGTTTTGACCCCATGTGACCCAAATTCGAACTTTGCTAAGAGATCCTAGGAACAATCATTCTGACAAAGTTTGAAGACATATGAGCAAAAAATGTGGCTTCTAGAGTGCTAACAAGGATTTTCTAAGATTTGACCCAGTGACCTAGTTTTTACCCCATGTGACCCAAAATCGAACTTCGATGAGAGACTATTGGGATAATCATTCTGACAAAGTTTGAAGACATTTTAGCAAAAAATGTGGCCTCTAGAGTGCAAACAAGATGTTGAAAAATGACGCATGGTGGATGACAGACACAGCATTATAACAGTAGCTCATCTTGAGCATGTTGTGCTTAGGTGAGCTAAAAATAAAATGGTTTGTTTTTACGAACTAAGCATAGTAACTAAAATTACAAAGTTTACGTCTCCAAACCAACAAAATGCTTCACTTAACCCTTTCCTGGATAAACCCGGGATTTTACGTCACTGTGATTTTATACTTGAGAAAACATTGTGGAAAAAGGAGAAATTGCTTATAATAAGCAATTTCTCCTTTTCCCACAATGTTTTCTACCACATAGGATGGTTTTATTTGGAATTGCATCCAATTTTCATTGTCCTCTGCAACCTCTTTCAATTTGGACCAGTCTAAAATTTCAAATCCAGGAAAGGGTTAAATGCCAAGCAGTACTAGAGTTCAAAGTTCACTTCCACTCTAAACTACCGGTAATATGATTGGTCTATTGATATTTTGATGTACAGCGACAATCTGTCGATTCCTTTTCAATGTCACATTCCCTTTGTTCTTCTAAATGAGCTGACAATCTTCCCTATTTTCCATGAATTTTTACATAAAAGTAATATATTTTTGTCTAATGTTAAATGGAAGGAGTGAGATATTATGAATTATTTTAAAATGTTAATTTTTTAAATACATTTTTGTTCATTGTGAATGTAAGTTTTGCTGTTGTTACATGTTGTTTGTAATTCTACAATTCTTGTTTATAATTCTAACAATACCAAATATGGCATTTTTTACCAATTCATAGAGGGGCCAGTTCAGATCTTTCAGACTTTTAAAAACTGTGTAGAGGAAACAGTATATTCAATGTTCTTACAGGAAGGTCCAAAAATAACTGACATAACTTTGCCAAGCAATGTTAGCGCTGTATCAAATTTATATCAATAGAAAGATCTTGAATAGAATTTATTCCTTGTTGCTTTTTTGTCATGTTTAAACATATGTCCTGATGTCATACTATATAATTTTTTCAGACACATGTAATTATTACAATTTTATTATTGCAGTCTGATTATTGTATCTTAACTCATTTTTGTAAATCTCAAATTTTGACACTCACAGGGAATATAGGTTTGGAAAAAATTGTTAGAAAAGGATAAGTTGCTCCTTGCAAGCAATTTATACATTTTTCAGAATGTTTTCTACCCCCAAAGCTAGTCAATAGCTCACCAGAGCTAAAAATTTTCTAGTGAGCTATTGTGATCACCTTTTGTTTGGTGTATGTCTGTCATGTGCCAACAACTTCTTTAAATGACATCTCCTAAACTAATGAACGAAATTTTGTAGAAATATTCCTTAGATGACCCACTTTGACCTTTTCCTGTACAATTCCGGGATTTTTGTCACTATGATTTTATACTTGTTGAAACAATTTGGTAAAAGAAGAAATTGCAACAAGCAATTACAATATTTTCCACCACATAGGATGGTTTCATTTCGAATTGTATCCAATTTTCACTATCATCTACTACCTCTTTCAGTTATGGCCAGTCTAAAATTTCAAAACAACAGGAAAGGGTTCAAAAATGGCTATAAGAATTGAAATCAATTGATTACTCTGGTTGCCAAAGATACAAAAATGAAATTTCCAAAAGAACTTTGAAAATCTTCTTCTCCTGACCTTAAAGGCCCCAAGTCTTGATATTTTGAATGAAACTTCAGTATATTGCTTTTCAAAATTACTAAAACCATGATCCTCAGGTCCCCAGGGGCAGAGCCACAGCCGGATATAGCCTATATAGAAATAAAGAAGCATTTTCAAAATGACAACTCCCCAACCACTGGGCATATTTGAACAATTTTTGGCAGAAATGTTCTTTAGGTCGCCCCCTTTAAAAATAGTTATAAGAATTGAAATAGAAAAGGGGCCGTAATGACAATTTCTGCCTTTACGCTCTAGAGGCCACAATTTAGGCTCAATCTTCATGAAACTGGGCCAGAATAATTATTAGGGCATGAGGCTGAACCCTATTGATTATGGGAGGGTTCTATTGGTAAACACAGGGAAAGGGGCCTTAATGACAATTTCTTTGGTTACATTCTAGAGACCATTCTAGAGACCATAATTTTGGCTCAATCTTCATGAAAATTGGCCAGAATAATTGTTAGGTCACAAGGATAAACCCTATTGATTTTAAGAAGGTTCTTCTTGAAAATACAGGAAAAGGGGCCATAATGACAATTTCTGCCTTTAAACTCTAGATCCACAATTTTGGCTCAATCTTTATGAAACTTGGTCAGGATAATTGTTAGGTCATAAAAGATCAACCTTATAGATTATGGGAAGGTTCTTTAGAAAAACACAGGAAAAGGGGCCATAATGACAATTTCTTTGTTTATAATATAGAAGTCACAGTTTTGGCACTTCTTCATGAAACTGGTTATAGTTATTTATCTCTAGTTGCTTTTTTTTAACAGCAGAAATTTCAGGTGCGCGATCTAGGACCATCATGGTCCTCTTGTATATCTTCTCTTGTCTGAGCCTTGATATTTTGCATGAAACATAATTGAAAACTTTCAAAAATGCTTAATTCACGACCCTTTTGCCCCAAGGGGCTTTGCCTATCTCCTCTCAAACTACTGGGCCATTTTCAACAAAATTACTTAGATTATTACAGGTACCCTTGGATTTAGACGGGATGAAAAAATGTTCTTCTCCTAATATGTAAATTCTGGAATCTTGAAATTTGTTGTTAAGAATCATTTGATGGGATTCTATGAACATTGCCAAAATCTTGACTTTGGATCCAAAGGTTCAGAGCCAATATATATACATAAATATATATGAAGTAAGGTTAGGCCCACTTGTATAATACTAACCTTAATATTAAATTTAACTGTTGAAAGAAGAAGAGCCTTAATCTCGGGTGAATGAACCAGGGCTAATGTTTTTCCATTTCTGCTAAATTTGAATTGCATTCTGAAATTTCTTTCAATTTTTACTATTTAAAAATCTTGTTGTGTGGTAATGGCTTAATTGTGTAGCTTTGTTAAGAAATGTTTGGAAGAGAAGTTAAACAAGACTTTAGAAAACTGTAAGAAAACAAATGTTAGCATAAAATAAGTCTAAAGTATTTTCAAGAAGTTTCAGACAAAGTTCACTTTTTGATACTCAAGAATCAGTTGATCTAGGACCATGCAACTTTACACAGGTTTTGTCGTTGAACCAAGGGGAGGGTAATATGTTTTTTACTCTACTGTATTTTCTTGGTCGTTTTAGTCAAAGGTCACGGTCAGAATCAAACTTTGGTTAAAATCTTGTGTATATTGAACTTTGTTTAAATCCCTTTGTTTATACTCTAAATGAAAAGCAATTATTCTTGATTCACTTACACCAAAGTAAAGGTCACATAATTATCATCTCTTTTTAGCTCACCTCAGCAGCAAAGGCTCTTGGTGAGCTGTTATGAGCGGCCATCGTCTGGCATCCGTCTGTTCACAATTAAGAAAAAAATCTTCTTCTTAACTAACCATGGAATTTCAACCAATCTTCACAGAAATGATCCTTAGGTCCTGTTCTTTCAAAATACTTCAATGAGTTGAAATCCATGAAGAACTTTGGTTGCCATTGCAACCAAGTGAAAATCTATGATTTTTTTTTTCTCCCAAACCAAAAGGTCCAGAGCTTTGATAGTTGATATGTATCATCATCTATTGACTTTCTACCAAAATTCTTCAAAGAATTACTAAACTCTGAAAACAAGCCCTTTTCTGTGCAATCCCTGATTTTACATAGGACTAAAGAAGGAAATCTTTGAAAACCTTCTTCCCCCTAACCATAAAGCCCAGAGCTTTTATATTTGGTAAAGATCATCATCTATTGACTCTGTACCAAAATACTTCAAAAAATTATTGTACTCTGAAAATTAGCTCTTTTCTATACGATTTGGATTTGATCCTCGTGCTCAGCCATAGGCACTAGGTTTCCAGAACTTAACAATAGAAGATATATTTCTACATATAACAGCTTATAGATATTTCTCAGCTGCAATGTCTCGAGCCAGTGGAAATTATGTTAAATGCAATAGGTCTGTATTTCTGGATTCAAGTATATTTGTCTGAAATCAGTCGTCAAAATATACAGAAGCATTGAAACATTTTGGTGGAAAAGATACAAGTCTTCAGATGCAATTCCAAAATAAGGAACACAGAACAGACTAAAAAGAGAATAACTTCAATTATCATTTCAATTGTTAATGTTCACTCCTGAATGTAACTAAGGCTGTTATGGCCTTTTATTTCACTTTGTTGCCATATCAACCTGTGTTCTTCATGGATTCAGATTTTTTGAAGTATTTTAAACAAGATGTGTTTGTGAACCACACTGCCACTTGCAGTACATGAGGGTTTTTTGGAGTTTGACCTTGGTATGTGACTATGACCTTATGACTTGACCTTGGTCTTGACATGAGGAGATGCATATTATGGAGATGCATCATCATGCCAAATATGAGCATTGTATGTTGAATAGGGTAAAACAATATGCCCCCAATCTTTCAATATGGAGGCATAAAAAGTCTTACCTTAGAATCATTTCTGTGAAGTATAGTTGAAATGTGATCATTAGTCTCAGAGAAAATTTTTGTAGTTTCTGAAGGATGGACAGTCAAAGTCACAGTAGCACATCAAGCTCAAGAGAGATCATAAGCCAAAGGGTCTATTTCAAGTATAAAACATTGGGAAAACAAGCTAATTCTTCATTTCCCACAATGTTTTTCTGTAAGTGTCCAGATGTCCCATTACAAAACAACAAAATTTTAGGCTAGCCCAAATTCAAAGAAGCTGCAAACAGCAATTTGAAGTTGTTTAATATTCAAACACCTTTTGGGGTAGGAAACAATGTGGATAATGAAGAAATTGCTTGTATATAGAAATTCCTTCATTATCCAGAATGCTCTATAAAGCTTTTAAGCTAGCAAAGCGTTAGCTTTGATAGCTTAAGTTAACAGATAAAATTTTGAGGTCTTCTCAAAGTTCAACAAGTGCAAACTGCCACTGGAGGGTTTACCACTAAGTCCATGGAATGCCTACACCATAAAAAATAGTTCTTATGTATTTCAGGAAATTGACCTTTTCATGCAAAGGGTCAGTTGACTAAAAAGTCTGTATCCGTTAGACGCTTTCAAAGCAAAACAACGACAAATTTTCACTGCAGAGAGGATTTACTTGCGGTTTTGCCCTTGAAAGCCTTATGATTACGCCCAGTCATTTTAACTTCTTTTTTTTCGAGCTTTTACAATGAAATATATTGGGCTAAATGATGTAGATAATATTGTTGGAAATGTAACATCTGTTTATTACAATATTTTTTCTCCGTTGTCCCAGTTATGTTCTTCAGAAGCATTAAAAGTACCCTGTTTTATCGGCCTTTACGGATAAATGACGGGTGTTTTGTTTCATGATCTATTTTCAGAATATACAATAAATTGTATGATAACCAGGTATATTGTATAAGTTGAAAGAAATGCCTGTAATGTATGATGGTGAAAGCACCATGGAAAGGTCATTAACGTGTTTTTTATCCGTCAACCCCAGAAGCACCAAATCTCATGTTCTTCACCCCCGGAAATATTGAAGTCATGATAGTTTGTGCAAGGAAAGATGAAATTAAAGATCAATATAGTTCAGACATTGTATCGTTGTTGGGTAACCAAAATGTAGCAATACATATCTCAAATTGTATTTTCGACCTTTTATTAGTCAATCGATAATATTCTGGTTATAATATGCATATTGGCCCCTTGATCTATCAAATCTACTAGAAAGGCTAGATTTTTCAATGAAAGCCTACCTAGCAATATATCCTCCAATGAAAAAACAATTTTAAATCCATTCAATGAAAATAAGCATAATAACTTTATCTGTTTGTTGAAAAATGCTTAAATGATAAACACCGTGTCATTCAACCGTGCCGATTGATACGACACCCGGTCACATCCTTTGATCAATCAAGGAATTTGTATTTTGCGGCATATCAGTTGAAACATAAAAAGATAAATTTTATCTCAACAAATCATAAATTTGACCAATTAAATGTAAGAGTGATTATCGGATTTTTGTGACATGTTGCCGGTTACATAATAACCCCATATGAATCGTGATCTATCGAATGGAACCCTTTACATCAAGGCCTTTAACACATCATTCTTCTGATCAGATCTCTCTTATTATTATCTTTACATTTAATCATTTTTATTTTTCATACTTTTCTTTGAACTACATTGTAATAACATCATAATCATAAATACGATCTATTTCATTCATCGTCGAGTTAATGCTCCATATTTTGGCATTATAATATATTCTTTTTAATTCATTGTATGGCATTTTTTACGTAAAGTGGATTATTCATATCAAGGAAATATTTCCTCCTTTTCTCCCACATTTCTATTGTTACAATAATGCAAATGTTTAAAAAAACAACTGATATGCTGCCGCGCTGGCATGTTTGATATTAAGAAATGAAAAGAAGAGAGGGAGAGACAGAGAGCGAGAGAGATCTACTTTGGTGGACATACAGAAAAATGTATGCTTAAACTTTGTAACAAGGAAACTTTCTAAAGAAATATATTTACTTTGTTGAAGACTTTAGGAGAATGATATCTACATTGCATATCTAAAGCAAAATTTTATCTTCATTGTCAAAAATGTGGTCAATAGTATTTAAATGATTTAAAATAAACATATAAATTTAGTCAATCATGTCAATCAGGATTATTGTCACTTTCGATCAGGCCTACCATGTGAAGGGTGGGGTTTGCAATGAATAACATGCCGGTGATTGACGCATATTCGCAAATTTAACCATTCAGTTTGCTGGAAAAAATCACCATCATACATAACAGGCATGTCTTTTATGTAGTGTCGATAGTTGTAAATATTAGAAAAGTCAATGATTTCCAGCACAAATAACTTATAGTAATTTGTTGTATATCATAATTCATCAAAGTGGTCAACGAAAATTTAACTGTAAATCTATATTTTTTCTTGCCCACAGGTTAGAACTCTTTTTCAAACCAAATTTTGATTTTTTACCTTTGTTTTTGCTCGTTCAAAATAACCATTTTATATAGGATAACATAGGGATAATTTATCGACTCCCTGAAATCGATCATGTGACTTAGTCTATGATAATATCACATTTAACGAGATTTAATTCGGCGCATGCGCTGTGAGAGTGTTAAAAAGTCTATTGCAAACTCTATCAAATTGTATAGAACTCTGTCAAAAGCATGCTATTTAACCCATTCCCACTCAATTCCGCTTTTTAATCATCTCAAGAATAAAGCTTTGGAAAACATTGTGGACAATGACGAAACTGCTAGTAACAAGCAATTTCTTTAATGTCCACAATGTTTTCTACCCAAGAAGGGAAAGATATTCCTCAATTCAACCATGCTTTGCTAAGTTACAGTACTTTCAGTGCTTTGATTTCTTGAGAGGCTTAAAAATGCGGGATAGTGTGGGAATGGTTTGATAGGTTGAGTTTAAGGTAACATGGATAATTCACATCATGTCAATATTTGAGGATAACACTAACGGGGAAAAAAAAAGATCTAGGTAAGAAATAAAAGAACAACATGATATTCTTTAAATATCTCCTTTTTTTTTAAATTCAAACTACAACATTTAAAACTAGTTCATAAATAAAACATGAATTATATAAAATATATTGCACATAACTTTTAAAGGATATTTCTTAACAATTTTTTGGCAATTGTAAATGAAGTTAAATACAATTCAATTCTATTATTTCTTGTGCAATACCTGATTTTCACAACCTACAGGTTAAAATGCAAAGGTTAACAGTGTGAGAAAAAGATACATGTTATGAAATAGCACTTCTTTTCTCTCAACGTAACATCTTCACTTTCATTCATATCAATTGCAAGAAGACAAATTTAAGTTTTAGACTAGTCCAAAATGAAAGAAGTTGCAGACAGCATTTTAACTAATTCCCACATCACCAAACTTTAAACTGGTCCAAATTGAAAGAACTTGGAGCTAACAATTTGCAGTTAATGGAATTTAAAAGATCCTTTTCTTCTGGGATGGATTATATTGTGGATTCACTTTTTATAATCATTAGTTTAACCCATTCCCACACAACACAATTTTAGACAATACCCAGCACCTGCAGACAAGAGTGCCATAGACACAATATACCCTGTCATATTAAAGACCCTTTTGTTTGGCACCGCCTTAACCCATTCCCACACAAGCCCTCATTTTTACGCCCCTCAAGAAAAAAGCTTTGGAAAACATTGTGGAAAATAAAGAAATTGCTTGTTACAAGCAATTTCTTCATTGTCCACAATGTTTTCTACCCTAAAAGACAAAAGTAATTGAAATTCCATCAACTGAAAGTTGTTGTCTGCAGATCCTTTCATTTTAGACCAGTCTAAAATTTTGCAGTGTGGGAATGGGTTGAAGGGTGACAAGGAATATTTTATGAATATCTATTCAAATTCATCTATAAATGTAGCAGGAGATGTGTTAATAAGATATGGACATGTGGACGTACAGACGGAGAAGATGATGACAATATAGGTCCACCTTCAGCAGCGTATAATAAAATCAGTCATAAACTAACACAAACATAATGCCCCCACTCTACCATAGCCATTGTAAGTAACAGATATTTTAAACCCTTTCCTGTTCTGCAAATATTAAAATAGATTTTTTTGAGAAATAACAATTCAGAAGTGTTGAAAATATTGCGGAAAAAGATTTTTTCTATTTCTATAATGTTTTCTCATTTCTAAGATCACAGGGACCTAAAATCCAGGGATTGAACAGGAAAGGGTTAACAAATGATTTAATTCTAGTAGTGAGCGTAAAGATTCCTGTAGTCTGATTGGCTAAGCCAAAATAATCCTTCCATACCTCCCTAAAACAAGAGGACCATCATGGTCCTAAATCACTCACCTTTAGGCATGAAAAAGACACAGCTTGAGCCAAATAAAATAAACAAATATAAGTTTTTGGGTATAGTACAAAACTATCAAGTAATGCTATACGATAATATGAATGCCTATGGCTTTGTAGTATAATCCATTTACAAACTATCCCACATTTTGATGCCCTCAAGGAAAATAGGTTTAAAAATACATTGTGAGAAAGGGAAAACTTACTAGTTACAAGGAATATCTCCATTTCTCACAATGTTTTCTACCCTAAGAATTCCTTGTATTTAGATTTCAATTAAACTTTAATTACCATCTGCAATTTCTTTTAATGTGGACCAGTGTTAAGAGAAGTATTTCATATTGCTCATTTGAGCATTTTACCAAAACTTTTTACCAAACTTGGGGCCTCTAGGGCGGGGCCATTTTGGCCCAATGGGTATTATTTTTGCATCCTTGGTAGAAAACAATCTGGATGTACTGTAAACCAAATATGAATGCATTACAACTTATACATTGGGAGAGGAAGATATTTGAATATGCTATTATTGAGCGTTTATCATAACTTTGGATGCCTTGGGAAGGGCCATTTTTGTCCAAAGGATATAAACATGGTAGGTAACAAAAACATTATGCTATGTTTTTAATATAAATGCTCTAGGCCCTATTTTTAAGAAGAATTTCTTTCAAATCAAGCGATTTACACAATTTTCGACCCCTGAAGCAGAGACGTTTTTGATCCTAAGGGCTTATTTTACTGTAACATAGTGCAAAATTATGTAGTATTGCTACATACTAAAATATAAATATCCTTTACCTGATATTTCAAAAAAGACTTTTGAAGTTGCTCTAAATGGGCGTTTTCCCAAATTTTGGACCTCTGGGACAGGGCCTTGCTTCATCCCATGGCTAAGACTTTAGCCAACATGGTAGAGAACCATCTGGTTATGCTATATACCAAATATGAATGCCTAAGACTACTTGGGAGAAGACGACTGTTGATCATGGTCTAATTGAGCATTTTTTCGAATTTTGAGCCTTTTTTAACCCATTCCCACACAGTGACACTTTTTGATGCCCCTCAAGAAAAAGGCTTTGGAGAACATTTTGGAAAATGAAGAAATCACTTGTATCAAGCAATTTCTTCATTCTCCAAAATGTTTTCTATCCAAAGATGAAAATAAAGAAAAATTCCTACTACTTGAAATTGCCGTCTGCAGCATCTCTAAATTTGGACCAGTCTAATTTTTGTTGACTTTGAATGGGTTAAGCTACAGGCATAATTGAATCAAAATTGATAGATTACAGCCAGGCTACATTCCAAATATAAATGCCTTAACTTACTCAAATTTTGCATTTTCCCAATTTTGGACCCCTAGTGCTGGGCCGTTTTAGACCCTAGGAGAACAATACAAAACCATCTAGTAATGCTATATATTAATTATGAATGCCCTAGACCTTATAGTTTAGGAAGAGAAGTCTCTTGAACTTGCTCAATTAATATTCGGATCAGAGGGATGGGGCCATTTTTCGACCCCAGAGATTGAATTTTTGAAAACTTGGTAGAGAACCATGTGATTAAGCTACATAATTATGAAATATAAATGCCTTTGGGCTTGCAGTTTCTGAAAAAACAATTCAAAGATTTGCTAAAATTTACCATTTCCAAATGCCGCAGCAACCAGTTTTTCACAGAATGAAATTCATTTAACAACTTTTGTAGAGCTTCACCCAAGGAACATCCCTGCAAAGTTTAAGCTTGATTGGCCAACTGGTTTGGGAGGAGAAGATTTTTACAGATTTACTTAAATTTTCAAATGCAGCAGCAACCAGAGTTTTTCACTGAATGAAATTCTTTTAAAAACTTTTGTAGAACTTCACCAAAGGAACATCTTGCAAAGTTTCAGCTTGATTGGCCAATTGGTGTAGGAGTAGAAGATTTTTAAAGAAATTGTTGACGGACAGACAGAGAAAAACTACCGGTCACAATAGCTCACCTCTCACTTTATCCTCAGGTGAGTTTGAAAAACCCTAAATTCCCAAAGCTTTTGTCATGTCATTTGATTGTTGATTTAGAAAAATCTTATGAAAATATTTATACATTTCAACAGTTTGTGACCAGGCCTCACTTTAATGGCCCTTCACAAAAAAACTTCAACCCTTTCTATAAATAGCTTTGGAAAAAATTGTGTAGATTGAAAAAAATTCTTGTAACAAGCCATTTTGTCATTTTTTACCAAGAAGTCAAAGATTCTTACAGTTTTTTCGACTAATATTGCCGTTTGAATTTGGACCAGTCTTAACCCTTGTCATGCTGAACCTGAAAAATGCCTGCTTAGGCAGGAGATTAAGACAAAGATCAGCCTGCACATATGTGCAGTCTGATCTTAGTCTGTACCATCTGCATGTCCTTTTAGCCAGAACTGGTTATAAGATAAATTTTCAATATAAACCAATAATTTGGTGCTTCCGGTGCTTTCAGCCCTTTGATTTTAATGCAATTCTCTTGTGGATTTATAATTTATCATGGCAAGGTTTAAATTTTGTTTTTCTGGTGACTAATAAACAATTGATAATGATAGACTTTATTTCAATTTAGCTATCCCACCCTTTTGACCAAGAAATATTTCTTTTCTATCAAAGAAAAAATCTGAAGTTGTTAGTGTTACATGACCTATTATAGGTTGGAAATTTTAGTTAACAACTGAGAATTCTGTTGAAGTTAACCCTTGTCATGCTGAACCCAGAATATTCCTGTTTTGGCGGGAGGCATAGACAAAGATCAGCCTGCACATATGTGCAGTCTGATATCAGTCTACACCTCCTGCTTGTCCCTTTTGAGCAGGAGTTGTTCATAAAATTGTCTCAAGAAATATTAGTCCTCTGTAAGAGCTTCAAGTGCTTACAGTCCCTCCATTTAAATGTATCTTTTTGAAACAGATTTTAATCAGCATGACAAGGGTTAACATTTGATTTTTCAAATAAGTCTCAATGCATAAAGAATGAAGACTTTCATGTCCTGAATATTTCTGGTTATACAGTACGCAATTAATCAATATGTAATTTATCTATAACTTTGGCACAAAACATGATCAACACAATATACCATATAACAACTATAATTGTTGCAAAGCAGACTAATACCCCCACCAGCCCTTACTCACTAAAGTAAAACAGTTGACTTTTGTCCATCATTACTCCAAAACAATAGGTAATCTCCTTGGGTCCAGAATACTATGTGTATAAAGTTTCAGGGTCCTAGGTCAAATAGCTTACGAGTTTGAGCAAGGAAACAATTTTTAAACAAAGTTCAATTGTGACCATGACCTTTGACCTACATGAACCAAAACAATAGGGCACTTCCTTAGATTATTGGCAACAATTAAATGATGTTTCATGGTCCAAGGTCACATGGCTTATAAGTTAGAGCACGGCAATATTTTTCCAAGTTCAATTGTGACCTTGACCTTTGATCCAGTGACAAAAAAGGCACTTCCTTGGTTCAATAGCAACAACTGTATTAAGTTTCATGGTTGTAGGTCTACTAGGTTCTTGAGTAAGAGCACAGGAACAAAATCTAGGGACTGACATGGCAAAACCAATATACTCCCCTCTACTTCATAGTTGGGGGTATAATAAATACTCTAAAATTATCACAAAAAAACAAATAGTACCAGCTATCTAATAGGAACAACAATCTGAGAATCTTTTCCTTGTTTTGAACACTTGTTCAACAGATCTCTCTCTATATAAAAGTATGTACAAAATATAGGGTGAGTGCGTTACTGGGCAAGGAAATCATTTTTTAGATATTTAGTGCAGCTCTGTGCTTAACCTCTTTTATAAGAATTGTCAATTAATTTCAACCTAGAATTATGTGATAGTAAGTCATGTCTAAATTTTACAATTGCATTTTGTTAAAATTATACCAAAATGTTTACAAACATTAAAATATTGCACTGAATCTTGTAAAAACACTATCTTTAACCCTTTACCAGACAATCATAATTTTTAAGACCCCAAAGAAAAGTTTTGAAAAAAATGAGGAAAATTTAGAAATTGCTGTAACAAGCAATTTATTCATTATCCACAATTTTTTACACCTCAAAAGACAAAGATTTCTTAAAATTTTATCAACTTAGAATTGTCATCCGTAACTTCTTTGAATTTAGACAGGTGTAAATTGTTGTTAGGTAATGGTTTAATTTTTCTCACTCAAGTCAACAAGAGCACATGGGTGCAAGCACTCAGTTGCAGGTGTTAAAGAAAAAAGAGGACCATGATGGTCCTAATCCATTCACCTGAGTCATCTGCTAATTAATGTACTTTTTTGTATAAAAAAAGACACAAAAGGAACCAAAAATGTATAACAAACAAAAGATTACGGGCATAGTACAAAACCATTGAGTAATGCTACAAACCAATTATAAATACTTTAGGCTTTATAAATTAATCCATAGGCAAACAATCTTGCATTTTAGCATCCTCAAGGAAAATGTTTTTTTGAAAATGTGAACAAAGGGAAATTGCTTGTTACAAGCTATTTCTCCAATTCCCACCATGTTTTTACAGTAAAAGCTACTTACCATCTAGTTAAGTCACATGCCAAATACCAATGTCCAAGGTCAAACAGTTCAGGAGGAGTAAACTTTTGAACTTGCTCTGGGTTTTTTACCCAACTTTGGACCCCAAGGGCGGGACTATTTTTGACCAAAGGGGCATAATTTTTAAGAACATACTACAAAACCATCTAGTTAGGTTACATAACAAATACAATTGTCCTAGGCCATATAGTTCAGGAGATGAAGACTTTTGAAAGTTGGACTCCAGGGGCAGGGCCATTTTTGACCCCATGGGCATAATTTTTAATGACATACTAGAAAACCATCTAGTTATTTTACATGCCAAATATAAATGTCCTAGGCCATATACAGGTAGTTTAGGAGGAGAAGACTTTTGAACTTGCTCTAACAGAGCTTTTTCCCAAACTTAGGACCTCAGGGGCAGGGTCATTTTTGACCCAAGGGAATTAATTTCTTAGAATGTAGTAGAAAACCATGTGGTTATGCTTTATATGAAATATAATTGCCCTTGGCCCTGTAGTCTTTGTAGGTATCATGCTCTGGACAAAAACAATTTTAGTGTTTGACTTTGAGCTTTGACCTTGATCTTGATGCTATCCAAAATTTATTTCAAATGGCACATCTTCTACTGATGGAGAATAATTGTGCTAATTTATTTTGAAATCCATCCATAATTGTGAAGTAATTGTCCGGACAAAAACAATTTTAGTGTTTGACCTTGAGCTGTGACCTTGACATTAGAACTATGCACAATCTAAGTGTTTGATCTTGAGCTTTGACCTTGAAATTATAACTATCCCAAAAATTCTTTCAAATGGCACATCTACTCATGATGGAGAATAATTGTGCCAATTTATTTTGAAATCCATCCATAAATGTAGGAGTAATTGTCCGGACAAACACAATTTGAGTGTTTGACCTTGAGCTTTGACCTTGACATTAGAACTATGCACAATCTAAGTGTTTGATCTTGAGCTTTGACCTTGAAATTATAACTATCCCAAAAATTCTTTCAAATGGCACATCTACTCATGATGGAGAATAATTGTGCCAATTTATTTTGAAATCCATCCATAAATGTAGGAGTAATTGTCCGGACAAACACAATTTGAGTGTTTGACCTTGAGCTGTGACCTTGACATTAGATTTATCACAAAAATTCTTTCAAATGGAACATCTACTCATGATGGAGAATAATTTTTGCCAAGTTATTTAAAAATCAATCCATTAATGTGTGAGTAATGGTCCGGACAAATTCGGACGGACAGACTAACTTAAGAACAACTGAATCAACACACATACACTTTCTTGTCATAGTGACAATTTTCTCTCGACTTTTCATTCCATCGACTGTTGATAGAGAAACATGTATCAACTGAAGAAGAGTAAAGAGTTTTGAGAGAGCCGACCACTGGATCAAGAAATGTGAGCACTGTCAAATGAAAAACACCATGAAATAACTGCATTAGTACCTGAATAATCCACTCCCATACAATAGACCTGTCTAAACTCAAAGAAGTTGCAGATGAAAATTTTAAGTTAATAGTCTTTTAGGGTAGAAAAAAATGAATAATGAAGAAATTGCTTGTGATAATCAATTCCTCATTTTTAACACTGTTTTCCAGAGCTTTATTCTTGAGGGGGTTAAAAAGGCGGAACTTTGCGAGAATGGCTAAATACAGTAAACCCCCTCTAATATGACCACTTGCGGTATTTCTGAAAGTGGTCATAATAGTTGGGTGGTTGTAATACTGAGGTTTGGTCGTTTGTTGTCGAGTAATTCATGTTTATTTTATCTTTGTTATTTGAATATATTAATACTATACATGCATTATATAAAACTATAAAAACATGCATTACAGGGGAATCTTGTGTCATTTTCAAATTTACAATCTTTGATAATTTAAGTTCTACTATCTCTCTTCTCCATTTTGATCTAATTCAGAAGTTAGACCTCAGATTATTTATACATAAGTACAGGTTCAAAGTGTCAAACTGTTGATATCATAACTTCTATAATGCAAATACCAAACAACAATTAAGTTGAAATAAAAATTTAATTGCTAATTAACTGTTCAGAATGTTGTAAACAAACTAATCCTAACTACTCGAAAACTTTTCATTTTCGACTTTATCACTCGAGTCAAAACCCTTATCATATTCAAATAACAATTAAAAATAATACAAGCTATAATTTCTAAAAGTGATAGGCCACTTTAATCTTTTTAATAGAATTAACGCCTATTATAATAAGGGTTCGATATCACGTATTCAAAAATCCGATATTGTATTGACTATGCATTTGTACCCATTTAGTGACGCTCTTATCAAGTTTGAAATTCGGAAGTTGGTCCTGAGGTGTGAAGTTACTGGTTGTTTAAGTGGGGTTCAAAATAAGGTATCAGCTTTAGTTGGTACTGAATTTAGTGGTCTTATTTCGGAATAGCGGGTGTCTGTTTTAGAGGGGTTCGGGACCATTGAAATAAAGAACAAAAAATTCTGTTCTGTAAAAATTTGGTCGTAATAGCGGGGCGCACGTATTTCTGGGGTGGTCATAAGGAGGGGTTTTACTGTATTTGTATCACTTGTTCTGAATTCGAAAATACTAAATGAATTTGTACTTGAGATTACTCTAACAGGGCCAAATAAGATAACTCCCAGAGTAGAATCTTGAAACTGAACTAAATTGGTTCAGGTAAGAATTTACTAAAAGCCATTCTTTTTTTCTGCAGAGACATTTTCAAATCATCGTTTGAATGGACTTTACAATTGTCTTGATTTCCATCTAGTCATTCACTTCCAATCATAGAATTTATTAATCCATTCCAACACAACCCCGCTTTTTATGCCCCTCAAGAAAATGTTTGGATACATTGGTGACACTGAAAAAAAACGTAAGTCCAGTATGTTATTTACCCAAAAAGTCAAAGGTGTTAATTTGAATTTCCAACTTAAAATCTTTCAATTTAGACCAGTTATGTCATGTAGTAATGCGTGAACAGAACCCTTCTCATGGGAGCAACTGTTCGAAGCTTACTGCACAGTATGTAAGGGCCCTGCCTGTTACCCCATCATGGGACAAAGGGTAAAGTAGGCAATGACACAGAGATGGTCACAATTCAATTATAAAGGATTTTAGGTATTAACCCTTTCCTGTTTTTCTAAACTTTAGACAGGTCCAATGTGAAAGAAGTTGCAGACAACAACTAAAATGTGAGTGCAATTTGAAAAGTAACCAACTTACAGGGTAGAAAATATTGTGAGAAAAGAAGAAATTGCTTGTTACAAGCATTTTCTTCTTTTCCCACAATGTTTTCTCAAGTATAAATCAAAGGAACGTTAAAACCAGGCATTGAACAGGAAAGGGTTAATCTTTTGTGTGGGTGGCCGGTTCTGTACCAAATTCAAACAGTATAAAACTGTATGGCAGCTGAAGATTGGACCTCTATTTGACCAAGTTTAAACTGAATCCTCTTTAACCAAGTCAGCAGAATACTGGAGTTTATGCAAGTCTGTTCTGTAGAGGGTGTAGGTGGCTGCCAGTTCTGCACTGCCTGTAGACGAACTTGGAGATGCCCTGGTAACTGTGGAGAAATAGACAGTAGGGAAATTAGCTTCTTCCCACAAAATCCTGTTTTTTATGCACCCTGTAGGATACATTGTGAATTAGAAAGAAATTGCTTGTGACAAGCACTTTCTTTTTAATTCACAAAGTTTTCAACATAAAAAAGAGTAAGATTTTTAAAATTTCACCACCAAACTAGAGGTGCTTGAGTGCCTGTATTGCTCCGCAGGCCTGAATGTACTGATTGAGCAAAGTGTGTTGTCAGAAATTCAATATAAACTGAATCAAATTTGCCATCTCTGGCAAATAAATATTGTCACTTAAATCTGAGAAGTAATTCTAGAGAAGCATTTTAAACTTTCTCTGTTTGCAAAAGTCACATTGAGTTATGTAAAACTCATTTACTAAGTCAGATGGAAAGGTTTTAACAAATTTTTTACTGTAGACCATATAAGAACATAAGCCACAACAATTAAAGCAATGATTTTTTTAAACAATAAAAATTATAGAAAGGCATCTGGCATTAAGAGTCACCTGAGGATCATTCCTTCAAAATTTGGTTGAAATCTATCTACAAGAAGATATTTCAAGTTGTCAGGGTATATTCCATATATGAAATAAGCATCCTCCCATGAAGTCATAATTTGCATCCTATCAAAATCATTGAAGAAATCTGATAGAGGTTCACTCAATGATAATTCATGTGAATCAATAGAATAGTTTCTGAGGAATGATTTTTTTTAAGCTTTCATTATGTTTGGAAATTAGCCCCACCATTGAAGCCATGTTTTTCATCCAATATAAACTTTTGGGAGGAATCTGATAAAGGTTTCTTCAAGCATCATTTCTGTGAAATTTGGTTCAAATCCAGAAGGTTTTCAAAGCTTTCACCATATATGGAATTAGCCCTGCCTATTTTTTTTCAAGCGATCAAAATAAGTTGAAGGAATCTGATAAAGGGTCACGAAAGGATCATTCCTGTAAAACTTGGTTGAAATCCATCAAATGGTTTCTAGGAAGAAGATTTTTAAAGCTTTAACCATATCTAGAAATATGCCCAGCCCATTTAAGCCAAGTTTTTCATCCGACTAAGTTTCTTTGAAGGAATGTAATAAACAGTCACCAAAGGATCATTCCCGTGAAATTTGGTTGAAATCTGTTGCGTACTTTCTGAGGAGAAGATTCTTAAAGTAAAAGTTTGCGGATGGACGGACACCCACACAATGGACACCATGCATGACAACAGCCCCATGGCTTTCAGCCAGTTGAGCTAAGAATTGTTGTCTGTAACTTATTTGAATTTGGACCAATCTAAGATTTTGTTGTAATGGGTCAAGGACTTTAGTTACCATCACTTTGTACTAGTAACTATTATTGAAAATTATACAGCTCATTTTCAAAACAAAAGTACTGTTAGATTGAAGATTTTTTTTTTTTTGGTATTACATACATATTATGATTTCAGGCATGCCATAACTTTAACTAGCATTTCTGGGAGATCTATTTCAAATTTCTGGGATTTCCTATGTTTTCTAATAAGAATGAAGTGTACAGACTAAGATCAGCTTGCACTGACATGCAGTCTTATCTTATTCTACAATATCTGCTAATTCCTTTAGTTTGAGGAAATATTTGAATGCAAAGTGGATCTAAATTTGACAAAAATTGAACTTTTTGCTAAGAAAGGATAAATATCCAGTAGCGTTAAATCCATATGATCTACAGTAAAGATTTACCTGTCCATGGTAAGCATACAGAATAGATGTCCACATTGGGAAAAGCTGAAAATATGAAAAACACATACATCTTTGATCTCCGTAATGACAGTAAAAAGCGGAATTATTGTTTAACATTTGAATTCCCTAGAAGATATGGTACAATTTAATCAAAATAAAATCATATATCTTCAATAATTATGTTCTTACCTTAAGTGAACACTATTTATTTGTAAAATGTTATTGGATTTTTTTTCAATCAGTACATAATTACTTTAGGCAATGGCGATTTAATAAATGAAGCAAGCAACATAAATTGTTGACTATCCAACGGCACAAGGGGATTAATTTATAGGAACAATAACACTCTTTGATGCCCAAGAAAAGAGCTTAGGAAAACATTGTGGGAAATGAAGAAACTGCTTGTTACAATCCATTTCTTCATGATCCACAATGGCTTATACCTCAAAGGACATATAAAGGGCTATGATGGTCCTATATTGCTCACCTGAATAGGCTCATGGCTTTATGATATATAAAAATAATTAAAAACTCTAAGCTTACTGTTTTGTAGAAAAAGATTTTTAAAGTTTTCTCCTCTAATCATATGTAAATCAATATCCCACAACCAGGGCTCCGGAAATTTGGAAATTAAAATCGGTCCGGGACAATGCCACCCACCCCCCCGCTGGCAAAAACGAATACACCCCCCCCCCCCCGCCGACAAAAACAAATGCCCCCCCCGGCAAAAACGAATACCCCACCTTTTTTCACCTTTCCCGTATGTAAAAGGGTTCATCATTCATTCGGTAGTTGCATTCTTTTTCAAATTTTCCGAAGATTATTATAATCTTTAACGAGTGGAAGATAGATGTTAACAACTGACAGATCCTACTTTCATTTTGTTTTTGAAAATTCGGCTGTATATAAATTGCAATTCCGGCAATGTACGGCAGTCCACGAAATTCCAATATATTGTAAAATTAGATAGACAAATAAATTACATTATCAAAATTTATTTCCGTGACGTACGCACATTCGGACGTTTTCAACCCCAGAAGTAAGATTTCATGATTCGTTGTTTCTTTAATTTTATTGACCGAACTAGCGATATTTTTAACCGACGTTTTCGTTAATATTCAAATTACCGGCATTTTGCGGGTACCACCTATAGTTTGAATTCTAAAGGCTAGGTATCTTACCTTGAATGACAATAAAACAAATATTAACGGCATGACTTTTTTATACAAACTTCAAACCCGGTCTCATGCGCTTACTTGTGATAAATTAATTTCAAAAAAGCGTTGTGTTGAACTTTTCCCAATTCATACGTACAGCAACTAAAGCCTATTCATGTCTCGATTTATATAAGCCTCCCGTATTATAGTAAAAGAATTTAGTTTCACTAGTAACGGCAATTTAAATCGACGCAGTTTTTGATGTCCATTTTGATAAGACCTTGAACGTGTGAAAGTCAAACCGATTTTCTATTGCAAATACTAGATACCCGAAGTTCGGTCAAGTGCGTAACTTGCTAAATGCTAATTAGGTCCACGTGCAGATGGGCACTTGACTGGCCGGCGGGTAAACTTATTATCGATTTTTGGCACTTTTGTTAATCCCTTAATCTGCAGATCAGGTTTGAAACCCTTGAATTATTTCAGTTTAAAAATTGATTTTGATAGATAATGAGCGAGTTAACCAATATTTCAATGAACATTTCGGACCGATTTGGTGTTATTTTTGGGGATTCCAATCGGTCTGGCAATTCAAAATTCGGTCCAGACCGGCAATTTATCGGATTTCCGGAGCCCTGCCCACAACATAGGGCTAGTTTTTAGAGGAAAGTAATTCTTTGAAGTATTTGGTAAAAAGTCATTATCTGATGGTATATAACACATACCAATTCTCTAGGCCTTACAGTTTCGGAGACGAAGATTCCCTTGGGATCTTCATTCCCATATAAAATCTGTGATCCAACAACATAGGGCTAATTTCAGGGTAGAGCAATTATTTGAATCATTTTCATAGAAAATCACTAAGTCATGATATATATACAAAAAAACAAAGCTAGACCAAACAGTTTGAGAGGAGAATTTTTTCAATTTTCTTTTTTACTCCTGGTAATAAGAGGTCTTCACTAATTTGAATTCTTTGATATATTTCAAAAGAGCATGACCTAAGCATCATTTCTATGAAGTTTGGTGGTTGAAATCCTATGGTTAGTTTGGGAGTAGATTTTTTGTAATTGTGAATAATTGTGATGCCAAACAGTGACTTATCACAACAGCTCATCCCAAGCACTTAGATAAAATTATAACAGATTGACCAATTTATTTTTTGTACCATTTGGTATTTTTCTTTTTCAAACAAAACAACCAAGTAATTTACCTTAGCCAGAACACTGGAGTTACATTCTTGTAAAGCTTCCATTAGACTCAGAAAATGGAGATTAACCATTTCTGCAAGCTGTAAATAAAATTATTTTGAATTATTTATCTATTTCTTTGCCACCTTCATAACGCAGTCGGTAGCGCGCCAGACTCCTAATCTTCAATCAAAGGGTATCATGGGTTAGAACCCTGGCAGCAGCACATATTCTTTCCGACATTTGTCTCTCACTAATGGGTTGATAATCGTAAACCTAAGTGGGATAGTAGCTGAAAGGATGTAGTGGTAGTACTGGTGTGAGAAATACCAGGAGTCCATTGTTAGGTGCTCCAGCTGATGCGATATGACTGATATACTGTTAAAAGCGACGTTAAACCCTAATCAAACAATCATATCTGTTTCTTATTTATAAGTCATGAAGTTGATAATTAAGCTTTTCTGAACATTTTTGTGATGTTGAGGCACAGAAATTTCTGTTTATTATTGTGGTCACAGACAAAAATTCAAAATAAACATACTCTCTGTTTACAAACAGTTTAAATTGCTATTTCAAACCATTCCGACACAGTGATGCTTTCTCACTTCCCTAAAGAAAAACAATTGGGGAAATATTGTGGAAAATGAAGAAATTGCTTGCAACAAGCAATTCCTTCATTTTCCACGATGTTTTCTACCCAGAAAGTTGAACAAATGTAAACTTTCATACACTTTCAATTGTCATCTGCAACTCCTTTCAATTAGGGCCAGTCTAAAATTTTGCCGTCTGGTAATGGGTTAAATCATATCAGTACTTCAACTGAGTAAGATCATTTTTAAGCCATTCCCATACAACCCCATTTTTTGATGCCTCTCAAGAAATAAGCTTTGGCATAAATTATGGAAAATAAAGGAATTGCTTATTAGAATTACTGTCTGCTACTTTTTCAATTTGGACAAGTCTTAATTTTGTAGTCCTGTAATGGGTTAATACATATAAAAAATTTGATAATCTAGAATCTTTGTCATTCTGTTACTAGTGTTTAGAAATTGCTTTCAAATCATAAACAATTATCGGTTTTCGTCAGAAGAATAAATCAGCTAATGACCAATTTCATAATCGGTTTCTTTGAAATCAATTCAGAACTCTGTGTAGATGTGCTATGGCATTACCACTACTGCCTGCACTACTGCCTGCTACTTTGATTTTTTTTTTAATGATTTATGCAATGATACTTATATCATTTGTTTCAAAACTTGTAAGCTTTGATTTTGAAACTGTTGATTATGTATTTTGATGGAGACTTGGTTCATTCTCATGACAGGGTTAAAATGATTTGCGTTCACTAGGTAAATGGATATTACAAGAGAACAAGAAGTAAACAAGACGAAATTAAAGACATTGGTCTCCCCAGTTGACCTTACATATGTATCAATGATTTTTACCTTCATATCAAGCAGTGAATGCAATCTGTGAGTCCCCCAGGACTCACATATCGAAACTTGCAAATACTCCAAGAAAAAATTCAATGAGTCCATCATAGAAAAAAATGAGTCCCAGTATCAACAAATTATAATAAAATGCAAACAAACAGTAATCTTTATTTCCTATAGCTAATATTAATTAGGCCAACTTTCAAAGGGAAGATTCATCTCTTAAAAATTATCATATGACCATTGATTATAAAAGACATAAATAAAATTCATGTTTGAGTTTGTATCCTGCATCCCCCTCTCTCTTATCAAATATAAAAGCTTAAAACTCATAGCTGGAAGGGTCATTCAGTAATGGGGTCAAATCGAAAATCATGACACATTATGGTCGCAAAGTTTTGCATATTAAAGAAAAGTTAGATAAAAATGTGTTACAAAGCGATAATTGATTAGGAAATCTCTTAGGCAATTGTTGTAATCAGAAGTCCAAACCTACTGATTATGGATTATAATCGATCATCGGCCCATCACTATCTGTTTGATCATCGGCCCATCACTATCTGTTACCATACAAACCCTTGTTTGGCACCATTGAAGACATAGAATAATTGACAAAAACAAGGTTTCTACCTTCTATGAAATGCATTCTCCATTTGACTGTTTTCTTGAGGTAACAAAAAGTTGTTCTCAGAATAGGTTTCCAACAAAGAGATGGACGATGGTAAAATAAACACATTTCAAAGGGAGGTTGGGAAGGGAATTAGAATATTCACTGCAAATTTCTTTATTCTATTCAGTACTGAATAGGTCAGAAAATCTTAAATCTCTTGAATAAAGTTTAATAAAAGATTGGAAATATAAGAGCGTTTAAATACATGGGCTATTTAACCTTTTTCTAGAAAATAGTATGCTCCTTTTTCATATTTGAGCACATTGTCAAAAATTAAGTATGCGCACCAAGTGAAGACTGTCCTCAGCCTGTGAACCACACAGTTTGATCTGAATCTTCACTATGCTCTCTGTAGAAAGATATTGGCTGAAAGCTTCTTAACCAATTCTCACACAGTACCACACTTTAGGCCCCTTAAACCTTTCCTGTTGTGCAAAATTTTAGACCTGTCCAACTTCACAGGTTTTGCAGATGAATATTCAAAGGGGATTGAATTTGATAAATATCCATTCAGTAGGGTAGAAAACATTGTAAAAAAAGAAGAAATTGCTTGTTACAAGCAATTTCTTCTTTTTCAACAATGTTTTCTCAATTATAAAATCACAGGGGTGTGAAAACCAGGGATTCAACGGGAAAGGGCTAAGAAAAAGATTAGGACGACAAAATCTTAGACTGGTCCAAATTCAAAGAAGCTATAGACAATAAATTTTAGATATTGCTTGTCTTTTTGAGTTGAAAATACAAAAGCGCTTCTATGAAGCAATTTCTTCATTTTCTGCAATATTTTCCAAAGTTTGTTTCTTGTGGGGTGTAAAAAGTTGGTGTGTTGTAATGGGTAAAGTAGACTAGCATTATTGTGATGTAACAAAAAGATAAATATCAAAGCAAACACAGTGCTGATTTTGTGGTATTTTCTCAACCTTGACCTTGGATAAAATCAATGTCAAATCAGGAGTAGTCTGCTAGAGTTACCTTGAACATAGTCTTGTAATTAAAGATTTTTTTCCATGCGAGTTTTACTTGAGTTGAAGATTATGTGTGAAATATCAATGTAAAATCACACCAGTATAAGAATATATATATATAACCTTTATTTATATGCTTTATCCGTATAAATCTAAATATTTGATTATATTGTATGCCTTGACCTTCACCTTTATATATAAACAATTAAAAAATAACTCTAACAGTTGATAAACCTATTCCTTCATGAGCCCACCTTCACACACACACCCCTTCCAGCACAAACCCACCTTTACAACATCCCCGCAAAAAACAACTCTAGACATTGTAAACAATGAAGAAATTGCTTCATTATTCCACAATGTTTTCTAACCCAAAATGAAATGATTTTTAAAAACAAGAGGGCCGTTGGCCCTGGGGGGCTCACCTGAGATAAAGGCTCTTTTTCTTTCAACAATCTAATTTCATGTGAAGGTTAGGATTATGACACAAGTGGGCCATAATTTCATATAAAGACTATGAACCTGGGGATCCAAAAGTCTAAATTCCAAGGCTTTAGTATTGATTTGAAAGAAGGAAAAAACTTTTTCCATGGGTAATAATTTCAGAAATAAGAAAGAAGTCTGTGAACTGATGCTTCATGCCTATTATAACCCCCCCCCCCCTGGGGCTCCGCCCCTGGAGATCCGAGGATAATGATTTTAGCTATTTTGAAAGAGGTCAATATACTGATGCTTCATGCAAAATATTGAGGCTCTATGCCTTTTGGGTCAGGAGGAGAAGATTTTTAAAGATTATTTTAAAATTTCACTTTTGTTGCCATGGCAACCAGAGTTTTTAATGGATTTCAATTATTTTAGCTATTCTTGAAGGGGACCACCTAAGCAACATTTCTGCCAAATTTGGTTCAAATTGGCCCAGTGGTTTGGGAGGAGATGTCATTTAAAAAAATGTTCTTTATTTTTATATAAACCCTGTCCCCCTGGGGCTCCGCCCCTGGGGACCAGAGGATCATGATTTTAGCTATTTTGAAAGAGGTCAATATACTGATGCTTCATGCAAAATATCAAGGCTCTATGCCATCTGGGTCAGGAGGAGAAGATTTTTAAAGATTATTTTAAAATTTCACTTTTGTTGCCATGGCAACCAGAGTTTTTAATGGATTTCAATTATTTTAGCTATTCTTGAAGGGGACCACCTAAGCAACATTTCTGCCAAATTTGGTTCAAATTGGCCCAGTGGTTTGGGAGGAGATTTCGTTTAAAGAAATTGTTGACGGATGAAGCATGACAGACGGACGACGGACAAAAGGGGATCACAATAGCTCACTTGAGCACTACGTGCTCAGGTGAGCTAAAAATTAACAAGCTCAACATTACTGTCTGCAACTAATTTCAATTTTGATCAGTCTTAAATTTAGTTGTACAGTAATAAGTTATGGTTAAGTCCAAATAATTTGAAACTTGTCCAAAAAGGTAAAGCCATGATCAAAATAAACCTACACAAACCGAAAGATGCTATCAATAACACCAAAATGACCCTGTCACATTAAATTTTTTAAACTTTACACAAGCAGACTTAACAAAAATATAAAATACTAAGGTTATTCGTGTACTCTTATGCTGTTCTTCTGGTTCACTGATGGATCGCTGACTCCGCTGGCCTTGCCCACTGACAGGAATTTCAATTTCGATATTCAACATTACTTTGCAAAATTTGTTGCCAGTAACATGTTACAAAGAAGTTAAAAGGTTGGTTGACAACGCCACTACAGCTTGAATAAGCTGTAGTTACAACGTTTAAGTCACCAAACCAACTTTGTCTCTAATGCTTTACTTAAATGTCAGCCAATGTTGGAGTTCAAAGTTCACCTATTACCAAATGGCAAAATTTTAGACTAGTCAAAATTCAAAGAAGTTGGGGACAACTATTTCAAGTTGATGGATTCTCAAAAATCTTAGAAAATTTTGTGGACATTGAAGAAATTGCTTGGGAGGAATGGGTTAATGATTTGATTTGGCGATTGATTCTTTTATTGACAGCCACATTCCGTCAATTCTCATAAAGGACTGGGTGGGGTAAAACAGGCACCTTTGTAGCATGCACAATCTGAAACTGGCCACTACTTGTCACTACTACAATAAGGTGATCAAGCATCAGAATAAATCTATTTTACTAACTGTAAACAACAAAATCTACTATTTCTTCATTCAAAAAGTAAATAACATAGTTCAAATGGTGGAATTTCCAATAGTAATTGATTTTTCAATTGTTTATTTAAATTATTACATATGGATAAATGATATTCCATGCATTCATTAGTTTTCTTCATACAGTGAAATTCTCTTAACCCATTACCAGATGACAAATTCTTAGACTGGTCCAATTGAAAAGACCTGCAGACGACAATCTAAAGCTTATGAAATTTTCTATTTCTTTTTACTTTTCGGGTAGAAAACATTGTGGATAATGAAGCAATTTCTTCATTTTCCACAATGTTTTCTACCTGAAAAGATGAAGATTTTAAAGGTTTAATCAACTTTAAATTTTCGTCTGCAATGTCTTTGAATTTGGACTGGCCTAAAATTTCATTGTATGGGAATGAATGAATAGGAGGATTCCACTGTGTAAAAGTAATTCATTTTACTATGCAATAAGAGCTGGAACTTTTAATTTTAGAATTTTACCTTTTATCCTCACATTTTTTGCTCAAATTATAGAATTTCTAAAACTTTCACATTGTATATGTTTAAATAGATATCTATATTTATGTGTATACTCAAAACAAAATGCCCCGACGGCGGCACTCATCCTTTCCGACTGTTTGTCTCTCACCAATGGGTCAATAATCGTAGACCTATGTGGGATAGCAGCTGGAGGCTAGGAAAGGATGTAATGGTAGTACTGGTGTGAGAAATACCAGGATTCCATTGTTAGGTGCTCCAGCCCCCGCGATATAACTGAAAGATTGTTGAAAGCGGCGTAAAAACCCAATTAAAAAAAAAACAAAACAAAATGAGCAAATGAGCCTTCATTTATAGAATAATTCAAATACTGCTACACCTTTTTATGTGCATTTAATAAAATAGTAAGAGTCATCTTCTATCAAATAAGCTGTTTCTCTACACACTATTCACTAACTTCACCAAGTGCCTTCTTCCCCTTCTTTAAGTTTTCAACAAATCATTGAATAAATAACCATTAAATAATCTATTGGTAATATGGCAACAAAGAATCAAATTTAGTAGTACCTGCTTAACCCTTTCCAGTTCAATCCATTGTTTTTATGTCCCTGTGATTTTATATTTGAGTAAACATAGTAGAAAAAGAAGAAATTGCTTGCAACGAGCAATTCCTTCTTTTTCCACAATTCAAAATAAAACCCGCTGTATATTTTCTTCTTTAAAATCTTTTGACTTGGTCAGGTCTAAAATTTTGCAAAACAGTAAAGGGTTAACAGTTTTATAACTTTAAATAGAGTTAATAGAGTCGCAAAAGGAGAAAAAGGCAGCCCCACAATATATTGTAATAGCTATCATAATAAAGTCAAACCTCCAGAGTGGGTTTATCCTTTCATTGTCAAGCACAACAAAGTATGTTCAAATTAGAACTCAGATGATAGATAAAGATGGCCAAATTACTGTAACATCAACTTCATTTGATTTATTTGATTTGAAATTTAAAAAAGAAAATCAAATCTAAATTTAAGATAGAGTCTAAAAACAAACAAGAGGACCATGATGGTCCTAGATCGCTCACCTGAACTGTCTGCTGTTAAAAAAATGCAACTAGAGACAAATAACTATAATTAGTTTCATGAAGATTGAGCCATCACTTCTATATTGTAAACAAAGAAATTGTTATTATGGCCCCTTTGCTGTGTTATCCTATAGAACCTTCCCATAATCAATAGGGTTCATCTTTATGACCTAGCAAGTATCCTGACCAAGTTACATGACAATTGAGCCAAAATGATGACCTCTAGAGAATTAACAAAGAAATTGTCATTTTCAATTTTCCTGTCATTTTCCTTTTCCTGTGTTTTCCAAAAGTACCTTCCTATAATCAATAGAGTTCATCCTGGTGACTAAACAATTATTCTGGCCTATTTTCATGAAAACTGAGCAAAAATTGTGGTCTCTAGAGTGTAAACAAAGAAATTGTCTTTAAGGCACCTTTTCCTGTGTTTTCCAATAGAATCCTCCAATAATCGATAGGGTTCAACCTCATGCTTTAATAATTATTCTTCGTCCTTATGATCAAAGAATTATTTTGACCATGTTTCATGAAGATTAGGCCAAAATTGTGGCCGCTAGACTGTAATCAAAGAAATTGTCATTAAGGCCCCTTTTCCTGTGTTTTCAGAAAGATCCTTCTAATGATCAATAGGGTTATCTGTATGACCTAATAATTATTATTCTGGCAAAGTTTCATGAAGATAGAGCCATATTTGTGGCCTCTAGAGTGTAAACAAAGAAATTGTCATTAAGGCCCCTTTTCCTGTGTTTTCAAATAGAACCCTCCCATAATCAATTGGGTTCATCCTCATGATCTAACAATTATTCTGACCAAGTTTCATGAAGATTAGGTCAAGACTGTGGCCTCTAGAGTGTAAACACTTCAATTGTTGATGCCTCACGACGGATGACAGACATTCAACAATCACAAAAGCTCACCATGAGCACTTTGTGATCATGTGAGCTAAAAAAAAACAAAAAACAAAAAACAGACTTGACAAGATATCATAGATGTTTAGGAGCTTTGCTGCTAGGATTTCTCAAGGATATTGTGATATTCATGAATAAATTAATTTCAGTTGCATTTTATACAAATGTATCAAGTATGTTAAGTAAAGATTAGAAGTCGTAAAAAGACTTATTTCAAAATAAGCATACATCTTACATATTCGATCTCAATACAACTTTGTCTCTATAATGCAAGGGAATCTGAAAATTTCCCATGTGAAAAAAAAAAAAAAAAAAAAAAGAAAAAAAAATTATATAGATAAGTACAGAAAATGTGAGAGTAAAAAATCTGAGTTAATATAGAGACTTAATATGAGATATTGACAATCTTCTCTAATAATGATTTCATCAAAGGTTTCTGTTTTTAAATCAAGCAATTTTTCCTAGTATCAAATCAATAGCTTCAGAGATTACAGGGTTCTATTTAACCCACTCTCAAGCAGTGACACTTTGTGGCAATTGAGAAGACATTGTGTGAAATTAAGAAATTGCTTGAACCAAATAATTTCTTCATTTCACGATGTTTTCTACCCAGAAAGTTGAAAAAATCTAAAATTTCATATACTTAAAATTGTTGTCTGCAACTCCTTTCAATTTGGACGAGTCTACATTTTTGTCATGTGGGAACGGGTTAAAGCTATTATACCTATAATTCTAAGGTGAGACATTAATTTTCATTTAAGTATAGATAACAAGCCAATTAATTGAATAAAACCTTCTTTATTGACTTCTTAAAAACATTTCCTAATGAACAGATAAACCTATTAATATATTTTTAAATATATTCTAGAGAGATCAGTTAATAACAAAAAATTCTATCTGTCCAAACTGTCATTTTCTTAAAAAGAAAATTAAACAATGTTACCACTCACCACTTTAGAATGAGAGAGAAGTTGTAGAATCCCGGGTGTAACCCTGGCCCAGAAATCCATCACTGTTGTGGATGCAGCAATGTAGTTTTCTGTGTTTGTGTTGTATTGGGCTGCAGTACTCTCACAGTACATTGTCCATAACTAGAAAATGAAGTTAAATTTAACCCTTTACCTGAACATAAAATTCTAGAGTGATCCAAAATCACAAGTAGATAAGAAAATTGTCTAATATTTCAAGTTCTTTGTATCTATGGTCAAGGTAAAATTGTAATGCTGAATAAATGTCAAGAATAAAATCCCATTAACTATAAATTGTTGTCTACAACTTACAACCTAATACCACTTAATCCCATATTTTCAAGCATAGAAGAAAAATAATTTTGTGAAAATAATGTGAGAGTGAGAGTTGTTACAAGCAATTTCTTCTTTTCTCACAATATTTCTGTCTAATTTGGCGATTATTTTTCTAACTACAAATTTAAAAGTCCTCTTCAATTTCTTTCAATTTGGACCAGTCTTGAATTTTGTCATGTTGTAATGATTTAAAACTACCATAGATATGTTGCATTCAAAGATAAAATGATGCATGCTTTGGATTTACCAAATATAAGCATAGTTAATGTTGTAGCTTCGGGAAAATAGCAAATTAGCAGTTAAATTTTTAAAATTAATAAATTTTGGCTAAAGCTTAAAAATTTGACTTTGACCTGTATCATAATATTACGGCCCTCATTAGATGCATATGGGTGCAAGGTAATGGCATACAAAATATGATCATTATATATGAAACAATGTAAGAGAGATATGGTGCAAGGAAACAGGACAAAACTACTGGAAACTCTGCCTTGATCTTCAACAAGCTGGGTGTTCAGCACAGTCACAAGGGGTATCTGTTAAACCAGTAACCAGAAAACAAAATTTAGACAATTCCTTATTCCTCAGAAGCTGCTGCTGATAATTCAAACTGAGTTACAATTCCAAAGAAAGCCAAATAGGGAAAAAAACATTGTTAGAAAAGGTGAGATTGCTTGTTGCAAGAAATTTCTCCTTTCATACAACCTTTTCTATAGCTTATATGCTGATGTGTGTCAAAATGCAAAATTGTGTGGGAATGGTTTAATGTCTTGCTTGACAGACAATTAGTTTATATCTCAATCAGCCCAGGGCTTGAATATCTGATCTTAATATTTATCTGAACTAGAGCCTATATTTCAATGCAAGGGTATAAAAACATATCAAAGCACTTTATGACACAAGACATGGGGGCTACATGCATTACTTATACATGTATTTTCAGATAATCTTCAATGTTTAATGCCATTGACCAAAAGTTAATTAGTTCGTTGAGAAAATTGACTTTGAAAAGGATTTAATAGGATCATTTAATGTCACATTTTTATAATTCAATGATAAAAAGGTTTCTTTACCTGGCAAAGGAAGAATGCATGGAACAGAGAGCTCATGTTGAGAACAGAAGACTGAAAAAGAGAGATAAACATTTCAGCAAAACATATATTGAACAAAGAAAGAAAGAAACTTTGAAAAAAATGTGGAAAGGGGAGAAATTGCATGTTACAAGCAATTTCTTCATTATCCACAATGTTTTCTATCCTAAAAGACAAAGAATTAATCATCTGTAACTTGTTTGAATTTGGACAAGTCTAAAATTATGTCCTCTGGTAAAGGGTTAAACGATTAGAAAGGTCAAATTAGATGTCACACTGATAAAGCCTATGACATGATGGGGTTCTATTCTAGCTATAAGTAAGGGGTATAGAGCAATAAAAGCAGTTCCTTTCAATCAATTCCAAACAACAAAATTTTTGACTGGTCAAAATTGAAGAAAATCAGACAACATTTCAAAATTTCTCAAATTTTTCAAATTGGAGAATAAGTGCAAAAAATTATTCATAATACAGAATTTTTTGTTACAAGCAATTATTTCTTTTCTCACAATGATTTTCATGATTGTATTTCCTCAGGGCATCAGACAGCATCATTAAGGATCATGAAATTAGGTCTGAAATTAAAAGGTAAAGGTCACAGGTTCATGATCCTTGGTGACAAAGGAAAGCCTATTACTAGCTGGATACACATTTCAAATTAGATGCCTAAACATAAGCAAGGCTAAAGTTTTGGTTAAAGTTTTTAATCCATTCCAACACAATTCCTACTTTTTACGCCCCTCAAGAAAAAAAAGTTGCAGAAAACATTCTTGAATGTCCACAATGTTTTCTACCCAAAAAGACACACACAAAAAAAAGGAATTTCATTAACCTAAAATTTTCGTCTACATCTTCTTTCAATTTGGACTAGTCTAAAATTTTCTCAAGTGGGAATGAGTTACACTCGGTCATGATCAAGGTCACGAAGTTGAAGGCCCAAAGGTCATGGTTTAAAATGGCAGCCTATGTGTGTCCTAATGTGAGTTTGTATAAAATATGAGTCCTCTAGCATCAATGTTGACTGAGATATAAAACTTTAACTAAGTTTGATGTTGCAAAGAGGCTGACATTCAAGGTTAATATAATAGCTTGGAGCTAAAAAGCAAGGGTATTCCATACCTGTCACTTAGTACTTACATTGGATTGTTCAGCAAACCCAGTCATGATAACCAGGACATGTTCTGCTATAAACGTACTGGCATCCAGTGGAAATGGTAGACATGTGATGGAAGCAGCTCCCTCTGTCATGGCTGTGTGTGTCAGCGTACCAATTAGTAACCATGACAATAACCGAATATGCCCAATACAGTCTGTAAATTCTTTTGGTCTGTGGACAAAATAAAAAAGACTAGCATTTGTTTGAGAAATAAAACCCTCCTTTATCAAGTTTCAAAAATAGGACCTTGTCTACAGACCTTGACTAAGCCAGTTTAGCTTCTGATCAGTATCTGCTGCATTGTAGAAGGTGATTAAATAAGTACAAAATTTATTTGTTAATTAACCCATTCCAACACAAGTCCTCCTTTTGACACCCCTCAAGAAAAAAGATTTGGAAATTATGGTGGAAAATGAAGAAATTGCTTGTGACAAGCAATTTCTTCATTTATCACAATATTTTCTACCCCATTACTTAAAAAATATAGATTTATGCAACTCCTTTCAATTTGAGTCAGTCTAAAATTTTGCTGTCTGGTATGGGTTTAACATGAATAGCCCTGCCATATCTCATAAATCAATGATTAAAGCTATGCAATTTTGCTACAAGCAATCAAGATCAATGAGATCCTTGGAATGTCTCCTCCATTTCCTCTTGCTGTTTCTAGAGCTACAAACTAAGCCATACCCAACCCATTGTGATCTGGTGGGTTGGTTATCTAAATAGAGCAAGCCTCCTTTTCTTCTTGTTATTTTTAGAACAACCATTTGTACTGGGATACCAAGCTTAAATAGGCATTAACAGTGAAAATTGCCTTTGTATGTCCTAGATTTTGTTTGAAATGACATAACTAGTCAAGATTTATAACTGTGTCAAATTATTTGAAATAAATACATAAATAAAAGAAGGAACACTCCTGGCAACTTCAATTAATACTTTTTTACCATTTGCCCTTAGTCTGTGAGCTTGTGCTAGGTAAATAAGTAGGCCACACTTACCCTTGTTGTGTCGTAGATGGTGGGTGATATAACCAGGGTAAGTATCTAGCTATAGCTCTGTTGTCTCGACCATTTCCTCTTGTTATCTCGAGAGCAACATACTGAGCTACACCAGACTTGATGAGACTCCCCAATGTGTCCTCATTCAAACTGCTGCAGCCTCCCTTCATATTGGTCTATAATGTACGGTAGATATAGCAGTTGTTGTAGTGGTCTAGTTACTTATCTAATATTTATGATCTCAAATATACATATTCTTGCATGAAATAAATATTCTCTATAATAACAAAATGTTCAAATCATAATCGTTTTGTATTTGTTTAATGCCCCTTTGAAAATCTTTAATTTATAAAACAGTCAAGTTCACTTATTCATGCAATTCCCAAGTACCACTAGGTTTGGAATATCTTGCCAAACAACATACACTGCAACTCCTCTCTAACGCTACCTTTACACAGTGCTGACTCCACAGTGCTGTCCGCTTGGCTCCCAAAATTTAGGAGGGGGGGCATTTGGGGTTACAGATGCTGAGATACAACGTTAACGCTGATTTGGCCAAGATTTTTTCATCCCGTCTTCGGCCCACTCGAAGAAAAAGGGTTACACATAAAAATCAATAATTACCCAAAGCCAGGTAAGTTTTAACACGGTCGTGGCAATTAATGCATTAGTTCAGAGGTGATTGCTTTGTTTGATTGATAACGCGCATGGTGTTTCAATTTACAAAATGATTGTTTGGTCTTACCGTTTGACATTGAGATGACCAATGCCTTAGGTCATTGAAATTTTTTAAATCATTAGAGAATAGGCACGCACCTCGGTATCCTTCAGTTACAAACCTTGAAAGTGGTGCAATTAAATTATCACACTGTTTCTCTCTCCGCGTTCTTAATTTTCTTCATTCCCCTTCAGGACGTGTTCTTAGAGTATTGCGCAGCCGTGAAATTAGACAAATTGACTTGAGCCTACTTTTTATTTCACTTCATAGTTTGCTGGTATCCGGAGCTCGTAGAGGATAGTGACTTCAAGATAAAAACGCAACAATGTGCTTTGAAAACATTCAGTCGTAGTTGTGAGGTTTTTGCTAAATACAGAAAATACATGAATTTTAATTGTAAATGTCACAATATCAGAAGATTCTTATCCAAAACGGGATCAATAATATAAGTAGATTAAAATAAAATATCATTATTTTTCCAATTTCTTTAATAATCTGAAAATTTAATGCCATTCTGTATGATCAAACACACGGCAAAAATCTCGTCGACTAATATGAAGTAAAGGTTTTTCGGGTGCAGTTCATTTTATTCTGAGGGAGGAAAGGTGATCAAAGGCGCCACAGCAGATGTTCAGCTATTTATGGGAGAGTTTCCAGAGTTGGCACGTGCCAGCAGCACTCTCTGTGAGAATTCTTGCTGACCAAATTTTTTACTCTTGTTGTTATGAAACCAGACATTCCGCAGTCTCAGATATTTTTCGATTATTATGACCTTCATTTTCACAATTAAAAGTTAGCCTCTACAAAGATTAATCAAGTTATGTACACCTGCAACTGGTCGGTTTAAATTCCCGATTAGTAAATGACTGAGTTCAGATAGAGTTCTTTTTTGATATATTGTTACCATATTTTTAACAATGGTAAAGAAATTAGAAATCCATTACCGCGAAAGGGAATCGAAGGTCGATCGACGTGACATTTTCTCAATGCTTCAGTAACCCCAGGTATTCAACAACTTGTCAGTCTCAAAGGAGACGTTGCTATGCTAATACTTAGATTTCATCCCTTTTGTCTAAGGATGGAAATATTTACGTCTGAAATTAGAATAATGCCAAAGACTATCATAATAATAAAACATGTCTCTGGTAAAAATTCTAGCTTTTTTATATTGGGAGAAAGAGAACCACAATTTGTAGACCTGAAGAAATTTACGGATTATTTGATCCTCATAGACCAGTAAAGAAAGGTTAAAACTTAATTCTCCACACACTGAATTTCTTCGATTTCTGCAAAAATCTTGTAACTACAGTTCTTGTTTTCCATATCCCGACTAGTAACGTGTATAGAATTAAACTTGTTACAGGAATTTTATACAAGAGGACCATGATGGTCCTAAATCGCTCCCCTGAGTATGATGGTTCATGGCTTTATGATATAAACAAGATAGCAAAGCCCTCTGTCTAATTTTTTGGAGAAGATGTTTAAGGATTTCTCTTTTAATCCTAGGTATATTGATGATCCCACCATACAGCACTAGTTTCCTGAATATGGTATTGCTTTGAAGTATAGACATCAATACAAGTATAAAAGCTGTAAGCCTAATGGTTTAGGAGAAGAAGGTTTTCAAAGAAATCATTATTTAATCCCAACTAAAATTAGGGATTGCACTGAAAAGGGCTAATTTTTTTTAAGTATTTTGGTAGACGGTCAATATATAATGATATGTACCAAATATCAAAGCTCTAGGCCTTATGGTTTGGGAGGAGAAGATTTTTAAAGTTTTCCTTCTTTTATTCTATGTAAAATCAGGGATCGCAAGATAAAGGCCAATTTCCATAATAATGTAATTCTTTGAAGTATCTTGGTAGAGGGTCAATAGATGATGATTTGTAACAAATATCAAAGTTCTAGGCCTAATGATTTGAAAGAAGAAGATTTTTCAAGATTTCCTTCTTTTATTCTATGTAAAATCAGGGACTGAGAAGAAGAGGGCTAATTTTCAGAATACGGTAATTCTTTGAAGTATTTTGGTAGAGGGTCAATAGATGATGGTTTGTAACCAAAATCAAAGCTCTAGGCCTTATGGTTTTGGAGAAGAAGATTTTTAAAGATTTCCTTCTTTATTTCTATGTAAAATCAGGGATCACAAAGAAAGGGGCTAATTTTCAGAATACGGTTATCCTTGAAGTATTTTGGTAGAGGGTCAATAGATGATGATGTATACCTAATATCAAAGCTCTAGGCCCTATGGTTTGAGAGAAGAAGATTTTTAAAGATTTCCTTCTTTATTTCTATGTAAAATCAGGGATCGCCCAGAAAAGGTCTAATTTTCATTATACGCTTTATCTTTGAAGTATTTTGGTAGAGTGTCAATAGATGATGATTTGTACCAAATATCTAAGCTCTAGGCCTTACCGCTTTGGAGAAGATTTTTTAAGTTTTTTCACTCCGTTGCCATGGCAACCAGAGTTCTTCATGGATTTCAATTCTTTGAAGTATTTTGAAAGAGCATGACCTATGGATCATTTCTGTGAAGTTTTGTTGAAAGCCCATGGTTAGTTTAGGAGGAGAAGATTTTTATTGTAATTGTGAACGGACTTCGTGCTCAGGGAAGCTAAAAAAATTATTAGGGGTTTAGTTCTGATCCCAACAGTTGAAAATTTCAGTTACGGCGGGGGGGGGGGGGGGGGGGAAACAGCATTCTAGCATAATAACTCCATTTCCTCCGTTGTTTCATTTCTTGGACCCCTCCAACAGCGTTATAGTGGAGCTGCAGTGTACTCACTAGACTAGTGCTGCCATTTTCAAATCTGCAACCCATTCACTTCTTTCAGATTTCAAGTTCGCCACCTTTACCCATTACAAGATGGCAAAACTTTAGACTTGTCCAAATTGAAAGGAGTTGCAGACGACAATTTAAAGATTATTGAATTTTAGATTTTTTCTTCTATCTGGATAGAAAACGTGTAAATTGAAAAAATTGCTTGTAACAAACAATTTCTTCATTTTACACCATTTTTTCCCAATTATTTTTCCTGAGGGGGCTTCAAAAGCATCACTGTGTGGGAATGGATTAATAAATAATGGCAAATACAATATAGAAAGATGATCAACAGGATACAGTTTGCTTATGTGTTTAACCTGGCCTCAATGAGAAAATTAGACCAGCTAGGTCTTTCAAAGAGTCAGGACAAATGATAGAAGGTAAATAATCATTAGAAGGATAGTGGCTGTCACTCAAAAAGTGATTGACCAATCAAATTATCCAGTCAGATCAGAAATGAACTTTGAACTTTGACATACATATTGAGCAGATATGCTGGTTTGGCAACTTAAATGTCATGACAACAGCAGATCAAGCTGTGTTTACAACATTTAGACTTCAACTGACCATATTTTTTATTACTTATTACTGACCATAAATTTTGCAAAGTAACACCATTTAATATCTTAGTCAAATATCCTGTCAAAGTCAGTGGGCGGGGCCAGCAATCATTCGATTTTTGAAAGTCTACTCAGAAACATATCCTGATATGCAAGAATAAGAATAATCATACCTTGACTTTTGATATAGTGTGAAGGTCACTGATGAATTCAACACAATCTCCAAGATATTGCCTCATACATTCGGCAGCGTAGGTGGACATGAGAGAGTTAGCATGGGAGTGGTATAACACTCCTAGATCACCCACAATGTTAGAACTACCTATAGTCCCACCAGCATCCAGTACTACAAACTGCAATCACAAACAAGAGTATGACACATAGATCAATAATTTAATTTCTAGTTTCGTCTATCAAAAACGAGCGTTCTGATTGGTCGAAAAAAATTATTCATAACTCCATGAACAAAATTTTGAGCAAGCAGCGATTTTGTATGCTTCCGCACAAAATATTCCCATACAAAAAGGTATCAAAATTGTAAATTTTTTGTTGTTTTCGCTTGATGCTATTAAATTATAAGAAATGAAGAGAATATTTTTTGTTTTCATGGAGGTATGAACCAAAAAACCTAATCACACATGTATGAATCCGCTTCGCGTATTCATACAGTGTGATTAGGTTTTTCGGTTCATACCTCCATGAAAACAAAAAATATTCTCCTCATCTCTTAAATGATTTAACCCATTCACACACAATAATGCTTTTTGATGCCCCTCAAGAAAAAACGATTGTTAAAACAATGTGGATAATGAAGAAATTGGTTTTCACAAGCAATTTCTTCATTATCAACTACTTTTTCTAAAAAAAAGATGAATGTTTTAAATTTCATCAACTTGAAATGGGGTGTGTAACTTGCTTAAATTTCGAACAGTCTATAATTTTCTTGTGTGATAATGGGTTAATTTGAATACTTAGAAAGAAACTAGGGTTTTTGTGAAACATCATGCTCCTGTAACAGCCTTGTAAATGTTCAGTCTTTATCATTGAGTTTTGCAAAAGCTCAACCTTAACAAAAGACTGTGACCTTGTCATATGACTTTGACCTTGGTATCTGCATATGATTATCTATGAGATCTATCCTCATGCAAAATATGAGCAATAAATCTTTAATAGGCTTATGGTAATTGTAAATGTATTTCTTTTGGTCAAATTTTGCAGACAGACAACAGTAAAACAATATGCCCCAATCTTCTGCTGTAGGGGTATAAAAACATATGAAAACATTAAAAAGCCTCCATTTCGCAGTTTGATTAAAGCCTCGAATTTAAACCCTAAATAAAAAAAGAACTAAAAACTGACCTGAACTAAAAGAAGATAGTTTTCATCAGGTAGGCCAGTTTTAAACTTCAGTGACTGAACCAGTTGAAATATAACTGTCCTAGTGAGGTACAACTTGTCACGCTCCTGTAATTTATAACAATTGAACCATTACTGGACAATAAAATTTTAAACTGGTCCAAATTGAAAGAGACTGCAGATCAAGATTCTATTTTGCTAAAAATTAAAAAATCTTATTGAACAGGAAAAGGTTAAATCAACTGATAAGTGTTATAATTGGTGGAAAAGATAGTGGAAAATGGAGAAATTGGTTTGGACAAGCAATTCCTCCACTAACCACACTTTTTTATCACTTTTTATTTATCTCTCAACAGTTAGAATATATTTCAAAGTATTTACTACATTCTTACCATTTTTTCATTAACTGATTACCATACAATTCCTAATTTTGATTTAGAAATAGAAATAGAAAACGTTTTGGGAAAAGGAGAATTTCTGATTTTCTCATATGTTTCAGACATATGTCACACTTTATAATTTGTCTGATTTCACTGACTTTGAAATAATGTCTGCAACTTGTTTGAATTTGTACTGCTTTGAAATTTTGTCAACTGGTGAAAGGTTAAGGAAAAACTTGTTAACTTACAAGGTTCTAAAATCACTTCTAACATGGTAAAGTAATGTTGAGAAGTAACAATACTTACCCTAGTAAACACTCTGTTACACAATGAACATATGTCCAATACTTGAGTAAGTTGGAAATTACATGTGGTTACTGCTATACTGATCAACTTGGAGAAAGGCTCTAAGATATGCTGTAATAAAACAGAGAGAAAAAACATTATGCTAGTTAACCTATAGTATATCGAGGTATAAGAGCAAAAACATAGTATGGGTCTATACATTGTATAGACCCATACTATGTTTTTGCTCTAACACCTCAATATAGAGGATATTGGAAGGGTGGTCATGAAATACAGAATCAATTAACCCATTTCTGGACAAAAGAAATCTAGACCAAGTCCAAATTGAAGGAAGTTGCAGAAGACAATTTAAAATTGAGAAAACTTTAAAAATTGTTGATTTTCTGAGCAGAAAATATTGTTGGAAATGAATCACTTGTTATATGTAATTTCTTCATTTTTTCTAAAGCAGGCTAAATTGCAACAAGAGGACCATGATGGTCCTTTATGGCTCCCCTGAGTAAGATATCCTTCTTTATTCCTTCCTAAATTCTTGGATTGCACAGAAAATGTCTTATTTTCAGTATAGGGTTATTCTTTTAAGTATTTTGGTGAAGGATCAATAGACATTGATACGTACAAAATATTTAAGCTCTAGGCTTTATGGTTTTGGAGAAGAAGATTTTCAAAGATATCCTTCTTTATTTCTATGTAAAATCAGGGATCAACAGAAAAGGGCTTATTTTAAGACAGCCGTAATTCTTTGAAGTATTTTGGTAGAAGGCTAATAGATGATGATTTATGCAAAATATAATAGCTCTTAGCCTTTTGGTTTGGGAGGAGAAGATTTTTTATTTTTTTTCGCTTGATTACCATGGCAACCAAGTTCTTCATGGATTTCTATTCTATGAAGTATTTGAAAGAGCATGACCTAAGGATCTTTTCTGTTTAGTTTAATTGAAATTCCATGTTTAGTTTAGGAGGAGAAGCTTATTTTGTAATTATGAATGGATGGCCACACGGACAGATGGATGGACGGACAGACATCGGACAATGACCCATCACAATAGCTCACCCAGAGCACTTTGTGCTCAGATGAGCTAAAAAGCTGCAGGCAACAGTTTAAAATAGATGAAATTTTAGCATCTTAGTATTTTTCGCAGCAAGCAAAGTTGGAAGTAATTCCTTCATTTTCAATAAAGTTTTTTATAGTGAAGAAATTGATTGATACAAGCAGTTTCTTAATTTTCCACAATATTTTTCAAAGTCTTTTTCTTGGGGGGGGAGTAAAAATGACAGATTATGTGGGAATGAATTAATACCTTCGCATTGTTGATGCCGTTCACTTTCAGCAGACACATGATTATTTTCAGCACTGACGTCATATCACACGGGACGGGTAATATCTCTGTCAGTCGACGGAAGAACACATCAAACTGGTTGAGGATACTAGCCCACATGGCGGCACTGCTATCCAGAGATATGGAGTTCATGTATGTAGCCAGGTTATCAAGTAATAGTTGTATGTTGTCCGTGGCTAGGTTGCGGGTATTATTCAGTCCCTGAAAAAAAGAACAATTTTATTTCAAAAGATCTTAACCTTTTACTAGATGGCAAATTTTTTAGATTGTTCTAAATTGAAAGGAGTTGCAGATGACAGTTAAAATCTATGAAATTTTAGATTTTTCAAATTTCTGGGTAGAAAACATTCTTGCAAGCAATTTCTTCATTTTACATATCTTCTCAATTATTTTTCTGCAGTGGTGTCAAAAAGCATGATTGTGAATGAATTGGTTAATGAAAATTACAAACAAAAACACATTTGCACCAAGTAGAGATTCAGACCAGACTGCAGTCTGAGAAATGGCTTTAAAATAACACAAATCCTTCATTTCCCTGCATTAAAGAAAAAAGCTTTGTTAAACAATGTTAGAAAAAAAGAAATTGCTTGCATGATGTTATATATCCAAATTTAATTGGTAAAACTTGGAAATTTTTTATTGTACACCAGATTAAAAGTTTATAACCAACATTTACCTCTAAGAGATGATGGATGGCCGCATGACATGGGAGCTCAGTAAAATCAACAAGAGCAGAGGCTACAGTCTTCAAAAATTGGGGATCTGAATAAAGATATAAAATGATACTAATTAAAGTTCACTGACACATTTCAAACACAAAAAAGATATAGGCTTCCACTCTCTTGCACTTCGGTTCATTCCCCATTCACCTCTGTAATGGGCTCAGTAAATAATCCGCTAATACGTCAACAATGGATTTCAACTAAAAAAGCTGGAGCATGAATATGAGATGTGTTTCTGTTAACATTTCAAACAATTTATAACAAAAGTAGTTTGGTGGTTTAAAGGTAAATTATTAAGTTTTATTGCTCATATATTGTATCTTGAACCATAATTATTATGTCCGTATTATTCACGTTTTATTTCTTGTAAAACAACAGAAAAGTAACATATATAACCATTCCTTGGATTGACAAGAATCTTGTCATTTAGCCAATCACAGTGGTGTTTGGCAAGAGAAAAAACAACAACTCTGCTTGGAGATTGATATGCTTCACAAATATAAATTTGAATAATTCAAGATTCTAGCAATATCCTCGACGTCATTTACATAAATTAACTAGAGAACCTTGAGTGCCATAGTTTCTCCGGCGACCTGAATTTCCTTATGATACAAATAATTTGGTTCTCTTACACACAGGAAGCAAAGAATTACTTTTTTTTTAATTTACTTTAAGGGAGGCAATTTTCTGAAATGCAATGATTCTCTGTCAAGCAATATCAATCATTTCCCTTGCATCATAACTCGACCCATCCTCCAAATCAATTATAATACCTATTGAATTTTAACTAGAATTCTGATAAAAGTGTCGTAAAAAGATAAGTCCTATGTACTTTGATTGAGAAGATTTTCAAAGTCTTAACTCCATACCATATGTGGAAATTAGCTAATCCATAAAAAATATGGATTGCTGACAAATATTCACATACCATCAAATCTTGCTTGAAACAGCATAGGAAAGATACCATTCGGTGCTAATTGGTGTAGAGTACATCTGAGGAACTGTCTGGCTATACTTATATTATTACCTGGTACCATAACATTCGTCTCCGTTTGCCATGTGTAGGGACTACTGGCTGCTATCCTGTATTTAATAGAGAATACACAGATAAACTGACTACATTAACCCTTTCCAGTTTTTGGAAATTTTAGACTAGTCCAAATTGAAAGAGGTTGCAGACGACAATGACAAATGGATGCTATTTGAAGTGAACCCATCCTATGTGGTAGACAATATTGTGGGAAAAGAAGAAATTGCTTGTTACAAGCAATTTCTTCTTTTTCCAAAATTTTTTCTCAAGTATAAAATCACAGGAACGTAAAATCCCATATTTGAAAGGGAAAGGGTTAAAAGAAAGAAATGGCAAATTCAATCAGTCAGAATAAGTTTTATGGGCAATCGACGTTTTTATGCAGTAGATCAAATGAACAAATCAATTCATTCATTTAAATTTAAATGACATAATATTTAAATCACAGAAATGGTTAAGCTATGAAAACATTTATATAAAGAAGGCTAAAGATCATAAGTGACAGTATTTAGAACTCTAATGAACCCATTACTGCATTGCAAAATTTTAAACCTATCCCAATTCACAGGTTTTGCAGAAAACAATTTGTGTAGATGTTATTTGAAAATTATCCTTCATTAGGGTAGAAAATATTGTAGAAAAAAAGAGAAAATTCTTATTTTTCAACAATGTTTTCTCAAGTTTAAAATCACATGGATGTAAAAACATAGTATTGAGCAGGAAAGGGTTATAGCCCCTCTTGTAAATAAAGTTACCTTGACACTGCTATCAGACTCTCCAGTAAGATAGGTGTGGCTAAACATGGTTCTCTATGTATATAGGTTGCCAGGACTACAATACACAGTCCAATGGTCTCATCATCATATTGTTCTAGTACAGCGCTACAATCGGGACATCTCTCTACCACCGTACTCTCACTGTGACGATTTGGCGTGATTGGCTTCTTATTGGTTGGCTTGGATAATAGGTCACTCTTTCTCATTCTTCGACTGCAATGTGATGGATTCATACTCGGTCAAAATACCACATAGATGAATTTCTGCAGGGTTCAAATTCTGCATTTTTTTCTCAAAACCAGCAGGTTTAAAATTTCTGCATAACTTTTTCTGTGGTCCTTTACCTTACCAAAAGCAGGATTAAACTTCTGCACTATGACATGAAAATGAAAGGCCATAAGGAGAATCAGAGTTTCATAGAGTTTAATTTAGTCTGCTTACCAGGTAAGACTATCCTAAAATCTTATCACTAGTAAAGGGATAATCGGACGCAGTTAGTTTGTGAACTCTTTATGTGAAACAATGCTATATACAGGTAGGTGTGAATGAGAAAGACGTTTCAAACTGTTACTAATGAGTCAAGCTTGTATTAATAAAATATAAAGTTAGCTGAAATAAGACTAGTTACTCCATTTTGATTGGCAAAAAACAACACGATTATTATGAAATTGCTTTAAATATCAAAAGGTTAATGCTATCATCATCTTTTAATGTACATATAGAAGATGTTTTTATTCAAGACTCACTGTTGAACAACAACAACCTCTACATTGAGGGGTTGATTTTTTACAGATTTTAATTCTGGAGTGCTGTCCATGACTACAGAAATAACAGAAATAAAATCCCAACAGAATATAAGTGATATACGGTACCTATTGCCTATTCATTACACTAGTGCACTGTGAAGTAATTCTTTCGATCCAACCATATTAAAAGATGGATAAAAGCAAAAAAATTTATTGGAAACAATTGACAAAATAACCAAGATCTCAACATGTTATAATGAAAGTGCAGTGATAATCATCTTCTATTCATATTACAAACAAACTTTCTATTTGGACCAGTCTACAAAATTGCCCTTCCCCAATATTTTAGCCCATTCCAACAAAATTTTTTGCCAATCCAAATTCAAAGAAGTTGCACACAACAATTTCATGTCGATGAAATTTTTCAAATCTTTGTCATTTGGGGTAGAAAACACTGTGGATAATGGAGAAGTTGCTTGTAACAAGCAATTTCTTCATTGTCCACAGTGATTTCCAAACCTTTTATAATGAGGGCGTTTAAAAGCGTCATTGTTTGGGAATAGGTTAATCTATTCCCATAGAATTCTACTTTTTATATTCCTCAATAAAAATTCTACAAGCCATTTCATTATCCACAATGTTTTCTACACCAAATTTTCATGAACTACCGGTAACAGTTGTGTCCTGCAACTTTTTTGAATTTGGATAAGTAAAAAATGTTGTCATCTGGTAATATGTTAACCCTTTCCTGTTCAATCCCTGATTTTTATGTCCCTGTGATTTTATAATTTAGAAAACATTGTAGAAAAAGAAGAAGTTACTTGTTACAAGTGATTTCCTCGTTTACCACAATTCTTTCTTCCCTACCGAATGGTTATTTTACAAATTATATCCACTTTCAATTTTCATCTGCAAAACTTTTGACTTTGGATGTATCTACAATTTTACAAAGCAGGACTGAATTAAACACCAATAAAGTTGAAACTTCCTACTTACCTAGCTCTATTCTGTTCTTTATCCAAGTCTGGACTATCAGATGCCAGCTCTGGAAATCTTTTCTGTAATTCTATGGTGGATAAGCCTGTCTTTCTGGACTTTCTCTGTCTAAAGTTTGGCTTTATTCCAGACCTACTTCTAGGTGAGGTCTTCTTGATTTCTAAATAAATAAGAATTAACCCATTCCCACAAAATAAAGTTTTAGACCTGTCCAAATTTAAAGAAGCTGCAGATTGTCAAAATTGAACTTGATGGAAACTTTTAAATCTTTTTTCCTTTTGGTTAGAAAACATTGAGGATAATGAAGAAATTGCCTGTAACAAGCAATTTCTTCATTTTCCACAATGTTTTCAAAAGCTTTTATATTTATCAGTGTTTAAAAGCATCTTTGTGTGGGAACAGATTAAGACAGTGAACTTCAATCCAAGAAAAGTATCTATTGTGTGACAAACACCTGCAGTTGTATTACCTTGTAAGTTGCAGAACCCATTCCCACACAATGATGCTTATGGATGCCCCAACAGAAAAAAGTTTTTTCAAAAACATTAAGGAAAATGGAGAAATTGCTTGTAAGAATATTTCTTCCCAACTGAATGATTCCAAATAAAATTGACTTTAAATTATCATCTGCAAACCTTTGAATTTCTACAGGTCTAAAATTTTGTAAAACAGTATAGGGTTAATCAATGAAATTGATATGGACATCATCAGCTTCAAACAAAACAATTTTTTTTTTTCTTTTTTGAAAAAAATTGAAGATAGAATAGTTTCACCTATTTTTCAAGGTGACATACACAATTAAAAAATCATAAAATTTAGCTATGATAATGTGTTACAATTGCAGGGTCAGTAAAAACTTAACCTGTTGAGAATAAAATTTTCAATATGATCAGTATAAAAGCCATATTCATCCATTTGTATACAATCCCACTTGTTGACACCCCTCAAGATAAAAGCTTGGTACAAGCAATATTTTATAGTAACTGGTTTAGAGTATGTTTCTATGTTTTGCATAATTATCCAATGCACTTCATACTTTGATCCTGAATCATTGAAGCATACAGCCCATCTGACAGGGGCAATTCATTAGCTTACAATCCTTACATGTACCCATCATGTGGAATGTGATCCCGAGACCAACATATTTTCACTAGACCATAGCCTCCACTTTTAAACCTTGTTGTCAAACAAGAATTAAAACACAGAATACTTTACCAGTAGAGTCCTTAGTAAGATCTCCACCAGATTCAGCGTCTGATGTTGTCTGTGTTTTCTCACTATCTTCAGCACTCTCCACATCCTCCGAGAATCCTCCTTCTTTACTTGTCTCAGACATGGTGGTTCCTGTCCCGTCCTTACTGCTTGACGCATCTGTCTGATAGCTACTACTTTGTCTGGGTAATGATATAATCAAGTATATGTTGGAACTGTAGACAAAGTTACACAGCTCTAATGTCTAATATGTGATGCCATGTTTCAATATTGATATAAAATTACAATTCTTATTCATCACAGTTGGAACTATACACAAAGTTACACAGCATATGTCTATTGTGTAATGATTAGTTGATGCAATGTTTAATTTTGTTTAAAAGTTGTTTTTTAAGTTATTACAACCAACAAAATTCCAAACTGGTCAATATTCAAATAAGTTACATATGTCATTAAATAAATTAGGTAGAAAACATTGTGTAGAAATGAGAAATAGTCATAACAAGCAACTAACATGTAAATCTATTCCACTAAGATTTGCCTTTTACATTTGTATATTCTAATTGAAATAAAACATAGCCTATGGGTGACCTACCAAACATTTTCACTTGTACCCCATGTAAAGACGGAGATCAGCTTGTGCATCTGCATAGCCTGATCAGAATCTTCACTTTGCACTCTGAAGATATATACAGTCTCAAAGCTTCTTTAAACCATCAGAGAATATTCTCAGTTCAGTAAATTGCTCCAGGCTGTTCAATATCTTCCCTTCACACACATGTAAACTTATTACCAGTCGACAAAAATTAAGACTGGTCCAAATTGAAAGAAGTTACAGATGACAATTTTTTAGTGGATAAAATTTACAAAATCATTGTCTTTTAAAGCAAGAAAACATTATGGATATGAAGAAATTCCTTGTAACTAGCTAACAAGATGTATTACAAACCTTGACTCCTCTGTACTTGACTTTTTCTGTCCGACCTCTTGTTCAAACTCCTGTAACTGTTCTACAATCTTCTCATCCACACTTTTTGGCCGCTCCTTAATGCCCTTGTCTGCAGTGTCAACCTGTGGCATGAGTTAAAACATGAACCACAGCACAGCAGGGAAATAAGCCTATTAACCCATTATCAGATTTTAAAATTTTAGAGTGGTCAGAATTCAAAGGAGTTGCATACGACATTTCAAAGTTTACAAAATTCTGAGTGACAAGGTAGAAAAAAGTAATAAAAATGGACACACTTATGATATCTTAATTACATCTTAACCTTTTTAAAATGCAAAATGGTATTGTAATAGCACTAATATAAGCAGCAGGAAAAGGGGGCACAATTTACATGAATCATTTCAAATGTGTTTCTTTGCTAGTGAAAATAATTCTTCCATTCCAGTGAAAAACATAGTGCATAACATTCCAATGAAAAACTAGATGGTTGTCCCAGGACAACTGCTGTCGAGCCCGCAAAGTTTTGACCATCAACTTGACCTTGACCATCAATTTTAATGTTTGACCTTAAGCTTTGACCTTGAATTTAGAGCTATCCCAAAAATTATTTCAAATGGCACATCTACTCATGATGGAGAATGATTGTGCCAATTTATTTTGAAAACCATCCATAATTGTAGGAGAAATGATCTTGACAATCACAATTTTAGTGTTTGACCTTAAGCTGTGACCTTGACGTTAGAACTATCCCAAAAATTCTTTCAAATGGCACATCTACTCATGGTGGAGAATAACTGTGCCAAGTAATTTTAAAATCTATCTATAAATGTAGGAGTAATTGTCCGCAAAAATTCGGACATAACGCACATACACCGACTTGTCATAGTGACAGCTATGTCTTGCTCACCGCAAGCGAGCTAGACAAAAAGTACTGACTTTCAGGGAGGAAAAAAATAATCAGTAAACCAAACAAATGCATGTAGATTTCTTTAAAACCCATCACCAGACCACAAAATTTCAGACTCATATTATCAAGAAGATGCTGACAACAATTTTTCATCATGAAATTTAAAAAAGTTTTTGTCTATGAGGTAAGACAAATAATGGGAAAAAAATAAGTTGCAAATTTCAAACAATTTCTTCATTTTCAAACATGTTTCTGAAAGCTTTTTTCTTAAAGTTTGTGTGTAATCGGGTTTAAACTAGAGGCGCTTGAGCGTCTGATTGGCTCCACCGGCCTGAATTTACTTATCATTACCGAGAAGTTTGGTTAAAAACCATCAGTTTGCAAGAGTTAGATTTTCAAAATTTCACTATATACCATATAAAGAGACAAGGATCATTCTAGTGAAATTTGGTTGAAATTCATTTGAGAAGAAGATTTTTAAAGATTTCACTATATATGGAAATTAGCCCCGCCCATTTAAGGCATGTTTTCTATCCTATTAAAATTCTTTGAAAATATCTGATAAAGAGTTACCCAAGGATCAATTCAGTGAAATTTGGTTGAAATTAATCCATTGGTTTCTAAGAAAAAGATTTTTAAAGATTTCACCTTATATGGAAATAAGCCCCAACCATTTAAGCCATGCTTTTCAACTGAGTATAATTCTTTAAAGGAATCTTATAGAGAGTTACCAAATAAACATTCCTATAAAATTTGGTTGAAATTCATTAATTGGTTTCTTAAATTTTTTTTAAAGATTTCACCATATATGGAAATTAGCCCCACCCATTAAAGCCATGTTTTTGCGATCAAAATTCTTTGAAGGAACCTGATAAAAAGTCACCAAAACATCATTCCTGTAAAATTTGGTTGAAATCCATCCATTGATTTCTGAGAAGATTTTTGAAGCTTTCACCATATATGGAAATTAGCCCCGCCCATTAAAGCCATGTTCTTCTACCAATCAAAATTCTTTGAAGGAATCTGATAAATGGTCACCCAAGGATCATTCTTGTAAATTTCTGTTGAAATCAAATCATTGGTTTCTGAGAAGAAGATTTTTGAAGCTTTCACCATATATGGAAATTAGCCCCGCCCTTTCAAAGTCATGTTTTCATCTGATTAAAATTCTTTGAAGGAAACTGATATAGGGTTACCATAGGATCATTTCTGTGAAATTTGGTTGAATTCTGTTCAGTATTTTCTAAGGTGAAGATTTTTAAAGTAAAAGTTTATGGACAGACGGACAGACACATGCATGCACACATGGACACATGACGGACACAATGCTATGACAATAGCTCGCTGGCTTTCAGCCAGTGGAGCTAAAAAGCAATGTAAAACAAGACTCAATTTTAGAGAAACTAGAAATGTGTCACAGACAGGGATGCTCCCCTATTAAGAGCTTGTTACATGACCTTCAGTTGTGACCTTGAACTTGGAAGTATCCAACACAACTTAACCCATTCCAACACAGCAAAATTTTAGCCTGGTCCAAATTGAAAGAAGCTGCAGACGACAATTTCAAGTTGATGGAATTTTGATTTTTTTGTCTTTTTGGATAGAAAACATTGTGGATAATGAAGAAATTGCTTGTATCAAGCAATTTCTTCATTTTCCACAACGTTTTCCAAAGTTTTTTCTTGAGGGGCGTAAAAAGGAGGGATTGAGTTGGAATGGGTTAATGCATGACACTAGTACTCTTCAAGGGGAACGACTGTGTCAAGTTATTTTCCAATCCATTCATAAATGTAGGAGATATGCTCCTGACAAAAATCGGACACCCACACCAACCTACTATTACATTCATAATATGGACAGCTTTTTATTTAAATGGCAGTTAATGCTGCTTTTAACAATTTTAAAGTCATATTGTGGTGGCTGAAGCACCTAACAATGGCTTTCTGGTATATCTCACACAAGAACCACCATCACATCCTTTCCTAGCCCACTTAGGTTTACTATTATGCACCAATTGGTGAAAAACAAAATAATGTTCATATAGGAACAGAGGAGTTGCAATTACTAGGACATAAAAATCTAAAAGATCTGTCTTTTGGAGAAAACAATGTGAATATTGAAAAAATCGCTTGTGACAAGCACTTTTCACAATGTTTTCAGTTAATCGATCATAATTTCATGCCATTGTCACTACATGTACCTGTACTTCACTCTGATGGTCTGAAGAGTCCTCCGTCTCGTTATCCAGATAGTGGACCAACTTTCTTGGCTTCCTAGGTTTTGTTCGTCTACCAGGGTGGTCTGGCAAAAATTGTAAAGTGAATGTAATATTTATTTAGGACTTCTTCCTAACAATTATGATCTAAAGGCATTTGAAATAACAGGATTTATAATAATTATTACAATAAGTCTTTTGCTGATAAATTGTAAAAATATCAGACTATTTCATTTATACTTATGGCAGTAGGCATGGACTAAGATCAGTCTGCTTATATGTGATGATTTTCAAACAAATATTGAACTAAAATTAACCCATTCCCACATACTAACGCTTTTGAACGCCCATATATATATATAAGCTTTAAAAACATTGTGGATAATGAAGAAATTGCTTGTAACAAGCAATTTCTTCATTATCCACAATGTTTTCTACCCCAAAAGATTTCATTAACTTGAAATTGTTGTCTGCAACTTCTTTGAATTTGGACTTGTCTAAAGTTTTATTGTGTTGGATGGGTTAAGCATCAAGCTCTATCAGTCCTTTGATTGTAATGCAGTCCTTTGATTGTAATGCAGTCCTTTGATTGTAATGCAGTCCTTTGATTGTAATGCAGTCCTTTGATTGTAATGCAGTCCTTTGATTGTAATGCAGTCCTTTGATTGTAATGCAGTCCTTTGATTGTAATGCAGTCCTTTGATTGTAATGCAGTCCTTTGATTGTAATGCAGTCCTTTGATTGTAATGCAGTCCTTTGATTGTAATGCAGTCCTTTGATTGTAATGCAGTCCTTTGATTGTAATGCAGTCCTTTGATTGTAATGCAGTCCTTTGATTGTAATGAAGTCCTTTGATTGTAAAGCAGTCCTTTGATTGTAATGCAGTCCTTTGATTGTAATGAAGTCCTTTGATTGTAATGCAGTCCTTTGATTGTAATGCAGTCCTTTGATTGTAATGCAGTTATAAAGAGAGGAGTTTATTCAGCATTAAAAGAGTTAAAAACTGGTATCAAAATACAAAAAAGAAAAAAAATCATACATTTTCTGTCAATTTAAAGTGATCCAAACTCTTCAACTGATTACCAGACGACAAACTTTTAGACCTATCCAAATGGAAAAAAGATGACATTTAAATTTGCGCTGAAAGTGGAGAATATGTACCAAATTGTTAAGAAAAATATTTTGAGAAAAGGAGAAATTGCTTGTGTTTTCCATGATCATGTTACTCCTGGGCATCAGAACAATGGCATTGTGTGGTAATAGGGTAATCTTTAAACTGACCTGGACTTGTTTTGTCAACAGGAGATTTATCTCTAGGTGATGAATGATCCAACTTTTTCCTGTATTTGACAGTGGTAGTTTCTGAGTTTCCTGTCACATGGATGACAACTTCCTCTATACCAGTTGGGGGCGGACTCTGGGGCGGAGTCTCAGTCTCCTGGATGTTCTCTAAGTCTGTTATACTGATCTTGGCCGAGTCTATGAATGGTTGTGATACAAGAAAACTCATTACTAGATATCCAACTTATAGTGTTCAAAATTATATATCATGAAGATTCGGTAAAGAATGCAATATTTAGAACTGAAGTGTACATCAAGTTAAGAAAGAACTTCACCTTCTAGTTCTATTATTAAAATTTACTTTTTTCAAATCAAAATTTCAATAAACATCTAAATCACCATTTTCATTTATTACAATCTATGCTTTAAAGCGGCCCTTGAACAGGTTTTCATGAAAATTTGATAAAGGAAAGTATCTACTTTTCCAAGTTTTTAATGTCATTTCCATATAAAATGTTCTTTGTGTTAAATCTACTGAATCCCTATAAATTCAATTTAATGTAGTATATTCCTTATATGCTACTTTGAATCATCTGAATATATTGGGTGAGGCCTTTAGTTTTCCGATGGTGTTGATATGATGTCTGAATGCATTAAAGTTAAACTTTTGATGAATGACAGCTAAAATTTTTCATCCATAATCTGCAATCTTCAAATAGTGTTATATTATGTAGTTTTTTAACTTCATAAACAAAAACCCATCATTATTTCTACACAAGATACAAGTATGTTTGGGGAACACTTAACCCTTTCCTGTTTTGCAAAAATTTAGATCCGTCCAAATTCTAAGGTTTTGCAGACAAAAATTAAAATTTGGTTTAATTTGAGAAATAAACATTCTGTGGGATAGAAAATAGTACGGAAAGAAATTGCTTGTTTCAAGCAATTCTTACTTTTTTCTACAATTTTTCATCAATCATAAATTTACAGGGACCTAACCCTTTCCTGTTTAAACACGGGATTTTACGTTCCTGTGATTTTATACTTGAGAAAATATTGTGGAAAAAGAAGAAATTGCTTGTAACAAGCAATTTCTCCTTTTTCCACAATATTTTCTACAACATAGGATGGTTTCATTTCAAATGGCATCCAGTTTTCATTGTCGTCTGCAACCTCTTTCAATTTGGACTAGTCTAAAATTTCCAAAAACTGGAAAGGGTTAAAACACAGGGATTGAACAGGAAAGGGTTAAGCCCCAGTCAATACAGTCAATCTTTTCCTAACTATGACTTTACTAATTGAATGATCACCTGGGTCAATCTCAAACATTAATGTAAAGCGTTTTTGTTGATGAGCAATTTGACCCATTTCACACAATCCTGCTATTCATGCCTCTCAAGAAAGGGTTTTTGAAAACAGGGTGGACGATGAAGAAATGGCTTGTAGCAAGCGATTTCTTCAATGTCCACAATACTATCCTCCCTAAAGGACAAAGATTCTTTAAGTTACATCAACTTAGAACCTTGAAATTTGGAGCATTTTTAATTATTGTCAGGTTTAAATGGCTGAAACAAGTAACATTGTAATTACAACTATCTTAAGCTCAATTTACAGTGAATAGGCTACCCACAAACAAATTGTTTTATTTTATGTCTGAAACCATATATTTTAACCCTTGTTATGCTGTATAAATTACCATTCTGAATTGCTGTCAAATAAAAAGGCTGAAAGCATTGATAAAACTTGTTGTACAAAAATCTATATCTCTTTTAGAAATCAACTTTATAAATAATTCTGGCAGATAAAGTACAAATAGGAGGTATAGACTAAGATCAGCCTGCACATAAGTGCAGTCTGATCTTAGTCTACACCTCCTGCCAAAACCGGAATATTCCGGGTTCAGCATGACAAGGGTTAAGAAATAATGCAAGTTGATCCATTAGCCAAACCGCCTTGTCAGGCTAAAGAGGGTATGGCATGGGATCAATCAATTATTCTTGACCTTGTCGGATGATGTTGACTTTGCAAGTATCAATGCAAGAAACCTACAAGCCACATAGAGTATTGTGTCTTAGCCCTTTACTGTCTTTCAAAATTTTAGACTTGTCCAAATCCAAAGGGATAGCAGACTGCATTGTAAAGTAAGTACAATTCAAAATGTAAACATTTTACATGCATATGATTGAAATATTGTCAAAATGGGTTACTAACCATTTTATATGATTGAAAATATTGTGGGAAAAGATGAAATTGCTTGTTACAAGAAATTTTGATAGGGAAAGCGGGATAAATATTCACAATATCAATTATCTCCCCTATCTTTTCAATGTTTGCTTCAAGACTACAGAAGTAAAATTCCATTATTATAGTATTTTTAAGCAATAATTCTGAGACATGATATGTTGAAAGGTGGAAACAGGAATGTACCATTTTTGACTATCTCACCTTTATTCTTATCAGTGGCTGAACCCCTTACCTGATGACAACAATTTCAACTGGTCCAAATTGAAAAAGGTGCAGACGACAATTTCTAGTTGCTTGTAACAAGCAATTTTTTTCATTTTTATTACAATGTCTCCCAAGCTTTTTTCTTGTTGGGTGTAAAAAGGCAGGATTATGTTGGAATGGGTTATTAATACATGTACTACTAATATTTCAAATGGTATGAAATTCAGTTCAGTTAATTCACAAAGTACATGTAAGAGTTTTACCAAGACCTCTGAATTCAGAGAGTGAGGCAGCCTCTAAAATCTGAGTAGAGCTAATTAACCCATTTTCACACGATCTCACTTTTTGCCCCTCAATAAAAAAGGGTTTAGAAAACATTGTGGCAAATGAAGAAATTGTTTTGTTACAAGCAGTTTCATAATTATCTTATCAACATGTTTTCTACACAAAATACTAAGATTTTCAAAATTCCGGAACTCAAAATGTTGTCTGCAACTTCTTTGATTTTTGACATGTCTAATATTTGATCTTCCTGGAATGGGTTAAGGAACAAATTTTTGAAAACATTGTGGAGAATGAATAATCGGCTTGTATCAAGCAATGTCTTCATTCTCTACAATGCTTTCTATCCAAATAGACAAAAAAAATTTAAATTTTCAGCAACTAATAATTGTCATAATTGCAACTCAGTAAAATTTGGACCAGTTCAAAATATTGTTACGTGGTAATGAGTTAAAGCTGAGTGTGTTATGACAAACTTTCATTCTGTAAAACTTATGCTTAGCTCTGAAAGTTACACATACGAGCTAGACTTGTAAGTTGTATCATAATTCAAAATTTAATTTCTGTAAAAGTTCATTAATTTCTTTGATACCCCAAGAGAAGATTAGCCTGTATTAATATGAGGTCTGAATTTTACCTATGCTATCTGTTTGCAAAGTTCTTCATCAATATAAGAGGTAATGTGTTACATCTAGTGATAGAACCATCAATCAATAATCACAATGATCTTATTTATAAAACTCATATGGGGTTAAACTGATCAATCACCACTGTCCATCAAAGAATGAATTGACCAATCAAATAGTTCACATTGACCTTAAGTTAGCTTTGAACTCAAAAGTGTAAGTGAAGCATTTTTTGGTTTGTTTGGTAACTTAAATGCTGTAACTACAGCTTGTTCAAGTTGTATTTACAACATTAAGGTCGCAAACCAAACATTTTACTTTTCTCTTACATTTTACTGGCCATAAATTTTGAAAATGCCATTTTAGCCTTGTCATGCTGTATAAATAACCTTACAGAATTGCTGTAAAATCAAAGGGCGGTAAGCACTGATAGAACTAGTGAAAAAATTAATATTTCTTTTAGAAATCAATTTCACAAACAACTCTGGCGGGAAAAGTACAAGCAGGAGGTGTAGACCAAGATCAGACTGCATTTATGTGCAGGCTGATCTTGGTCTACACCTCCTGACAAAACCGGAATATTTCATTTCCAGCATGACAAGGGTTAATATCAAAGTGGTACAAAGTCAGAAGGCCTGGTCAGCAGAGTCAGGAGGTAGGGCCAGCAATCCCTATATCATTTTGTACCAAATACTGTAATAGTACATTATTAACCCATTACCACACGAGAAAATTTTAGACTGGTCAAAATTGAAAGAAGTTGCAGACGACAATTCAAAGTTTATGAAATTTGGGAGCTTTTCAACTTTCTGTGTAGAAAACATTGTGGGAAATGAAGAAATTGCTTGTGACAAGCAATTTCTTCATTTTCCACAATGTCTTCTACAGCTTTTGTCTTGGGGGCGTCTTAAAGCGTCACTGAGTGGGAATGGGTTAAAAGAATGATTACAACAAGGTATGATTTAAAATCACCACAAAACAATACAGGAGAAGGTAGTGAATCCGGATACAGTTATATAACACTCTGGTGTTCTGTATTAGAGACAACATATCTGAACCAGTTACATACTTTTCTTTCTCAGATAAACTTGATATTTTAAAACAATTGAGAAAATTAGTATTAACCCTTTCTCACTCAACAAAATTCTAGACTGGTCCAAACTGAAAAAGCTGCAGGCAACAATTTCATGGAATTTTATTTTTTTTTTTACTTTTTTGAATAGAAAACATTGTGAATAATGAAGAAACTGCTTGATACAAGAAATTTCCTTATTTTCAACAATTTTTTCCAAAGATTTTCTTAAGAGGGTGCAAAAAGGAGGGCTTGTGTGGGAATGGATTAAGCGGCATGACAAATTTAGATGAACAACACAGTCCCTGAAAAACGTCCATTTTAAAAATTGTGAATTCGAAAAAAAATCTTGCAGTTATTTGAGGGATCACCACTGTGAATCATACAAGAGGGCCGTTGGCCCATTAAGTGCTCACCTGAGAAGAGAAAAAGCTTAGGAATATCAAAAACAGGGTAATTTTATATAGAGTCACCAATTGGTAATCCCTTAAATCATCCGGAATATGAAACCTTTAACCTTGGTGACTTTTTGTAAGAATACTTTCAATAAGCTTTTCTTCTTCGTTGATAAATAAGTTAACCAATTCCCAATAAGTGATGCTATAAACCCATTACCAGACGGCAAAATTTTAGATTGGCTCAAATTGAAAGAAATTGCAGAAGACAATTTAAAGTTAATGAAATTTTGGATTGTTTCAACTTTCTGGCTAGAAAACATTGCGAAAAATGAAGAAATTGCTTATAACAAGCAATTTCTTCATTTTCCACAATGTTTTCCAAAGCTTTTTCCTGGGGGGCGTCTTCAAGCGTCTCTGAGTGGGAATGAGTTAAACGCCCACAAGGAAAAAAGCTTTTGAAAACATGGTGGAGAATGAAGAAATTGCTTGTAACAAGCAATTCCTTCATTTTCGAAAATGTTTCCTACCTAAAAAGACAAAAGAACTAAAATTCCATCAGCTTGAAATTGTCATCTGCAGCTTCTTTCAATTTTAACCTGTCTTAAATTTAGTTGTGTGGGAATGGGTTAGGGTGTGCTCTGGATGAGTCCAAAAGCAAGATTTTACACAGTACATCCTAAATTTCTAGATAAATAGGAAAGATCCACACAGGGAGTCCAAATATTACCAAAGGGGCATTTTGTTTAACCCTTTCCCATTTTTTGAAATTTTAGACTGGTCCAAATTGAAAGAGGTTGCAGATGATAATGAAAATTGGATGCAATTTGAAAATAAACAAACTTACAGGTGAGATAATATTGTGGGAAAAGAAGAAATTGCTTGTCACAAGCAATATCTTCTTTTTCTAAAATGTTTTCTCAAGTATAAAATCACAGTCACGTAAAATCCCGGGTTTGTCCAGGAAATTGTTAACCACTTTGATATTCTATTAACCAAATTTCAATGTTCTAATGTTTCTGGTTTTGGAGGAGAAGAATTTCAAAGATTTCCGTCCAATTTTTAAAAGTAAAATAGAGTGTGTTGTGTGTGTGGTGGAGATTCTTAAGACTTTCTGCTTTTGGTCTAAGTAAATAAAAGGGGGCGCCTAGGCAGAGCCCAAATAATTATGAACCAAGGGGAATAACATGAACAAACTTGATAGCGGCCCCATATGAGATTCTGCATACTAAAAATCAATGCTGTAGACTAACTAGTTTTAGAGAAGAATATTTTTAAAAGTCACTCTTTTTTGAGTCTATGTTAAAATAGGATGCACATGGGCAGAGCCAAAATATGACAAAAGAGGTATGGAATAGACAAACTTGATGGAGGTCCCTAGTGAGATGCTGCTTACTAAATATCAATAATCTAGTCTAAAATCTTCTGCTTTGGTCAAACGGTCATTGTTGTGCAGGTAAACAAGATAGGGAACAATTAACCAATCTGTGATCAATAAGTATTCTAGAATGTATTCGGTTAGTGATTTAAGGTGATTTTTACCGATCAAATTACAATTCTAGTTAATTTTTGTCAGCCCCATCGTCATATTTTCTGTGTGTCATGGTAAAAAATAAGCACTAATGGTGCAAGGGCCCACTCTAGAATGAACCCTGCAAAGATATCAGTCCTCTGGTTACAGGGAGAAGACTTCAAGATTTCACCCTTTTTTTGCCATGGCAACCAGAGTAAAGATTTGAAGAGTTTCACCCACGCAACATCCCTGCCAAATTTCATCAAGATTGGCCCACTAGTTAAGGTGGAGAAGATGTTTACAGAAATTGATGACTGACACAGAACGACACACCCAATATTTGGTGATCTCAATAGCTCACCTTGAGCTCTTTGTGCTCAGGTAAGCTAAACAAGAAGGCTAAAATGGCCCTAAGTCACTCATCTTAGAATGATTTGATCTGATAAGCCCAGTCCTGCCATGACTAAATTTTCATACAAATTAAGATTCCATAAACAAGTTTTGAAAGTGTCATTCAAAGATCATTCCTGCCGAAACACGCCAAAATTGACCAAATGGTTTTGGAGGAAAAGATTATCAAGTTTGATAAGCCCCATTCTGCCACATCCACAAAATTTCAAATGCAAGTTTTGAAAGGTTTACCCAAGGAACATTTCTGCCAAGTTAAGTCCAAATTGGCAAAAGTGGTTTTGGAGGAGAAGATTTTTTTAAAGAATTATTTCATGAATTCTTTAAGTCTGATAAGCTCACTCTGACACCCCTTTTTTTTCTAAATTGGCCTAATGGGCAGGAGGAGAAGATTTTTAAAGATTTTTTTTTATAAGTTCTTCAAGAATGATAAGCACAGTCTTGCCACATTTTTTTTGAGAACCATATTTTCATGAACAATTTTGAAAAGGACCACCCAAGGAACGTTTCTGCATTTGATCCAAGTAAGATTTACATTAGATCAAAAGTAAACTTTGAAATCTTGACATTGGTTGACATGTGAAGCATTTGTGTTGGTGACATATTGTAACTTAAACTTAAATAAGGTCAACGTTAAAGACACCAACCAATCATTCTACTTTATTCTTACAAGTTACTGAAAAATTTTGCAAAATAACAGTGTTTAATATATAAGTCGAACTTCCTGTCAAAACTCTATGGACAAGGTCAGCAATCCATCACTATCCATGGCACTGTTAATCCTTGTCATGCTGAGCCTGGAATACTCCTGCTTTGGAAGGAGGTATAGACAAAGATCAGACTGCACATATGTTTATTCTGATTCTAGTCTACACCTCTTGTTTCCCCTTTATGAGTCAGAATTGATCATAAGATTCGCATACTAAATAATGACTCTGACAGCCAGACCTACATCAAGGATTAACTTATAAAAGTGTAAAAGAGTCTTATTGATAGTAATAACATTGGTTAACCCATTCCTACACAATCCCTCCTTTTTACACTCCTCAAGAAAAAGGCTTTTGAAAACATTGAGGATAATGAGGAAATTGCTTCAAGCAATTTCCTCATTATCCACAATGTTTTTCTATCCCAAAATACGAAAAATTTAAAATTCAAACAACCTGAAATTGTGATCTGCAGCTTCTTTCAATTTGGACCAGTCTGAAATTTTGTTGTGTGGGAACATGCCCCAATACATGCACCAACATTGATTAATTATAATACTTTGTTGCATCTGAATCATAATAAAAGGGGCTAGAACCCAATTAGAAATTCTGTAAATTTCTATCTAATGACTTAATTCTGTAAGATCTCTCTCTAAAAACAAAAAAAAACCTCTTCAAGCTCAAGATAGGGCATTCACATGCAACAAAATTCTAAAATGGTCCAAACATCTTTTAATGGTGTACAAAGGTGTGAATTTGTGGGTAAGGGTTAACTACCTTGTGAATGTGGCTAATCTATCAATCAATTGAGTATCAAATTCATGTTAAAAAATACATAATGCATTAAATTTGTCTCATAAAACAAATGAAAAACTTAATATAACCTTTTTTATCTGTTTATAAATGACTGATCTATTTAAATTTAGTATTAATAACCCTTATCAAGCACTGGTTATTACATCCCTCTGTTTTTATACTTTGGAAAACATTGTGGAAAAAGTAGAAATTGCTTGTAACAAGCAATTTCTACCTTTTCCACCATGTTTTCTACCCTACTAAATATTTTTTTTCAAAGGAAATCAACTTTAAATTGTTGTATGCTAAACTTTTGAAATTGGACCAGTCTAAAATTTTGTAAAACAGGAAAGGGTTAAATTCCCTACCTTTACTCCTAGGTACAGTGGGGCTGGGTGGTGGCATGGCATCATCTGGTAGTATTTTGCAATGGTGATGCTGGGCCTCTATAGTATTTATTACAATCCTTATCAGAATCTGTACAATGGCTGATTCAGGGGATGTACTTGTTTGATACTGGAAGATTCAAATTTAATAACATATCAGCAGGTAGTAATTAACAATGATGATACTGGGTCGCTTCACTATTTTTTATAATCCTTATATGATTTTGTACAACAGCTGATTCAGGCAATGTATTTGTCTGTTAGTTAGATTCAAATTGTATAACATACCAGCAGATAGTAATTTACAATTGTGATGCTGAGCTTCTATAGCAATTTTTACAATCCTTGTAAGAATCTGTAGATTAAGGGGATGTACTGGTCTGATACTGCAACATTTAAATTGTATAAAATCAGGTAGTAGATTACAGCAATAATGTTAGGCACAATCATATCCATTACTACCCTTACAACAAGAGAACTCTTCAGACAACATAGAACACTCTTATGGTTGCAGATTACAAAAGATACTTAAATTACTATTCAAGACTAATATCACTAATTAAAAGTCAGTCACCTAATAAAGTTTTGTATTATATTTAATCATAATATATATTGGGTATATCAAAATACATGAAATTTCAAAACTCTTGATGAAACTAAACAGAAAATATCAGCAAGGTCATAGAGTCAAGGTACTTGGTATCAAATGATGAGTGTTTATTTGAAGTATAATGATCCCAAGTACAACCATTCAGAAAAAAATATAAGCAAGGTTACAGATTTTGATTTAAGTTATTTGAAAGAAAGTCAAAGGTCAAGGTCGCAGGGTTAAAATTCTCAATCTATCACAATGTAATTGTATATATGAAGTATGACTGTCTTAGGTACCAGCATAGAGAAACTATAAGCAAGGTTAAAATCATGGTTGAAATTTTTTAACTAAGTCAAGGTCGCAGGGTTAAGATTCTCAATCTATCACAATGTAATTGTATATATGAAGTATGACTGTCTTAGTTACCAGCATATAGAAACTATAAGCAAGGTTAAAATCATGGTTGAAATTTTTTAACTAAGTCAAGGTTGCAGGGTTAAGATTCTCAATCTATCACAATGTAATTGTATATATGAAGTATGACTGTCTTAGTTACCAGCATATAGAAACTATAAGCAAGGTTAAAATCATGGTTGAAATTTTTGAACTAAGTCAAAGGTCAATGCAAACAGGTCAATGTATTTATTGTCCAGTAAAAGCCTATCACATGATGAGTATATATGTGAATTAGAAGCATTCTGCACATTTAAAGAATTCTGTTAAAGCCTTTTGTTAAAGTCATTTTGTAAAATGGGTCAGGTCACAAGCCCCAAAGCCTTGATGCTGGATGCAAGGTCATAACCTGATGAGGTTGTGTGAAATATAAGCTCCCTAGCATGATTGATAAGAGATTCAACCAATTCCCATACAATGATGTCTTTAGGGGACCCTGTAAAATAAAACTATGGAAAGATTTATCACAAGCCATTTCTCCTTTTCCCTCAATGTTTTCTACCATAATCAGTCATCATTTTTTTAATTGCACACTTTGAAATATTGTCTGCAACTTGTTTCAATTTGGACCAAGATTTGTTTGTTTGGGAAACTTTGACCAAGTTGGATGTTGATGCCTATGCCGAAGGTATGACAATATCTCTTCTGAGACATCTGCACTGGGCAAGTCAAAAATCTGTACAATGGTCAGATTCTGCGAATGTACTTGTCTGAAACCAAAGAGATCCATTGAACAATTACATAATTGTTTATTTCAGAGGAAGATGGATTTATCTTTTTCATTGAGTGATTGAATTATGCTTTATAAAGCTCCTTTATATTAACTAAATCAAAGATTTATTGATCATTCTACTAAAGTGTCATTGTATGGAATTATTCTATTTCTTTCAAATAGTAAAACAGAGAAAGTTTAAATTTTAAGCAAATCATCAAAAAAACTGGTCTTAGTCATTTTGAATGCAAATGATATGAAGAATGACATCAAAAGTTGCTTCTGCTATGCATAGTTAAAAATGGGATGTTATTGGCCTCAAAAATATACTAAGAAAAAGTAAATTAGAATGGTTGTTTGAGGACAACTTGTGTTGGACCCAAAAACTTTGAACATTCATTCTGAATGGTTTATGCTGAAGACAAGCTCAATGTATACCAATTTTTAACATCTGAAGTATATTGATAGTCAGTAAGAAAAGTCATTCAATCAAGAAAAGCATATATAAGTTGAATTCAACTGTTATTTAGTTTACTGCCTTAATGGCCAAGTGGTAGGAGTGCTTAACTCAGGGTCAAGAGCCCAATCATCACCAGAGTGTGCTCATGGGCAAGAAACTTAACAGCCAGCCCCAGTTTGCTTAGCTGAAAAAATGGGTAGAAGTGTGTTTAAGCCACTGCCTCTCTTTCAGGGACATGAACACATCTGGATTGTGAGTGATTGCAAGTGACTCAAAAACCTATCAACTTTTGTTTCATTTGAACTAAATAAATTTGTATAAACTAACTGTTATTTGTTTATAAATACATAAGTATGTGAGCATGCACAGTGTAATATTTCAGAATAAACACTCTTGCAATTTTTTTTGTTAGTGAAAACCATGTCACAGATTTTGTTAGAAGCTGCATAAACCCATTTCCAGAGGTGAATATTAATTTTAGACTGGTCTAAGTTAATGGAATTTTAGAATTTCTCTACTTTCTGCTTAGAAAACATTGTGGAAACTAAAGAAATTGCTTGTTACAAGAAATTTCTTTCATTTACAAAATGCTTTCCCAGTTGTTTTTCTTGAGGGGCTTCAAAAAGCATCCTTGTTTTGGAATGCGTTAAAGAACATATTATAACTGATACATACCTTGTAGAGTATAACCAGAAATGTCTCTAACCAGGACACTCTAGTATGAGATTCTAAATACCATAGAGTATAGTTCGGAGGCTGATAGTCACTGGCATATCTCTGGGGGGAGGGGCCATATTGTAACAACAGCAATGTGATTGGTAGAATATCTTTGCCAAGATCAAAGTTTCTGTCCAACACCTGTTGACAAGATATTGAAGAATGCTACATCCTGAATTTCATGATATGCATACATAGATTGAAATAGACCATAGTTTTAAACCAACGCCACGATAAAGAAGGACAAATCTTAAGTTGAATCTGATGTTAACTTTACTTATATTTAAACATAACGAAATTTAATTTTGAACTAGACACTCAGTTGTATATTAAAATTCATGCACAGGAGAGCAAAAGATTGTTAACAACAACCAGCCCTTTAATTGGCAAAACTTTAAACCCATCACTAGATGACAAAATTTACTGGTCCAAATATAAATGAGTTAAAGAACGCAAACTATTAGAAAATATTTGTTTTTAGTAGAAAACATAAATAATAAAGTAATTGTAACAAGAAAAAATTCTTCACCTTTAATAACACTTTCCAAAACTCCTTTCTTAAAGGGCCTAAAAGTGATAATTTTTTGGAATTTGGTTAAAATCTAGTAAAGAGATATGCAATTCCTGTTTAAACCAACCTATAAAAGTTGATAATTTTACAAATCTGTAAGCACTAGAATAAATGATATTGGACTAATTATTCATGGTGAAATTTTTAAACGTTCACTGAAAAACACTTCAAAAATCACAAGGGACTTACATAGGGTACTCCAGACAGGTATGAGTTGAATACAGCAGAGGTTCTGAAAGTTTATAGATTAGTAATTAGCTTTGTGAAACATTTCTGTAATCTGGCTAAACATCCCCACATTTCACAGATTACTACTAATTACTATTAATGAAGGTATGCTGAAGAAGAGCTTTGGAAAATACTGTTGGACAAGTAGAAATTTCTTACAAGACAAAATTTCCCACTTTCTCACAATGTTTTCAATCCTACCTGGCACTTATCCTTTTCTTTTAAATGTATCTCAAATTTTGGTCTGTAAACTCTTTGAATTTTGGCCACTTTAAAAATTCAACTGATAATGGGTTTACTTTAGTTGTATCTGTATTTCACATTTAAGAATGAAAAGAACAGAAAATTATTGGAAATATCTTTTTTCGTTTTATTGCCAATATGCATTGAAACTCTATTAACATATAATATAGTAGCTTAACTCAGTGAAGATAAAGGAGAAGGGCATTTCTTTTTCAATTATAATGTACCCAGAATAGCCCTCTAAAAACTCTTACTATTTAGAAGTCTAACAATAGGTTGTTTGGTATATGGTTAGAATGGACTGGTCGATCACCAAACCAAAAAGAGACATCAAACGTTTTTATATTTTTGAAAAATGTTTATCATTTATAAAAGAAATAATTGTTTTTAAAGACGGACTCGAACTAGCCTTACCTCAGTTTATATGGTGGTACACTGAAGGATTTCTCAGACTGATTATATCCCAGCAACACATTCAAATGGCGCAGAACTATATTCTAAAACAGAAAGATTTTTTTCAAACTATCCTGCTTTGTATCACAACATAAAGAAAACAGTAAAACATCTAAGTATAATTCAAATTCAGTTGTGTCTAACTAAATCCCTGAAATCTTATTTGTTAAAAAGTTTTTTTCATATCCTCATGAAAAGATAAGTACAGAACTATAAAGTATGCTTTCAAAAACAAAGTTGTTCCAAACTCTCCAGACTGGTTGTTTGTTTTGTTTAGTTTTTACATTTCGAATTTCAAATGACAATAAATGAAGAGAATATGTTTGATTTCATTGAGGTATGGAACCGAAAACATATCAAGCTTATGTATGAAGTCATTTAATTCGCACCAACCGAAACATTCCTTCATATTGAGTACACAACCACACAATTCAGAACAGTGTAATACTACTATATACAGTTTGTACATTTATACTTGATCTTTCAGTGTTATGCGCATTGTAAAGCTACTGTATACAGTTATATTTATACTTGTTCTCTCAGTGTAACATGCAATGTAAAGCTACTATATACAGTTACAGTTACATTTATACTTGTTTTCTAGAGTAAGATGACATTAAACAACTCACTTCTGCCTTTTTGGTATCTTCTGGTACATCCTCTTGTTCACATCTAACCATAAACTACAATGAATATCATCAATAATGTCTTGATGATAATGTTTTCATCTGATCTTATTTCAAAGAGGTAAACATTAAAATAAGAATGTAAAATGAGAACTTCATTTTTTTTTAAATTTGAAAACATTGTGCTAAAACAACATATGAATTGATGGAAGAACTTTCTCCTTTACCCCAAATTCCTTTTTCGGTATAAAGTTTAATCTTATACCATGTAATCCCAATTTATTAGCAAAAATGATCTTCGAGAAATTTGGGGGGAAAAAGTGTAATTGCTAGTAACAAGCAGTTTCTTTTTTCTCCCTAATTTTAATCCCTTAACCCATTACCAGACGGCAACATTTTAGACTGGTCCTAATTTCTTAAATTGAAAGGAGTTGCAGATGAGCATATGAATTTTTTATTTCTTTAATCTTTTGGGTAGAAAACATTATGGATAATGAAGAAATTGCTTGTCACAAGCAATTTCTTCATTTTCCACAATGTTTTAAGAAGCTTTTTTCTTGGGGGCGTCTAAAAGTGTCATTGAGTGGGAATAGGATAAATGGTCCACATTTTTTTATTTTCTACCAATTACTTTGACAACCTCTTTTAATTTGGACCAGTCTAAAATTTCCACATGTGATAATGCGGAGAGTGATTATATTGCAACAATTTCATATATATTTTCAGTACTTAAGTTGTTTTTTGAAACAAAGCAGAGGAAATCATTGAGCATTAATTTGCCTTAGATACAAAGACATACCTTCATGAGTAGTGTTACAAGCTGATAAACTGTTTCTCTATCTACACCCTCCAAGTCCATTGCTCTTTGTAACAATGCAGCAAAGTTACTTTCTTCATCAGTAAACTCTTTCAAATAACCTCCTACAAATAATAGGTTTTTGGTATCAAATAATACATATCAATGACTCAAAATGTTAGAACTAGAAGTAAGATATCTTAACCTCCCCCTTCCAATCGTACTTCTTCACAACTCTCAAGAAAAATACTTTGAAAAACATTGTGGACAATGAAGAAATTGCATGTAACAAGCAGTTTCTTTATTGTCTACAGTGTTTTCTACCCAAAGATGCAAAAATTGTTTCAACTCCACCAAACTTGAAATTACAAGATCTTTCAATTTAAAACAGTCTAAAATGTTGTAAGGTTGGAATGGATTAAGCCTTATCCTGGTGAATGAAATATGGTACAGTAGACACAGATCAGACAGTATGTTTGTGCTGGCTGATCTTTGTGCATGCTGCCTATCAATGCAGGAATAGTCTGGAACCTCAAGGAGAGAAGAATAAATGTGATATTTTCGTCAATTCTTATGAGCTATCTCTGATTTACTTCAAGGTGTGCCAGAGAAAATTATTGAAACTTTCTTTTCCATGAAAAACTTTGCTCAATATACCTTGAAATACTGAGTTGGCAAAAGATCCAAGGTTGAACTTGGATGTTCCCTGTCTGGATAATCTAAACTGTGGTGCCGACTGTTGACGTATGCAGGATTTGTCTCCCTTGTCTCCTGAAAGGAAATATAACTTAAGAAGATAGCCCTAAATAACTCATCTGATTTGAAATTCTCATGCGAATTTATTGTATATTGTGTATTACTGTTAATAGATCAAAGGGCCATTCTGATTACCAAACAAATATTTCAAGTAACAAATACTTTAAGTAACAAATATTTTAAGTGCGTTGTTACACTGATATTGTCGATAAGTTGCCTTCTTAACCAATATTTGATTGAACATCTCCATAATCTAAAGCAACAAGAGCCATGTTGGACATGGCCATCCCCTCCGTAAAAGCTTGATGGTAAGTTAGATTTAGGCTTCTAGTGCACTGCATTTCTTCTCAATGAGTTCGATAATAGCTATTATATTTTCAGAGAGATATGCTCTGGACAAAATGTTAGTCTTAAAAACAACAAAGGGCAATAACCCCAAAATAATGCAAGCAAGAGTTGTGGGTCTTTTGCACTGCACTTCTCCTCAATGAGATCTATCCACCTATGAAGTTTCAATTTAATAGCTATTATACTGTCAGAGATATGCTCTGGACAAAATCTTAGTCTTTAAAACATCAAAGGAAAATAACTCCAAATTCTGCAAGCAAGATATGTGGTTCTTGTGCACTGCACTTCTCCTCAATGAGATTGATTGATTGAATGGGGTTTAACGCCACTTTTAACAGTATTTCAGTTATATCACGGCGGCTGGAGCACTTAACAATGGGTTCCTGGTATTTCTAACACTAGTACTACCACTACATCCTTTCCTAGCCTCCAACTGTTATCTCACTTAGGTTTACAATTATCCACCCATTGGTGATAGACAAATATCGGAAAGGATATGTGTTGCCGCCGGGGATTTTCCTCAATGAGATCTATCCACCTATGAAGTATCAAGTTGATAGCATTTATACTTTAGAAGATATGCTCTGGAAAAGCCTAGTGATGGAATGACAGAATGCCGGACGGAGACCATTACTATATCCCCTTCGCCAAAACAGTGGGGATAATAAAGTTATTTCTCATACTGGCTAAATCATTTTCAGTAAATTTGTAAACAGATTTGTGACCTGTAAAACAGTTGTGTGCAGCTTCTTTCCATCTGGACCAGTCTAAAACAATGTTGTCAGGTAATGTGTTAACCCATGTGACTTTTTATCCACAAAGTTTATCATTGACAGCACTCAGATACTGCCTTTTAGACAATCCACCTTTGAAAGCAATTTTTGTTAACAGAATGATGTATAAGTAGAGAAACATGTCTCATTATAAGGTGGTTCACCATTAACACTCTTTCTGACAGGTCTGATTATATCAAGAGACACTACTAACCCTTGATAGCAGTTTGTGTTAACAGATGTTTGGGTACAGAAATATCCCTACAGTATTGCATCTCACCATAAACACTCTTGCTGACTGATCTGATTCTACCAAAAGCCACTACTAACCCTTGACAGCATCTAATATTACTAAAAGACACTTCTTACCTTTGACAGCAGTTTTGTTAATAGGTGTATAGGTAGAGAAATATCTCTCCTATCTGGTGGTTAACCATTAAAACTCTTGCGGACAGATTAGATTTTAACAAAAGATGCTTCTCACCCTTGACAGCAGTTTTTGTTAGCAAGGGTATAGGTAGAGAAACAACCCCTCTACACGGTTGCTCACCATTAACACTCTTGCTGACAAATCTAATTTTACCAAGAGACACTACTGACCTTTGACAGCGGTTTTTGTAAACAGATGTTTGGGGACAGAATTATCCCTACAATATGGCGACTCACTGTAAACACTCTTGCTGACAGATCTGATTTTACCAAAAGCAACTACTAACCCTTGATAGCAGTTTGTGTTAACAGATGTTTGGGTACAGAAACAGCCCTCCTATATGGCAGATCACCATTAACACTCTTGCTGACAGATCTGATTCTACAAAAAGGCACAACTAACCCTTGACAAATGTATGGGTGGAAAAACAGCCCTAACATATATGGTTTCTCACAATAAATATTCATACTGACAGATCTTGGCCTGAGATTATAAAACTTTTTTGTACTCAGTTGAGAATTTACTCAAATCTAAAGTTTGGATAAAAGATGTATTGCTACCTAGATCCTATGGTAATTGTATGAAAGTAAATGACAATATTTGTAGGTTATTACTTATTACTCGTAATATACAATTAAAATTAAAACAATTTATTAATTCAAAATTGAAGTTTGCGTATATTCTTGAGTACGAAAAAAATGTTTTATAATCTCGGACCCTGATTTTACAAGAAGCTACTCACCTTTGACAGCAGTTTTTGTTAACAGATGTATAGGTACAGAAACAGCTCTCCTATATGGTGGTTTACCATAAACACTCTTACTGACAGATCTGATACTATCTGTCCTAGCTAGAGCAAACCTTGCTCTGTTCAACTTTCTTAGAAAATGTTCACTATCTCTGTCACTGCTCGTCAAATCTGCAAAAAATATCAAATCCTAAATGTTCCCTTACATTTCCTTCACAGAATTAGGATATTATATTTAAAATGAAGACAAAGTCATCATGCAAAATCTTTAAGCTCTGATTTGTTTAGCAATTAGATAGTTAATTGATTCACATGTGTAATAACATCTGACATTATGTTAGTATCAATTGAATTTTTTATGTCCTTATCACACCTTTAACCTATCCCTAATCCCCTTTTTACACCCCTTAAAAATAGCTTTAGAAAACATTGTGAAAAATGAAAATAATGTCTCAAGCAGAATCTTCATTATGCACAATGTTTTCAACCCCTAATTAACAAAAACTTCAAAATTTCACTAACTAAAAGATTGTTGTCTGTAACTTCTGTAAATTTGGACCAGTCTAAAAAGTTGTTGTATTGGAATGGGTCAAAATAGAATCTCTACATATGTGAAGTAATAAATACAGATTAACACAAATTAATTGTCAATAATTTAAGTTTTGTGTGGTATCATGTCAAAATATGTACAAGATGTGCACAGATTATCAATATACTCTATTGACAAGTATAATTAATCTTTTTTAGTTGCCTCTTTGTCTTTTTCCTACTTTTGAAGAATTATTTCTTAGAATTCTTGTTGATTGTGTTTGTCCTTTACCAACAGACAATTCAGTTTTATAAGATTCACAGTTCTCACCCAGAAAGATTACTTAGATAACAAAGAGAATACAAAACAGACACTGAAATGGACGTTTTATCTTGACCAAATATCTTTTTCTTCAAATAACATACCAAGCTGAAAAATATACAAATGCTTATTCAGTGTTTCTTTTAATAACAATTCTAAATTATTTGGATTTAACACTTTCTTACATGAATGAGCCTACCTTTCAAAGACTTGATTTTTTTGATAATAAAAGAACATGATTAATACATATTGTTTGTGTTGTATTTTCAGGTGGCAAGTTGATTGTCTACTCTGGCTAAATTTCATGAACATTGTTTTAAGGTCAATTCTCCAAATAAGAGAGAAAAAAAAAGATATTAAAAAATACATAATTTTCATGATTTAAACTAAGTAATGGCAATTATGCATATCATAATCATAATAAGCTATCCTTTCACCTTTGAATGAGAAAGAGACATTGGTAATGATGGTCTTTATATCTATTTTAAGTTACACACATCAAAAAGGTATGCAGTTCCAAATACAATGTACATGAATAATGCATACTTTATTTCAAAAGGAAAAAAAATCAAACTTCAATTTACTCCTTCTTTTAGAAAAAACTCTCACAACATAGATAAGAAGTAGATAAGGCTCCTTAATGAATATTTCTACTAGATGCTTATAAAACTTTTGAAACCAAAACTTGTCACAGGAGGTGACTAAATACCCCAGCCAGAGCTTATGAAACAGCGTCCAAGTTCAAGGGGAAATAATTCTTCTGTCAGGTGGAGTTTAGACTTCAAAAAAGTATGTTGAAAACTTAAATATGTGATTAATGTATGTATTAAGCTTTTTTACTTTGGAGCAAAATTGTTGGAATACAGGACACAGATTTACATGAACTTTTGTACAGAAATGGACAGACCGGCTTATACCATTATACCCCCAAAAACATTCCTTTTGCAGGGTTATAGAGATCTCCTTATTTTTGTTTTACACATACTATTGTTTGCTACAATCAAATAGTTCCAGTTTAGACTACAAATAAAATATTAAGAATCCATATCATATATCATAATCCTACAAATCAGAAAACATATTTGTGTTATTTATCACATCTTAGAATGACTATAACAGTAAACATCTGAGTACAAAGAAAGGACATGACAAGAACTGAGACATATATTGCTGTACAAATTTTTTTTACAAGATACATAGGTGACAGATAAAATGAGTTTTACTGGGGATGGAACATAGCAACTGTGTCTTGAGAGTATAAACCTACCAAATCAAAGCATTTTTCAATGTAAAGACTTTTCTAGACCTTTTTTGAAAGTAAACCTGATATAGCATAAAAATCTGCATGTGCTATCAAACAACTTTTTCGTTTTAATCTATAAGATATTTTGTTTTTCAAAATGTACATGACTGGTGATAACATTTATAACAAGAGCTGTCGGAGACGGATTATGCTCCCTGAATAAGGCTTTTGTCACAAAACTGCATGCCATAATTGCGAAAAAAACAAACTTCTTACTGAATGCAACTATTGTTTGAGAGTTCAGTTCACAAGAAATTTGGAAGTTTGACAAACATTGAAGGAATCTGTTTGGCTTCACAGGCTGATTCTAGTAAAATTCAATATCATTATATGGTAAAGGGTTAAATATTTTACCTTGACCATCAAAGTTATCAATGAAAAATGTCTCCATAAAAAAATGAAGACTCTAACTTGAGAAGTCTTGCAGAAACAATAGACTGCTTTATTTTAGAGTAGGAAATATACAAATGTCAAGCTATATGGCATTAAGCCCCCTCTTAGTATGGTAAGGTGAATTGGGTAAAAAATTGAAATAAACATACCTAGGGCACTTAATAAATAAGATTTTAAAGTAACAAGAAATTTTGGCAATTTGTAAAGGAGGTATATTTGAAATTAATGACCTTGACAATTTGACCTTGACCAATGACCTTGAACTTAGTACCAACAGAAAGTCCATGTCATAAGCAATGCACATCTAAAAGATGAAGGCTATATCACTTACCATTGTATACTTAGGGGCAATGTTAAAGTTAAAATTTTCGAACTTTTGACCTTGAGAAATGACCTTGATCTTGATAGATGACCTTGAACTTAGTACCAACAGAAAGGTCATGTCATAAGCAATGCACTTGTGAAATATGGAGGCTAAATCACTTACCATTATAAACTTATGGACAATTTACAAATTAAAAATTTTGACCTTGAGAAACAACCTTGACCTCAACAGATGACCTTGAACTTAATACCAACAGAAAGGTTTTGTCATAAGCAATGCACATGTGAAATATGAAGGCTAGATCACTTACCATTGTGAACCTATAGACAAAGGTAAAGTTAAGATTTTCGAAATTCTCACCTTGACACACGACCTTGACTGATGACCTTGAACTTATTGCCAAGAAAAAGGGTTTGTCACAAGCAATGCACATGTGAAATATGAAGACTAAATCTGTAACCAATCAAATTTATGGCCAATATAAAATTTTGCAGCACAAAAAGAGAGCTTACATAAAGCTTATAACATTAAGGCCCCATTTCCCATGACACGTTTTTTTAAACGTAAATTTTTCGATAATTTAAGGTGAAGAGGATATGATTTGCTACTCAAATATGAAATTTCATAAAATTCTGACAATTAGACTAGGAGAAATTGGCAAAAAACTAATTTTTACATTAAGGCCCCTTTTTCCATGATGCAGCCTTGAATTGAGAAAATTAAAAAAGTGTCTTGGTAATTTCCTAGGAAGAATATATATAAAGTTTCATCCAATTAGGCCCAGGGGTTCCTGAGATATGACGTCGGACGGACAGACGGCTGGACGCGCGCACAGGCTGGCGACTATATGCTTCCCCGAAAAAAAAATAAAATAAATGCAATTCAACGTTCTGTTCTAATGCATAAAGACTTGGAGTTTTATCCCTAATTTCTCATATATTCGCTCATCTGTTACAGTTCTCATTACAGTCAGACAAACAAAATTTTCATAGGTTATTGAACCTGAAAACATTAAATGCAAATCATTAACAACACCTCTGGATGCCTGTTTGGCTTCTGAAATGTGGATAAAAATGTAAGTCTAAAAGGGTGCACAGTTCTTACAAAAATGCATTAAGAGTTGCCCCTCTTGAAAGTATGATAATAAACATATTAAACATAAACAAGATTAAAACGTCTTCCTACATGAATACAGGAGATAAATAAGTCAAAGTTTTGAATGACAATTATGCAGACAATAACATGGTTATAGCAATACCTTGGGTTTTCAGAAAAAACCAATGAGCTAAAAAAACCCACATGAATTTAATTCCACAATTAACTAGAACTTGTCACAGTATGTGACTTAATACCCCCGCAAGTACTTTCAGTGTAATAAGAGCTTTAACAATACAAGGACATAGATACATAATTAGCTGTATATATCTACAAAGCATAAATAATGTCTCAGTTCAATGAGAGATAATTCTTGAACCAGGAGGAATTAAGACTTCAAAGTTGCGCCTTGCAAAACTTAAACATGTGGTTAATCTTTGTATAAAGTTTCAATGGTATTGAAGCAAAACTGAAGAAGGATTCGCTACACAAAATTGGTAGTATTTTGTACACAGACAGATGGACACACAGGCTGATTTCAGTATAACCCCAAAAACATTCGTTTTGCAGGGTATTATAATCCTAACAGAAATGAAGAGAATATTTTTTGTTTTCATGGAGGTATGAAATGAAAAAAACTGATCAAACTGTATAAATACACATAGCAGATTCATACATAAGTTTACATTTTTTCGAGTTAAAAAGCAAATATTTTGCAAATTTTGATAAACTTTAAATGGAATTATTTTGTGTGCAAGCATACAAAATAGCTGCGTGCTCAAAATTTTGTTCATTGTGTTTTTGATAGACAAAACTGAAAATTTTTGTACTATTATAACTGAAAATAATTCTTTAAGGAAAAGAATTTTGAAAGACTCCTAGCAAATTTTCTGAAACAATCCTACAGTAATTATACATAATGTACAATGTTTGTATTTTAGAAAGACAAAAAAAAACAAAAAAAACTTCAAAATCATAATGTGCTCTATTTTCAAATTCCTGAGTTAAGGTTAAGAAACGTGTAAAGTTTGTACAGCAAAACATGACATATACAGGACTAAACACAGAGCTGGGACTCTACCATAAGCAAACACAGACAAGTTATTAAGCATCAAACCTATGAAATTAATGGATAAAGCCAATTCCTCTGAAATAATCAGAAAGCAAAAATTAAATAATTAAAAACTGCCAGACTCACAGATACAACCATTACTTGAATGGTTAAAACATGCTTTGATTTATGTATCAAACCCCAAATGACTTGACCATTTGAAAAAATATGATAAATCACATCAACACTGAAAAATTAGAATGCTGACTGCCTTGCCCACCATAGAGGATAAGTTGTGCTTTTTAACCAATATCAGGCAACAAAATCTAGGCTGATGAAAGAATGAAGTTGCAGACAACGTTTCAAATAAATTTTACATTAGAAATAAAAACTAAAGAAGGCAGAAAACATTGTTTGTATCATGGTTAATACCACTTTCAATAGTATTTCAGTTATATCCCAGTGGCTTAAGCACTAACTATGGCTTTCTGATGTTTATCATAACAGTACAACCACAAAATTCTATCAAAGCCATCAGCTGCTCAAACCACTTAACCCATTATTAGACAGCAAAATTTTTGACTGGTCAAAATTCAAACATAGTGCAGACGACAATTTTAAGTTGATGAAATTTTTAATTGTTTCGCCTTCTGAGGAAGAAAACATTGTGGATAATGTAGAAATTGCTGAAACAAGCAATTTCTTCATTTTCATAATGTTTTCCAAAGCTGTTTTTATTGGGGGGGGGTTACAAACAAATGACATGCTGTGGCATTGTTTGTCAAATGTTAGAAAGAATGTTGACTAAGCGACGGTCTTAAATCATTTATTACAAGAAATTCCTTTTATCACAATCTTTTCCATGAATAATTTTCTTTGATGTTTCAAGATGCAGTATTCTGTTGCTATTTATATGCGCTGACAAAATAAAGATAGAAAAGGAGAATTGCTTTTAAAAAACAATTTTTTTCAATTTTATTGCAATGATTTCTGCCCCACATGAAAGTTACTTTTCAATTCAAATATGCACTTTGAAATATTGTCTGCAACTTGTTTCAATTTCGACCAGTCTGAAATTTTGTTGGTTCTGGGTAAAAGAGTACATATGCTGGTTAATCCATTGCCACATAACCACCCTTTTATACACACCTCAAAAATAGTCCTTTGGAAAATATTGCGGATAATAAAGGAACTTATTTTAACAAGCAATTTCTTCATTATCCATAAGGTTTTCTACCCAAAAAGACAAAGATTTTAGAAATTTCACAAACTAAAAATTGTTGTCTGCAACATCTTTGAATTTGGACCAATTTTGCCGTCTGATAATGGGTTAATATACCATTGTGTCTAGTAATGAATACTGATGAAAGCATACACTATCCTATAGACATTCTTGTATTCTTTTTTTATTTATCTTTTAACACTAGATTTAAACAAAGCGGATTTTTTTCTTTGTCATACTGGTCTGAAACTGCCATAACATACCTGAATAATACTATCTAATATTGAGAATCATTTGTTCACAAATCATTCAGACTATCCCTCAATTCAAGTTTGAAAACTACTTAACCCATTCACATTTGACAAAGTTTTAGAATTGTCCAATCTGAAAGAAGCTTCAGGCAACAATTTCAAGTTGATGAAATTCTATTTTTTTTGTCTTTTTGAATAGAAAACATTGTGGATAATTAAGAAATTGCTTGATACAATCAATTTCTTCATTTTCCATAATATTTTCCAAAGCTTTTTCCTTAAGAGATGTAAAACGGAGGGATTGTGTGGGAATGGTTAAAATATTGATCAAACAAAAACACTCGTAATCATTTAAACCAACAAAATAAGGTGTCATTTTCAATTGATGGATTGCGGCTCAAAGAATCAATCAACATTAAACAAGACCGGAAGTGGACTTTGAACTACATTTTTGGCCAATATTTTTGTTGGTTTGGGGACTTTAATGTTGTAAATACAGCTTATTCAAGCTGTGGTTACATTGTTTAGTTTTTCAACCAAATATCTTCCTTTTTGTTACATCTTCAAAGAAGTAGAACTTCCTGTTGAAGCTCAGTGGGCATGGCTAGTGATGCACCAATCAGGTCCTTAGTACAAAATCTTGAAACTAAAATGAATCTATTTTTTTCCTGCCAACATTTTGTTATAATCTAATACTCACACTCAGGAACTAAAAAAACTTGTACAGTAACAGACATTCAGATAATATCATTTTACTTTCCTTCTCTATTGCTTGATTTTCCACAAAATGGATTATATTTTCTTTTCATTCAATCTATTAAGAAATGACAAAAAATTGGACCGATCAAATTTAAAGAAGTGGCAGAAAACATAAAAAAATGCAGTTTATATCAACCAAATGGGGAAGAGATATATTATGAGAAAAGGAGAAAATGTTTTGTCACAAGCAGTTTCTCCTTTTATCACCATGTTTTCCTCAATATAATTACTTGAAGACAAAAAAGATATGAAAATTTGATTGTTCAGTATTGGAATTAGTTTGATAAGTTTACAAGAGTAATACTACAACAAGGGTTTCAGAGTTTATCCAAAATAATGGATAAATAAACCTGTGTAACTCTATTCTGCCAGAGTTTTACAAAACAGGACTTGTAGTTACATTTACATGGCCACACACGCTCCTTTAAGGGGGGTCTATCTAGGGTGGTTATAGTGGATTTATATTACATATATAATATGTAAAGCAATAAACAAACATATATCCTATATAGGCAAATGCCATGCAGACATGGCTATTTAGCACCAAAGATACCTGAAAATAAGAAAAAGTAAAAACACATAACCTGAATGCCACTGCGATCTACCGATCTTAAACTTTGTATTCCTGGAAGACATCTAATAGCGTCCGATATCCAGACAGCAAAATTTTAGACTGGTCCAAATTGAAAGGGGTTGCAGACAACAATTTGAAGTTTATAAAATTTTAGATTTTTTCAACTTTCTGAGTAGAAAACAAGAAAGCAATATCTTCATTTTAAAAAATGTTTTCCAATTGTTTTTCTTTGGGGGCATTAAAAGCATCAGTATGGGAATGAGATATGGAGTCTAAGATTGATAATTTGTTTACTTTTGATTGATTGATTGAATGGAGTTTAATGTAACTTTTAACAGTATTTCAGTAAGTTTGCTGCAGCTGATGCATCTAATTTTTGGTATTTCTCACACCAGTGCTAACACAATATCCTTTCGGGCCTCCAGCTGTTCATCCAACCTAGGTTTCCCATCATTTACTTTTGAGGTTCAGCATAAAAACTCTTGCAAGGAAGAAAGACATGATGGAAAATTTTGCCTCAGGAGTTGCCTTCCTATAAATTTCTATAAAGTTGATCTTTCAAGTTTTTTTTCCATTTCTTTTAATTGCTTATCTCCCTTGTCTCATTTATGAATGCACTCTTCTTTGTGTTGAGCTTATTCCATTTGCTTTATGTATCTTACTTAATCAATAAACATTAAGTGGCTCTTACTTCACTTATTTGAAAACAGATGAAAGAGCCTACGAACAAAGGGACAGCTCCCATAACTATTTCACATTTGTTTTGGATGATTGGCAATAAACATGTACTGCCCATAGATTCTGTATATAAACATTGTAAGAAAAGGTATAATTGCTTGTAATTGAAATTATAGTCACTGTGAATCATCTTATGTGCAATCCTTCCAATTTGGGTGTAGTCTAAAATTATTACATCTTCAAAATAATGCAGTAAATAAACCAGATATTACCTGTTGGACATGACAGATCTCCAGTACTCTCGAGGTCAATCTGAGCCTCTAGTGACAGACTGTCAAATCTTGCCAGGAAGAAGTCCCAGTTCAGGATGTTATGGTGGGGTAGAATATTGGCTAACAGGTGCATACAGTGTAGAATCATAGCTCTGTCACTGATAACAGCATCAAACTGGAACTCCAAACACTGACATATACACTGTAACAGAATAATGTCAAAATCTTACTTTATTTTCAAATGATTGTATTTAACAATAAAAAATGTACTAAATCTGAACTAAAACTGGGATTAACCCATTCCCTGACATTCCCTGTTTACATGCCTCAAGAAAAAAGCTTGGAAAACATTGTGGGAAATGAAGAAATTACTTGTATCAAGTAATTTCTTTTTTTTCACAATGTTTTCTATCCAATATACAAACAAGTTTCAATTTCCATCAACTTCAAATTGTCGTCTGCAGCGTCTTTCCATCTGGACCAGTCTAAAATAATGTTTTGTTGGAATGGGTTATTACTTGTTTAACCCTTTCCAACACAATCCTGCTTTTACAAGCTGAAGAAAAATACTCAAGGAAAATATTGCGAGAAAAGGAAAAATTGCTTGTAAAAAGCAATTTCTCCTTTTTTCACAATGTTTTCTACCCTATATAACACTCATTTTCAAATCTAAATATTCTTTAGAAGTACGAACCAGATGTTGTCATTTGGTAAATGGTTGAAAGGTTACTAGCCTGTACCATATTTCTGAAAAAAACACTCCCAGGTGCAATGCAAAACACAAACAGGAAGCATTTATTTTGTCCCTAATATGTTTTTTGACATCTCTATCAGACAGACATTATAACTGTTTAATTTTCTGTAATTAATTTGAGGACTGTATCCTATAAATCATTATTGAAATGTTTTTTTAGAGAAAATTAATGAAAACTGCGATAAATCTCACTAAACATCACAGGGGGGAGGCTATTTTTTTTTGGGGGGGGGGGGGGCGAGGGAGCATTTATAATGAGAAATACGAGCAATAAAGTAGACAAATGCAACCCTAGTGCCATGTGACTGATGTAGCATTAAGAAAGAACCAACAAAAGAAAGTAAAGAAAGATAGCTTCCAACAAAACTGCAGGGCCATAGAAATAACACATGCACAACTTCATATGTTTAGATGCATATAATTGCCAGTTCAGTATCTTTTAAATCAAAGGAGAATTTTGCCAGACAAATTTGTGTACGCAGATAGACAGAATATACAGACAGCCATGATGATTCTGGTTTGTTGTCATGTTATAATGAAGATTAACTTGGACATTTTAATGAAGTTTATATCACTGCTTGTGAACAAATTAAAATCTATATCTTAACGCTCTCCTGTAAAGACCCGGTATTCTACGTCTTTGATTTTATGCTAGAGAATTTTTTTTTCTTTTCCTTCAATATTTCTACCACATAGGATGGTTTCATTTCAAATTGCACCCAACTTTAATTGTGTCTGCAACCTATTTCAATTTGGACCAGTCGAAAAGTCTGGGAAAGGGTTAAGTAAGCTGAATTTTTAATTCCTTGGTACCCTAACAGCCATATGAGGAATATTGAAGTTTGCTTAATGAAAAGACCAATTCTGTTATTGCATACTCCTAGAGAGTTCAGAGAGGCAAAATTTGCTCACCTTAACAGAAGAATTTTTGATAGTTTCGAGGTACTGAATTGCTTTTTGGCTGACAGACGCATTAATGTCCTCCAAAGAACCAATCAGTAGACAGAAGATATGGGCAAATGCCGTCTTCACTGTCTTGTTCTGCATGATGGAGTCTATATCAACAAACCTTGCTAAAACTGTGGCCTTCTCAACTAGAAAAAACAAAACAGATGAATTACAGGCAACCTAAGATAAAGTAGAAGTTGCAATAAACAACCATGCAGACTAGATTTTTCTGTGTCTCCATCATATGGGTAAATAATCATAAACTTAAGTAGTTCTCTTCAACTGGAGGCTTGGAAAAGAAGTAGTGGTAGTAATGATGTGAGAAAAACTAGGAATCCATGGTAAGGTGCTCCAGCCGCCACGATAATACTAAATACTGTTAACCCATTCTCACACAATGACGCTCTCTGTCGCTTCCTAGAAAAAAAGCCTTGAAAACATTGTGGATCATTATCCACAATGTTTTTAACTATAAAAGACATAGAATTTTTAAAATTTCATCCATTCAAATCTATTGTTTGTAGTTTATTTGAATTTGGATCAGTCTAAAATTATGTTGTGTGGGAATGGTATAAAAGTGGCATTAAAGCCCATAAAAAAGATTGACCAAATAATCCTTTCTTACACTTTCAAAGGAAAAGTAAGTGCAACCTAAGAGTGACAGATATATACTTAGTATAATTTACTATTTTCATCCTTTTCAGCCATGATAAAAGTTACTTTGTAGCAATTTTTATAGAATACACTGCAACTCCTCTATAATGCTATCCGGCACAGCTGACTCCATTATTACGCGGGGTCCACTTGGCTCCCAAAATTTGGGAGGGGGAGGGGCATTTTGTTTTGCAGATGCTGAGATACAACGTTAATGCTGATTTGGCCGCAATTTTTTCATCCCGTCTTTGGCTCGCTCGAAGAAAAAGGGTTGCACATAAAAATCGATAATTACCCAAAGCCAAGAAAGTTTTTAACACCTTACGTGGACGGTCCTGGCCATTAATGCATTAGTTCAGAGGCAATTGCTTTGTTTGATTGATGACATGCGTAGTGTTTAAATTTACAAAATCGGTTTGATTGTTTGGTCTTACTGTTTGACATTGAGATGATCAATGCCTTTGGTCATTGATATTTTTTAAATCAATAGAGAATAGGCGCGCACCTCCATATCCTTCATTTACCTTGAAGGTGGTGCGATTAAAATATCAAACTGTTTCACTCTCGGGGTTCTTAATTTTCTTCAGTCCCCGGAAGGAGGTGTTCTTAAAGTAATGCGCGACCGTGAAATTAGACAAATTGACTTGAGCCTAATTTTTATTTCACTTCATAGTTTGCTGGTATCCAGAGCTTGTAGAGGATAGTGGCTTCAAGATAAAACGCAACAATGTGCTTTGAAAACAATCAGTCGTAGTTGCAATGTTTTCGCTAAAGAAAATACGTGAATTCTTATTGTAAATGTCACAATATTGGAAGATTCTCATCCGAAACGGGATAGATAATATAAATAGTTTAAAATAAAATACCTTTAATTTTCTGCATTTCTTTCAATAATCCAAATTTCAACGCCATTCTATATGATCAAAGACACGGCAAAAAGCTTGTCGACAAATTTGAAGTAAAGGTTTTTCGGGTACAGTTTATTTTATTCTGAGGGAGGAAAGGTGATCAAAGGCGTCGCTGCCAGATGTTCAGCTATTCATGGGAGAGTTGACATGTGCCAGACGCGTACCCTGTGAGAATTCTTGCTGACCGAATTTTTTACTCTTGTCATTAGGAAACCAGATTTTTCGATTATTTTGACCTTCATTTTTACGATTAAAAGTTAGCGCTACAAAGTTTAATCCAGTTTTGTATACATGCATCTGGTTGGTTTAAATTCCCGATTTGTAAATGACTAGGTTCAGATAGAGTTCTTTGTCGATTTATTGTTACGGTATTTTTAACAATGGTAAAGAAATTAGACCAAGTCCATTACCATGAAAGAGGTTCGAAGGTCGATCCACGCGACATTTTCTGAACGCTTCAGTAACCCCAGGTGTTCAACAACTCCTCGGTCTCCAAGGAGATGTCACTATGCAAGATACTTAGATTTTATCCCTTTTGTCTAAGGATGGAAATATTTACATTCGTATAAAACTAAATTCAATTAGATTAATGCTGACAACTATCATAATAATAAAACATGTCTCGGGTAAAAGTTCTAGCTCCTTAATATTGGGAGAAGGAAAACTACAATTTGTAGACCTGTAAAATTTACGGATTATTTAATCCTGATAGACCGGGAAGGTAAGGTAAGAATTTAATTCTCCCGCACACTGAATTTTGTAGGTTTCTGCTAAAATCTCGTAACTACAGTTGTTGTTCTTCATTTCCCGACTAGTAACTTGTATAGAATTAAACTTGTTACAGGAATTTTATCACAAATTATCAGGTGTTTAGTTCCGATTCCGATGGTTGAAAATTTCAGTTACGGCGGGGGGGACAGCGTTATAGCATAATAACTCCACTTTTTCTGCTGTTTCATTTCTTGGACATCCACCAACAGCGTTATAGTGGAGCTGTAGTGTATTTGGGTCTTGCAAATTTCTCTATTCAAATGACTGTAACAACCTCTTCTAAGTTTGGATAGTCTAGATAATCTTGTTGTGTAGTAAAGTGTTGAGTCATAATTCAAATCAACCTATCTAACCTGCAGCAAACCTCTCCTTCCAGTCATCTGCACTGAAGTTTTCTTCTACAATTTTCCATAACATATCAGCCCCAGTGGGCAGCGTCAAACAGTGTAACAATAGGGGTACACAAACACAGGCAACCTGGGAGAATCTGGCCTGTAGTAACTTCCATAGGCTGGAATATAAATTGAGAAATGTTAAAAATATAAGTTATGTCAATAACATGACAGCCCCATTTCTGAAAGTTATACAGTGTAAACAACTGTCATGGGCATTTTTTTCTTAATTTGGACTAGTCCAATATTTTGCAATATGGTAATGGGTTAAATCAAATTAAATAGACTGCAAGTTAACTATGAACTCCCAAAACTGGCCAGTTTAAATGAGAAGCATTTTTGATGAATTGGCAATTTTGAAGCTACTTCTTCTTTGTAACTACAATGTTTAAGTTGCCAACCAACCATTTTACTTATTTCTTATATGCTACTGACCACGAATTTTGCTAAACAACACTGTTTAATATTGAAGTGGAACCTCCTGTCTGGTCTTAGTGGGCATAGCCATTGATCTGTCAATTAGGTCAATTTGACAGCTTAGGAAAATGTTTTGGGAAAAGAAAAAATGCTTATAATAAGTAATTTCTTCATTTCACACAATATTTTCTACTCACAAAGACAAAGAAATACAGAAAATTCAACTTGAAATTGTCATCTGCAACATAATTCATTTTGGACCAGACTAAAATTTCGTTGTCTGGTCATGGGTTAGTTAGAAACAGAGTATATATTTATACAGCTTACATGATTTCCCTATGTCTGGTGAAATATTGATGGATATGCTGAAACCTCAATATGTGGTAAGATGACTAGATATGATCTCTCACTTACTTTGGAACAAGTTTTCTAGCGAGACAGAACTTCAGAAAGTCCAAATATTGGTTGACAGAATAGTTGAGACATTCTCCATGTAGAATCAAATACTTCATTGAAGACAGTAGGTAATACAGAGCATCAATATCTGTCACCGTCTCTAACTCCTAGAAAATTAAACATGTGATATGGTAAAACCCAAAGTTGATTGATTGCACACCCATTGACCTCTATTATGGCTGTTTGACTGATGAAATAAACAAAATTATTTTTAGACAAGCTGTGTTCGTGAAACACCATGACCCTGTTTCAGCCCTTTTTCAAAAATGTGACCTTGAGAAATAACCCTTGACCTTCATGCATGACCCTGATCTTACAACCCATATCACAAATATGATTCATGTATTTGCAATGGTGTTTGATTAAGAGCAGAATGTTAAGTTTTTACATTTAGTTCAAAACTTACTGACAGGTTGACAATGGTAAACTAATATGCCTCAAATCTTATCAATGCAGGGGCATAAAAATGTTGTCAGGGAAAAGAATAATTGGTTGGTCAGCAACCTTAACATCGTAACTACAGCTTGAATAAGCTGTAGTTTTGACATGCAAGTTACCAAACCACCAAAAATGTTAACCATAAATGTCAGAGTTCTAAGCTCACTTCAGGTCTATGATAATGATTTGACTGGTCAGTCAATTTTCCTATTACCATTGTTGATCAGCCAATCTTTTGCATGGAGGTACTTGACAGTCATTTTGCACAATTTTTAAGTTTTTAAAAACAAGTGATTTATACATGTTTTCCTGTAGTATTCCCTTCACTAGGTTTTGGCTGCCGAGAATGCATCCTGTAGCTTTATACTCAAATTCAGTCACATGCTAGCTTCCTAACCATCTAGCAACAAAAAGAGCTGTCCACAGACAACATAGCTTGACCTGTTGGGTGCTGTTTGAAACAGGGTTAAATGTTAAGGACATATGTTGATAGAAATGTGCCCCATAAAAATGGCTGAGATAGAAAAAAGTTTTTATAAAGGGTAAAGGGTTAAGGTCCCATTGTCTCGAATGTAAGCCCATTCCTTGATGAACACATGTGTGAAATGTGAGCCCCTACAATGGAAAATGACCAAAATAGAAACAAGAGGCCCTTAGGGCCTTATCGGTCCCCTGAGTCCAAAGAGCTCAAAAACAAATTAAAGTCCACCAGACTATGCTACATACTAAATATCAAAGCTCTAAGCCTTTCAGTTTGGGGAAGAAAAGTTTTAAATTTTCATTATATAAGCCATATGTAAAATTTGTGACGACCGGGAATGGGCTAGTTATGACCCTAGGGCTATAAATCATCTTGATAGAAGTCCACAAGACGATGCTGTATACCAAAAATCAAAGTTCTACGCCCTCCTATTTGGGAGAAGAAGATTTTTACAAATTCCACTATAAAAGCCTATGTTAAATTTGTGACGACCGGGAATGGGCTAATTTTAATCATGAGGCAATAATTTGTACAATCTTGATAGAGGTCCACAAGATGATGCTAAATACCAAAAATCAAAGTTCTAGGCCCTCCTATTTGGGAGAAGAAGATTTTTACAAATTTCACTATATAAGCCTATGTTAAATTTGTGACATCTGGGAATGGGCTTATTTTAATCCTGAGGCAATAATTTGCATAATCTTGATAGAGGTCCATCAGATGATGCTGTATACCAAATATCAAAGTTCAAGACCCTCCTGTTTGGGAGAAGAAGGTTTTTACAAATTTCACTATATAAGCCCTTTGTTAAACTTGTGACGTCCAGGAATGGGCTAATTCTGTCTCTTGGGCCATGATTTATACAATCTTGATAGAAATTCACCAGATTATGCTAAATACCAAATATAAAAGCTGTAGGCCCTCCTGTTTGGGAGAAGAAGATTTTTTGAAATTTTAACTATATAAGCCTATGAAATCCATCCAAGGGTTCTTAAGAGGAAGTCGAAAATATAAAAAGTTAATGCACGAGACACAACGCACGACGACAGACAAAACACGATCGCAATAGGTCACCATAACCTGCGGTCAGGTGACCTAAAGAGTTTTGGGTGGTCAAGGTCACAAGGTCAGGACATTGTGTCAAATGAAAGCCTATCTCCTGATGAGTGCATGTGTGAAATATGAACCCCTTAGGTTAATAAATGAAATCTTTTTAAAACAGGTTAAAGGTCATTGTCATAAGGTCAAGGTCATTGTCTCAAATGAAGGCCTAAGGTCATAAGGTCAAGGTCATTAACTCAAATGAAGGCCTATCTCATGATAAGTGCTTGTGTGAAATATGAGCCCCCTAGTATGAAAAATGTCCAAGAAAGAAAAAATAAAGTTTTTGGTTAAAGGCATTGGTAAGGGGGCTTTATAACTGGTAACAAGGTGCCAAATTGTCACAAGATACGCCCGTCATACTGCTTAATATTAACTGGGGGTTTGAATAGAACTGATGTTATTTTAAATGAATATTTTTTGTCAAACAAAGTATGAAAAACAACAAAGGGCAATAACTCAAAATTACGCTAGGTAGAGTTATGGTTCTTGTACACTGCACTTCCACTTGGTGAGCTCTATCCATCCATGAAGTTTCATGATTCTAGCTATTATACATTTAGAGATATACTCCGGACAAGATTCAAGTATGAAAAACAACAAAGGGCAATAACTCAAAATATGCACTAGGTAGAGTTATGGTTCTTGTACACTGCACTCCCACTTGGTGAGCTCTATCCATCCATGAAATTTCATGATTCTAGCTATTATACTTTTAGAGACATACTCCATACAAGATTCGAGTATGATAAACAACAAAGGGCAATATCTCAAAAAATAGGCTAGGTAAAGTTATGGTTCTTGTACACTGCACAACCCCATGGTGAGATCTATACACCCATGAAGTTTCATGATCCTAGCTATAATACTTTTAGAGATATACTCCAGACAAGATTCAAGTATGAAAAACAACAAAGGACAATAACTCAAAAAATAGGCTAGGTAAAGTTATGGTTCTTGTACACTGCACATCCACTTGGTGAGCTCTATCCATCCATGAAATTTCATGATTCTAGCTATTATACTTTTAGAGATATACTCCAAACAAGATTCAAGTATGAAAAACAACAAAGGGCAATAACTCAAAAAATAGGCCAGGTAGAGTTATGGTTTTTGTACACTGCACTCCCTCTTGGTGAGATCTATCCATCCAATTAATTTCATGATTCTAGCTATTATACTTTTAGAGATATACTCTGGACAAGATTCAAGTATGAAAATCAACAAAGGGCAATAACACAAAAAATAGGCCAGGTAGAGTTATGGTTCTTGTGCACTGCACTCCCCCTTAATGAGATCTGTACACCCATGAAGTTTCGTAATCCTAGCTATTTTACTTTTAGAGATATACTCCGGACAAGATTCAAGTATGAAAAACAACAAAGGGCAATTACTCAAAAAATAGGCCAGGTAGAGTTATGGTTCTTGTGCACTGCACTCCCCCTTGGTGAGATCTATACATCCATGAAATTTCATGATTCTAGATATTATACTTTTAGAGATATACTCCGGACAAGATTCAAGTATGAAAAACAACAAAGGGCAATAACTCAAAAAATAGGCCAGGTAGAGTTATGGTTCTTGTGCACTGCACTCCCCCTTGGTGAGATCTATACACCCATGAAGTTTCATGATCCTAGCTATAATACTTTTAGAGATATACTCCGGACAAGATTCAAGTATGAAAAACAACAAAGGGCAATAACTCAAAAAATAGGCCAGGTAGAGTTATGGTTCTTGTGCACTGCACTCCCCCTTGGTGAGATCTATACACCCATAAAGTTTCATGATACTAGCTATAATACTTTTAGAGATATACTCTGGACAAGATTCAAGTATGAAAAACAACAAAGGGCAATAACTCAAAAAATAGGCCAGGTAGAGTTATGGTTCTTGTGCACTGCACTCCCCCTTGGTGAGATCTATGCATCCATAAAGTTTCATGATCCTAGCTATAATACTTTTAGAGATAAACTCCAGACAAGATTCAAGTATGAAAAACAACAAAGGGCAATAACTCAAAAAATAGGTTTGTTTGTTTGTTTGAATGGGGTTTTACGCCGCTTTCAACAATCTTTCAGTTATATCGCGGCGGCTTGAGCACCTAACAATGGAATCCTGGTATTTCTCACACCAGTACTACCATTACATCCTTTCCTAGCCTCCAGCTGCTATCCCACATAGGTCTACAATTATCGACCCATTGGTGAGAGACAAATAGTCGGAAAGGATGAGTGCCGCCGTCGGGAATCGAACCCGGGACCTCTAGATTGAAAGTTTGACGCGCTACCAACTTCAAAAAATAGGCCAGGTAGAGTTATGGTTCTTGTGCACTGCACTCCGTATTGATGAGAAGAATATAACTGCCAAGATTAAAGTCAATCGGACTTAGGGTGACAGAGTTATGCTTCGGACAAAGAAGTGGACACCACCCGGACGCTCGGACGACCGGACGCCCGGACATCACGGGTGATTCCATAATACGTCCCGTCTTCGACGGGCGTATAAAAAGTCACGGTGTCAAGGTCACAGTGTCAGGGACATTGTCTAAAATGAAAGCCTATCTCCTGATGAGTGCAAAATAAGAGGCCCTAGCACTAGTCATTATTGAGATATAAAAACTTTAACCAATGGGGGCTCAATGACAATAGCTCTTCCTGAGACATTTGTCAGGGGAGCTAAAAAGGTCAAGAGTATCTCTTTAGATAAAGTACATAGAGGATATGTAGTTAATTGTTATGAAATACCAAATGTATAACCAAGTCATCTACAAGAATGAAAATAAGGCTTTACTGAGTTTGATAAATTAGATATCTTAAGAACTGGAATTTGATATCAAATCAATAAAATTACCCAAAATTTTGTGATTTATCAAAGAAATGTTGGTCTATTACCCTTTTTCTTACAATCCCTGATTTTATGTCCCTGTGACATTATATCTAAAAATTTTGTGGAAAAAGAAACAATTGCTTGTAACAAGCATTTTTTCCTTTTCCAACGATTTCTTCTAATATGTAGTAACATTGGTTACTTTTTGAATTGTACACACTTTATAATGTTGTCCGCTACCTCTTTGAATTAGAACCAGTCAAAAATTTTGCAAAGCAGTAAAGGGTTAAAGATATGAATCATATTGTTAAATGACAAAAACAGAAACAGTATGACTTCATTTTGTTCAGGAAATATATATATACATATATTGAACAAGTTAATGTCTCTACCATTGCATAGGACGCATTACACAGTTAAATCCTTTTGGTATCATTTAATGTATGATATCATGATTGAGATGAAAGCTTTTAAGATGATGCTATAAAACTTGCCCCTGACTACGGTTTACAAGTGCCAGCTTATCTGGTAAACTGGACCTGTAACTTGGCAAGATTATATAAACGACAGATTCCTACCTAAGAATCTGAGCTTTGGCACAAAACACAAAAGAAATGTGTGAATTAAATTTGTTCAAGCTCAAGAGACTTATGCAGAAAAACTGTCAATACTTCACAAGATATTAAATGAAATGCACCAAATAAGATCATTGTAATTAAGAGATTCATTTGAATAACATGAGTTCTTTTAAAATAGTCAAAATTGAGAGGAGACATAAACTTTAAGTTCAGAAATAAAATTCCTTTTCTGACAGTAAACAAAGAAGGAAAAGGAGAAATACTTGTTACAAAAAAATGTATAAGAAATGATTAAAAAAACAATTCCAACTTACCTGTAATAATGCATTGAATAGTTGTAGATAGATTGGCATCTGTGAGGTATCAAATGCTATATCTTGAATCTCAGGTGTTCCTACTTCTTTTCTACTATCTCCACCTAGAAACATTTAAATGAAAGATAAATCATTTATGTACAACATTTTATTAGGTGGAAAAATATGACAAAAATTATCTTAACTCTTGACAGTAAATGTGATTGATATACAGTCAAATCTGTGTTAGCGGCCAACTATGCACAGCGGCCAATCTGCCGACAGCGGCCACTCGAGTTCCCCCTTTATCATATTATCGTAATGTACAAGATATAAACAATTAATTATCGACTTAATCCCGTGTTGTTGATTAATTGACATGTAATTAGCCATTTATATTTATTATGTCATTTTGATCTATTTGAGTGATGATTATTGATCAGAGGAGACGGAACTTTTTAATTTGTCGGGTCTCTTTAAATAAAATGAACTTGAGCATTATAGGTTGTTTACACATTTAGCAAACCGATTTCTTGAGGTCTTTAAAATGAATGAAAACTTGCTTTTGCTGTTAAATCTTGCTATTATGTCGCTCTCTAAACGTAAGTTCCTCTCTCTAGAGGATCGTGTGAAAGTGGTGCGTATGCTTGACTCTGAACGTTCTTCTAGGATTATTGCTAGTGAGTTTGGTGTAGGTCGTACCCAGTTCCAAAATGTTGCTAAACGTAAACGAGAATTTCTCAGGATATTTTCACTTCTGTCACAATATTTTCTATCTTAAATGGTACAAATGGTACAAAGTGCCTTTTCTTTTTTTAAAAGAGACTTAAAATGGAAGTTTAGAACTTCTTAGAAATTTGAGTAGTCTAAAGTTTTGTGATCTGTTAATGAGCTAACCCAAAATGGTATGACAAAATGGCCGCCTTATGGATACTGTGAACAGCAGCCAATCTGTGTACAGCAGCCAATTTGGCCCTCTCCCTTGACCGGCTGCTGTACACAGATTCGACTGTATGTTTCTTCATAAATAACATTAATAATATCAGTTAAAAACTAATCAGCACCTGAAGAACTTACTGAACTAGTGTCTTTTATTTTTATGTAAATACAAAATACACTGTACAACACTTTGAATGAAAGTATGCAGAGGCTAACATGAGGTATGATTCAAATATGACAAAATAGCAGAAATTTCACTTTAGCACTTATTTAATCCATTACAACACAACAAAATCTTACATGGTCCAGCATGAAAGAGGCAGATTATTATTTCAGGTTGGTTGAATTTTAAGAATTCCTTGTGTTTCAGGATAGAGAAGACTGTTGATGTAGAAGAAATTGCTTATAACAAGCAATTTCTACAATGATAACAATGTTTTCCAATGGTTTTTTCTTGACGGCCCTAGGATATTGTGGGAATGGGTCAAAACTGCTGTAGTAATGTAATTGATAGTACCTCCAATTTCTTTCCCACCTCCTGACACAGACATCTGTAACTCCTCTACCTTTGGAAGATCCCTACTGGGGATCTTTACAGGATCTCTGGGGCTGAACTGCTGCATGACTTGATTAGCAAGTTGGTGCCAGAGAGAGACGTTTTGACAGAACTGACAGTTGACCGTCTCCTCCATCTCGACACAGCTGTGGGTACCATCCCACGGCTTACTCAACATTACTAGCAATAAAGTCATCAGTTCCTTACTGGTCTCATTGTAAATACCCAGATGTCTGGGGCTATCCTGGAGCTCAAGCTGGAAGGAATACAACACTTCAAACAATTAATTGACCTTCGAATGTGCAAATACCTCAAACACTTTTTTCTATAAAGATATGAAAAAGGACATATATAAATGTTGTTAAAACTATCTAAAGTCCATACATATTGTCATGTTTTTTGAGAGGAATTATTCCAGAGTTCCATTGTTTTGTAAATTTCACATATAACAGTTTCATTACTCTCTTTTTTATGTCCATTCTTACATTAACTACATCAAATTTTGCACTTTTCAACAAAAGTATTTAACAATGAAATAATGTAATTGAATCCTAGGAATCTAAAAAACTAATTACCTTCATAGATTCATTCTGAATGAAAACATAAAATCCCTTCATTTCTTAAAGTTTTGATTAACACATAACTAGCTGACAAAGTTTTGGACTGGTCAAATTTCAAAGAAGTAGCAGATAATGATTTACAGTTTATGAAATTTTGAAAGTCTGTGTTTATTAAGGTAAAAAAACATTGAGTAACAAGTTATTTATTCATTTTCCACAGTGTTTTCAGTGCTTCTTTTCTATAAAAGCAAGATTGTGTCAGAATGGTTTAACACTTCCCTGCACGATCCCTTGTTTTTACATCCCTGTGATTTTACACTTGAGAAAATATTGTGGAAAAAGAAGAAATTTTGCTTGTAACAAGCAATTTCTTATTTTTTCAAAATATTGTCCAATCTATAATTGTCATTTTCCTTTTAAAAAAAATGAAGGTTTTCCAGGCCATTTAAAGAATTTCTTTGGAAAACGAGTAAATGACATGTATTTTCTTTTATTTTTCCCAACCCTGTTTTCTGTATTATACCTTGTTTTCAATATTCAACTTACATTGTAATCTAAAATAAAATTTAAACTAGAATTTTTTCATAGTTCATAGTTTACAAAAAAGTTAAAATGAAGACAAATGATACCAAACCTGTTTTAGACAGAGGTCTAACATCATGATATAACATGGTAATATAATCTCAGTTTCTCTGTTGTAGATCTCAAAACTCTCCACTCCCACTGGGTTTTCCTTATCTGGACTCAAAGGGGGCGGGATCTCTGCAGTGGGGGAGGTCCTTGTGAAGTTATTGGCATCTGGTACACCCTCTGTGTCTTCTATCTCGATCATCTGTAGGTGGCTGATTCCAACTTTAAACATGGCAAAAATTGTTGGGAGAGGAATTCTAACTTCCAAACTTGATAAAATCTGAAAAAAAGTCATTGGAAACAAAAGAGCATTATTTCAATCAAAACCTTTAAATTTTCATTGTTTTACAGGAGGAAAGATAAGAAGGTAGCAATTTTGAAATGAAGGGAAGTTGTGATTTTCACCTTATTATACCTTCCGCTTTGAACAGAAACTGTGGGTGTATTGTTTCCCGCAATAATATTGCTTCATCAAAACATACCAATCAAAGAATGTTAGAATTAATAGAGAAGGCTAGCTATTGCAGCCATTTATACTCTACCTGAAAGTTTTAATCTATGAACTAAAGCTGTTGTGAAAATCTCTAATGAATGCTGCTTACAGTCCTGTTTTATGGTACACAAGAGATTCATACCTGTAACCACTGTAAAGCTTGTTCCTGAACATAAGCACTGCAGTCTTCAAATCTTTCTTCTACAAAATGGTACATCTTGTCTAGCATAAAAGGAGGAGGGGGCATGTCTATATCAAATGCTTTACTGAAATAGCAAAACAAACACTCTGTAAATGTCCAATATGAATGATAGATCTTTTGCTGACATCCCCGAGTGTCAAGCTATATTCAAAATGATTAATGCATTTTTACCATTTGACCCAAAAAGAATCTGTATAAGTTTGATTATTCTTCAATACTGGATACTGCAAACTTTATTATTAGAATTTTGAAGAAAATATTTAATTAGGCTTTCATAGTATTGTGCCAAGGAAGCTCTGGAACACTACCTTACATTGTAATTTTACTTTCAATGTCTTGTCATAAAGAAAGAATAATGCTGGTACCTGAGTAAAACTTTGAGTAGATGTAAATCTTCAGAGGGAACCTCGGTTCTAATGGCCTCCATCCAGTATGGAATTACATAGTCCCATATCTAAAATAGAAAACATTATTAGAGTTATTGTATATTACTGAAAGCCTGGAACGGTTTTGAAGAAAGCTCATCAAGCTAGTAAGATAGCTTACTGTTTTATTCAACAATTTAGAGTAATCAAGTTGTTTTCTAGTTCTTTCATGGCTAGGGTCTGGGCAGAAAATAGGTTGAACCAAGAAGTACTTTTGATATCATTGAGATCATTCTTTAAAACACAATCCCTCAAAGCCCCTTCCCTCCCAACAAAATTTTAGACTGATCCGAATTCAAAGACATTGCATATGACATTTTTTAACTAATGAAATCCAAAATTCCTTGTCTTTTCAGATAGGAAACATTGTCGATAATGAAGAAATTACTTTTTTAAAGCAATTTCTTTATCATCTGCAATTTTTTTTGTAGCTATGATCTTGAGGTGTGTAAAGAAGCAGGATTGTGTGGGAATGGGTTAATTTAACAGTTTAACATTTGGAGGTGTAGAAATTGCTTTTATGAGTGAAATCTGAATTTTCTACAATTTTTTCTTCTCAGAAAGATGGATATATTTGTCTGCAACTTCTTTAGGTTTAGACTTGCCTAAAATTTTACAGTGTGGCAATGGGTTAACCCATTACAACTTGAAAACATTTCAGACTGGTTCAAATTGAAGAAGGTAGAAGGTTAAGTGCATTAATGGCAGGCATACAGTCAGAGCCAAAAAAGCTGGAATAATCAAAGCTTGTCAAATGAGAAAGCATCCCACATCTAGAACAAATTAACATCACAAGGCAAAAATAGTATTGGATGCTAAATATAAGTTAATAGATTCTTTTTGAATACATTTCAAATTTGAATTCAAGACTCACTGAAAGTATTTCTTATTTTAAAAAGCTTGTTTCACTAATGAAAATGTTACCTGAAAAGTGATGATATCATATGGTACCAGGCATAGAAAGCAATTTAGTCCTTCCTTTATCTGAGTTGTTCTTGTGGCAAGTGTGTCCCTGTAAATCATATCATAACAGACTACTATTAATCAAAGCTTGTCATTGAATGTGACTTGATACCCCTTCAGGCCCTTTCATAGTAATAAGGCACCTGTTTCTTTTAAAATCTCTGTTATAAGGAAGATGGGCAAGTTGACTCTTTAAAATTGGGAAACTTCAAAATATGATCAACATATCCAAAGCTTTTAAGTAATCATAATAAGAGCACCACATGTTGGTGCTGGTTGCTCCATTTTTTGGCACTGAACCCTGAAACTCAACTGTCGAGTGTCGGATAGAAAAGAAAAATCTTTGTTTGCAAAGGGGGATAATTTGTACGAAATTAAATACATGTTGTTTTGATAGTGAACATATATTCTGAGTTTTAGATCAAACCTCTCATAAAAAGAGAGATGTCACAAAATATTAATGTTCTTGCACGCATACCATGATGACAATGATGAAGAGGCCAAGGCTATGGTAATTCCTCAAGTTTCTCTGAAAAATTGACAAGCTAAAAATGCATTTAGAGCTAACTCCCTTTATAGCAGAGATTGCTCTCTCGATAGTTAATATATATTCAAAGTATTTATTGATTACATTCCTTTAACCCATTACCACACATTGGCACATTCTCAAACCCTGAAGAAATATATATGAAAAACTTTGTTGCACTTTTCTCACAGTGTTTTCTACCCTATTTGGCACTTTTTCCCAACTTTCATTGAAATATCATCTGCAACTTCTCTCAATTTGCACAAGTCTGAAATTCCATTGTTTGGGAATGCGTTAATCTTATATATAATAACAGCAACATTATTTGATGTTTTTAATTCTTGTCATGCTGAATTAAACCCTTGTTCAGAATTGCATTCAAATCAAAGGGCTGAAAGAGTATGAAGAACTAGTTTTTATTTCAAAAACTAATTTCAAAAACAATTCTTGCTTCAATCTGACAAACAGGTGGTATAGACTAAGATCAGACTGCACTTATGTGCAGGCTGTTCTTTGTCTATACCTCCTGCAAAAACAGGAATATTCCGGGTTCGGCATGAGAAGGGTTAATGTTTTAGGTTTGTGCACAACAGCCATAAAGGCAATGATGAAAACATGAATGATGATAAGGCTTTAACAACTAGAAATTGTCTCAGAGCGGATTAATACCCCCCCCCCCCTCCAACAGCACTTGTCCATTTATACAAGTGCTATCCGCCAAAGGGCTGTAACAAAAAATTGACTTTTTAAATATAGGGCCATAAATCAGTAAAAAATAAATGGACCATAACCAAAATATAATATCTACATGTCTGACTTACACTGAGACTTTCTGTGAAATTTGATTCAAATCCGTCCAATGGTTGCTGAGAAATTGAGCGGACACAATTTTCACCAAAGGGCCATAACTCTGTCAAAAATCAATGGACCGTAACCAAAACAAAATATGGACATCTGCTTGATACTGATTATATCAGTGAAGTTTGAGTAGAATCCATGCAATAGTTGCCGAGAAATTGTGCGGAAACAAAAAAGCTACAGATAGACAGACAGACTGACAAGCTGAGTCCTATGTACCCCTAAAACTATGAATAATAACTCTGGTTTCTTTCAAAAGTAGCCAAGCTTATGAATATCTATGTTCAAGGTAGGATCATTTTAAATCAAGTGCAACTGGCATGTTATAATTGTTTCTTGCTAATTATCATCATGTAATCCACATATGTATAATTTTTCAATAAAATCAAAACCACTGCAGAAGACAAACTAGACACCATCAATGACCGTGATCAATACCCCCAAATGGCTCCTTATTGCAGTAAAAACATTTTGTCATTGGAAAAAAGCTTTCAACAAAAGAGTTTTACTCTAAGAAAAGTAAATGAGCCATAACCAAATGCATATCTTTGCTTGTCACTAGGTGCACATGCCAAATTCTAATTCATTTCATTTAGCAATTAAGACGAAAATGGCTAAAGGGCAACACTTGTGTAAAGTTATATGGTCTTGATTTGGTTAACTCATTCCCACTCAATGACGCTTTCTAGACGACCCTTAGAAAAAAAGCTTTGGAGAACTTGGTGGAAAATGAAGAAATTGCTTGTGAAAAGCAATTTCTTCATTTTCCACATTGTTTTCTACCCCAGAAGGAAAAAAAATAAAAAATTTCATAAGCTTAATATTGTCATCTGCAACTCTTTTCAATTTGGACAGGCCTAAAATCTTGCCATCTGGTTATGGGTTAATTCAGGAGTTAGAGCCTAATGAAGGGAAAGGGATCAACAGACAGATATGGTGAAACTGATATGCCCCCCTTGTTTGTAAGAAGGGGAATAGAAAAATGATCAACATACCAAAACCCTCCAACTCTAGCATATTCTACTGGATGGGGTAATAAACAGGAAACAACAACTTCAAAATGGGACTTGTTCACTTCTTTCAACCATTTGCATATATACTGAAAATAAATTGGAATAAAGTAAAAATATGCTTCTGGTGGCATTAGAAGTTGGTGTACTAAACGCCTTGTCAGGTAATTTCTTCTTTTTTCCCACTATGTTTCCTACATAGAAAGACAAAATTTCAAAACTTCATCTTGAAACTTTAAAACTTCATCTGTAACCAGTCTAAAATTTTGTAATGGGTAAAATTTCACTTGCTTACTCAAAGAATACAAGGGTTGACTAGCTTAAATTCTTATCACTGGTAAAGAGATAATACTGTACACTTATTATAATAAAAAAATACCATTCTACAGGTAAGTTAGAAAAGAAAAACATCTCAAACTGTCACTAATCACCCAAACTTGTCAACTCTGTTGATGTTAAACTTAATCCCTCAAAATCTGCCTTTTAGACACACCATTATTAAATAGGCTTTGGAAGATTTTTATGGAAAATGAAGAAAGTACTTGTAACAAGAGCCATGTCGGACATAGCCATCCCCCTCTTGATAGTAGACTAGAGCCAGGTAGATTTTGGCTTCTAGCGCACTGCATTTCTTCTCAATGAGTTTGATAATAAGTATTATACTTTCAGAGATATGCTCCGGACAAAATCTCAGTCTTTAAAACAACAAAGGGCAATAACTCCAAAATTATGCAAGCAAGAGTTGTGGTTCTTGTGCACTGCACTTTAGGAGATATGCTCCGGACAAGATAAGTAATGGAATGACGGATGGAGAACATTACTATATTCCCTTCACTAAAACTGCGGGGGGATAACAACCAATTCTCCATTAACCACAATGTTTTCTGTCCCAAAAGACAAGGATTTTTAAAGTTTAACCTAGTTGGAATTGTTGTCTGCAACTTCTTTCAATTTGTACCAGACTAAAATTTTCTCGTGATAACCAATTCCAACACATGGACCCATTCAGATGCCCCTAAAAACAATTGGGGAAACATTGTGTCAAATGAAGAAATTGCTGGTAACAAATAATTTCCTCATTTTACACAATATTTTCTACCAAAAAAGTAAAACAAATCTAAAATTTTATTTACTTGAAATTGCTGTCTGCAACTCCTTTCAATTTTGAACAGTCTAATAGTGTCAAGTCAATTCCTTTAACAAGAAGGCCAGTGGCCCTGGCGCTCACCTGAGATAAGGCTCTTTTTTTCTTCAAGGCCTAATACAAACTGGGTCAGGAGAAAACCTCCTTTAGCATTTAACTAAAATCAACAAGCCAAATTTGGTTTAAATTGGCCAAATAGTTTTAGCCTAGTCACCCTGTGGCTCTAAAATGCTATCAATTTTGAAAGAGGTCAATGTACTGATGCTTCATGCAAAATTCAAGATTCTTCAGCTTCTTGGTCAGGAGATGGTTTTTTGGGGTTTTTTTTCATTTTCTTTTTCAATTTTACTCTTGTTGTCATAGCAACCAGAGTTTTCAACTGATCAAATTCTTTGGTTGAAATCAGCCCAGTGGTTTGGGAGGAGATGTCGTTTTAAAAATCCTTCTATATAAGCCCGATCCCCCCCCCCCCCCTAACCCCTGGGGGCCTGAGGTTGGTGATTTGAGTAATTCTGAAAGCGGTCAATGTACTGATGCTTCATGCAAAATATCAAGGCTCTACACCTTCTGGATCAGGAGGAGATAATTTTGAAAATTTCAATTAAAATTTCAGTTTTGTTGCCATGACAACCAAAGCTTTAAGCAATTTTCATATGGTATCACCCAAGGAACATTCCTGCCAAATTTGGTTGAAATCAGCCCAGTGGTCTGGGAGGAGATGTTGTTTTAAAAATCCTGCTTTATTTCTATATAAGTCCCACCCAACCCTTGGGCTCTGCCCCTAGGTACCCAAGGGTGATGATTTTAGCAATTCTGAAAGAGGTCATTGCTCTGATGCTTCATGCAAAATATAAAGGCTCTACGTGTTCAAGGTCAGGAGGGGAAAATTTTGAAAGTTTACATTAAAATTTCAGTTTTGTTGCCATGACAACCAGAGTTTTTAATGGATTTCAATTCTAGCAATTTTTAAAGTTCACCACCAAAGGAACATTCCGGCCAAATTAAGTTGTAATCTGCACAGCAGTTTTGGAGGAGATGTCATTGTAAGATTGTTGACTGACGACGCAAGACGCAGGACAATCAAATTACCTCACCATGAGCACTTTGTGCTCAGGTGAGCTAAAAATGTTTATAAATAAAAGAAATATAACCTTTTAACAGTTACTAAATCACAAAAAATAAAAGAAATCAAGAAATAATCTGGTCTAATTATCCTATTACCAGACAACAAAACCTGCCACTGGTCAAAATTTAAAGACTTTTCAGATGACAATTTTTAGAGTTAGAAAACATTGAGGATAATGAAGAAAATATCTTCATATTCCACAATGATTTCTGAAGCTTATTCATTTGGGGCGTAAAAAGTAGAATTGTGTGGGAATGGGTATGAAGAATAATCACTGATACTTACCTCTGGTTTAAGCCTCTCTAATGCACTTCCTACATTGTCTGTAATGATAGAAGCAAGAAATTCTGAAGGAAAAGTACAAAACTGAGAGTAGATGAAATAAACTCAAGGTTCTGACATCATTGTGACAAACTTTTCGAGTCAAACAGATATCTCAAGGGTAAATTGCATCATAATAACCCATCCAACAAACAAACCTTAAAAAATAAGAGGACAATGTTGTAATGGATCACTTACCTGAAAAACAGTCTAAAAAATTGAATTAGCAACCAGAATAATAACCACTGTGCCTGGTTGGAGCCCAAATGGAACCGCAACATTATTATGTAAAAACTTTTTGTTGATGGCAAATGCACATGCATAATAGAAATCTAAGATTAATTGTTAGTCAAGAAAAGATTTTTGAAGATTTCTTTTCTTGTCTCTTAGTTAACCCTTTCCTGTTCAATACCTGGTTTTTACTTCCCTGTGAAATTACAAATGGGAAAACAATGTAGAAAAAGAACAAATTGCTTGTAACAAACAATTGCTTCTTTTTCCACAATATTTTCTATCTTACTGAATGGTTATTTTCCAAATTAAATTTACTTTTAGTTTTCTTATTTAAAACCATTGAATTTGCACAGGTCTAGAACTTTTCATCCAGGAGAGAGTTGAATATGGTATCTCTAGCTAGCTAGCTAGAGCCCAAATGGGAGACCAGAGGCATTCTTCTAAAAAAAATGTAGAGTATGGAGCCAAATGCAAAATATCAAAACACAATGCTTAACCATTCATAAGGAGAAGATTTCCAACAATCCAACTTTTTTCCAAATGACACATGTTCCCATGACTGAGAACAATTGTGAAAAGTTATATTGAAATCCTTCTATGCTCTGGAAATGCTTAATTTTAACTTTCAACCTTGAAATGTGACATTTACCTTAGAGCTATCTGAAGATATGTTTCAAATTGCACATATACTCATGCTATAGAATAATTGTGTAAAGTTATTTCAAAATCTATTCATAACTGAAGGAGATATACTCTGAAATGCTTGATTTTAATGTTTGACCTTGAGCCATGACTTTGCCCTTGGAGCTGTCTGATTTTTTTTCTAATGGTACATCTATTCATAATAGAGAACAATTGTGCCAGTTGAAATCCCTCTATAATTGAAGGACATATGCTCTGGACATGCTTAATTTTAACTTTCAATCTTGAGATGTGAGCTTGACCTTAAAGCTCTCTGAAGATTTGTTGCATATCTATTCATGATTCATGTTAGGAAATATTTTTTGTAAAGTTATTTCAAAATCCATCCATAATTGAAGGAGATATACTGTAAACAAGGTCTATTTTGACCTTTGACCTTGAACTGTGCCCTTGACCTCAGAGCTATCCAAAAACTGGGAAAAGTAACTAGGGGCAATATCATAAGGAAATCAGATGTGAAGTTTCATCCTATTTTGCAATTGTGTGGAGATACTGGGTGGATGGATGGACGGACAGACAGAAAGACAAAGCTGTGGCTATATGTTTGCCTTTTGGGGAGCATTAAAAGATTTTCAAAGATTTACTGAAATTTCCAATTCTAAATGCCATTGCAGCCATAGATTTGTTTAAGAATAAAATTCATTTTTTTAAATTTTGTAGATCTTCATCTAGTGAACATTTCCATCAATTTTCAGCTTGCTAAGTTTACTGTTTAGGAGGAGAAGATTAAAAACAAGAGGGCCATAATGGCCCTTAACTGCTCTCCTGAGTTGAATGTCTCTATTTTTTTTTATTCAATTTCATTGATGAGAGTACATACAAGGTTTTTCTAAGGTTTTATTAAATGACCTAGTTTTTGACCCAAGCTGACCCAGTTATGAACTTGTCTGAGACTTCAAGACAATCATTCTGATCAAATTTTAGGTTGATCGGACAAAAATGTGGCCTAGGGAGTGGATACAAGCCTTTTCTAAGATTTGACCAAGTGACCTTGTTTTTGATCCCAGTTGACCAAATTTGGAACATGTCAGAGATTTCATCAAGACAATTATTCTGATCAATTTTCAGGTTGATTGGGAAAAAATGTGGCCTCTAGAGTGCATACAAGGTTTTTCTATGATTTGACCCTATGACCTAGTTTTTGACTCCAGTTGACCCAGTTTTAAACTCATATTAGATTTCACTAGGACAATCATTCTAACCCAATTTCAGGTTGATTGGGGTAAAATTGTGGCCCCTAGAGTGCATTCATGGTTTCTCTAAGATTTGACCCCATGACCTAGTTTTTGACCCCAGTTGACCTAATTTCGAGCTTGATCAAAATTTTATCATTCTGACCAATATGGGCAAAAAATGTGGCCTCTAGAGTGCATAAAATGTTTTTTTAAGATTTGACCCTGCGACCTTGTTCTTTAGCCCAGTTTCGAACTAGAACAAGATTTCACCGAGACAATCATTCTGACCAAATTTCAGGTTGATTGGGCAAAAAATGTGGCCTCAAGAGTGCATACAAGGTTCCTCTAAGATTTGACCCCATGACCTAGTTTTTGACCCCAGTTGACCCAATTTGATACTTGTTTGAGATTTCATCAAGACAATCATTCTGACCCAATTTCAGGTTGATTGGGCAAAAAATGAGACCTCTAGAGTGCATACAAGGTGAATGTTGATGATGCACAATGCACGACGGATATCCACCTAACCACAAAAGCTCACCTTAAGCACTTCATGCCCAGGTGAGATAAAAATTTACCAACAGACAGACTTTCTAAATTTTGGTTAATGCGTATTTTTTCCTTGGATGTTTTTGACATTTTTAGCCCCCTAATTCTATGATTCAATTGTCATAAAATCCCATATTGTCAACCTGGATGGAATAAACCTCATAATTCATATCTAGACACACACACCAAACCATATTGGTCAATTTTCAGTGTGAGATAGACAGACAGATGATGGACAATGACCTTTTTGATAGCTCATCTTGCACTTTGTGCTCAGTGAGATTCAAACCAAAGTCCTGGGTCAAACGAAACCCTTTAACCCATTCAAACAAGATCCCTCCTTTATAAAAGTCAGGGTAGGTGAGCTGTAGCATCAAATTGTTAAAAGAACATTCCTAAATCAAATGTAAATTAAACATACCATCAGGTAGGTAGGCTGTAGCATCAAACCATTGAAATAACATTCCTAATAATCTTCCCAAAATCTCCTGTAAAAGTACAGAAACAATAAATAGATAGACCACTGGTCACACCCACTGATCGTTGACATGCCAGTTCAACTGAGGTATCCAGTAATAAACATTATTTTCTAAGATGATTGGTCCAGGACATAAATTTAAAGGCAAATTGCTAGTTGGCGAGCTTAACATCATAACTTAGCTAGAATAAGTTGAAGTTTCAATTCAATTGCAAATGCAACAAAAATGCTGATCTTAGATGTCTATTTCAAAGTACAAAAAAGAATTTAATTGATAAATTGTTTGGGGGTTTTACAGTGGCGATCTTTAAAAAATATATATATATATATTTCTAGTTTACTAGTTTTAAAGAGTATTTCCTAAACCTGAGGGGTATGAATTTCTAATTTTGAAGATAAACTCCAATAGTTAACCCATTCCCAAATGAGAAGATTTTAGACTGGTCCAAATTGGAAGAAGATGCAGACGGAAATTTCAAGTTGATGGAATTTTTCAAATCTTTGTCTTTAGGGGTAGAAAACATGGTGGATAATGAAGAAATTGCTAGTAACAAACAATTTCTTCATTATCCACAATGTTTTCAAAAGATTTTATATTTAGGGGCTTTTAAAAGTGTCACTGAGTGGAAATGGGTTAAAGTAGTTAGAATACACATCCAAAGCATGTAACGATGGAACAATGGGGTATGTATGCACTCAATCACAGAACCATTTTACTTTGCTTCAAGCAGAAAATATACTAACAATAGGAATATCCTCTTTTGGTGCACAGAGTTCCACCAGTAACCAGATACCATATCTACTCAACATCTTCCTTTCTCCTGCCTCCTCTACCTCAAATAAATCTTCGTCATCACCATGACGATGTCGTAACTCCTCCCCCATCTCAACTGTACGTTTTGATTCCAGAGGCTGAGCTTCCTTCAGTAACCTGTAATATAAACAAGCACAAGTCTAAAAGAACGTGCCTGATACCTTGATGAACTTTCTTTTTTAATGCAAACACTTTTATCAAATCCCACACAATCCCACCTTTTTACACCCCTCAGGAACAAAGCTTAAGAAAACATTGTGGAAAATGAAGAAATTGCTTTCAAATCACTTTAAACAACTGCTCTACTAATGAACAATATTAAAGTGATTAAAAATGAGTACTCCTTTCGATCTCTTTTGTTCAACTTATGCAACAGTTGCATCCATCTTGTAATAATTTATATCATGAAAACTTGTTTACATTTCTTCAATACTCTGCTGCCAGACATGAGTTTTATCGGTTCTCATTTCTATAATTGTAATTGAGGAATCACAGATGTCAATCAAAGAATCAATCAACCAATAAAATCTCTTGCCTAGACCGGATATGAACTGTAATTCAAACATTTGCTAACATTTATCTGAAGTATTTTTGTTGGTTTAGTTATTTAAACACCATAACTACGGCTTGAATAAGATGTTTAGGTGGCCAACCATTTTATTTTTGTTAACTGTTACTGGCATCAAATGTTGCAAAACAAGAGGGCCGTTGGCCCTGGGGCGTTCACCTGAGAATGAGGCTCTTTTTCTTTCAACAGACTAATTTCATGTTAAGGTTAGGATTATGAAACAAGTGGGCCACAATTACATATAAAGACTATGAACCTGGGAATCCAAAAGTCTAAACTACAAATTACAAGGCTTTAGTGCTGATTTGAAAGAAGGAAAAAACTTTTTCCATGGGTTATAATTTCAGAAATAAGAAAGAAGTCAGTGAACTGATGTTTCATGCCTATACCCCCCCCCCCCTGGAACCGCCCCTGAAGACGCAAGGATCATGATTTTAGCTATTTTGTAAGAAATCAATATACTGATGCTTCATGCAAAATATCAAGGCTCTACGCCTTCTGGGTCAGGAGGAGAAGATTCTTAAAGAATATTTTGAAATTTCACTTTTGTTGCCATGGCAACCAGAGATTTTAACGGATTTCAATTCTTTTAGCTATTTATGATGGGGATCACATAAGCAACATTTCTGCCAAATTTGGTTCAAATCGGCCCAGTGGTTTGGGAGGAGATGTCATTTAAAAATTGTTCTTTATTTCTATATAAACCCCTACTCCCTGGGGCTTCGCCCATGGGGGCCAGAGGATCATGATTTTGGCTATTTTGAAAGAGGTCAATATACTGATTTTTCATGCAAAACATCAAGGCTCTAAGCCTTCTGGGTCAGGAGGAGAAGATTTTTAAAGATCTTTTTAAAATTTTACTTTTGTTGCCATGGCAACCAGAGTTTTCAATGGATTTCAATTCTTTTAGCTATTTCTGAAGGGGACCACCTAAGCAACATTTCTGCCAAATTTGGTTCAAATCGGCACAGTGGTTTGGGAGGAGATGTCCTTTAAAAATTGTTCTTTATTTCTATATAAACCCCACCCCCCTGGGGCTCTGCCCCTGGGGCTCCGAGGATCATGATTTTATCTATTTTGAAAGAGGTCAATATACTGATGCTTCATGCAAAACATCAAGGCCATGGGAACCAGAGTTTTCAATGGATTCCAGACAAAAGGGGATCACAATAGCTCACTTGAGCACTACATGCTCAGGTGAGCTAATAACGCCATTTTTTATCAAAGGTGAATTTCCTGTCGAAGCCTGACTATCCATATTAACTTTAAACTTACGCAATAATAGCATCCATGAGGTATCGCTGTATTTCTGGAGAACATGACCACATTTCTCCAATACTCTGATGATAAACATGGGCTTGCTCATTATTTTTACTGTGATAATCTTGGTTACATGTCTCACAATAGCGGACTGGTCTGTTACCATTCTGACTGGCACACTCAATTGAGAAACATGTAGATACAGCTGTGTTGGTTCGCAGTGACTTACAACTCTAAAATGAAATAACAGCGCATTGTCCCAAGAGTTTCTGAGCCTCCTACTGCTCACTTAGGTTACTTACTTACTTACTCACGTACTTAAGTTTTCAGAATGCATTCCGAAATACCAGAAAGATTGTTGGCCATGATGGGCATTAACCTGTAATTCTTTTGATTCAGAGTCTAATGTCCCAGCTTCTGCACTATGCCTCAAGCAGTAAAAAATGGCAAAAACATTTATGGCGGTAGTTATTTTACATTTTTACATAAATATAGTCAGCAGAATTGAGCATAAGTTTTGTAAACTTAGAAAAAGGATCACCAAGTGCTTAATAATCATGAGTATTTGTGATGTGTGTTCTTACCTTACTTTCACATTTGATAGATACATGTGACATTGGTAGTAAAATATCCATCATATAGTCACTATGTTCCTTTTTGAGGACCTCCGCACAATCACTGCAGATGTATAGTGGGAGGGGCTTATCCCTTGGGGCAAGTGCTGGATTCAGACACATCTGAAAACACAGAAGATAAATAGAATTATCAAAAAATGTGAATTAAGTAAAAAAAAAATAAATCGGCAGGTAAAAGATTCCTATAATAAGACTGAGGATGAAAAGAAAGGAAATATTGGGGTGTCAAAAAATTATCTTCAAAGTAATATCTTCAACATAAAGTAGCTTTGTTAACCCTTGTCATGATAAACCACCAATATTCCTGTTTGTTTTGGCAGGTAGTATAGACAAAATCAGCCTGCACATAAGGGCAGTCTGGTCTTGGTCTACACCTCCTGCTTCTCCTCTTTCATCCAGACTTGTTTTAATAATAAATTTTCAAAGGAATATTGATCCACATTAAGACCTTCCAGTGCTATCAGTCTTTTGGTTTTTAAAGCAATTCTGTATGGGATTTAAATTCAGCATGAAAAGGGGTAAAACCAGCTTGAGAAGAAAACAAGACACATGGCACCTTACCTTTACAGCTTGACAATTTCTTTGGTTGACACAATCTTCTCTCTGACATAAACAAGGTAGCCAGGCTGTAAGAAAGAAAACTGAAATTCTTACATTTTTTGTTATATTTCATTAATTAATTAACCATATAAAAACTAGAACTGACACAAATACCCTCTCTATCAACCTACCATAGAGCTTCAACCCATTTCCCACACAAATCCTCCTATATACGTAGCTCAAGAAAAAAACTTATGAATAGATTGTGGATAATAAAGAAATTGCTTGTATCAAGTGATTTCTTCATTATCCACAATGTTTTCTATCCAAAAAGAAAAAAAATAAAATTCCATCACTTGAAATTGTCATCTGCAGCTACTTTCAATTTGGACCTGTCTAAAATTTTGTTGTGGGAATTGATTTTGAGGAACAAACTGTTTATAATACGGACCATTTATCTACATTATTTGGTAAAAGATTACTAAAAGTTCATAGGTTAGGGTTTAAAAATCAAGATTTATTTCTCATAAAGCAAGTTTATGAAACCTTGAAAATCAATCAAATTTCATCTTTCCTTAATGATTTTGGCGTTGTCTTTTTTTTTAAAAAAATCTATTGGAGTCGTTAGGAGCTCTTCTGTTCCATTCATTGTATTTTAACTCAAGCAAGTAAAATTTTCACCTGTTTCTTTCATATTCCAAGTAATTGATATCATCTCTTTCTGGTCCTTTCAATATACACCATCATCAATAATTTCACATCCATAACATCATCTGAGTAAATTATCGTTCAGTACTTGCTTAACTCAAGACTAGGACATTTGTTGACAATTTTTCATCTACTGACCCCATTCACTTAAAATGCTGGCCATGCCCAATAATTCTAACATGGCAGTTTATCTGAACCAAAAATCAACATTATTTTATGAAAAATGTGGCCAGGAACAAGATCAATCATTGGTTTGCGACTTAAATGTTGCAACCACATCTTGAAACAGCTATAGTTATTTCAATAAAGTCTCAAAACCAACAAAAATGCAAACATAAATGTAGGAGTTCAATAACATTAAAGCAATTCCCACAAAATCCTGCTTTTTTAATCCCCTCAAAAAAAAAGTTATGTAAAGGAAGAAATTTCTTCATTTTCTACCACCTTTCTAACACCAAAAAGGATTTTTGAAAATAAATGAACCAACTGACGTTGTCTGCAACATCTTGAATTTGGACCAGTCTACAATTTTGCTGTCCAATAATGTTTTACAGGAAATCACCTACCAGAGTATTTATATCTTATTCCTCTCCTGTCAGACTGTGATGGATTTAGTTGTGGCCAATAGTAGAATAACAGGTTGGCTGCTGGAGCTCTTGCTGATGGGGGTCCATATGCTATGATGCTAAGTATATCTTTAATGATATCACTTTTTAAACTCATAAAGCATTCCAAAATCTGGGAGTGATAGGCTGAAAAAATATAATACATACATTGAAATTAGCCAACTTTAAATACAGATATATTGCAAAGATGCAGTCATACCTGAAAACTATTAAGACAAATAATTATATATCAAGCGACACTTGCAAAATAAATATGGTCAGTAGGTCAGAAAGTTTTCCTTCTCTGATTCATTTTTTCCCTTATCAACTTCCTCTTAAAGATCTAGATTGATCCTTGAGAATTAACTAACAACACAGCTAAGGTGAAAGGTGACAAAGTTTTACCTCCATTGTCAGTGTGTTGAAATACCATGGTGATAATGGCCGCAGCTGACTCACTGGCATATGTAGACTCGGCACATCCATCAAACCCTGCAACCAGATCACATATAGGATAATTGACCAATCACAGCTGTCAATCAATTAATTAGTCTACCAATGAAATCATTCATTTAGACTGGAAGATCAGAATGAACTCTGACATTGGCCTCCAATTTGGTGATTAATTTTTGTTGGTTTGGTGACATAAACGTTGTAACTACAGCTTAGTCAAGCTGTAGACAGACATTTAGGTCACCAACCAACCATTCTACTTATTTGTAACATGCTACTGGCCATAAACTTTTGCAAAATAATGCCATTAAAAATCAAAGCTGAACTTCCTGTAGGGGTCAATGGGCAGGGCCAAATGAGTCAGTGGGCGGGACCAGCGATTGGTCAATTGTTTGTTTCTAGGGAAGATTGATTTATTTTTCACTGAGTGAACAACAAAGGTGTATTTTCATGAATGGCAGAGCATACTAAAACATACACTAAACCAAACAGTTGTTCTATTTGTTTCAAACAAAAAAGAGACAAATTTCGGAATATTTTGTCCAAAATTTCTACAAGCATGTCATTAGAACATGAATGACATGGCAAACTGATGATGATATCATTGCCTTTGGTCCCGCATAGATGAAGTTAGGTTGCGTACATTGAACGAAAGCAGTGCTAAATCTACTAAAACAGCGAGTTTATCCTTTTGATTATCTCACTGTTTTTCTGTGAAATTATTGAGTAATAATATACCAAGAAATCTTGATCACATATCAGAAAGCATTTAAGAAAAACCATTAACCAATTCCCACACAGTGACACTTTTAAACGCCCCTCAACATGAAAGCTTTGGAAAACAACTGTGGAAAATGAAGATATTGCTTGTTATATCAATTTCTTCATTATCCACAATGTTTTCTACCCCAAATGACAAAGATTTTAAAGATTTCATCAACTTGAAATTATCCTCTGCGACTTCTTTGAATTTGGACTGGTCTAAAATCTTATCGTGTGGGAATGGGTTAAATCAAGCATGCACTTTGATATAACTTATATTACAAAGAAAATAACTCATCTCCAATCACAAAATTCCAAACAGGTCCAAATTCAAGTAATTGCAGGTGACAATTCAAAGTACATATATACTTGATTTGAAAAATAAGTACCATATTGGATAGAAAACATAATGATTACAGGAGGAATTACTTGATGAAAGCAATTTTCTCACACAGTCTTCGTCAGCAAATTTTCTTAACTACCTCATACAGCTGGATTTAGTGGTAATGGGTAAAGAACCTTTGAACTTGAAGGTGGTTGATAGCCAATATTGATATTTGATGCATCATTCATTTTAAAAATGGGATTAGAAAACTAAGTTTGTAACATCGTACAAAGTCTGGATAGTTTTAGAAAGTATCTTTGGTCATAGTGACATGACATACGGCAGCATGAAATGAACAAAAGAAGGGTTAATCTACGAGTGAAATTGTCATTTAGATAATTACACATTTATTTGTGTGAAATGCATTAACCCATTACCAAATAAAAATATTTTAGATTGGCCGAAATTGAAATGAGTTGCAGACAACAAATCAATGTTCATGAAATTTTAGTTTTTTGCAACTTTCTGGGTGTAAAACATCGCAGAAAAAGAAGAAATTGCTTGTTTCAAGCAATTTCTTTGCTTTCTGCAATGTTTCCACATTGGTTTCCTTGAAGGGCTTGGGAATGGGTTAACCCATTTCCACACTATAACACTTTTAAATGCTCCTCACTATAAAACTTGTGGAAAACATTGTGGAAAATGAAGAGATTGCTTGCATCAAGCAATTTCATCATATCAACAATGTATTCTAACCCAAAATACAATTTTTTTTTAAAATTTCATCAACTTGAAATTGTAGTCTGCACCTTCTTTGAAATTGGACTTGTATAAAACTTTATCATGTGGGAATGGGTTAAGTGCTTATCCACCAGAAAGTAGTCAATAAATTTACCTAAAACCATTGGTAGAATGTTACTACACAGCAGATTTATTGTATCCTTGTGTAATGTAGGAGGGAAAATAGCCAAGGTTGATGCCACTGTGTAAGGTAGAGAGTCAAGTAGGTCACTCTCCAAGAAGGGAACCAAACATCCCAGTACATTCAAAATGGACTCTCCAAGCTCTGAAAAGAAAAAAGACCAATAAGGATAAATAAATTGTTGTTCTAAAATTTTCAGTAATGGTTTTATGTTCTATTGAGAAAAATATAAAGTAATTGTTACCTTCAAATCTTTGTGAAGACCATACAAATGACCTCACATACATTTTCACATAGTTTGAGAATGACTCTGCCTAAAATTGAGACCTTTACAATAGCCATAAGTAATCTCTTCAATTGAAATAAATTTAATGTCACCTTATTCAAAGGGGATCTTCCACATAACCAAACAATATTTAAGGCAAGTTTGATTGATTGATTGATTGAATGGCGTTTAATCCCACTTTTAACAGTATTTCAGTCTTATTGCGGCGGCTGGAGCACCTAACAATGGATTCCTGGTATTTCTCACCCCAGTACTACCACTACATCCTTTCCTAGCCTCCAGCTGCTATCCCACTTAGGCTTAAGATTATCCAGCCACTGGTGAGAGATAAATGTCAGAAAGGATATGTGCCGCCACGGGGGATCAAACCCATGACATCCCATAACTAAAGATTGGGAGTCTGATCCGCTATTAACTGCGCTTTGACTGCAGCACAGCAAGTTTGAGAAAGACTAGATCAAAAATGTGACATATAGATGTAACACTGAAATGTTGTTAATTGAATATTATAATTGAATAATAAGTATCACAAAAGATCATCATGAGTATTTTGTGTTCAGGCAGCCTAAAAGTAAGTGTCAAATAGGATAGAAAGCATTTCAGAGAAAAGGAGAAATTACACAATGCAAGCATTTTTTGTCAAGTCCAAATTGGAGGAAGTTGCAAACAACATTCAAAAGCGACTTGAAACGGAAAATATGTATCATATAGGCTACACAGACTTGAAAAGATGGACAGGGGTGTCAGAGAAAAACTTTATCAACCTGCTGACAAGAACATATTCCAAGACCACTTGTCCAGGAACAAGTAAATACCATGCCAAATGTTGAAATGATAAAAAATAGATCTTGAAGTAAACTTATTACATATTTGAAAATCATCATGTTTTTGTTGAATCTGTGAATCAATATCATTAATGGATATCATCAGTATACAATTCACAGGCAATATTTTTGTTGATTCCATTGTACATATAATTCATATTTGTACCAACAAAATGGGATTTATATGTGATCATTTCTAAAGGCAAATATATTTTTGTAGTTTGAAACTTGGTATTTATATCTTATTCTTGACAATTTATAAAAGTTTTGTCTCAATACCTAGTTGACCAATCTGTATTATTGGTACCAGATCAATCATGTTCACCACAGCTTTATACTGTCCAGCATAGTTGAGGTTAGGAAACATGGACAGACGGACACTGTCTCTCTGTCTGGGTCCATAACTCTCTGCTGGTATATTAGGCACATCCTTCAGAATGCTAAAAATAGGAAAACTAAAATTAGCATGTTAGGTACAGCTTTATTCTGTCAATTATATGGCCCCTTGCTCTCTACTGGAATACCAGACTCCTCCTTGAGAATTCTGACAAACAAATCTCCACATGTATTATCCCACACAATGACGCTTTTTGTCACCCTTAAAGAAAAAAAAAGGGAAAACATTGTGTAAAATGAAGAAATTGCTTGTAACAAGCAATTTCTTCATTTTACACAATGTTTTCTACCCGGAAAGTTGAAAAATTCTAAAAATTTCATAAACTTTGAATTGTTGTCTGTAAATCTTTTGAATTTGGACCAGTTTAAAATTTTGCAGTAAGCCAGAACCTCTTATTTTTCTTTCATGCCTCAGATTTCGTTGACTTAGGTAATTAAAATTGTATCTAACATTTGAAAACAGCACAGTGTTTACTCTAGACTGGAGGATTGGGGGATCCCCCCACTTTTTCAAAGGTCCCCCATATTTTCATAATTGAAGGGGGATTCTTTCATACAAAGTGCATGAAATACCAAACATTTCTCATTTATATAGATTTTGAACTAAAATCCTACACATTTTTGAAATCCTAGAATAAACATTACAAGCTTCTACAATTTTCCAGGTTATAACTAGAACTATAGCAAAGCCAACTTAAACCCTCCTGCAGCATTTTCTCACTCAGGAAGCACAGTTGAACTTCTCTACTTTGTAGGTGGGGTTACACAGTTAAATCTCTTAGTTATTTATATGGGGCATTTTGTAGTTGGTGTAATAGTGAGAAATGAAAAGGAATCATAGTTCAGTACACAAACTACTGTGATATGATAAACTGCAAAAATAAGCTACAAAGTCACCCACAGACAACATGTCAAACATCTTTGGCTTTTTGATGAAAAAAAAGCAATAAAACTACATTTTAGTTTACCTGTGAAGAGTCTGTGAGAAGTATTTCAGTGTGTTGGCTATGTCAACACCTGTAGGCTGTGGGGTCACATTGTTGGAAACTCTGTAATGATAATCCCGCAGGGTACGAATCTTTGATGTGACTGAAATGATACAATGTCAAGGATAGACCTTAGCATGATATGTTTAAGATCTGCAGAAAGACAATTTGTTTACTTTTTTAGATAAATTAAAGCTGTTTGCTTTGAAAAGAAGTACCCCAGAGAAAAAAGACAAGTTGATGCCAAAAGTTTAATAATGTTGATCCATATCAGTTTTGTTCCTTTGACCTTATTCAAGCTGTAAGTACGACATTTTGGTTGCCAACCAACCATTATACTTTTTTACTACATGCTACTGGCCATAAATTTTTCAAAATAACAAGGTTAAATATTGAAGCTGTACTTCCTGTCAGAGTCCATGGGCAGGTCATAATAACTTTACAGTTGGTGAAGTGATCTCAGATAATCAGATATACTTACATGTAGCAGCTTTGGTAGTTGCCATATTTATTCAACAATTTTAAACAGCTCTACATCACACTGTGTATGAATGTACCTAGAAAAATAACAACTTAGACTTAACCTTTCCTGTACAAACCCGGGATTTTACATCACTGTGATTTCATACTTGAGAAGACCCTATGGTACAAGCAATTTCTCCTTTTCCCACAATATTTTCTACCACATAGAATACTTTCATTTCAAATTGCATTCAATTTTGATTATTGTCTGGAACCTTTTTCAATTCAGACCAGTCTAACATTCCAAAATATGGGAAAGGGTTAAATATCTATAAAGATGCTTGCAATGGTTTTAAGCTAGTCCCTTGATATATTGACCAAAATTTAAATCAAGGTTCAAATGTCATAATTCCTGCATTTTATTTATCATAACTTTGTCAAATCATTCCTACACAATCCTGCTTTTTAATGTCCCTTGATCAAAAAGATTTGGAAAGCATTGCAGAAAAGGAAGAAATTGCTTGTTACAAGGAATTTCTTCATTATCCGCTGTGTTTATTACCCCAAAATAGCAAAGGTTTTTAAAATTATATCACCACAAAATGTCTTCTGCAACTTCTTTCAATTTGAACCGGTCTAAAACTTTGCTGTCTAGTAATGGAAAAAGGCCTCCATGAGTAAGATTCTAACAAAAGAACCTTTTTTTTTTACTTTTTTACTCAAGCTCACAAAATAGATCCAAAAGAAACTGTCTCAAACAGGTAAAATCTTTTTAACTTGACATATTTAAATGCACAAAAAATGAGCAAATTAATTAAGCCAATCATGTCAATCAGGATTATTGTCACTTGTTTGTATGATTAGGCCTGCCTTGTGAAGGGCTGGTTTTGCCATGATTGACGAGCCTATGATTGACACATAGATTGCAAATTTAACCCTTTCCTGTTTCTTGAAATTTTAAACTGGTCCAAATTGAAAGAGGTTGCAGATGTCAATGAAAACTGGATGCAATTTGAAATGAAACCATTCTATGTGGTAGAAAATATTGTGGGAAAAGGAGAAATTGCTTGTTACAAGCAATTTCTCCTTTTTTCCACAATGTTTTCTCGAGTATAAAATCTCAGCAATGTAAAATCCAGGGTTTAAACAGGAAAGGGTTAATTAATCAGTGTGCTAGAAAAATTGGGAAGGCTCATTTCTTTTGTGTAGTGTTGATTGTTGTAAATATTAAAAAAACATTGATTTTCGGCAACAATAACTTATAGTCATTTGTTTGATATTATAAATATTCAAAGTGACCATTCAGTGTGTAACTCTATATTTTTTCCGTTCCTGTTTGTAAGGGGTGGTGGGTGTTAAAAATATTTTCAAAAAATCTTATTGCTTTTGAAATATTATTGAATGAAAAGATGATTATTTCCAAATTCGAGGTATGTTATATTTCATATGGCCTAGATACCAGGCCCTTTTAAACTCAATTTGATTGCAAATTAACAATATTATCATCAAAATTACTCGCTACAATTAGCCTTCATATGTCTGCTAACAGATTGAAACTCTTTTTTCACCAAAATTTTGATTTTTAATCTTTATTTTTGCTCGTTCAAAAAAAACCAAATTTATATAGGTTTATATTGTGATAACTTATTGACTCCCCGCAATAGATCACATGGTAGATATCGCATTTAACGAGATTTGATTTGACACATGCGCAGTGAGAGCATGAAATGGTCTATAGTCCAAAATTTTCCAATGGAGTAAAGGATTAATCATATTGGGTACCCATTAATCTCTGCCTCGATGGTCGAGTGGTAAAGGTGCTTGACTCGTGATCTGAAGGTCACGGGTTCGAGCCCCAACGTCACCGAGGTGTGTTCACGGCAAAACACAATAGCCAGCTCCAGTCTACCCAGCTGTAAAAGTGGGTAGCAGTGGGATTAAGTCACTGCCTCTCTTTCAGGGACGTGAAAACATCTGGATTGTGATTGTATCACCTGCCAGTAACTCCCGAGGGGGGACTTAGGCAGTATAAATAGATAGATAGATCTCCATCTGGGGTTTGGCTTTAATGTTATTTTTCAACTGATTTTTGCAATCACGACAAAGACTTATCTTCTGGAGACCTTAGTAAGTAAACAAAAAATTGGGGCCAAACCCCGGAAAGAGGGTAGGTACACATTAGCTGCAGCAACTAAGCCTCCTTTATGATAATCTGTTATTGTAGCTAGGTACCCATCTACACTCTCAAACCTGATGTTAACCCATTCCCACACAAAGACACCTTTAGACGGCCCCTATAAAAAACGCTTTGAAAAACATTGTGGAAAATGAAAAATTAATTTTTACAAGCAATTTCCATTATCCACAATGTTTTCTACCCCAAAAGATAAAGATTTTAAAAATTTTATTAACTTTTTATTGTCATGTGCATCTCCTTTCAATTATGACTGGTCTTAAGTTTTGCCATATGGTAAGTGGTTTAAATTACAACTATATATGAAATGCATGCATTTTGCTTTTCTGTTCTGTAATTAATTCATTTAAAACTGGTTGTGCTGAGTTGTATATTCAATGCCCTGTATTTAACCATTACACACAATTACGGTTTCTGATGCTCTACAGAAATATGATCATTGAAATTGAAAAAAAAATGTGGGAAAAGGAGATTTCCTTTTAACGAGTAATTTCTCCTTTTCCTACAATGTTTTCTACCATGTTTTGCTCTTATTTTTAATTTCAAAGCAATTTGGAATGCCAAACTTCTTTCAATTCGGACAGATCTAAACGTATGTCGAGTGGTAATTTGGGTTTATGCAGAATAGGACTGCATAAAATGATAAAACTTTGGATTCAAGAGACAAATAAATGATCTTTAGTTTATAACTAAAAATACTTACTTCACGCTCATTAAATATTCATTCTCAGCATCATCCTTCAATGTCGTGTAAAAATTTCAGTAGCATCATCTCGGCTTCTTCAGCATCAAATTAACGTATGGTGTCCCGCTTCGGTGATTATAGACAGTCGAGCGCGAAACCAGTCATTGGATCATTCCATACGCATGAATTTTATGATTTTTGACAAACGACTAACTAATCCATAATAATCGAGCATCTCAAATATACGTAGCGCTCACTTCATCCTCATAAAATATTATTAAATTCTAATGTCCAGCATAAAAAAGGATCATTAAATATCATGATTCGAGAAGCCTCCTTACTTCCCTACGTAGGTAAATGGTTTAGTCTAAATTCCTGCGCTTGATTTTGAGATTACTATAATTTTATTCGATTAAATATTATACTTGTAGTATAAACATTACGCATTTTCAAAAATTGATGTGCTTCTGGTCTTATCTTCTTTTAAAACTTGATAGACAAATTTCATCTTCTTGATTTCAAGTTTTTTGATACGAAGGACCGTAAAAGTATTTTAATCCGTGCAAAACAAGTACACCATAACAAATGATGGAGATGACAGAAGAAAAATTTGGATTTGACGATGATTTTTCTTGTATGGAAGCCACGTCAGTTGTCCATAAATCCGATCAGACAGGGAATATAAAAGGCAGTCATGGTGTAAATATTCCAAGGATCATTCCAGCCCCGATTGATCCTCTGCGAAGTTTGATCAGTTCAGATTCATACATAAACTCTCTTGGTAAGTCCAACTTCATACAACCAGAGACATAATATACCGTCTACAGCTTAACAACCAATGCTATTGGCGAATGCTGTCTAGAGTAGTTGTTAGTCATAAAAATATGTTTATTGTACTGTTGAAAGAAAGTTCCACACATCATTTATGAATTGTAAATCAATCTCCTTATCAGAAATCAAGTATCTAAACCTTTAAAATCAGCAAGGTATCTATCCAGTATGTTCGACTTCCATGACAATGTTTTTGCAACTATGAAAATCTCAGGAACGTAAAATCACTGGTTTGAACAGGAAAGGGTTAAAAACATTGGTTCTGTAATGTTGAGCTTGGCTTGGAAGATTCTTGCTGAATCTCAGGATAGTAGTTTGTGTACATTCAACAAGTAAACACAAATTTTGTACACAAAGCTGAAGTGCACGGAATTTGCTTCAATGTATAAGATGAATGTGGCATTGTCATCAGTTACAAAAAAAGATGTAACAGGGCTCTCGGAAACGACAGTACTGTCGTCTGAGACGACAACTTTCCGCGAGGGACGACAAAAAATCCTATCAAAGGATTCCGACGGACGACAAATTTTTTCAATGACATGCGTCCGATGTCGGTCGTTATGTCAAAGTGACACTGTAAAATCAACAGTCATTGTTCAAGGGTCATTAAAATAGTAGGTAGATTATTGGAAAATGTTAATTGATTATCCTAACATTCAACACAATCATTGATTACACCCAGCTTGATTGACAATTACCACTTTGCGGTGACCGGTCATGCATCGACGATCGTAGGTGACAGGTGTTAGAAACCTGTGAAACTTGGGTAAAATTATTTTACTAGCACTCTTATCTCACTGAAATCAAATTATTATTGATCAGTTTAGTGAAAAAATAGCCAAAACATAATAAAGAAATCAACTTATATTGCAAAATTAAATTGTCATGGGTTTTCGTGGGTAAAACAGGCATTTCAATTGAAAATGAAAATTATTAGATAAAATTTTAGAGCTCTTAGAAATCTAAAGCTGGGCATGAATCATAAATTTACTGTCATTTTTTAGTTTAAAAAATCATCAATTTGTCAATATATGCCATTACTTTGTACAAATTTCAACAAAAAAAAATCCTTATCAAGCTGAATAAAGATCAGTGCAAAATTTCATCAAAATCAAAGTGGTAAAAGGAGGGATTGACTGATTGTGAGTCAGTGTTTATTTTGAAAATACAATCTTTAAAATGGTTAAATTTAAGAAGGAAAATTAGGTGGTATAGTCTAATGTCAGACTGCACACCTTTGTCTTTACTTCTTGCTAAAGGAGGAATGTTACATTTTTAGTGTGACAAGGGTTAACCTAATTACAATGTGTGCTAAGAAAAAAAAAGAAAAGAAAATTACACATGTTGGATAATTCTATCTTTTGCTCTATTTTTGACCTTTATTCTTTACTTCTTAATTAGATTTACAAATAATCCTAATTAAGAGAATTTGCTGATGATCAAATGAATATGATCAGACATGTAAACAACATAATATGGGCTAGAAAATATGATAATTCTTAAAACCAAAATTAATCTCCTTTTTCCACACTATTTTCAACAAAGAAAGTGCTGTAAAAAAAGGATTTGGTGAAAATCGCATTCAGTATTAAAATCCTGCAAAATCAGGCTGGAATCCAACTTTTCTGCTTGGAATCCAACTTTTTCCTAAATTGGATTCCTGGAATCCTACTTTCAAAAACCTAGTGAGAGCCCTGTGTAAACTAATGATATGTTAACCAATTGCCAGAAGACTAAATGTTAGACTAGTCCAAATTTAAAGGAAGTTGTAGATGACATTTTAACCCTATTCCCTTACAATGACGCCCCTCAAGAAAAACACTTGGGAAAACACTGTTTAAAATGAAGAAATTGCTTGAAACAAGCAAACTTATGTCCCACAATGTTTTATACCCAGAAAGTTAAAAAAAACACACTAAAACTTCATAAACCTTTCTTTGTTGTCTGCAACTCCTTTCAATTTTGACCAGTCTAAAATTTGCTGTGTGGTAATGCGTTTAATTTTATGAAATTTTAAATTTTCAACTTTCTGGGTGGAAAACCTTGTATAGAATGAAGAAATTGTCAAAAGCAATTCCCTCATTCTACTCAATGCTTTCCCATTTTTTTTTTTTTTTTTTTTTTCTTGAGGGGCTTCCAAAAGCATCATTGTGTGGGAATGGTTAAGAGCTGGCATTGTAACTTAATTGATAGAGCAATGACTTTGTAAGCATGGGATCAAGGTTGTGAATAACAGTCGGGCCACTGTGTATTTGATTCCTCCTCAGGATCTAATTCCAATTTGTCATTTTGTATGCCATTAGATAGCTTTATTTCCTCATCTTTTAAAATAAATTCTTTCACTAGTCTTCCATTAAATTTTAATGGTAATCTCAACACTTTTATTTAACCCATAATGGCATTACAAGATGAAAATTTAGACTTGTCCAAATTCAAAGAAGTTGTAGAGGCAAATTCAAAGCTTGTGCAAATTATACAATAGATGCCAGATAGGGTGATAATGTGAGAAAAGAAGAAAATGCTTGTAAGTGAGAAAAGAAGAAAATGCTTGCAACAGTGTTTTCTGTAACAATATTTTTTTAAAGCGAGAAAATGCATGAATGTGTGCCAATTTACCGAGGTACGTGTACTAGAAGATTTTTTTTAACTGCCACCTGTCCAAACTAAAAGAACCTGCAAAGACTTATCAGATTAGTCATAACTGTGAAAAAGTTTTGAATAGGGGGAAAAAACATTGTGAGTTGAAGCAAAACTGCATGCTACAGGCAGTTTTGCCTTTTCCTGTTTTTCTTACTACTGTTTAGACTTCTAAATGAGGGAAAGTGTGTTTAAGGGCCTTTATTATTCAGTGCTTGATAATTTGTCACCTATCTAGATTTCATATTCTATTTTATTTCTTTCTCCAGAAAAAAAGTTGAAAAAAATTCAAGGAAAACAAACAGACAACATCAGGGGAAAAGATATGATCATCAGTCTGGAAACGGCCAAAAAGGAGCACCTGACTAGAGCGATGGATGGTGACCAACAAGAAGTGTTCCAGGAGGGGGACTATTGTAACAATAACTCGCTTTCATTTACACTACAAAGGAAAGTTAATCCTGAAAAACAAGCATTAAATCCTCAGGAGTTGTTTCCCTTGATAAATGATGACATTCTGGCCAAACATACAGAAGAAAATAATGAAAATAAGGCAGATTCTGAATTAAAAGACATGACTTGAAGTTGTCAGACATGGATATTAAGAATATAATTGGAATTTGTACCAGACTGCAATACATTTAGCCAATGTTTACTACAGATATAGGACTGTGAATTACAACCAGTGACCTTTTTACTGTTTTTTAGATTTTTAAATTTGTCCAAAATCAAAGGAACAGCAAACAGTGTTATTAAGTAAATACAATACAAAAAGAAGCCATCCTGTGTGATAGTAAATATTGTGGAAAAAGAAGAAAGTGCTTGTTACAAGCAATTTCTTCATGTATGCAATTCTTTCTCAAGTTTATCTCAGGGAAGTAAAAACCTGGGAATGTAAGACAATATTAGACAATCCTGCATTTTACAGATTAAAGTACGCATCAAATCCACTTTTTCAAATGTCTAAAAGATTGATTGCTGTGCAGGGGTTTCAAATCTATGACCCTAGAATTGACAGTACATCAGATAAATGGCTAGGCTAACTTGGCTTTGATTTATCATTTCAATCAGATATACAAAATTAACTCCTACAATAGGTATGGAATGATATTTAAGCTAAAGATTTAATGACTATATAATTTGCAAAAGAGAAATCGCTCCTAGTATGTTACAATCAAGTTTTTTCTCAGAGATGTTGCACTAGAATTCTACTTCTATTAACCCATTGGTAACAAGCAATTTGTGCAATTTCCACATTGTCTTCCTGAACTTTTTTCAAGAGGGGTGTAAAAAGGCTTTAAAAAAAGCCTATCAGGTACTCCAGAAGAAGGTGATGCTAAAGCTTCCGCAATGCATAGAATATGAATCGTATATGTGTTGTAGTTTTATAAAGCCAGATCACATTGTTGCTAAAATGATATAGGGAGTGGCTATCACTGGTCCACACTCTGGATTTGTGCATGAGGAAATGCTTTTTGCAACCCCTTTCATTTTGGACTAGTTTAAATTTTTGTTGAATAGTAATGAGTTAAAATAGGGTCAGAACTTTGACACAAGCAGGTATTTGAGATGAGCAAATTAGACATAATTTGAAACAATATTAACTCTTTACTGTATTGAAAAATTTAAATATGTCTAAATTAAAATGTTTTGCAGACAAAATTGAAAGTCAATTTTATTAGAAAAAATAATCATTGAGTATGATAGAAAATAATGTGGAAAATGAAGAAATGGCTTGTTACAAGCAATTCCTTCTTTTTCCACATTATTTACTAAGATTATGAATTAAAATTACAGGGACATAAAAACCAGAGATTGGACAGGAAAGGGTAAATAAGAACATAATGCAAGTATACTTTATTCTAAAGGCGCTTTTTAGTGAGTAGAAAGTCTTTGGAGGAAAATGGCTGTCTGTATAGGTGGTGTAAATTTATACTGTTAATTGCTTTGGTGACTAGGAGGCATTTATGAAACATTGTGGGAAAATGAGGAGATGCTTGGAATCTCATTTTCTTACATTGTATTCTTCCTGGAAAAGCTTCCAACTTTCCAATTTATACAACTGAACCCTGCATGTCAATAAAACCAATTTGGTACTAAATTTGCTGGTGGCTAACAATTTGTCCTTTTCCATATTTCCTTTTAGTATATCAAATGTAAAGGGTTATAAAAACATTTTTCTAGGGTAAAAGTCATGACCATGAATCTGAAAATGACCATCAGTCATACGTACCTTATAACACACTGCTGTATTGTAATTTTAGCTCTGCTGTTTAGAACATAAAATAGTCGAGGTATGATCATAACAATGGTGTTGTTGGAAGTAAGACAACTGCCTTACAAACTTTAGCCTTTATTGTATCTCAAACATGACTAAGATATTTGCTTGAAACTTTGATCACAAGAGATATTTTAAAAAATTATGCCTCTTTTCAGGTTAGATTTTTACTTTCAATGTCCAGTAACTGCAGCAAACTGTGGCATGGGAACACAGTGCTTTAGTGGTAATGTTAGAGCTATTTTCAAGCTCTTTTTAGCCACAAGAGCAAAGGGGTTGTAAATTTATAAGGAAGAATAAAGATGTTATTTCAATAGATATATAGTTTATTTGTATATACATGTACATGAATGAGTACAAACTATTTCCAATGTAGAGATCAGCCATTGACTTCAAATATCAAAGAATGTGACAAAAGACCAAAAACCCTGCTCATAAGAAACTTGGTAAAGAAAACCCTCTAGCTTAACCCATTCCCATACAGTCGACCCTTTTTTTGACAATCAAGCTTTAGAAAACATTGTGGAAAATGAAGCAATGTCTTAATTTCCATTAATGTTTTCTACCCATTTTACTTGAAATTGTTGTCTGTAACATCTTTCAATTTAGACCAGTCTAGAACTTTGCCCAGTCTAAAACTTTGTCAAGTAGGAATTGGTTAACCCAACTCGGAATTTTATGTGATTTTATACTTAAGAAAAAATTGTGGAAAAATAAGAAATTGCTTGTAGCAAGCAATTTCTCCTTTTCCCACAGTATTTTCTACCACATACATACCCAATTTTCATTTTCTCTGGAACCTCTTTCAATTTGGACCAGTCTAAAATTTCAAACAAGAGGACCATGATGGTCCTAAATCGCTCCCCTGAGTATGATGGTTCATGGCTTTATGATATAAACAAAATAGCAAAGCTCTCTGTTTATTTATTTTGGAGACGATGTTTAAGGATTTCTCTTTTAATCCTACGTATATTGATGATCCCACCATATAGCACTAATTTCCTGAATATGGTAATGATTTGAAGTATAGACATCAATACATACCAAGTATAAAAGCTCTAGGAGTAATGGTTTAGGAGAAGAAGGTTTTCAAAGATATCATTATTTATTCCTAACTAAAATTAGGGATTGCACAGAAAAGGGCTAATTTTTTTTAAGGAATTTGGTAGAGGGTCAATGGCTGATGATGTGTACCAAATATCAAATCTCCAGGCTTTATGGTTTTGGAGAAGAAGATTTTAAAAGATTTCCTTCTTTATTCCTTTGTAAAATCAGGGATTGCACAGAAAAGGGCTAATTTTCAGAGTACGTTAATTCTTTGAAGTATTTTGGTAGAGGGTTAATAGATGATGATTTGTACCAAATATCAAAGTTCTATGCCTAATGATTTGGGAGAAGAAGATTTTTAAAGATTTCATTCTTTTATTCTATGTAATATCAGGAATCGCCCAGAAAAGGGCTAATTTTCAGAATACGATAATTCTTTGAAGAGGGTCATTAGATGATGATGTATACCAAATACATGTATCAAAGCTCTAGGCCTTATGCTTTGGGAGAAGAAGATTTTTAAAGATTTCCTTCTTTTATTCTATGTAAAATCAGGGATTGCACAGAAAAGGGCTAATTTTCAAAATACGGTAAATCTTTGTAGTATTTTGGTAGTGGGTCACTAGATGATGATTTGTACCAAATATCAAAGCTCTGGGCCATTAAGGTTCGGGAGGAGAAGATTTTTAAAGATTTCCTTCTTTATTTCTATGTAAAATCAGGTATCACAAAGAAAAGGGCTAATTCTTAGAATAAAGTAATTCTTTGAAGTATTTTGGTAGAGGGTTGATAGATGATGATGTATACCAAATATCAAAGCTCTAGGCCTTATGGCTTGGGAGAAGAAAATTTTAAAAGATTTCCTTCTTCTATTCTATGTAAAATCAGGGATTGCCCAGAAAAGGGCTAATTTTCATAATACAGTAAATCTTTGAAGTATTTTGGTAGAGGGTCACTAGATGATGATTTGTACCAAATATCAAAGGTCTAGGCCTTATGGCTTGGGAGGAGAAGATTTTTTTTTTTTTTTTCACTCTGTTGCCATGGCAACCAGAGTTCTTCATGGATTTCAATTCTTTGAAGTATTTTGAAAGAGCATGACCTAAGGATTATCTATGTGAAGTTTTGTTGAAATTCCATGGTTAGTTTAGGAGGAGAAGAATTTTTTGTAATTGTGAACGGATGGATGGACAGACGACGGACGATGACCGATCACAATAGCTCCCTCAGAGCACTTCGTGCTCAGGTGAGCTAAAAACAGGAAAGGGTTAAGGCAGACACAGACTTTGCTTTTTCATCTCCATACAATCCGTACATGATTTAGCCCTTGAAAAATAAAAGTAAGAAAAACATAAGGGAAAGAGAAAAAATACTTGTGAACAATTAACTTCTTCTGGTTTCTTAATGTTTCCGATAAGACCTGTTTTCTACCCTATTTGGAGGCTAGTCTAAAATTCTAACTCATTTTGAAAATTGTAGTCTTCTGCATTTTTCAAAAGAACTAGTGCAAAATTTGTTGTCGGGTAATGGATTACCTGAGGTGTCAATACTCAATAGTTTCAATTCTTGTTGATGTTTCATCAATACAGATATAAACAAGATACTTCACTGAACTGAGATGATATGACTTAAACAGATGACTTTGAACCTATCCCCAAATTTGATTCAAATGGCACCTTCACTCAACAAGGGTGCCATAGTCACAAGATACAGACTAGCAAAGACAAAATTATTCATTCAAATCCGGCCCTAAACGTGGGTGATGTGTTAGCAAGAAATTGGACATGTGTCTGGACAGACAGACAAGATGATACGAAAATATGACCACCGTCTGCAAGATGTGAAAAATAGTGAAGACAGACAATTTTGAAATTCATTTTTAGATGTAGAACTCGTTCTAGGGACAAGCACAATTTATACCAATTTCAATATACCTAGACATATTATTGTTTTGTTTGAATGGGGTTTTATGCCGCTTTCAACAGTCTTTCAGTTAAATCGCGGTGGCTGGAGCGCCTAACAATGGAATCCTGGTATTTCTCACACCAGTACTACCATTACATCCTTTCCTAGCCTCCAGCTGCTATCCCACATAGGTCTACGATTATCAACCCATTAGTGAGAGACAAACAGTCGGAAAGGATGAGTGCTGCCGTGGGGGGGTTGAACCCTTGACCTCTAGATTGACACGCTACCAACTGCGCTATGTCAGCGGCTCCTAGACACATTAACTTTCGCTTGAACCATAAGTGCAAAATTTGTTTTAAATAGCACTTTAACTCTTTACTGTTTTTCAAAGTTTTAGACTTGGCCAAATTCAAAGGGGCGTAAAAATTAGGCATTGTACAGGAGAGAATTAACTCACAATGGTGATTTGTTTGTTTGTTTGAATGTCGTTTTACGCCGCTTTCAACAATCTTTCAGTTAAATCGTAGCGGCTGGAGCACCTAACAATGGATTCCTGGTATTTCTCACACCAGTACTACCATTACATCCTTTTCTAGCCTCCAGCTGCAATCAAACAATAGGTCTACAATTATCGACCCTTGGTGAGAGACAAATAGACGGAAAGGATGAGTGCCGCCGGGAATCAAACCAGGCACAATGGTGAAAAACTATGTCATATTATTTAGGAATCTGTAGCTGAATGTAGATGTTGTGCTCCAGACTAGCTAAATATATATGCCTATTTAGCATTTGACCTTTATGTGTGACCTTGATCTTGATCCTGTCAAACAAAAATTTAACAGAGCAGACGCTGAAGAGCATATACAGTCCCTCGCCCGTGTGTGTCCAATTTGTGTCTTGAGCACATCTTCCACATTTATGGATTTCAAAATTTCTTGACAAAGTTATTCCCCTAGTTCAGTACTAGTTACATGCAAAACGTTTGTGTAGGTATACCCAAGGTTGAGGTTATAGCTGAAGGTCAAGTGTCAAAATTAACCTGGTCATTAGCAAAGCTTCTACATTTATGGTTTTCAAATTTACTATTATCACAGTTTGTCCCTTGACAAGTACTTATGTCAAGTTTGTTTGGATACACCCAAGATAAATGTTTATCGTATTTTTAGCATGATATGGTACTAACCCATAACCACACTATCCCACTGTTTACTCCCCTCAACATTAAACTGGGAAAACATTTAATGTAACAACCAATTTCCTCATTATCCAAAATGTTTTCTATCAAAACATATGTAGATTCTTAAAATTTCATCAACTAAAATCTACTACATTATCCTTGAATTTGGAACAGTCTTAAATTTTGCTGTCAGGTTATTTCAATCTACAAAGTACAAGTCAAACTGTATTGAAGTGGAAGTCTATAGATGAATAGAAAATTGTCAGAAAACCACTATTGTAGTACATATTATGCAAATATGATAGGGCAAGAATCTCATAACAGCATAACTTTAAAAACTTTGTCACGAAAAAAAACAACAGCTTAATATTGAGTAAAAAAGATATGCACCTTAAAAATAAACAGAAATACACACTATGTATAATCAGTATAACAAATGATGTAGGCAGTACCATCTGATGCTGTTGCTACCATTAGTGAATGGAAAATCTATTAACCCATTCCCACATAACCCCACTTTTTTACTCCCCTCCAAAAAAGGCTTTGGAAAACATTGTGGGCATTGAAGAAATTGCTTGTAACTTGAAATTGTTGTCTGCAATTCTTTAAATTAGGCCCAGTCTAAAATTCTTTTACCTGCTTGATTATCTGTTGGTGAAAGATTGAATTGTTCGAGGATGTTGGTTTGATTGGGTAGGGGCATGATTTACAACAAGCAATTTCCTCGATCCACAGTGCTTTCAAAGGTTTTTTTTCTTGAGGGGTGTGTAAAAGCTGAATTGTGTCAGAATGGGAAAGGCAATATCTTCATTATCCACAATATTTGCTACTCAAAAAGACAAAATATTTTTTCTAATTCCATCAACTAAATATTGTTGTCTGCAACTTCTTTCATTTTGAACCAGATTAGAATTTTGTCATCTGGTAATAGGTTGACAAAACATTGTACAACTATCTAAGTACATCTATAGATCAGCAACACAGACCTACTTCAAATGGTAGGAATTTGATGAAAATAGAAAAAGCATGAAGAAACATGAATTTTAAAAAAAAAACGTTTTCATTACTTTGTAAGGTTTCAGCACTTTAATCATAACAAGATTAGTTTGTCAAACAAATGCCTTTGCTAGCTTCTAATTTTTAGAAATGTGACCTTGATAGACAACCTTCACTTTGGTACCAACAGGAAGGTCTTGCCACAATAATTTCACATTATCATGTGAAAGGTTAATCATTGACCAGTCAAAAGTTCTAACTTGTGTGAAAGTTTTTTTTTTTTTGATAAATATGACCTTGAACAAGAGCACTGCACGAGAGGGCCAACACTTGCCTATGATGGATTGGGAAAAAAAGAATTAGACCAAAGGATGAATAATTCCAACAATAACCTATGGACATTTTCTATGATCCTTATCTTTGGTAGAGAAGCCTGCATCAAGCGCAGTGTACTTGCTGAATAAGTGTGTAAAATATGACAATAAGATCAAAAGATGTAGGTATTGTCAAACTTCGGCCTTTGACCTTCTGTTGTGATCTTTATCATACGAGTAGAAGGCAGGTTCAAGGGCATAGCACTTGCTTTCATAAAGATGTAAAAATGATATTTGTACAAATGATATTCAAATATAATCAGACCTAAGGATCAAATAACATACATGCAGTCAAGTTTAAAATTTGACCTTCTATTGATGGTTGAGACTGACATCTAGATTAAGATCTTGAATCAAGAACAGCAGTCGAGCTCTAATCTAGATGAACAAGTGTTAAAATATTTTGTGAGAATTACACATTAGATCAAGGAGTATAAGAAAACAACAATGGCAAGTCTATAACAAGAGCACCCCCCACGGGTGCCAACGATCGGCTGCAAGTGCTTGATAATGCAAAAATTCTAAGGCAAAGAAGGGGCATAACTCTTACAAAAACGCTTTTAGAGTTATCCCCCTTAATAGTCTAGATAGCTCTTGTGATGGTCAATACACATGCCAAGTTTCATGAGGATATCTTCAATAACCACAGAGATATGACCAAGGTTAAAGTTTGTCAACGCCAACGTGAACGATGCTCAGGTGATGACAATTCCTAGGGTTTTCTCCGAAGACAGCCAAGCTAAAAATAGCTTAGGTTTTCTTGGAAAATAGCTAAGTTTAAAATGACCTTGACCTAAGCAGATGAACTCAACTTAGTAACAGCAGAAAGGTCTATCAGTAGGAATTATATGTGAAACTGACAGCCCTTGCACTTACCATTTAACCTACTGTAAATCGGGTAATTTTTGCATTGTCTTATTTTCGCGTGAGCAGGACCGGAGGACTTATTAGCGAGTTCATGAATTTTGCGAGCGGAATTCACCAGTGACGAAAAATCAATATCCAATACTCCAACTCGGATTCAATAACTACCTATGAATGGTTGATTAATGGTAATCCATTAAACACTTTATACCTATTCTCTATTAACCAAAGTACAATTATCTCCTTTGAGAAATAAATTAGTTTTTCCCAATAAAAATCACACTCATAGTCAGTTGGTAAAAAATTAATCATTATAGAGAACACACCAATAATTTAGAATTCCTTCAAAAAGAGTGAAGAGCAGATCGATTCTGTGCTACCAACTCCTACCTTGCCAATAGTTGAAAGAGCAAACAAATTAGTCGGTGACGGATTTTGCTGCGGATTCCTGAGAGTAGCCGTAAATGGAAACGTGGGGGATACAACGATTTCTCTCCTGAAAGTCGGTACAAGATTGCAAAGTATGGGTTTGGATATACCAGCAGCAATGTACTTTTCGACAAAATTGGAAAGAGTATTAACGAAAGTACAGTCCGCAGGATGAAGATGTCTTATGAAAAATCTAAAAGGTCACAGTGCAAACTAGACTTATCTGAGTTGCCAAAAAGTTCACGAGGGCACCCAGTCATGATTGGAATGTACGACCAGGAGGTCTGTGACTACATCAAAGCTTTGAGAAAATCAGGAGGGATTGTAAACGGTAGAATTCTAATATGCGCCGCTAAAGGAATTTAGTTGGCCCATGTTCGTACTTTACTGACTGAAAATGGCGGCCCATATGATTTATCAAAAACTTTGGCAATTTCTGTTTTAAAACGTCTGGGGATGGTTTACAGGAAAGCTACAAAGGGAGTAAAGAACCTCCTGGATGACTTCGAAAGTATTCAGGCGGTATTTCTAAAAAGAATACAAGATCCAAAATCAAAAGGATGTATTCCTGATAAACTTATCATAAACTGGGACCAGGCTGGGGTAAACTATGCCCCCATATCTGAGTGGACAATGGAAGTTTCGGGCAGTAAACAAGTGGCTGTGACACATTCCGATGACAAGAGACAAATGACTGTTGACATTGTCAAGTGAAATGTTGCCCGCTCAATGCATACATCAGGGCAAATCATACAACTGCCATCCTACCTACAAATTTCCCAAAAATTGGGACATAACGCATACAGATCACACTGGTCTACCAGCGAGTCCATGTTGAGGTAAGCATTTTTATGGACAAGAAACAGAGTTAATAAAACCCACTCATAATTAGAACGGTTACCAAAAACTTCATAACTACAGCTTATTTAAGCTTTAAATAACATGTATAGACATGTAAGCCATTTAAGCACTAAAGCATCTAATTATTAATACAATACTATTTTCACCAAACAGTCATAAATAATAAGATTTCTTGTCAAAACAGGTGAAAATATTTGTGTCGCGTCCTCTGCTATTGATTTTTTGAAAGGTCCTAAGAGCCTATGCAAGAAAGAGTTGGTTACAACATTTTAGTCTGTTTAAAATTCACTGTCACCTACAATTTTTTCACGTCGTCAGCATTCCATTGTTGTGTCCAATACATTAAGTGGAATAACTTGGTAGTTTATGAAATTTTGTCTTCTGCTTAAGATTCACCCTGTTCTCAAAACAGATTTATTCTTTTGTTGACAGGTACGTCAAGAAGGTGATAATCCCCTATGTTGAAAATGTAAGGGAAGAGTTGGATCTACCCCTGAGACAGGCTGCCCTCTGCATCTTTGATATTAATAATGCGCATGTTGGAGATGAGCTTCTTGACTTGCTAAAGAGACATAACATAAAATGCGTGTTTGTACTGGTATGTTGTACAGACAGAAATCCAACCTCTTGATGTCAATATCAATGGATTGATTAAAGCCAAAATGAAAATACTTTTTGAACAATTCTATTCAGAGAAAGTAAGCAGTCTGTTAAAGGAAGGCACAGATGTTTCAGACATTCACGTTGATTTGAAACTTATAAAACCGATCCACCCAAGATAGGTCGTCTCAGCGCATAATCAGATTCCAAGGGGGGCAATAGTGAAAGCCTTGGAAATGACTTCAATAAAAAAAAAACAGCTGTAGAGTAAAGCGAGTATGCCGAATGGCTCCCGAATACCTTGATCTATGTGTCGTCTGAATGCAAACTTTTAAATTATTTTTTATACCTGTTTTATAAATGAATTAATAAATTAAATAAAGTGGGATGTTTTAAACACAGAATTTCGTTCATAACTTTGTGGGAAAAACTAAATATTTTGTTATTCAATCTTCATCTGTCCCCGGCTTACTTTGTACCTTTCCGTATATTTCAGTACAAAATGGCCCAATTTATCGAGTGAGATTCTTGAATTTGCAAGCTCATTGTCTCGCGAATATTAGCAAAAATAAAACCCTCGCTAATAAAACCTGATTTACAGTATTTTAACCAAATCCTGCTGACAGCAGCATCTGTTAACTTGGGGCATAAAAACAATCAAAATTTCATCTAAAAATACAAAGTACCCTTATGATTTTTTAACCCTTTCCGACCTGTCAAAATTTAAAGTTTTTGCAGACAAAAATTTAAAGTGGATTTCATTTGAAAAATAACCATTCAGAAATTATTTTGGAAAAGAAGAAATTGCTTGTAACAAGCAATTTGTGCTTGTTACAAGCAATTTCTTCTTTTCCCACAAAGTTTTCTCAATTATAACAAGAGCTGTCAGAGGACAGCAATGCTCAACTATTCTTAGTGCTGGATAGTAACAGCAATTTAATGTCGACATAAGGCATACAACCTAAGTAGTAATAGAAATAAAAGATTTTTCAAATAAAATTTTACTTCAAACAAGAATTTCTAAGTCCCAAAATGGTTAAAACTCCACTATAATACATATAATTGTAATTAATTTATGCCTAGTAGATGATATGATAGCATTAGTAGAAAGAGAGCTATTAAAGATAGATGACATTTACAGATAAGGTTTAACCAAGAGTTTCTAAGTCCATAAAGGGTTAAAATTCCGCTAAAATGAATGTCAGAGTAATGAAACTGTATAGAGGCTAATATTATTGTAATAAAACATGTGCAAAGTTTCAAATCAATAGCATTGGTTGAAAGAGAGTTTTTAAAGATATATGACAATTGCAGGCATGGTTTAACAAGAATTTTTATGTCCAAAAAGGGTTAAAACACCACTAAAATAACGTTATTGAGGCAAATATTGTCACAAAAGCATGTGCAAAATTTCAGCTCAAAAGCATTAGTAGAAACTGTGATATGGCACTTGCACATAAAAGTTATCCAAACCATTACGTTGATGCCAACGCACAGTGTCGTAAAAGTCAGAGGTTAAACAATTTTGATAACTTGATACAATGGATTCCACATAACACTAAGTCCACTGCTTAACCTTAAAAAATCTAAAAATCGAGAGAGCTAAACTACATCACAGACTTATATCTCTATAGACTAGCTAAAACTCAGTTTCATTAAGTAATATCACAACAAAATATTTGAAATTGGAAAGAAATGAAAAATTTTAATTATGATCAATTGACTGATCATCACTGTCAATCAAAACATCAAATGACCAATCAAATCATTCATTTAGACAGGAAGGGAACTTCGAACTCTGCCATATATGTTACACAATTTCCTTGGTTTGGTATACATCATAAATACAGCTTATATAAACTATGTTCAGGTCAACAACCAACAATTTGCCTCTTATTTCATGTCCCTTATCACATACTTTACAAAATTGTATTATTCATAACCTCAGTTGAACTGCCATATCAATGGTTCAGCATGAAACTATTGTAACTGCCTATATGTTTAATATCGGAGTTTGGTGGGCATCGCCAGCAATCTGACAAATTTGTACTCTTTCCACTGGAAAAGTGTACAAGCTTTCTTCCCACATTCAATATCAATATACATCTTTCTTTACAAAAGTTCCGTACACCCAAAATGTTCAGACACCTTTATAAATTTTTAGATAACTATTCTTTTATCAAATAGATGCAATAAGCAAACCCTTAATTTTATGGGTATGAATGCAAGAAATATGAACCTCAATAAAAATAAATATGTACTTTTATCTATCTATTTATGTATATCTAGATACACAGTGAAATGCATAGGTTTCATTGCAATGCCACGAAGGTCTATTATGTAGAACTAGCTAAAACCAGTAACAAACCACCAGTTTAAATGTCTTGAAAAAGTAGTAGATACTATGAAATATTACTGGGAAATCATTTTGCTGATTTTATACTCCGCAATTGCTTTCAAGTCAAATAGGTCTCTAAATTTGTTTTCTGAAATCAATCACTAAATCAAGGATTTCCCTTATCCTCCCTGCATTGCGCATTAAGGGCATTTTATTGATGATTTATGTCTGTCTTGTTTTAACCTAAAATACTTGTACATTAAAAAGTGAAAATTTGTCATTTGCTTCATAACTATTAACAATGCAATGCTCATATTTTATTTTTGCTAAAATTCTCTTCTCTAACAAAGTTAACTCTATTAAGGTTCTGGCAGAACAAATATTGACAGAATAAGACACGCAACACTTTATCATCATTTTAAAAATAATAAGAGTATGAAATAAGAAATTCCACAATGCTCCCAATTCGTTTTTACTAAATCAATGAAATGTGACCCATCACACAATAAAGGGAACATCTGAGCATTCCTCAACCCATTTCCAGATGTCAAAATTTTAGACAGGTCTAAACTCAAAGTAGCTGCAGATGACAATTTCAAGTTGATGAAATCTTAAAAGCTTTGTCTTTCTAGGAAGAAAACATAATGCTTAATGAAGAAATCTCTTATGACAAGCAATTTCTTCATTTTCTACAATGTTTTCCAGAGCCTTTTTCTCAAGGTTTGTTAAAAGTGGGATCGTGTGTAAATAGGGGAAACATTATAAGAGGATCGAATGATAAATTCCTTCATGTTTCTTATTTGTTTGTACCAAATGAATGCAATGTGACTGAACACACCATAAATGGACCATCTAAGAATTGTAACTGAAAAATAGTTTCTGTTTAGGGTTTAAACCTTCTGTGGACTTTTCTCAAAATGTTTTCCTTTCAATATCAATTTCCTTCTTGGGCATCAAAACCAAGGATTGTGTGGTCATGGGATTAAATGATTTCCACACAATCCCGTTTTTTTATGCCTCTCAAAAAAAGCTTTGGAAAATGTGGAAAATGAAGATATTGCTTATAACAAGCAATTTCTTCAATTCCCAAAATGTTCTCCCCCCTAATAAGACAAAGAATTTTAAAATTAAATCAACTTATAGTAATTGTCTGCAACTTCTGTCCATTTGGACTAATCTTATACTTTGTTGGGCTGGTCAACAAAGGGATAGTCTCCATTGCATCACAGGTCACGTATCACTCATAACTTATTCTGCAGTAGTTATTTAACAAAGTAACTTTTCATTTTACGAGGTTCTCTATCATTTGTGCTGTATTCTGTGTCTTCATACGCAGAGTAACTTCGACGATATTCAGTGTCCCATGATGCAGTTTCTCTCGCAAGTCTGGCATTGAACAGAGCTTGTTTACGCTTTTCCCTTGCTGTAGCAGTTTTCTGTTTTTCTCTCAATTTTTCAATAATCAACTGGTTTCTCTTTTTAGCTCTCAGTGCAGCTGGATAAACCTAATAAGTGAGAAAAATAATGTATTTTATCCATTACTAAATAACACAATCATGCCAAGTCCATTGGTTTAAACTATTCTCACACATTTCAATTTTTTGATGCCCCTAAAAAAGGCAAATGGAAATCATTGTGGAAAATGGAGAAATTGCTTGTTACAAGCCAATTTCTTCATTATACACAGTTTTTTCAGTCCAAAAAGATAAGATTTTTTTTGAAATTGTTGTCTGAAATATCTTTCAATTTGGACCAGACTAAATTGTTGTTGTCTGGTAATGGTTTAGGTCCATTGTATTTACATCAATTGGGAAACAAGTTATAAACTAAGTTAATTTCATGTATGACCCAGGCTTCAGTCTGCAAATTTGAGAATAAAAAGAGGGAACAGGCAATAAAGAATAATTGAATTTTGATAGTGACAAGGCAGAAATAAATGAAAGGAATGAACAAACAAAGAAAATTAACAAAGATATACAAACAAGAGCTTTTAGTAAACATGATCATTACCCCCTTACCAGTGCATAAAATCAGATAAAATGGACCTTATAGTGGAAATATAGTGGAAAAAGAAGAAATCGCTTGTTACAAGCAATTTCTTCTTTTTCAACAATGTTTTCTCAATTATAAAATCACAGGGACATAAAAACCAGGAATTAACTAGGAAAGGGTTAACTAGAATATTTTATACCCTTGAGATCTACTTTTTAGCATTCAAAGATTAGCCCTGGTATTAACCCTTGTCATGCTGAATAAAACCCTCTACAGAATTGCATCAAATTCAAAGGGCTGACAGCACTGATACAGTAATTGTGACTTAATATCTGTCTTGAAAATTTATTTTATGATCATCTCTGGTTTAAAAGATACATAACAAGCAGAAGGAGATGTAGACTAAGATCAGACAGCACATATGTGCAGGCTGATCTTTGTCTATACCTCCTGCGAAGACAGGAATATTCCAGGTCCAGAATGACAAGGGTTCACTTATCCCTTGACAAGTGGCCTTGAAAAATGTACTTGTCTACAAGTACAAGCCCCAGTGGAATAAGTCAGACAAGGGGATGCATTCCAAGCCATTGGTGATGAAAAACTATTGTACTACAGCAAGTTAATTGTTTTCAAACAAAGTAAATCTGAGACAGTGACCAGACAGTGACCAGTTACCCAAAGCTACAAATCTCTTCATGCTGTCTCTACCACCAGCAACACTTGAGTAAAGTTTCAAAGGCCTGGTCACTTGGACCTCTAGTAGACTTAACTAATACCACACAACAAAAATTTAGACTGGTCCCAATCCAAATAAGATGCAGACAGCATTTAAAATTGCACTTAAATTGGAAAACACTGTGTAAAAAGGAGAAACTGCTTATAAATCAATTTCTTTTTCCCCCTAGTTTTCCATGATTGTATTCATTCTGGGAGTCATTGTGTGGTAATGAGTTAAAATTCATATGTGGCTTTAAACTACATAACCTTTGACCTACCGGGCAATAATTGATCAAGGTCAAGACTTGAGTACAGTTCCACGCCGTCCTATATCAAATAGCAACTCGGAGTTCAGCAATCAATCAGAAATATATATAAACTAGAAATCTTTCAGACACAGATGCCCCAAATTTAGTGGTTGTTACATGACCTTGATTTGTGACCTTGAACTTATATGTATCCTACAAAACTCATTAAAGAGGAACAACTGTGCCAAGTTATTTTCAAATCTACCAATTAACATAGGCTTTGCTATGTATAGAAACATTTTATGTAATCATCAGGATCGAAAAGCCTGTGATTAATTAGTAGTTTAGCAAGAAGTTCTATAATTCAAACTGGTAGCAGTGGAGCAGTGGAGTCATAAAAATTGCGTGTAAAAACTTCATTTAAACGGGAGCATCATGAATTATTTTGAGTTCAGAACATGCAATACTGTAGGAGTAATACTCCAGACAGCAATAATTCAAGACAAATTACAAGTTCAGGGAGAGATTATTTTCAAATTGTACTAGAGTAAACTCCACATGCACAGGTTCATACTAACAGAAGTATTGTGACTTGAACTCAGAGAACAAAATACTTTAGGATTATTGCTCAAGACAACACTAATTCAGTACACAATAAAATTTTATGGGAAATAATTTGGGAACAAATATTGTGTCTGTAGACAGATGGACAGACTGTCAGGATGTTTAAAATTTACAAAGAAAGACTGCCACATAAGTAAGCCATTATTTGACGACAATAGTGGGAAGAAAAGAAGATGGGAAAAGAAGAAAATGCTGGCAACCAGCAGTTTCTTCTTTTGTCACAATGAATTCTATGTTTAAGTAATGATCCACAAAAGTGGGCTTCAACATATTATTGATCTTTGCTACACACCTGTAAATAGTACAGGAGAGGATATGGTAGTTATGGAGGATTTTTGACATATACTCACCGCTGAGGATGCCCTAATATTAAAAGTTTTCTTTTCTCCTAGTGACCTTTCTTGACCTCCACAACCATAAGCAATAAATGGAGACCTGGTATCTGCACGCCTTGTTGGTCTTTCTGCTGGCGCTGAAGTTGGACGAGCTTTAGGAATTTCTTGCAGTCTATCTGGTCTTCTTGGCTTGATTCTCTTTTTAAATACATCATCACTGGTCTTAGTTGCTTTATAAGTTTTACCTACTGTAACAAGAAGGCAAAGATGGCATTAATTGCTCACCTGATTTCAAACTCATCTGCCAGTTTATCAAAGCAAGTTACTGTACATGTAATTGGATTAACGGGCTATTCTGATGACAAATAAAATATTTTAACAAGTTTAATAAATGATAAGGTAGAAAAATATGATCAGATGGCTGTAACAATAATTCTTTCACTTAGTCCCCTTTACACTATATATTTGATGGAATGTTTTCCACAAAGTCTGGGAATAATTAACCCATGTCATGCTGAACACGGAAGATTCAGGTTTTGGCAGGAGGTTTAGACAAAGATCAGCCTGCACAAATGTGCAGTCTGATCTTAGTCCACACATCCTGCTTATACTTTTCCTGCCAGAGTTGTTTATGAAATTACTTTTCGAAAGATACATTGATGATTGAACAATAAGAGCTACCAGTACTTTCAGCCCTTTAATTCTAATGCAATTCCCAAAGGCATTTTATACAGCATGATAAGGTTTAAGCCAAAATTGTGGCACTACACGCGTTCTTTATAGTAGGAAGGAAATTATCTTTAAACCATTACCAAACAACATAATTTTTATCTTGTCCAAATTTAAAGAAGATGCAGATGACCCAAAAAATTTTACACATCCAAATTGAAAGCAGATAAAGATGACAATTTCATTTTGATGAAATTTTAAAAATCCTTGTTTTTCTGTGCAAAAACCATTATGAGAAAAAAATTGCTTATTACAAGCATTTCTTCATTTTCCACAATTTCTTCAAGGTCATTATCTTGAAGGGGCATAAACAAGCAGGGCTGTTGGGGTTATTTGGTTGAATGTAATCTAACCATAATCGATAGGGACCATCCTATTAACCATTCATTCATAAGTTTGAGAAGGATTAAGCCCAAATTATTACCTTTAGGAGGGTAACAATGAAATAAAATGTTAGGCCCCTTTTCCTGTGACAGATTGAAAGTCACCACATTCATTTGGAACCATCCTCACAAATGTACACATTTTATTCCATTACCAGACAACAAAATTTTAGGGCGGTCCAAATTCAAAGAAGTTGCAGATGAAAATTTCAAATTAATGAAATTTTAACAATCTTTGTCCTTGGGTATATAAAACATCGTGTATAATGAAGAAATTGCTTGATACAAGCAATTTTTTTCATTTTCCACAATGTTTTTCAAAGAGTTTTTTACTGGGGGGAGGGCATCAAGAACTGGCAATGTGCAGGAATGGGTTAAGCAAGCTTGAGAAAGATAAAGCCAAATTGTGACCTGTATAGCAGTAACATGAAATCTGCGATTAAGGCCTTTTCCCCTTGAAATCCATTGGAATGTCACCATATTCTATAGGGACCTTTCTGTTGATCATACAAACATTTTTATAAAGTTTGAGGAAGATTGAGGAAAAATTATGACCTCTAAAGTGGTAACAAGTGTCATTAAGGCCTATTTTCTTACAATATTGGATTGAATGTCACTTTTAATAGTTCTTCCTCTTAACCAAACAAACATTTTTACAAAGCTTTCAAAAGATTAAGCCAAAAATGTGACCTCTAAGCAGTAACAATGAAATTGTCATTAAGGCCCTTTTTCCATATTTGAAGGATAGTCACCATCATTCACTGGGGATCTTTCTTATACCCAAACCTAGAATTTCAGCAAGTTTAAGAAAGATTCAGCAACAAATGTGACCTGTAAAGTGGTAACTATGAAATTATTATTAAGGCCCCCTTCCCATATTTGGAAAAACGATCAGCCTTCCATTTGGATCTTTGTTATGATTATTCAAACATTTAGAGCAAGTTTATAAAAGAATGAGTCATAATTGTGACCTGTAGAGTGGTAACATAGACTTAGTGACTACAGACGCCAAACATTCAAGTATCACAAAAGCTCGCCATAAGCATGTTGTGCTCAAGTGAGCCAAAAATTCAAAATGAAATCAACTACCACACAATCTTGCTTTTTGACACCCCTCAAGAAGAGAGCTTTAGAAAACATTGTTGAAAATGAAGAAACTACAAATTCTTAATTATCCACAATGCTTTCTACCCTTTCAAGCCCAAAAAGTTTTGACCATCAACTTGACCTTGAACATCAATTTTAGTGTTTGACCTTAAGCTTTGACCTTGAACTTGTGGATATCCAAAAATTCTTTCAAATGGCACATCTACTAATGATGGAGAATAATTGTGCCAATTTACTTTGAAATCCATCCATACATGTAGGAGTAATTGTCCAGACAAACACAATTTTAGTGTTTGACCTTGAGCTGTGACCTTGACATAAGAACTATCCCAAAAATTCTTTCAAATGGCACATCTACTCATGATGGAGAATAATTTTGCCAAGTTATTTTGAAATCCATCCATAAATGTTGGAGTAATTGTGACAAGCAATTTCTTCATTTTCTACAATGTTTTCTACCCACGAAGTTGAAAAAATCCAAATTTTCATAAACTTAATATTGACGTCTGCAACTTCTTTCAATTTGGACCAGTTTCAAATTTAGGTGTCTGGTAATTGGTTAACACCATCTTAGATAGTGTTTTATATTCAGCCAAAAACAGTATCTAATTAGACATCAATTATAATAAATTTGGTTCAAAATAAATTTGTGGAGGAGCAGAATTTTTTATATCAAGATTGCTTAGATATTTTTAGTTTAACCCTTACATTTATCTGCAGGTTTTCCTTTGGTTTCTTTTGTAGCTTCTTCAGCTTTGTTTTCCTTACTGATATACTGGTTTAACTTCATTTTTGCAGCTTTCCTTAACTGTTCACTTTGTTTTGTGATTTCCACTTCAACCTTATCAGTTTTTTCCTTATCTTGCTCTTTCTTATCAGTATCCTGAGCATCTTTCTTTTCCTTTTCTACTGTATCAGCATCACTTTCAACATTCTCATCTTCATCAATTATTTGAATGTCTTTGATTGGTAGATTATTTGCATCATCAGCATCTGGAGACTGTTTTTCATCACTGTCATCTGACTCTGTAAATTCAGAGTCCCATGATATTGGAGTGTGAGCACATTCTAGTTCCCTCCTTTGATGTCTATAGTTGACATTCTCCTTATAGACAGGAATGTTTTTGACAAGACTTGTCACTTTAAACTGTTGACCATACTCTGATCTTTTGTACACCATGATTCCTGTTTTTCCCAATTTTCAGTAATTTACTATCTCATCCTATTTCAAGTCTGCAAATAAATACATACATGTATATGTTTGGTTCACCCATTCCCACAAAGGTTTTTTGACGCCCCTCATAAAAGCTTCTTAAACATTCATCCATTACCAGACGGCAAAATTTTAGGCTGGTCCAAATTGAAAGCAGTTGCAAACGACAATTTTAAGCTTATGCAATTTTATATTACAAGCATCTTCTTCATTTTCCACAATGTTTTCCAAAGCTGTTGTTCTTCGAGAGCTTCTAAAAGCGTTACCGAGTAGAAATTGGTTAAGAAAAAGAAAGAAATTAGATTTCACTAGAAATGGCACTAGCTATAGCAGTTTCATGAGTAAATCAAACTTTGTTGTACAAAGATTAACAGGCTTAGACACTAACTGAATTTTGCCACATGCCTGTTGGTTCCAATTTTTACAGGTCCTACTCTGTAATTGAAGGTCTTCAAAATCTATGCCATTTATTTGCAATTCATAAGTACATGTGTTTTGAAGTTAATAGTGAGTAAAGCTGCTAGTGCATATAATTGAAGATAAAATATTGGTTGAAAAACAGTTTGTGAAAAGAAGAAATTGCTTGTAATAAGCAATTTCTTCTTTTCCAACACTGATTTCCCTAATAGAATATCTATGTTTTATGAAAACAAGCAATTGTGTGAGGGCAAAAAAGGAAGAATTGGATTTGAATAAGAACTAGAAGGGAGTCTTAGACATGGATGCCACCACTCCTGTATACCTTGAATACTTTTGTTGCTGCAACCTATTTTCTCATCTAAACAAAACATCCATTGAAAATATTATCGCAAATAAATTGCGTATCTTTTACAGTAAATCATTCTTACAAATCCAAGCTATTCTTAATAACAAATAAACTAAATATCCCTTTCCGTTTTCCAATTCGTCAGTGTGCAGAATAAAACAATTAAATGGAGAAACTGTAATTTCAGGTACAAATTTTAAACTAGGGTCCTGATTATGGGATCCATGACACAATATTAGCAAAGAAGACATGCATTCCAGGACGATCTTTTACCTGTCAATCAAGGTAATGAACAAAGGTGTTGATGCATGAAAAGGATTTTCTCATGTCAATTTGATCATTATTTTACTCGAAATTTTAGCCATTGGAAAAAATATTGATCGCCAGTAATACCCCGAAAGGGGAGTTCGACAGTATATAGATAGATTTATAATCATGCAAATGAAATAAAAAAAAAAGGACTGTATAGTTGTATACCAATTTGATGTGTCTTAGTCAGAGCCTAGTTAAACAATCAATTTCATGTGGAAACAGTACTTAATGGAACTGCCATGAAGATATAAGCATTGACGTCCGTCAAAGGAGATTATCTAAGTATTGCAGCAATCAGGTCAGACCACCAAAGGGAATCAATTATTACTGCTACTGTAACATATAAGTGCATAGATTGGAGCATTACGTGTTATGATTATATACAATTGAACATAATTAGACAATTCTACTTCTCAGATGTAATTATGATACATATGTCATTAAAACGCTGACTTTCAACATGTGTGTTGGCTTTATTCATTCTTAATTATCTACCTTGCATTTCTATTTAATACTTATTTCTAACACATTTTCTTTATCATCTGAAAAAAGAAATGGATACATTTATGATTTTGTTGAGCACTTCAACTGATTTTCTTGTCTAAACCAAACATGCATGGAAAATATTATCGCGAAAAGCGATCAAAATCTCAACCAATTCACATAGCAATTTCTGCTAAACCAGTGATTTTGATTTCAGCTCTGACGTTAGTTGATATTTCTTTAGTTTTGATCTGGAAGAGGAATAAGAAAATTGACTGTATAGAGGGGAATTAAAAGATTTTTCCAAAAAAGGATTTGCTCATACGAAATCAGACTTTGTTTCATAAAAAAAACCCCAAAAAATACCAAACTATTATCTACCAACCTGAATAACGCATGGTTACTACGTCATTACTAATTCTATAATAAGAAATAGGACTGATCTTGAAAAGTGATGTGGTTCTTATGTTAATTTTTTGCTTGTCATTCCAAGACCAGTCCAAAAATGATATTCAATCCAAACTCTGTAGAACAGGGTTCATGTACCAAGATCGTGTTTTAACTTAGTACGAACGTTCATGGGTACGAAAACCAAATTGGCGATGGCTTATGATTAATTTAAAGAAAAACTGCACTGACTATGGATCCAATTTATAAATTTTCTATTATTTTAATATGAAACAACTCTAAGTCCAACGGAATATGTTTGAACCTGCACACTGTTGGCGCTGACATCCTTCCAAGTTCAAAAGGCGAAAAAGAAATATACTTGGTAAGTTCACAGTTTATTTCTATCATATGGTGGTATCTTTCATACACTAAACTTTAACACGAAAAGAGAAGATGCCATTGTCCTACAGAGCTTAGCTTGGTTAGCAACCTTTCATCCAAAACAAAAATTCCTGAACGAAGGAGTGACTAGACTACACCAAATTCGATTTGCTTTGAAACGAAATTATTTTGTTTTAGACTAAAACTGAATGAAATAGATCCTGACAAATATACAATTTCTCATTATTTTTCATATAGCAGAATAAATCATAAGATTAATAGAGCAAACAAAAGTATATACACAGTTCCAAAATCATTTATTGTAGGTTAACCATTTTTTCTCGACATTCGTCCCCTATTTACCTCGACCCAGTTGATATTTACTATAGTGGCATGAAACTGCCACCTTTTACCAGATAAACTTACATGAGAATAAAATATAAAAAGAAAATGGTCAGAAAATTAGCCAATACCTTTCAGCTGAAATAAGTGACAATGGGATATCAGTCGGCATTCAGTTCTAGTGAGCCGCTATTTAACGTTAGGACCAGAGTACTAATGCGGCGAAAATTTTGTTGATTTGATATGTTGTATCTTATCAGGACAACAAGGTGCCAAATTGCTACAAGATACGCCCGTCACACTGCTTAATATTAACTGGGGGTTTGAATAGAACTTAGGTTATTTTGAATGAATATTTTGTGTCAAACAAAGTATGAAAAACAACAAAGGACAAAAACTCAAATATACGCTAGGTAGAGTTATAGTTCTTGTACACTGCACTCCAACTTGGTGAGCTCTATCCATCCATGAAGTTTCATGATTATAGCTATTATACTTTTAGAGATATACTCCGGACAAGATTCAAATATGAACAACAACAAAGGGCAATAACTATAAAAATAGACTAGGTAGAGTTATGGTTCTTGTACACTGCACTCCCACTTGGTGAGCTCTATCCATCCATGAAATTTCACGATTCTAGCTATTATACTTTTAGAGATATACTCCGGACAAGTTTCAAGTATAAAAAATAACAAAGGGCAATTACTCAAAAAATAGGCCAGGTAGAGTTATGGTTCTTGTGCACTGCACTCCCCCTTGGCGAGATCTATACACCCATGAAGTTTCTTGATCCTAGTTATAATACTTTTAGAGATATACTCCGGACAAGATTCAAGTATGAAAAACAACAAAGGACAATAACTTAAAAAATAGGCTAGGTAGAGTTATGGTTCTTGTACACTGCACTCCTACTTGGTGAGCTCTATCCATCCATGAAATTTCATGATTCTAGCTATTATACTTTTAGAGATATATTCCAGACAAGATTCAAGTATGAAAAACAACAAAGGGCAATAACTCAAAAAATAGGCCAGGTAGAGTTATGGTTCTTGTGCACTGCACCTCCCCTTGGTCAGATCTATACACCCATGAAGTTTCATGATCCTAGCTATAATGCTTTTAGAGATATACTCCGGACAAGATTCAAGTATGAAAAACAACAAAGGGCAATAACTCAAAAAATAGGCCAGGTAGAGTTATGGTTTTGAGCACTGCAGTCTGTATTGATGAGCAGAATATAACTGCCAAGTTTTAAATCAGTCGGACTTACGGTGTCAGAGTTATGCTCCGGACAAAGAAGTGGACACCGCCGGACGCCCGGACACCACAGGTGATCCCATAATACGTCCCGTCTTTGACGGGCGTATAAAATTATCCTATTATAAACGATACTATAACTTTTCCAGAATACATGTAAACTGCATATTATGGTATTCAATCATAGTCCGATGGCAGTTCTATGTCACCATAATACACTGATCAAATTTTCTCATCTGGAAACCAAGTAAATGCAATTTTAAGAGAATTTTACTTGTAACAAATATGCAGTTTCATTATAACACTGTGTCTACTCGACAACGTGAATCAATATAGCACAGCGGAAAATATATTAAATTCAGAATGCATTTTTTTATTTAAGTTTTGTTTCACCACGTCCGATAAAAAAGGCATACTCGTATGTTAAATTCCAAACAAATAGGGAAATGTGCGCGTTATTTACTAAAGTTTTCTTTCGCGTCATTTGATTTATTTATTGTTTCACTGATACCGATGCTGATATAGGGCCTAAATCATAGCCCAGCTACCATACTTTAGAACAAGACTTTGAGTATCTACACTATGCCCAATTTTTATAAGTTTTTGTCTTCAAGTTCTTTGCAATGTCATGTGTTATCAAGATAAAACCCATTGCTGCTCATATTACCAATGATGAATTTAGTTAGAAGTTTTGTTCTTCTTTGCTCTATGTATAAATACACATGTTAATGATGCTGTAGCATATTCCACAACACTTACGGACAATATCTGGACAAGCTGATTTTAATGTTTGACCTAAAACACTGACCTTAACGCAATAAAAAAACTGGGAAAATGGACCACAAAATCATAAGGAATTCACATGTGAAGTTTCATCCAATTTCGCTAAAGGATTGTGGTGAAATCGATAATGATGTACGGAATGACGGACGGACGGATATATGCTCGACCTTCGGGTAGCATAAGTACACCAAACCTCTAGTGAGGTCATTCCATTTTCATTTTTCATTGCAACCGTAGCATTTGCCCACATTAGCGATGTCCAAGAAAACTGTTACTTGTAGTTGTTACAGAGGACGGTACAAGCCATAGATGTAGTAAGAGACTGTAGATGGTTAACGGTGGCCTTGTTTTAGGGAAATATGATTCACAAGTAGCATCATGTATACACGCTGCATTCGTGGATTAGTCATTCTCTAAGACATTTTCTTACGATGTCCTAAGGTGACCACTTAAATGTTCCATGTAATTTCAAGCAAAAATATCGCATGTCAAGACAAAAACCTTATGTTGGCCAAATGTGATGCATTATCAAACCTTGTCTTGGAATCAAGAGCAAACATTCTTACAAAGTTTCCAGAAATGTATGATGTAAAATTACAAAGGTTTTTTAGATTAGACCTAGTGAATTGGGGTTATGTTTACCCCATGAGAACCAATATAAAAATGACACTCTGAACAAATTTCACGTAAATTGGGCTTAACCATTTCCTGTTTTTTGACAATTTAGACTGGCCCAAATTGAAAAAGGTTGCAGACGACAATGGAAATTTGATGCAATTTGAAATGAAACCATCCTATGTGGTAGAAAATATTGAGGAAAATGGAGAAATTGTTACAAGCATTTTTTTCTTTTTCCACAATATTTTCTCAAGTATAAAATCACAGCTACGTAAAATCCCGTATTTGTACAGGAAAGGGTTAAAATGCAGCACCTCTAGAGTAGAATCGATTTAACTAACAAGAGGTTAATATGGCCTTATCCGTGACCCGAGTCCAAAGAGCATAAAAACAGATAAATGTCCACTAGATGATGCTAAAACTGGAATGGGCTAATATTACCCATGGGCAATAATTTATACAATTTTGATAGAGATTCACCAGTAAACGCTGTATATCAAATCTCTAGTCCCTCCTATTTGAGATAAGATTTTTAATTTTCACTTTACAAGACCAATGTAAAACTTGGGACGTTTGGGGTTGGGCTAATTCTGACGTTGGGGCCATAATTTATAGAATCCTGATATAGGTTCACCAGATGGTGCTACATACCATATATCAAAGCTCTATGCCATTCTGTTTGAGAGAAGATTTTTAAAAGTTTCCCTATACAAACCTACGTTAAGCTTGTAACGTCCGGGAACCAGCTAATTTTGACCCAGCGGCCGTAACTTATAAATCTTGAAACAGGTCCACCAGCTGATGCTGTATACCAAATATCAAAGTTATAACCCGTTTGGGAGAAGATTTCTTAAAAGTTTTCACTATATAAGCCTATGTTAAACTTGTGACATTCGGGAATTAGCTAATTTTGATCCTTGGGCCTTAAATTCTATACAATTTTGATAGAGGTCCACCAGATGATGCTTCATACCAAATATCAAAGCTCTAGGCCCTTCTGTTTGTGAGAAGTTTTTTCCTTAAATTTTACTTTATAAGCCCCATGTTAATATTCTGGTGTCCGGGGAACGCGCTAATTCTGACCCAGGGGCTATAATTTATACAATCTTGAAAGAGATCGATCAGATGGTGCCATTTTTGTTTAGTCCTAAATGATTGTCAAAGTTGTCACCATGTAAGCTTATCCCCCCCTCCCCCACACGGCTATTTATTGACAGATTTAATTCTTCTTGTACAAACTTTATAGTCCTTGCCCTAAAGACTCTAAATACCAAATGTGAATCCAACCTGACAGCCGGTTCATGACAAGAAGATTTTTAAAGATGTACTCTTTTTTGCCCCTAATGAGGCCCCAGGGGAGGTAACTCCATGACGTGTACAAATCTGAAGCGCTTTCACATGGGGTTGCTTCCTGCCAAGTTCAAGTGAAATCCACCCAAGGGATCGAAAGAAGTCGAAAATGTAAAAAGTTAACGCATGAAACATTGAGAACGGATGAAACACGATCACAATAGGTCACAATGACAATTTGAGGCAAAATGTAATATAGAGTGCCAACCAGGTTTTATATATGATTTGACATTGTGACCTACTTTGTGACTCCATGTAACCCAATAGCTAAGTTGACCGAGATATTATGCAGACTAATATTCTGACCAAATATCAAATGGTTTGAGACAAAAAAAGTGTCCTCTAGAGTGCACACGAGCCTATTTCCAAGATTTGGACCAGTGACCTAGTTTTTGACCCCAAGTGATTCATTTTAAAATTTGACTGAGATATTATACAGACAAACATTCTGACAAAATACCAAAACATTTGAGGCAAAAATGTGAACTCTAGAGTGCAAACACTTTTTATTCAAAGATTTGACATTGTGATCTAGTGTTTGACCCCACATGACCCAAAATTGAACTTGTCTGAGGTTTAATGGAAATAAACATTCATGACCAAGTTTCTAGACATCTGACCTAAAATGTGACCACTACAGTACACACAAGATTTTGACCCACATCAACAAAGATGTTCACAGCTAGACCAGAAAAGATCACCTTGGGCACTTCATGCTCAGGTGAGGTAACAACAGCTTTACACAATATAGAGATAACTCTGACTCACTATGATTTTTCTATACATTTAAAAAACAACATTATTTTTCATTTTTTATTATTCTTTTTTCAGGGAGGGAGGGGGGGTAAACATATAAGACGAAATAACTACAACAAACAACAAAGATAATTTCATGAATGAGGACATTTTTTAAATTTTCTGTAAAACCGATTGATAGAAATATCTTTTATCACATGATTTGACTGATATCGACTTTTTTAATGACATATGCGAACTCTCAATCGGTACCAATAAAGAAGACTTCGGGGTTCAAGATTATTTCTTTTTTTTTTTTACAAAATTTGACGTTGTGGCTAAGCTTATCATTGCACCCGACCAAATACAGAACTTTTTGGGGATATTACAGACATATTAAGTATATTGGCCAAGCTACAAATCAAAGAACAGTCTCGCTAAGAGTGCCTATGTTAGGATTGCACACAAGATAGATTCGACAGCATATGCTGCTAGACCATACGAACTAATATTGAACACCTTAAGCCAGATTGAGCAAAAACGATTTTTTGACACATTGACTTTTGAACTTGATAACAAAAATCGACTGTTTATCGGAAAGAGAGGAAGAGAGAGAGAGTACCGAATGTGGATGCCAACGCTTAGCCCGCTTTATGAATTAGGTAGATATGTTTAAATATGATATCCCAAGTCAGTAAACCACTAGTGTAAAGGTCTTGCTACAAGTTAAAGATGAAATGTGTAAAATATGAGGTCCCTAAGTACAGCCATGGTATAGGTATTGGATAATGTCAAAGGTCTTAGAAAACGACATCAGAGCTATAGCAAAAACTTTTTTTCTCTGAAAACAGCCGAACTTAGAAGAAATGAACACAACCTTTATTGTAATAATATGCTGAAACAAGAGGACCGTGATCAGGCTGAGAATCAAACTCATGAAAGATTTTATGATCATTAAAATTTAGGTGAAGTATTATTGGGATTAGTAAAAAGCTAAAGCACTATAGTGTTAACAAAGTGAAATAGTAGTACTTTCAAAATTCAAGGGCAGATAAATCTGGAATTACTACTTCGATCAGAGATTTTAAGGTTATTTACATTTTGACTAAGTATTTTTAAAATTATTGAGGCAATCAGTTCATGGATATCTATCATATGACACAAACACTCATCAAGAAGAACAACTGTGCCACATTATTTTCAAATCCATTCATAAATATAGAAGTAATACTGCGGACAGGGTAAATTTTGTTGTTTCACCTTCAGCTGTGACCTTGACCTTGGAAGTATCACAACTAACATTTCCCTCTACACTAACATTCATCCAGAAGGACAATTATGCCAATTTATTTTCAAATTAATCCACAAATATAGAAGTTGTGCTGCGGACAAGGTCATTTTCGTCATTGACTTCAACTATGACCTCCACCTTTGATGAGTTGCAACAGACTTTTTGCATGACACTATTAGTCATCAAGAAGTACAACTCTGCCAAGTTATTTTCAAATCCATCCATAAATGTAGAAGTAATACTCCGTTGCTCGAAATACAAATTGCCAATCGCACAAGGACGCGAGAGTAAATGACACTTTTGGTAATTTGTTCAATTCAAACCAGTCAGGTGAAGAATACCCTTTATTATTTCATTATGTCTGCAGATAGACATGGGTTTCTTCCAATTTATTACAGGCATATAATTATGCTTCTCTAACGAACTCAAAGAAACTGTTTTTTCTAACAAAACTTTTATAAAAACCATTATGTCCAAAGTCTATTAAGGTGATCGGTATGCAATCTTCTCATAGAAGGTTTAACGAATCTGTCCAACAGTTTGATACATTTGTATTTATATACTTTTGTCGTCCTTTGAATATATAGTCAAAGACAGAGACCACTACGTCAAGCGTAAAGAATATGTGCAGAACTTATGGAAAATAAATATATGAATTTGTGAATCACTATTGTATAATTTGAAATGATGCTTCGTATCGGACTACTTTTTGTATAGGAGCTTTTTTACCAACGACCTCAAGAGTTTCAGTGAGGTCACTCTAACAAATCTAAAGGAAGGATGCCAGATAGTCCTTATAAACTCTATAGACAAATGATTTAAGCCATCATCAAACTGCAAAATTTCAGACTGATCCAAATTGAAAGAGTTGGTAGACCAGATTTTCTAACTTATGGAATTTTAAAGATCTTCCTCTATTGTGATAGAAAGCAATGTGGAAAATAAAGATGAAATAACTCATATTCAAAAGAGTATTCAGGTAATGTAGAGTGGAGAAAAAGTCAATACTGTGAATGGTACTGTGTTAGAATCAAAAACAGAAGATAAAGATATATATCATGCTAAAAAATGAGAAGAGGTAGAAGGCATTGTATTTCTACGCGCTGGGTTATCACATTGATTGATTGAATGGGGTTTATTGCCACTTTTAACAGTATTTCAGTCATATCATGGTGGCTGGATCACCTAACAATGGATTTCTGGTATTTCTCACACCAGTACTACCACTACATCCTTTCCTGGCCTCCAGCTGCTATCCCACTTAGGTTTACGAATATTCACCCATTGTGGAATACGTACTATGTCTTTGCAGTGTTCAAACAATGAAGCTGAAATCAAGCACTTGACTGATTTACAAACTCACAAGCACTCAAGGATATACAGGAAAAAGAAAGACAGACTTTGGCGATTTGGCTATCCTTTACCAACACTTCAAAGTACATTAATTCTCGAGCCCTTTGGTTTAGAAAAGGATAAATATATGAAGAAGTACAAACAGTTACAAACAAGAATGAATGGTGAACAAGAGGACCATGATGGTCCTATATCGCTCCCCTGAGTATGATGACTCAAGGCTTTATGATATTAACAAAATATCAAAGCCCTACACCTGATTATTCTGGAGAAGATTGTTTTAAAAGATTTTCCATTTAATCCTAGGTTTATTGAAGATATTACCATTTAGAGTTAACTTCCAGAGTATAGCATATATTTTGGTAGAGGGTCAATAGATGATGATTTATACCTAATTTCAAAGCTCTAGGCAATGTATATTATTTCATACATCAGTAAATCACAAAGACGAATTAGCAACTAACTGTATGCAGCTGCCAAAGAAGCTAGAAATGGAAATCTTGATATCAATCGACAAGTTCGACACATATGTAATGTGTTTTTAAACAGTGTTGAAGTAGTTCTCAAGAAGCTGTATATTTAGTTTTGCAGATGCCTTTAACAAAGAGCTCAAGAGATGTTGCATTCATCAATACATCAACTCCTTATTGAATCCTACATCAGCTCTTGATGAATTGCCTGATAATTTAAAAGATAAAATGTCTGATGAAAAGGTGAAAAAGTATGCAAAAAGGCCCAAAACCTTGAACCATTGGTGTTTGGCTGACTACGTATCTGAGTAAGCTGTGATATCCGAAATCATGCACATAATCAAATGAAAATGATGAAGGCTTGAATGAAATAATGGTGATAGTATTGTTGACTGGACATTCAATGAGCAAAATTGTATCCCAACATTACAGAATGACAAAGATTTAAAGTTGTAGAAATCCAAAAGTCATTCGTTTGGTAAGATTTAATGAAAAAAAAAAACACCTGATGAAAAAACCATTATAGAGAAAAAAAACTTAGTCTATCATCCATGGCGGAATGAAGAAACTGACCTAATTGGCAAATATTCCACATATAGAGAGAGCTACGAATCTATGAAACACATGATAATTAATAAATGTAATGAATATGAGCATTATGTGAAGGAAATGTACGTGGCCAGAGAACTTGTGGAAGCAGAATATAATGCTTTTGATGAACCTGCTCAAGGAACTCGAGAAATTAAGACAAAAACTGCTGAAGAGGAATTAACTGAAGCAGACGCATTTATTTACTTCAATTTTGACAGGATATTTGAACATAGACAATATGATATTGGTACTGAAATTGATTGTTTTGTTTCTACACCACAAGTGATTATGAATAAGAAAATCCTATTTGATGTGAGTATAGAAAGCTCTTACGCTGCCTGAACACAAACAGAGACTTTTTATAACCATGTTATTCAGTGGGTCAGAACTAGAGATAGTCCTTTGTATACATGTTTTTCTGGGGGAAAAGTGTTGTAATAAGAGCTTTGTACCAAACACTTTATAGAATTCTTTAATATCAAAGAAGGTGAAGATTCTGATGATGTAAAAGTTCTTCTGTGTGCTTTCACTGGTAAAGCAGCATTTAATATTGGCGAATCTACTATTTCCTCTGCTTTTATGCAAAAATTAAACAATCTTATCTAACTCTGACCTGGGATAATCTCAATACATTCAGGACAAAATACAGGAATTTGACTAGGGTGATCATTGATGAAATATCTATTGTTAGTAATTCAATGCTGTGTTTCATCGATCTGAAGGGTATAAGAACATCCTTTGGGATGTTAGCATAATTGCTGTTGGTAATTTATATCAGTTCAAACCTGTAAGTGGTGACTGGATATTTATTGATTTGAGTCATGGACCTTCTTCCCTATCTATGAAAATGTGGAGGGAGTACTTCAAACGCTTTGAAAGAACACAGACTATGAGACAAACAGATGATGTTGAATTATCAGAAACGCTAAACAGGTTGAGAATTGATAGAAACAAGAACTTTGTCCACAGGACACAGATGTTCCCACCGGTAGCTTTGATAATAACAAAGGGCAATAACTCAAAATTATGTGAGCAAGAGTTGTGGTTCTTGTGCACTGCACTTCTCCTCAATGAGGTCTATCCACCTGTGAAGTTTCAAGTGGATAGCTATTATACTTTCAGAGATATGCCCTGGACAAAATGTAAGTCTTTAAAATAACAAATGGCAATAACTCCAAAGTAATGCAGGCCCGAGTTGTGGTTCTTGTGCACTGCACTTTTCCTCAATGAGGTCTATCCACCTGTGAAGTTTCAAGTGGATAGCTATTATACTTTCAGAGATATGCCCTGGAAAAAATGTAAGCCTTTAAATAACAAAGGGCAATAACTCCAAAATTATGCAAGCAAGAGGTGTGATTCTTGTGCACTGCACTTCTCCTCAATGAGATCTTTCCACCTTTGACGGATGGAAGGAGGGAAGTACGGACAGACAGACAAAGGCAAATTAAGTTCTATGTTAAATTAAGTGGGGGGGGCATAAAAAGATGACGTCAAGATTAAACTTATTGATGGGCTAACAAAAGGTTATAAATACAATTTGTGATAAAGGTGATTTCAAAATTTTGATCGCCAACCCGACGATTTAAAGTCTTAACCAAATTGAGCTTTAATTTCACCTTTTCTCACACAAACTATCACAAATTTAATATTTCCGGAGGCAAAGTACATGAGTATGGTGATTCTGATGTTGGTCGGGGACAAAATGGGTTAATGACCTTTTCATGGTGCATTCACCTTCATTCATTAAAGTCGTTTGTCTTAACATATACTATATACCGGGTTATCACAAATTTTATAGTATTTTGCGAGACATAGCTCATGAAACAACACAACAGTCATTTATTCCTTTATGCCGATAACATAGAGTACTTTTAATGTTTCTGAAGAAACATTACTGGAACAACGGAGAAAGAAATGTTGTAACAAACAGATGTTACATTTCCAACAATATCATCTACATCATTTTGCCCATGCTTTCATTGTAAAACATCGAAAAATGAAGTTAGAATGACTATAAGCAATTGAAAGGCTTTCGAAAAACAAAACCGGAAGTAAATCCTCCCTGCAGTGGCAATTTGTTATTGTTGTTGTTTGTCTTTGAAAGCGTCTAGCTGATACAGACATTTTAGTTATTTGGCTCTTTGCGTGAAAAGGTCTAATGCAGACGAGGATGTAAAAGACTACGTTAGAAACGTTAGCCCAGTGAAATGAAAGAACTCTATTTTTGTTTTATTTTTCCTTAAATTGCCAAAATCACGCCAACTTCTTTTTTATTTCTAAACAGAAGTTGGATTGGAAAATAAAAAAACAGGAAATATTAACCACCAATTTAGGGATCGCTTAATTACTATAAATAGACAGTCGATTGATTGAATGGGGTTTAACGCCACTTTTAACAGTATTTCAGACTATTTGCGGTAGCACCTGAAAATGGATTCCTAGTATTTTTCACACCACACTACTACTACTACATCCTCTCGTAGCCTCCAGCTGCTATCTCACTTAGATTTACGATTATCCATCCAGAATAAACCTTTGATACAATGATCGTATACATAGCGCCAAACAAGCCATCATGTTATAAATTTGTTAGTTAGTTACCCTATAAACTGCACCTTTGAACACTCTTATATAAAATACTAGTAATTATTCATTTATATTTTCTGTCTGAAATAATGAATTGCATCATAAAGAAAGACTAGCCCATTATAAAATATCTTCTGTGGAGAAAATGGAAGCAATTTCATGTGATTATTATGTTGATAAGTAATTAAAACATTGTTCTATATCAATGGTTGGGAAAAATCTATGTTTTACTGTAAGTGCCTATAAGTAAATAGGTATGTACAACTGTTTAGTGCTAACCTGTTAAGTTCCAAACTATAAATTACTAGCTCCAATCGCAGCATGCTTGCAATCTGGTTTTCTTGTTTAAAATAAAGCTTGGTGCATAATCCTATTTGTTATACCAAAGTATGCTGTAGCTGTTTATTTTATGGTGTTTTAATCAACTATATTACAATGGTCATATCCAAACAAGCCTTTTGATTAATGTCTTGTCCAAATGACAAGAAAAGTAGGGATTGGAACCAGAAAGAGTAGACACTCCAGTGACGTATTTGATCCAATAGGATGTTGCTGTTTTAAGCCTCTGACAATGGCCAATAGGGCTATTTGTGTCATGTTGTCGGTGAGAGTATCAGGGCTGCCACCATAGTGCAGTTGGGAATGTGTCAGGTATCCAATCTTCAATCATGGGGTGTCGTGGGTTAGAATCTCGGCGGCAGCACATATCTTTTACTGCGTTTTGTTTCCCAAATGGGCAGATGATCCCAAACCTAAATCGGATGGCAGCTGAAGGCAATATGACTAAACAATTGTTAAAAACGACTTGGTCAACATTCATCAGACCTTTTGCCTCCCACCAATGGGAAAGTGACAAGCGGTATGCACAAGTGAGATGGGCAACTAGTGAGAAACAACAACTTATCTCTAGTGTCTAACAAACAGGACAACTTTCAAGTTTATAATTACTTTCTTTTTGTCAAGCCTACATCTAGTGAGCGCAATAAAGCTGTTACTATGACAAGTCAGAGAATTTGCCTTAGTCCATATTTGTGAGGACCATTTTTGGTTGCTAGATGTAAAATGTCAAAATTGATCTCATTCGTGAGTAGATGTGCCATTTGAAAGAAATTTTATATAACCACAATGTCACAACTCAAGGTCAACATGCCTGCATTCTTTCAAGATTTTTTTCAATCATCATAAATTAATCAGATGAGTAATTTAGGGCAATTCTGGCCCTCTTGTTAAAAATAACTTTTTACCTGCTGATCCATAAATATTGCTTTATCAATAACCAGATGGCAAAAAATTGATTCAAAATGAACAAGATGTTATGTGAATCACAATACCCCCGCAACAGGACTAAACATTTGACCTTGGTATGTGAACTTGACCTTATCACATGACCTTGATATGATATGAGGAGATGCATATTATGGAGACGTATCATCATGCCAAATAAGAGCATTTTATCTTGAATATGGTGGTAGTAATTGGCAATGTTAATTTTTTGGGGTAATTTTGCAGACAAACCGACAGACGGATCGACAGACAGACAACGGCCAAACAATATGCCCCTGATCTTTTGATGTTGGGGCTTAAAATGTTGCAGTAAGCAATCTGAACATTGAGCAAATTAAAAATTAGGTGCCAGATAGGGAAGAAAACAATGTGCAAAAAGAAAAAAGTGCTTTTCACAGGCAATTTATTCTTTTTTCATTGCGTTTTTCTAAACAATATTTTCTTCGTGCATCAGAATGCAGAATGATTGTGGTCATGAACTGTCTTCATTTTAATGCAGACTTGTTACTGCCTTGGCTATTTGAACTGGATGCCACAATCTTACCGAGATACTGTTTAATCTTTAATTCTTTTCAATATTTTGAACTTACACAAATTCAAAGGTGAATTTGTTTGTTTGTTTGTTTGAATGGGGTTTTACGCCGCTTTCAACAATCTTTCAGTTATATCGCGGCGGCTGGAGCACCTAACAATGGAATCCTGGTATTCCTCACACCAGTCCTACCATCACATCCTTTCCTAGCCTCCAGCTGCTATCCCACATAGCATTACCATTATCGACCCATTGTTGTTCAAAGGTGAAGTAGATGAGACGTTATAGTACAGTTCAAAAAGTAACCATCCTATATGATAGCAAATATTGTGGGAAAAGAAGAAATTGTTTGCAACAAGCCATTTTTCCCCAAATATTTTCTCAAGCATAATATCACAAGGTCTTACAATCAGGGATTGCACAGGAAAGGGTTTAAATTGGATTTAACACTACGCAATTGTTGGACAGATTAATGGTCAATATACGTCAATATACAGGGAAGTTTGGATCCACTGATTTAGCCCAGGCTGTTAAACCTCCAGTAATATCTGTAAATTTCACGTAAGATAAATCTTGTAATTTCTCTCTCAGTTTCTGTACAGCTAGTTGGGAGTCATTCCCTCTCCGACATACACATATCACACTCAGCTTTTGTTCAGGTTTAAGTTCTCCATAAGATTTTAACATTGTCTGTATCTCGTCTAAAGATGCATTTTTGGTTATATCAGAAAGGGGAATATCTAGACCAAGTTAAAGATTTTTTTAAAACAAGAGGGCCATTGGCCCTTGGGCGCTCACCTGTGATAAAGGCTCTTTTTCTTTCAACAGTCTAATTTCATGTTAAGGTTAGGATAATGGTACAATTGGGCCATACTTTATACATATATAGGCTCTGTGCCTTGGGATCCAAGAGTCTTAATGACAAATTCCAAGGCTTTAGGGCTAATTTGAAAGGATGAGAACACTTTTTCCTCCCTCTAGATCCATGGATTATAATTTCAGAAATAAGAAGGAAGTCAAAGAACCCATGCTTCATACAAAATATACGCCTAGTGGGTCGGGAGGAGATGATTTTTGAAGAAAAATGTTAAAATTTAGCATTTATTGATATGACAACAAGATTTTCAGCAGATTACAATACTTTTTGCTATTTTTAAAGGGGACCAACTAAGGAACATTTCTGCCAAATTTGATTCAAATCAGCCCAATGGAGGAGATGTTGTTTAAAAATTGTTGTTTATTTCTTTATCACACTGCCCCCATGGAAATCTGAGGATATTGATTTTAGCTATTTTGAAGAAGACAATATACTGATGTTTCATGCAAGAAAATGAAGGCTCTACCCATTCTGGGTCAAGAGGAGAAGATTTTTAAAGACAATTTTAAAATTCAACTTTTAAATGCCCTGGCAACAGTTTTTCAACAGATCTAAATCTTATTCTTATTTCTTAAGGGACAATGTCAGGAACATCAGAACCAAATTTGGTTCAAATTAGCCCAATGGTTAAGGAGGAGATGTTGTTTAAAAATTGTTCTTTATTTCTATTTACCCCCCCCCCCCCCACCACCCTACGGCCTAGGCCCTTGGAAACCGAAGGTCACGAATTAAGCTTGTTTGAAAGAGGGCAATATACTGATGTTTCATGCAAAAAATCGAGGTGCTTTCCATTCTGGGTTAGGAGGAGACGGTTTTTAAAGATTATTTTAAAATTTCGTATTTGTTGCCATGGCAACCAGAGTTTTCAACAGATTTAAATCTTTTATTGATTTTCAAAGGGCACCATGTCAGGAACATAGGTACCATATTTGGTTCAAATTGGTCCAATGGTGTCGGAGATGTCGTTTAAAAAATGTTCTTTATTTCTATAAACCCCCCCCACCAACACCACCCTGTTGGCCCCGCCCCTGGGGAACACAAGGTCAAAATCTTAGCTTATTTGAAAGAGGTCAATATACTGATATTTCATGCAAAAAGTCAAGGCTCTATCCATTCTGGATCAGGAGGAGAAGATTTTAACCCTTTCCTGTTTAAACACGGGATTTTACGTCATTGTAATTTTATGTTTGAGAAAATATCGTGGCAAAAGAAGAAATTGCTTGTAACAAGCAATTTCTTCTTTTGCCACAATATTTTCTACCATATAGGATGGTTTCATGTCAAATTGCACCCAATTTTCATTGTCGTCTGCAACCTCTATCAGTTTGGACCAGTCTAAAATTTAAAAAAACAGGACAGGGTTAAACAATAATTTTAAAATTTCGAATATGTTGCCATGGCAACCAGAATTTTCAACCGATTTATATCTTTTATTGATTTTTAAAGGGGACCATGACAGGGACATGGATACCAAATTTAATTCAAATCGGCCCAATGGTGTTGGCGGAGATGTCGTTTACAAATTGTTCTTTATTTCTATATACCCCCACCCCTTGTCCTCGACCCTGGGAAACCTAAGATCATGATTTTAGCTATTTTGAAAGAGGCAAATATACTGATGTTTCGTGCAAATATCAAGGCCCTACGCCCTCTTGGTCAAGAGAGCATTTTTAAAGATTATTTCAAAATTTCACTTTTGTTGTCATGGCAACCAGAGTTTCAGACAGATTTAAATTCTTTTAGCTTTTTTAAAAGGAGACAACCTTAGGAAAATTGGCTCAGTGGTTTTGGAGGAGATGTCGATTAAAAATTGCTCTTTATTTCTATATAACACTCCTCCCTTGATCTCCACCCAGAGGACCCAAGGGCCATAATTTTGGCTATTTTGAAAAAGCTCAAAATACAGGTGTTTCATGCAAAATATCACGGCTCTATGCTGGGTCAAGTAGAGAAGATTTTTTAAGATTATTTTGAAAATTAACTTTCGCTGCCAAGGCAACCAGAGTTTTCAATTGATTTAAATCTTTTAACTATTCTTAGAGTTGACCACCTAAGGAATATTTCAGCCAAATTCGGTTCAATTTGGCCCCATGGTTTTGGAGGATATGTTGTTTAAAGAAATTGATGATGGACAACAGACGACGCACGACGGACAAAGGGGATCACAATAGTTCACCTAAATGCTCTGGTGATCTAAAAATGTTTGAAAACAACAGTTTGACTGAATGAAAGGAAAAGAATCTGCTCTCCTTACCAAAGAGTCACTATAGAGAGATTGAAGAGAGATTGACAGATTCCTTAACCAATACAAACATAAGGGATCTATAATATGTAAATGAGAACAACCTTGCCAAATAATGCAATTTGAAATACATTCAAAACTGTGACAGATTTAATCCAGGTAAGGTCAGTTTGTGAAAGATGTAACCATAACTTTTGCCTATCTGAACAATTGTCCCATAGGCAATTTTAATCAGGGTGAAGAACAATCACGAAAAATCATTTGAAAACCACCTACAAATGATGGTTTTGTGGCTCTGGTAAATCTGGATAAACAGACTCACAAGTATATAAATAAAAATACATCAAATTGATATTGTTACAGTTATTTCAGTTGAGTTTAACAAAAAAGGATACTGATGAAGTTTGAAGGTAATTTACAAATTTCCATCTCAACAGGCTGTCTTACATCTATCAAGACATGTGGGTCCTCGTTTTCCAACATCTTACTGTACTCCTGGAAAAGGAAGAACACATTCTACCAAATACACTGGCAGATGATTGATTGATTGAATGGGGTTTAACACCAATTTCAACAGTATTTCAGTCATATCATGGCAGCTGGAGCACCTAACAATGGATTCCTGGTATTTCTAACACCAGTACTACCACATCCTTTCCTAACACCCAGATGACAAGGCTATTCATAGCCTTCGTGAGAATGCTTTTGATAGAACCCTGATTAATAGTATATAATGCATCAATGCATGAACACTAAGCCAATGCCTCTTATAACAACACTTTTCTTTAATGTTATATACACATCAATTCTTCAAATGCATACTCTTTCCTCTTTCACATGAATTTGTTTACAGCTAGACAGAAAGCATACTGATATGAGGATTTCATGTATGCACTAATTAAAGTTATATGAAAACAAAGTTTAATTAAATCATGTATTACATGTACCTGACCTCAGGTCAGCTCTTTTACCAACAACTTATTACATAATTACAAAGCTTTATGATAATGTTAAAGTTTCATTGTTTAAATAGGATGTTTTTACAATTTTTCAGTCATATCTTGGAAGCTGGAGCACCTAACAATGGATTCCTGGCATATCTCATACGAGTACTACCATTACATCCTTTCCTAGCCTCAGCTGCTATCCCACTTAGGTTTACAATTATCAACCAATTGGTGAGAGACAAATGTCGGAAAGGATAAGTGCCGCAGTCGGAGATCGATTGATTGATTGAATGGGGTTTAACGCCACTTTTTACAGTATTTCAGTCATATCGCAGTGGCTATAGCGCCTAATAATGGATTCCTTGTATTTCTCACACCAGTACCACCACTACATCCTTTCGTAGCCTGAAGCTGCTATCCCACTTCGGTTTACGATTATCCATCCATTGGTGAGAGACAAATGTCGGAAAGGATATCTGCTACTGCCTGGGATCAAACCCATGACACCCCATTGAAGATTTGGAGTCTGATGCGCTATAAACTGCGCCATGACAGCGGTGATAATGTAAAAATGTATTTTCTTTTGACATAAATAACGACCATATTACAAAGATTTAAACCGTTCTAAAATTGAAAGATGTGTAGACAAATTCTAATTGGCAAAATTCAATGTGGTCATTGAAGAAATATGCTTATTACAAGCAACTTACACATCATCCACAATGTTTCCTAAACCCTTTTCTCAAGGAATATTAAAAAGCAGGATTTTGTAGGAATGAGTCAAGACATATTTTCCAGATCCGGTCCAACTGAAATCCCTTGCTTTGACGTCCCTTAAAGCAGCAATCTTAAAGATTATGCATGGAATATTTGGCTCTTAATTTATAAATTTAATGAAACAGTTGGAGAGACTTGCAGGTAAAACATGGAATAGGGATCAAATATCCACTAAAAAGAATAGCAGCGTGATGTATTTTTGGTAAGGAGTCAATTTTATGGTCACAGAACATGGGCATTGTTTCAAAGGAATGGCAACAGTCGTAAAAGATATTAGACAGTTGCATATAAGACTTTCACAAAGAATTTCGGAGTTGAATGAGTGTCAAAATTCCACAAAACTGAATGTTAGAATAACAAATCTTTGCCTGTGGCATGATATGAAGGTCACAGAGGCATGTGAAAAATTTGAGTAATAGCTTTAATAGAAAAAGAGATATGATACTTGCACATACTTCTTTAACCAAAGCATTAAGCAGATGCTAATGCCCTGGTGACTGGAATAGCCCTGCTATTCTACAAATAGTCAAGCTAAAAATGAAAGAAAAGAAGCAGAAATATTTGGAATCTATAATGCTAAATTTTTCATCAAAGTCAACAAAATGGAACCCAAATGGAACCGGAATTCATCAGGTAAATATGTTATCTTTCAATTTCACCAAACATTTTCTTATTTGTGGTTTCCATTATATATCAATTCCGTCATTAGCTTTTGCTAGTAATTGAGTCATTATTGACTTTACCTGAAGACTACATACATACCTGACAAAGTCAAATGTTTCAAAGTGGGTCATTAAGTTTATACTACTACTGCTATTTATAGTGAATTAAATGTACCTAACATGAAGAAAGAACATTTATCGTGAAATAAGATTAATAACTATTGAAAAACCAAACTTTTCCTTTATTGAATTTTCATTAAAATCTGTTATAGAGCCGCTTCAATATACCAATAAGGATTGTCTAAGTATTAAAAATTTTGAGATACTCTGTGAAATCACTGATGCTCTTATCTCTTTATGAAAAAGAAGAAACTCAGCTATCAAAATAGCTACATGTAACCTTTTACAAATTGGACCAGTCTAAAACTTTGAAGAACAATAAAGTTTTATCAAGACTTATAGCCATCATCATCAGCCTGGACCAAATTTGACCTTTACACTTATTCAGTATGTTCATTTGTCACTCTACCTAATCGTCTAATCACGGCTGTCAATAGAAGAATCAATCAACCAATCAAATCATTCTTTCTGGTTAAATCATTCATTTAACCAGAAAAGCACAAGGGCTGACATTAAGGTGAAGCATTTTTTTGGTTTGGCCATTTAAAAGTTGTAACTATGTCTTATTCAAGCTGTAGTTACCTTGTTTATATTGCCAACCAACCATTTCACTTTTTTGTTACATGTTACTGGCCACACATTTTTCAAAATATTGCTGTTTAACCCATTTTAATATGACAATATTTTAGACTGGTCCAAATTGAAGGGAGATGCAGACAATAATTTAAAGTTAATGAAATTAGTTTTTTTAACTTTCTGCAAAGAAAACATAGTTGGAAATGAAGAAATTTCTAATAATTAGCAATTTCGTCATTTTAAACAATTTCCGTTGATTAATTTTGATATATTTTTAGAGGCATGAAAAAGCGTATCTGTGTGGTAATTGGTTGATATATAAATGGAATTTTCTGTCAGAACACAGTGTGTGTGTCAAGCGATCCATTAATCGTATGTAGTTCTAGACAGGGATGAAATTTACCTTTGGTGAAATTCGATGAGAATTTTCCAAAACATTCAAAGACTTGTCCTGAAATAAAAACAAGATGGCCAAATTGGCCTTGAACTGATCACCTGCAAACTATTTTGTGAATTCTCAAAGTCTGGTAAGCCCAGCTCTGCCATGCTCACATTGTAAATAAATCAAGATTCCACAAACAAGTTTTGAAAAAGGTCAACCAAAGATAACTGCTGTCAAGTTTTGTCCTAAATGTGGTTTAGGAGAAGTTTTTAAAGAATTATTTCATAATTTCTCTAGTCTGCAAAGACTGACCTGCCCCAATCCTCCATCCCCTTTTTTTCACAAATCAAGTTTTGTAACAGAACTTTCCAAGGAACATTCTTGCCTAGTTTGGTCCTTAATAGAACAGTAGTATAGGAAGAAAAGATTTTTAAGTTCTATGATTTCTCCAAGTCTGATAAACCCAGCCCTGCCACACTCCATTTTATTGCAAATCAAAATTTCTTGAACAAGATTTTAAAAAGTTACCCAAGGCAAATTCCAAATTGGCCCAATGTTTTAGGAGGAGATCATGTTTAAAGAATATATTTAAGATGCACAACAGACAACTTACAACAGACACTGAGTGATCCCAATGGATTAATTTGAACCGAATGATAAATTTTTGGCCTCTACAATTGACTTTCTTCATTTTCAGCATACATGTCCGTTTTAATTTGATGCAATTAACCCTTTCCTGTTTTGCAAAATTTTAGACCTGACCAAATTCAAAGATTTTGCAGACAATAATTTAAAGTTGATTTTTTTTGAAAAATAACCATTTAGTAGGGTAGAAAATATTGTGGAAAAAAAAGAAATTGCTTGTCACAAGCAATTTCTTCTTTTCCATAATGTTTTCTCAATTACAAAATCACTGGGACGTAAAAACCAGGGATTAACCAGGAAAGGGTTAAAATCTACTAGGAGAGATTGACTTTCAAGTCTTGAAATATATTGTGTAGTAGTGGTTTAATAAAAAACTTGAGGAACAATATCAGATAGGGAAAGTTTTTTTTCCTTCAAAAATTATCCCAAGGATAAGAGTGTAACCAGTAAATCACTCTGTTTAGGAATGGATGTAACTTTATCCCATTACCACACAATGAAGCTTTTTGACTCGCCTAAAGAAAAACATTCGGGAAAAATTGTGGAAAAGGAAGATATTGCTTGTGACAAGCAATTTCTTCATTTTCCACAATGTTTTCTACCCAGATACTTGAAAAAATCTACATTTTCATAAACTTTAAATTGTCATCAGCAACTTCTTTCAATTGGTCCAGTCTAAAATTTTTCCGTTTGTTAAATGGTTGACCCTTTCTCAAAATCTGGCTTTTACTATGCCAACTAGAAGATAGAATATTATAAATCAAGATACACTAGTACAGAAAACTCTGTGGTAAATAGAGAATTCCTTATTTTCACAGAATGTCTTCAATATCAATTTACATCAATTCCAATTGTCACCTATAACCTCTGGATCAGAATTTCACTAGTTTAACCTATGACTAGGATGTTAAAATTTTAGATAGGTTCAACTGTGGGAGGTTACAGACATCAAATCAAAATACATCTAAATTTAAAAAACCAGTGACCTAGGGTAGGAAATATTGATAGAAAAAGCAAAAATTGCCTATCACAAGCTAATTTTTCTAGTTTCACAAAGCATTCCTTAATATAATTGGTGCATAAAAAGTCAGGATTGACTCATTACCCTTGTCATGCTAAACCTGGAATATTCCGGTTTTGGCGGGAGTTATAGACCAGCATCAGCTTGCACATAAGTGCAGTCTGATCTTGGTCAACACCTCCTGCTTGTAATTTTCCTGCAGAGTTATTTATGAAATTGATTTCTAAAAGAAACATTGATTTTTGAACAACAAGTTCTATAAGTGCTTTCAGCCCTTTGATTTTAGAGCATTTCAGTAAAGTAATTTATACAGCAAGACAAGGGTTAATTAGTTGAAGATATCTACCTTGTCTGAAGCCTTCGCACCACAAAACAGTTCATAATCAATAAGTTGTTCTATACTGGGGGATTCCCCACACAAAGGGCATTTTGCCTGTCTCCCCCTCAAACGTATAGTGCGGAATGTTCCATCCAGACCATCAAACATTAGAAGTCGCTGAGAATATGTGGCTTAAGGGAGTTAAGGAAAAGACATTTACATTGAATGCTGTATGGGTATAATCACATATGAAATTTCAAGACCAAGTGGACCATAATGGTCCTATATTGCTCACCTGAGTATGACAGTTCTTGCCTTTATAGAATTGGAGAAGTCAATCACTCCTTTTTACACCCCTCAAGCAAAAGGAATTTGGAAACATTGTGGACATAGAACAAAATTGCTTGGCTTGAAAGCTGTAGGCATTTAAAATTAGGAAAAAAAGTGTCTTAAATATTTCCCTTTAATCCAGGATCCCACAAAATGTGGCTTTTTTGCTTATTACATCCAATTTCTACTTTTCTCACAATGTTTCTTACCTTATTTGGCATTGAACTTCCAATTTAACCCACTCCCATACAGTGACGCTTTTGGACGCCCCTATAAGAAAAGCAATTGAGAAAACATTGTGTAAAATAAAGAAATTGCTTGTAACAAGTAATTTCTTTATTTTACACAATGTTTTCTACCTAGAAAGTTGAAAAATCTAAAATTTCATCAACTTTAAATTGTCGTCTGCAAATCCTTTGATTTGAACCAGTTTAAAATTTTGTTGTGTGGAAATCGGTTAAGGGCACATTGAGATGATGTTTAGCAACATATCTTTTCAATTTAACCCTTTCCTTGACAAATCCGGGATTTTACGTCACTGTGATTTTATACTTCAGAAAATATTGTGGAAAAAGGAGAAATTGCTTGTAACAAGCAATTTCTCCTTTTCCCACAATATTTTCTACCACATAGGATGGTCAGATTTCAAATTGCATGTATTTTACATTGTTGTCTGTAACCTCTTTCAAATTGGACAAGTCTAAAATTTCATAAAACAGGAAAGGGTTAAGCAAGTTTAGAATTTGTCCTCTGGAAAAGGATTAAAGTAAATATGTATATTCATATCGTTGTAGTTGGTGCACAAGGAAATTGTCATAACTACAGCTTTATAAAAGCTGTAGTTACAACATTTTGCTTGAGCACCAACAGTATGCTAATACATAATTGATCACAATTCCACTGATCAAGACCATAAAACCTTATAATGAGTTTTATGACAAGTTAGTAAAGGATACACTCTATACCAACAGCAATTTTGATGGTCTCTAATGCCTGTAGACTACCAATGATTCCAGGAACTGAAAATAAACAAAGTTGAAGTATTTACACAATCACATCCTGCATTCAAAATTTTGAAGGTCTCTAATGGTCTCAATGATTCCTGGAACTGACAAAAAAAGTGAAGTATTAACCCTTTCCTGTTTTTGGAAATTTTAGACTAGTCCAAATTGAAAGAGGTTGCAGACGACAATGATAACTGGATGCTATTTGAAATGAAACCATCCTATGTGGTAGAAAATATTGTGGAAAAAGGAGAAATTGCTTGTTACAAGCAATTTCTTCTTTTTCCACAATGTTTTCTTGAGTATAAAATCACAGGAACGTAAAATCCCGTATTTGAATGGGAATGGGTTAAATCAACCTATTCCCATACAGTAACCCTTTTTGACCCCCCCCAACCCCTCCCAAACTATAAATAGCTTTTGGAAACATTTTTGAAAATGAAGAAATTGCTTGCTACAAGCAATTCCTTCATTATCCGCAATACTTTCTACATGAAAAGATAAATAACTATAAAAATCCATCAACTATAAACTGTCATATTTAACATCTTTAATTTCGGACCAATCTAAAAAAAAGTTGGCCCGGGGGAACTCACCTGAGATAAAGAATCTCATTTTCCAACAGCCTAATTTAATGATAAGATAAGGAGTATGATGCAAGTAGGCCTGACCATACTCAATACTTGTAAAGGCTCTGGACCTGGGTTGTTGTTTAACCCTTTCATGGACAAACACAGGATTTTACGTTGCTAAAGTTTTATACTTGAGAAAACATTGTGGAAAAAGAAGAAATTGCTTGTAACAAGCAATTTCTCCTTTTTCCACAATATTTTCTACCACATAGGATGGTTTCGTTTCAAATTGTATCCAATATACATTGCCGTCAGTAACCTCTTTCAATTTGGACCAGTCTAAAATTTAAAAAAACAGGAAAGGGTTAAAAATGGCTCCTCATTTCTAAATAAACCCACCCTTGGGGACCCCAGGGTAATGATTTAACAATTTTGAAAGAGGTCAGTAAACTGATGTTTCATGCAAATTACCTAGACTCTTCACCTGACATGAGAGTTGCAAATAAGGTTCAACCAAAAAATTCTTATTCTGAAAAGCTTATATTTTTTATCTTCAAATTCTATTTTGTATCATTCTAAAACTTGCCGTGGTATTTACTTGAGCCTGTAAAAGATTGGCCTTAGAAAATGTACTTGTCCTCAAAAAAAATATGTCAAACAAGTCTGGAATGGAACTTCCACATCCCTGAAATTCTACACTTACAATGCAAAATGTGAGATAAATTAAACATTCACTTACTAACACCCAATACTCCGCCATCAGAACAGTTGGTCACAGTCTCAGGTGGAGGGGGTTTGGGGTAGAGACATCTGTAACATGGTCCACCTTTATAGTTATACACTGTCAACTAAACAATGAACCAACAAGAAACAAAGTAGTTTAATACGAAACAACAAGTGGTGCTTCAGTGCCTGTATCCCTCCATCAGCCTGAATTTATTGATTAACCCATTCCTACTCAATCCCCCTTCTTCATGGCCTTCCAAAAACAAGAGGACCATGATGGTCCTAAATCTCTCACCTGAATCATTTGCTGTTAAAAAATTGCAACTGGAGCCAAATAATTATAACCAGTTTCATGAAGATTAATCCAAAACTATGGCCCCTATAGTGTAAAATAAAGACATTATCATTAAGGTCCCTTTTCCTGTGTTTTCCAATAAAACCTTCCCATAATTGAAAAGGTTCATCCTAATGACTTAAAAATTATTCTAGCAATGTTTAATGATTTATTGTGCCAAAATTGTGGCCTCTAGAGTGTAAACAAGGCTTTGCCATCAAGGCCTGTTTTCCTGTGTTTTCCAAAAGAACATTCCCATAATCAATAGGGTTCATCCTTATGACCTAACAATTATTCTGGCCAATTTTCATGAAGATTGGATCAAAACTGTGGCCTCTAGAGTGTAAACACTTGTTGACACCTCACACCGCACGACGGACAACAGACATATAATGATCACAAATGCACAAAGTGCTCAGGTGAGTTAAAAAATAAAATTTGTTTATTGTTAAGAATATTTGACTTTCCTACCCTAAAAGACAATCATTTTTTAAAACTTCACAACCTAGCCATACGAAAATTCATTCAATCTCTACCAGTCTAAACTTTTCATTTGAAAATCGGTTTGAGGAGAATGATAATATGTTGTTACAACAATGGAAGCAACTGACAACTTCAGCAAGATGATGACATTGATATCAAGGCTATAACAATACCCTATATGTAAAACTGCCAACCTACAAATACTTTTAACCCTTGTCATGCTGTATAAATTACCTTTCTGAAATGCTCCCAAATCAAAGGGCTGAAAGCACTGATAGAAATCAACTTCATAAACAACTCTGGCAGGAAAATTACAAGCAGGAGGTGTAGACTAAGATCAGCCTGCACATAAGTGCAGTCTGATCTTAGTCTACACCTTCTGCCAAAACCGGAATATTCCGGGTTCAGCATGACAAGGGTTAATCCATTCCCAAATGATCCCACTTTTCTGACGCCCCCCAAAAATATAGTTCTATCTCATGTTGTACTTATTTTCTAATCTCAACGCACTTTTTGAAATATAGTCTGCATTTTCTTTAAATTTGGACCAGTCTGAAATTTTGTCAAATGATAACTGGTTTTTTCAGAAATTTCAAGTAAAAGTTGAATCTATATCTGCAAATACTAGTATTACCTGCCCTTCAAATCTAAGAGCGCTCCCAGATACCAGGGGTCTACCAGCAAGCACACATGCATCATTCAGTAGGTACCTTGTAGCAACATTGTCTGTTGCATCCAGTACAATGTCATATCTATATGAGGTAGTCATGAAAAAAACTTTTATACAGTTTTATTGGCCTTGTTTGTGTTTACCCATCACCACACAACAAAATTTTAGATTTATCCAAATTGAAAGAAGTTGCAGACCACAATCTCAAGTTGATAGAATTTTGAAGACATGTACACCAATTTTTCTGGGTATAAAACAATGTGGAAAATGCAGAAATTACTTGTTACAATCAATTTCTGCATTTTCAAATTGTTTTCCTGAACTATTTTCTTGCAGGGGGTAAAAAGGGTGGGATTGTGTTTGAATGGGTTAACATTGTAAACTCATTTAATGATATGCATGGCCAACTTTAGAATTTTTACATAGTAAAGACAAAGATTGGTCTGTGCAATTGTACACAGTCTAATCAGTGTCTTCACTAGGCTCTCTATAGAAAACTATTGGTCAAATGTTCTTGAAAAGAGAAGAAATCACGCAAAATACAATTACTGTGTAGCCTACTTCACCCACGAGTGAAATTGATTAAAATGCCACACTAATGTCCATTTACTACATATAATATTTGCTTGTTTGTTTGACTTTGGTTTAAGGCCATTTCAACAGTCAAATCGTGGTGTCTAGAGCACCTTACTATGGATTCCTGGTATATCTCACATCAGTACTACCACTCGTCATTTTGGAGCCTCCAGCTGCTCATCCCACTTAGAATTACAATTATCCACCCGATGATGGGAGACAAATATCGGAAAGGATATTTGCCGTAATAGGGGATGGAACCTTGGACGTCATAATTATAGAGTCTGAAAAGCTACAACTGCCCTATGGCTGCAGACAATGAATGTAATATAAATTAGTCCTAAGGACCACAAGCTTTTTTATCTTTCACATTATTCACTGCCTATGTGTCAAATTTTAAGAGACTTATTAAAGGTTACCGCAATTATTTTTGTCTTTTGGGGAGGAAAACATTGTGGATAATGAAGAAATTATGAGAAAATTCTTCATTTACCACAATAATTTCTAAAGGTTTACAAAGCTCCACAGGGACATAGAGGGGCATGACTATGAGGTAAAGGGTTAAAAAGGATACTTTTCAATGATCTGTAATGCATTTGAACTGTCTAGTTGTAGATGATAGGGCACACATTCTACAAATGAGTTTAATCTGAAAAAAAAAAAAAAAATGAAATACAGCATTTAAAACATAAATTCAACAACAGTTCAGATAGAATAACATAATCATTGTTAAAGTTTTACCTTTGACCCCATTCAGTTACCTTAATACTTAAAAGCAGATACTTAACCCTAAACTTACCTTAATTCAATTTGAAAAATAACCTATCAGTAGGGTAGAAAATATTGTAGAAAAAGAAGAAATTGCTCGTTACAAGCAATTTCTTCTTTTTCTACAATGTTTTCTCATTGATAAAATCACAAGGACGTAAAAACCAGAATGGACAGGAAATGGTTAACAGATTAAAAAAATCAACAAATTAGCTTTGGAATAAATAAGGAATCACATTTGTGTTCACATTTATTACTTTAACTTAACCAATTCTTTGTCTTTTTGGGGTAGAAATGATTTCTTCATTGTCTACAATTTTTTTCAAAGCTTTTTTCATAAGGGTGTAAAAAAGCTGGATTGTGTCAAAAAACTCTGAAGAGATTGTTGCGTGGAAGCAGATCAACTAAAACTCTCACTGTTTACATGATGCAGCTGCTGATACACTCTTACACACGTCAACTCTCGTCTCCGTATGTAGAATCTGGCGATGAAGATTGCTCAACTCTACCAAATCATAATCTACAATTCCAAGCCTACCTGTGTACAAAAGAAAATATTATTAACATTTTAACAACTGCTCATAAGGAATACATAAGGAAAGCACTATGGGAAAAAGACAACTTACTTGTTACAAAGAATATCTCCTTTTCAACTATGGTTTCTACCATAAAACAATGGTTCTATACTTTTTAACACATTGAAATTTGCTCTAAAGTTACTCTCTTTTAGGATCTGTCTGAAATTCTGTTGTTTGATAATTATGTTACCACCCAATAGATTTTAGAGCAGGCAATACCGAATTCAAATAATCTAATACTTAGTTTCGTCTATCAAAAACGGGCGTTCTGATTGGTCGAAAAAAATATTCATAACTCCATGAACAAAATTTTGAGCACGCAGCTATTTTGTGTGCTTTTGCACAAAATGGTCCCATAAAAAAGGTATCAAGCGATGTAGGTTTTTTGCTTTTTTTCGCTCAAAACTATTATATTATAAGAAATGAAGAGAATATTTTTTGTTTTCATGGAGATATGAACCGAAAAACCAAATCACTCAATGTATGAATCCGCTTCACGTATTCATGCAGTGTGATTAGGTTTTTTGGTTCATATCCCCATGACAACAAAAAATATTCTCCTCATCTCTTAAACGAATTGTACAACCAATTTTACAACCTTGATCTTACAACCAACTGTTGCCTATCAATGCACCAAACCTCTATCAAATATATGAGCCGCATATATCTTGATGGATAACCTTCATCAAACACACAACTGATGCATATCAGTGCAAGGAACCTATGTCCAAAATATGAGCCATGTATCTTCCAAGGTTTTTGAATATCAACAAATGTTAAGCTTCTGCAGAAAGTTTACTGCATGAAGAAAGACAGACAGACTGGTGGAAAAAGGGTAAAATAATATGCCAAATCTTATTGATTGAGGGGCATTAAAAGAGCCTCAAGTGGGTATAGATTCTAAGATGTAATATCTTTCATGTTAAACTTAAACTTTTTAAGTCCAAGAAGGTCTAGATACTACTTCAATAAATGTCAGTGTAATGAATCTCTACCTAGTGGGTTGGATGCCATGATTGTCATCCTATATACATGTTTCAAAGCAATAGATTAACCCTTGTCATGCTGAATTAAAATCCTATACACAATTGCTTTAGAATCAAAGGACTGACAGCACTTGAAAGTCTTATTGAGGGTCAATATTTCTTTTGAAAATTGATTGTTTAAACATTTTGCACTTATGCAGGCTGATCTTTGTCTATACCTCCTGCCAAGACCGGAATATTCCGGGTTCAGCATGATAAGGGCTAGGTAGTTACAAGAAGACCATAACAGTTATTAATCACTGACCTTTGCCACTGGTCCATCAAAGCTAATTTTTCTATAAAAAAAAATACCCAAAATTGTGCTAAAAACACTTGCAACAAAAATATTTGAAGGATTCTATGAATAAGAGACTTTGCTCCATATTGAATTTGAGTGCTCTTTGCATCACAGTGAAAAGTTATTAAAAAAAATCATTCCTCATCAATTTAACATCTTTTGCAGCAGTCACATGAAGTTGCCACATGCAAAATATAAAACCATGATCTTATGGTTATTTGCAAGAAGATTTTAATAAAGTTTCATCTTTGTTTCTTTGTATACTAGGATGTGCCTGGGCACAACCAAATTAGGATCCCAGAATATGAAACGTCCAGGCCTAATGCTTTAAATTCCAAACAAATTATCAAAGATCTCCTCTTTTCGGATAGGATGAGACGAGTAGAGCCAAAATGAGACCTTAGCGGTATAATGTTAACACTGTAGAGGGCCATAAGATGATAACAAATACAAAATATAAAACCTGTAGGTACTATAATTTGTACCAAGAAGTTTTTAAAAAGATCTTTTTAATTTTCAGTGTTTCATTTTTTTGTCAACTAAAGTTTTTAAAGGTATCTTATCTTTTTCACAATTTTTGAACAGGCTCACTGCATATTCCAGCAAATTTAAAACTTGATCAACTACTAATTTCCTTGGAGAATATTTCAAAAGGGGTTGTTGAAAAGCAGACAGATGAATGGATGATGATTGCAGGTAGATATATACCAGACAAACAATTCTGAAACACCAATAATCAGCTAAGGCTTGGAAAGCAACAGATTTCAGATGAAATTCATCAAGATTTTGGATGTTCATAAAGCCTTACCTATTCCAGCTGCGGCTAAATAAATAGCAGCAGGACATCCCAGTCCTCCTGCACCAACAATCAAAACAGACGTATCGGCCAGAGCCAGCTGACCTGGAATAAACATATATCCCATTACCAGATGTTTAATTTTGGTTCTGTTTGGAAGAGGCTTAAGACAACAAATCAAATCAAAACAAAGTAATTTCAGCACAAGTTTACTTTTAAATGAAGCCTAAAGAAATCCACAGAAGGAACCTACACGGACAAGCTGATTTTGTTTTTCAAGCTCTTTATGACAATTTTTCAAATGATTATATTTGAGAAAAAAAGCAGACAATAAGTCCTAGGGTGTATGGAAAGGATATTGAAAATAAGAGGGCCAAAATGGCCCTAATTCACTTTTATTTGCTTATCAAAATTTCGTGAACAAGTTTGAAAACGGTCACCAATGAAACATTCATGCCGAGGTAAGTCCAAATTGTCTCAATGGTATAGTAGGAGATTTTTTAAAGATTTATTCTACGATTTCCCAAAGTCTGATAAGCCTGCCCTGCCATGCCCGATATTTTTGAAAATCAAAATTTCATGAACAAGTTTTGAAAATGGTCAACTAAGGAACATTATTGTCAAGTTTAAGCCTAATAGCTTAAGAGTAGAAGATTTACAAAGAATTATTTCATGTTTTCTCTTAGTCGAAAAAGTCCTACCTGTCATACCCCCCCTTTTTTTTGGATAAAGAGATACTAAAGAAATATTCCTGCAAAGTTTGGTTAAAATTGGCCTTGTGGTTTAAGAGGAGAAAATTTTTTAAAAATTATTTCATTATTTCTCTCAAGTCTGAACTACAAAAAAATTCTCAATTCCTCGAGATTTTTCTATTCAACACTTTTCTTAATCAAACAAACCTAAAACATTATTTGGATGTTTGCAAATCTTAATATTGGACAGGTCGAAAATTTTTGTCAGAGTATCAGAGTGAATTTCTGCTCTTGAGGAGTTCTGCAAATTTTGGGAAGAATGAGGGACTGTGGTGGTGAAATAGATTTACCCATTCCTAGATACTTTTTTTAAAACTTGGTCAAAATTGAAAGAAGTTGTAGATGACAATTGTAAGTTCATGAAATTTTAAAAATCTTTGTCTTGTAACAAGCTATTTCTTCATTGTCCACAATATTGTCCAAGGTGTTTTTTCTTAATGACATTAAAAAAGGCCAGATTGTATGGAAATGGGTTAAACCAAATTATTTACCTTTCACACCTATTTCAGGTAGAATTAACTGTCTGCTGTATCTTGATATTTCTGGATTCGTCAGTTTTGATCTCTTGGTTAAATGTGCCTCTTTGTCACTATTTATTTCATCTTTTGTCACTGGTAAAACTTCTGCCAGTTTCTGTAAAACAGGGTCCAAAGAATTAAAAAATGGCACTCGTCCTGCAGGGCAAGTAACCTGAAAAAGTTACTAGTCCTGCATTGACTATCACTTGCCTGCAATAAGTCTAGGGATCTTAAAAAAGAATAGCAAACGTTTGTAATATCATATTTTGATATTCAGTATTTGTTTTTTTTTCTTTTATCTGACAGCATCTTTCTGGAATGCAGACGAAACAAAATCGTATGAATAATTTTTAACTCTGGGCCCTGAATACCGGTGAAATGATCAGTACAAATAAAACAATAAAATTGTAATACAAACATGATCACATATAATTCAAAGAATGTATTTTGATGCGGCAAAATACACAAAAATCATAAACAATATGCATGAGATTTGTTTTTATATATGCATGAACATTTTCTTATCCTTATAATCAATTAACTTTATGGCTTTGGGATCAGGCGAAAAACGGAAACAATTGAAAATCAAAGGTACATATCAGTTTATATCTTGGCGCAAACTTTTATCAAGCTGTTGCTGCTTTTTGGGGGTATTTCTATCTGTAATCTTCCTGATATGAATTAATTGGTGCTTTATTTTTCACTCATCCAGGCGGACAACCACCCCCTAATTTTTACTGGCCCTTCAGGATTTCCTACTTGTAAATACCAGGGGAAGAGTGTATTCTTTAGACCCTGCAAGAAATATAGTACAATAAACCTTCCTTATCTTAAATTGGATGGTTTGTTTGAATGGGGTTAAACGCAACATTCAACAGTATATCAGTCATATCAAAGCTGCTAAAGCACCTAACCATTCAATGTAATTGAAACACTAGTTCTTCCACTACATCCTTTCAGATCCAAATAAGGTTTACAATTATCCACCCATTGTTGGGAAACATATATCGCCTTATTCGGAAAGGACGATTGCCGCAATCGGAGATCGAACCTGGACTTCGTGATTGAGACACATCGGGGTACCGCAGAGCTATAGTAGCGGCCCTGATATTTGAAGGTGACGATAAGAGATAACAGAGAGCGACAGACGGAGAGAGGGGTTGCAGGGGATGAATGAATAACTATAGGTTAGTTATACCGGACTTAGTCAACATTGACTATCTTCGCGAAAACCCATTACACTATCAAATAATGTACCAATTTGATAGTGAAGTTTTGATTTTTATTCAAATAGAACTAAAGGTTTAAGAAATACACCTGTTTCAAATCTTTAATTTCTTTTCTTTTCTCGTCAAGTTCTTTCTTTAGGCTTTCGATGTCACTCTGCGAAGTCATGTTGATTGTAGGCTATTCATGGAGTAACTTCCCCTAATTGGATTAACAAACGGCATCATTTGCAATCATTCGAATGAGCTGTAGTTTCGACGTTTGTGTCAATCATCTACGATTTTTTAATCGTCCATCTCAAAAGGAGAATTTGATCATATTTGTCTGATTTACAGATTGGATTTGTCATTTCAAGTGTAATTGACAGCCTGTTTTTTCCCACATACCATGAACTGTAGGCCTACTCAGTGTTCACTGACCCGAATTAGGAAGGAATTCAAGTTGGTTGGTGAGCGGCGGGGGGGGGGGGGATGGGGGGGTGCTGAAATGAATATGTCATAGTTTTCTGAATGCAACTTATCCATTTCTTATTGATAAATTTCTGATCTCAATTGTTTTATTTCTTAAATGTGCTACACTGATCTATGTTAATCTAGCCTATCAAAAATATGTTTTAGTACTTGAATAAACATAATATCATTACCATGTAATGGATCTTTTCAAGTCTTGTCAAAAATATTTGGGGGGAGGGGGGGGGGGTAGGTCTACTTGTGACTACCATTTTTTATTCAATGAACACGTATTAATATATTTTCGTTCTATTTATTATTTTTGTATGATTACTCATACATGATTTTTATGTTTCGGCACCAGCCTTTCCGGCTTCAATACATGATCTGTCACTAGCCCGTAGGAACCAGTGTGGGACACAGTGTGTGAGGGGTTGGGACACTAGCATTCTCAGTAATCATTCAGCGACAGCGATAGAACTGTTTGTCTTTGTTTGTCTTGAAATTAAGAGTTGTTAAATAAACAATACTTAATAACAATAAACAAAACTTTGTGATTCCTTGTTACACGATTTTACATCACTGACAATCTTTTGACACTACAGGGATGAAAATGGTTTTTGAAAATATATTTATCCAAAGAGAAATTGCTTGTGAACAGCAGTTTCTAATTATTTCATAAGCACCATGAGCTCTCTTCTGTAACCTCGGTCTAAAATGAATCTTCTGATATACTCGCCACAAGTTAGGCCTACTTAAATCCATTCCAACACAATCACGCTTTTGTACGCCTGTCAAGAAAAAAAAACTTGGGAAAACATTTTGGAAATGAAAAAAAAAAAAAATACTTGTAGCAAGCAATTTCTTCATTATCCAAAATGTTTTCCACCACAAAAGACAAAGAAATTTAGAACATCATCAAGTTAAAATTTCGGCTGCAACCTCTCAATTTTGCCCAGTCTAAAATTTTCTCGTTTGGGTATGGCTGAACATTAATTGTCATAAAAATACACCCGAGAACTTTCATCAACAACTCACGTTCGCAATCTTCTCAACTGGGGGTAATAAAGAAGCACACAATTTCTCTTATATCTGACATGAAGAAAATTCATTGGCAGATGTTTTTAGGCTCAGCCGCAGGACCTAATGGAATTGCCCTGGTTGCAAACGACAGTTATGTGGTTGCGAGTCAATAAAATAGCGTCTTGAAGAGCAGGTATAGGAAACATTATGGATTCTGAAAATATGCAACAAATAGCTGTTGCTTTTTACTTCTCCCATGATCAAGATGAATAATATTATGGTATGGAAAGAAGTGATTGCACATTATCAATAATTAATGTACGATGCATGTGGTGATCTAGAAATTTTTCTTAGAGGGTTTCAACCAAAATGCTCATGGGATGTCATGGGTTCGACCCCCGACGGCGACATATATTCTCTCCGACGTTTGTCTCTCACCAATGGATATATATGTCTTTATTTCCTCCATAGATGAAGATTTACAAATACAACATAGAACAGATATACATGTAGAAGGTACTAACGTGATTTACATACAAGACAATTAGAAACACAAAATTTAACAAACTAAATCACAATGAAATAAGCAGCAAAAATACGAGCACATAGTCAAATGGACAAGACAGACCAGAGACGAGAGAATCAAGTGGTTGTACATACGAGAGAGAGAGAGAGACAGACCGACAGAGAGACGGATTGAGAGTGAGAAAAAAAACACACAAAGAGACAGAAAGATAAAAAGAAACAGTCAGAGGGAGACAGAGAGAGAGAGAGAGAGACAAGAGACAGACTGAAAGAAAGAGAGACAGAGAAAGACATAGAGAGACAGAAAGAGCGAACCATTACAAATCCTTTAAATTCTTTACTTTCTCGAAACGAAACGGAAAGAGGAGAAAGGATAGTAACGTCTTAACATTTAGAATGTCATCTAATGAAAGTACCCTAGGGCGTATGCCTGTCAATTTGACATCAAGAACCCTAGGTCTACACAAATATATGTGTGCATGCATATAATAAACTTGCTTTTATTTGACAACTCTATGTTAATATGTAAAGGGAATCACTATCATATATTATGTGTATAAGAAAAAGTGCATATGTACACCAAACACATACATGCAAGCATGAATATATACACATATACAGACTGACCCACTGTATTCTACACACCGGTAACAGGATAGTATCTATATTCACACCAAATACGATGCAGAAAGAGGATTGATACTTGAAGGAAGCGACTAGTGTTTTCGCCTAACACATTTAAAAGTTGTGGGTTCTGTCCGAAAATGGCATCGACAAACTCATCGCTGCTTAATGCACTTATAAACTCATACGCATTTCTACCAAATACCGCTAAAACATGCAGCACGAAATAGGATCTACAAGCTTGAACGCTAGAGCAATTAGCTATGATATGTACTGTAAAGCTGGATCTATCATCATTGCAATTACATCGGGTGCAAAACCATTTTGTAAGGGCAAGATACCCAATAAGCTGGGAAGTAGAAAAACAAGCTTTAAGCATACGAGGGTAATATTTTGCATAATGCCAAATTGTCTTATCATAGAATCGCGGTTGTATAAGTCTATATAATCTAAATTCTTCTGCGGAAGTACGTAAATGCCATTCATTAATGTAAAATTGCCCAACAGTTTTATTGACTAGTTTTTTCCAGTTTCCTTTAGATGGAAACGTACCTGTAGATACAAACTCGTCTGAAAATCTCTTTAATTGATATTTACGTAACAACAAATTGACATCATTGATAAAGCCTGACTGGCCTTGGAATAGACGAAAGGAGCATAGCCTGAATAAGAAAATGGCTTTAACAGAACAGTCTCTCCCCAAATGACATAGCTGGCCAAAGAATATCAACTTTTTCTTGTCAATTTCAGACTCAATAGGTAGTGCACCTAGCGAGCCTAAAACGACATCGGACCTAGATTTAATCTGGAGACCTTGAATCTGTTTTAAACAAACTCTATGTGACCGCTCGATGGTCAAGATATCTCGTGTCGAGAGAGACTGCAAAAGCTCTGTCCCAAAAAGCGCCCTTGGTAATACAATACTTTTGTAAATTTTAAAGCTTGTTAAGGGATTGAGTCCATTTTGATAAATTCCGTTTTTAATAAGACCGAAAAATGTACCTCTTAATTTACGGTCTATAGACTTAACAAATGAAGACGAATTATTGTACTTGTTACAAAGAACCCCTAAATGAACAAACTCTTCCCGCTCCTCAATGCGTTCGCTGCCAATAAACCAAGATCTTCTGCTACGTAAAAATGATCGCTTCGATTCGTTAAAGGTAATAACGGCGCATTTACTAGAATTATACTGAAAACGCCAAAGTCGAGAATAGTTGTAACAAATGTCTAGCATAGACTGTAGTGCTTTGTTAGAAAGTGAAAGTAGTGCCATATCGTCCGCAAAGGAAGGCGCACACAAGCTTATACCTTCTATTTGAAAGCCCAAGTTACTTTTGACTAAGTGGTCAATTAAATCATCTATAAAAATGAGGTACAAGAAAGGGGACCACACCCCTCCCTGTCTGGTACCTTGTAGAACAGGGAACCAATGTGACATGTGACCATTATACAAGACACGACTATACATACTAGAATGCATTGCAATCACAGTGCGTAAGAGTTTAGAGTCGACTCCCAAGTTATGGAGTTTATAAAAAAGGCCATCGTGCCAAACTCGATCAAATGCTTGTCGGGCGTCTAGAAAGCAAACAAATAATTTACTGCAATTTTCCTGACAAAATTTAACGCTCTCCGTCAACATAAATGAAGTCATCGTACTGCCCATATTCTCAATGAATCCTCCCTGAAGTGGACTAAGGGGGCGTTTAATAGAAAGTTTCAAGCGAGAAAGTAATATTTTTTCATAAAGTTTAAGTATTGTCGACGAGAGAGTAATAGCTCTATAGCTTGAAGGGGAATTTTTTGGCTTTCCACCACCCTTATATAGAGTAATAATCAAACCCTGTTTCAGCTTTTCAGGTACATAGCTGTAACTGTACATTAAATCGAACAATAGAGTTAAGTAATGCTCTAGCATTAACCCACCAAACAATATGTGTTCGCTGTAAACATTATCGCCCCCACACATTTTACCCTTTTTAAGAGACGAAATCGCAGAATTTACCTCACTCTGTGAAATATTATCACCAACGGGTAGAATGTACTCGACCCTTAGCCGATTAACATAATCTGTCACATAATTATAATGAAAAACATCGTACAACATGTGATCAGTATCTGAGTATAGATCCGAAAAGTATCGACCCCATTCAGAGCAAATTGCCTCTGGGCAGCGGACTTCAGTTTCTCTGAATATAATAGAATTGGTCGTATTACGATGACTGTTGTTCCTTTTTGTGTTAAAAAGTCTCCAGAAAAGGGGACAATCCAAACCAGCGGCGTTGTCGATATCAGCATTTATCTGTTCTAAAAACGATTTAGATACACTTCTGTGTTGTCTACGAAATTCAGATTTCGCTTTTTTATATTCCCTATACTCAGTGAAATCCATGCCCCGAGGTCTACCAGCCTCAATCCAAGACCTGCGTTTACATCGCATGGTAGCATGACTTCGTCTGAGACTAGACGACCAATAAGGCTTTAAGAAAGAGCGGTATTTTGAGCTCGGTAGATACTGATCCGAAACTGAGGTTATAGTGTTAACTATACAATTATAGAGATCATCTATAAACGAGCGAACATCACACACACTTAAATGATCCGCAGCGTCTTTCAGACGACAATGTACATGTTTTTCATAGTTTAAATATTGGTTCGGAGATACGTTTGACCATTTGACTGGTTTAATACTACCAGAATTTGCATTGCTATATATAACATTTGATAAAGTAATATTGATCTTTATCGGCCTATGTGATGAAACATTTAGACAGTCATCGTCAAGAATACGACAATAGGTTACAATCTGAAAAATGTCTTCACTAATGATAACGTGATCTATAAATGTGCGATATATACCATCATGGGATACGTAGCTAGTCTCTGCGCCGGTGCACTTGACCGATGTTGTTAGAATAGACAAATTAAAGAGAGAAGAAAGTTCACATAAAGCATTACCCCTCCCATCAAGTTGCTTAATAAATGTTCTCCCATTTAAATGAGCATTAAAATCGCCCATCAGTATAATTCCACCTAAAGGTGTATACAAACTTATCAAATCATACAGTTGTTCTAAATATTCTCTGAACTTATCGATACTGTGATTACGACTAGGTAAATAGACTTGAATGACGTAAATAAAGGTGTCACGTGACGTCTGTAATTGTACTCCGATAATTCTATCGCTATCGATTGGTAAAGAGGATATAAATGGAAAGCAGTGAACAGCAGTTTCTAATTATTTCATAAGCACCATGAGCTCTCTTCTGTAACCTCGGTCTAAAATGAATCTTCTGATATACTCGCCACAAGTTAGGCCTACTTAAATCCATTCCAACACAATCACGCTTTTGTACGCCTGTCAAGAAAAAAAAACTTGGGAAAACATTTTGGAAATGAAAAAAAAAAAATACTTGTAGCAAGCAATTTCTTCATTATCCAAAATGTTTTCCACCACAAAAGACAAAGAAATTTAGAACATCATCAAGTTAAAATTTCGGCTGCAACCTCTCAATTTTGCCCAGTCTAAAATTTTCTCGTTTGGGTATGGCTGAACATTAATTGTCATAAAAATACACCCGAGAACTTTCATCAACAACTCACGTTCGCAATCTTCTCAACTGGGGGTAATAAAGAAGCACACAATTTCTCTTATATCTGACATGAAGAAAATTCATTGGCAGATGTTTTTAGGCTCAGCCGCAGGACCTAATGGAATTGCCCTGGTTGCAAACGACAGTTATGTGGTTGCGAGTCAATAAAATAGCGTCTTGAAGAGCAGGTATAGGAAACATTATGGATTCTGAAAATATGCAACAAATAGCTGTTGCTTTTTACTTCTCCCATGATCAAGATGAATAATATTATGGTATGGAAAGAAGTGATTGCACATTATCAATAATTAATGTACGATGCATGTGGTGATCTAGAAATTTTTCTTAGAGGGTTTCAACCAAAATGCTCATGGGATGTCATGGGTTCGACCCCCGACGGCGACATATATTCTCTCCGACGTTTGTCTCTCACCAATGGATGGATAATCGTAAGCCTAAGTGGGATAGCAGCTGGGGGCTAGGAAAGGATATAGTGGTAGTGCTGGTGTGTAAAATACCAGGAAACGATTGTTAGGTTCTCCAGCCGTCGCGATAATTATGATTGAAATACTGTTAATCGTGGCGTTAAACCCCATTCAATCAATCAATCCATCCAAAATGTATATATCGTTCATTTGGGTAGCAAAATTTCGTGACTATAATTTGAACATCGGCATTTTGGTTACACACAGAGAGTATTGTACTTTAATTTTCAGATTTCCAAAAGCTATTACCTTATTTTTGTCGAAATTACAGGGAGGGTGTGTTTGAAGTCCTGCCCACCCCCCCTCACCTTCACTAGCCCCTCAGATCCGCGCATGCCAGGATTAGAAGAAATTTCTGTTTCACTGACAATCCGCCACAATATACTCCATTGTTTTAAAATATGGCAAATGTGTTTATCTAATGTCAAAATGGCTCATTAGTATCCTATAACTCTCATTAGCATTAATCTCGCTGTCGGTTAACCCTTTCCTGTTTTTCAAAATTTTAGACTTGTCCAATTTGAAAGAAGTTGCAGACGACAACTTTAAAAGAGTACAATTTGAAAAGTAACCAGCCTGCAGGGTAGAAAATATTGTAGGAAAAGAAGAAATTGCTTGTTATAAGCAATTTCTTCTTTTTCTACAATATTTTCTCAAAGTATAAAATCACAGACACGTAAAAAAAGGGATTAAACAGGAAAGGGTTAAATGATGTATCATGTTAGACAGCAGTATGTCATCCACATCATATCTGATACAATTTCCCATTTTACGCATCCAAGAAAAGGGAGCTTTAGAATGATTGTAGAAAAAGGAGAAATTGATAAATATATTTGTTTCTAGGTTGATTAAGATATTTTCAAACAATCAGTTTCTCAATATCTCTGTACCTAATCTTATTTCTGGTCATACGGGTTATACCGAAAGGTTTTAGAATATGGGGAACGATTGGAAAGTCCTTGACCAAGAGCAGAAATAGAATGATTGAGTTCTATGTAGATTAAAGAATTATAATCACTTTCAGAGGCAATTGGCGTTTTTTCTCTCTCTGTTGTTTAGCAACAGATTTCGAAACCTATACGCTATGATAATTCTAAATAAAGGGACGGTGCTGTTGGTCATCGAGCGGCTATTCAATACCCTGGTCTAGAAGGCTTAAAGAAACTTCACAAGGACGTGGTAGCAACTAAAGGGATCGTGCCTCAAGTTATAGCATGGCGAAGAAATTGGTCATTAAGTATAAACGAGGTAAAGTAAGCCTTTAAAATGACTCCCCTTTTGGCAGACCAATAACGGTCACATTAAAGAAACCATCAATAATATCTATGTTAAACTATGATATGACTATGCCAGATCGGTAAACTGACTAATCGCGGCTGTCAATCAAATAACCTATCGACTAATGAAATCATTCATTGTGCGCCATTTTTGTTAACCCTTCTTGTTGGTTTGGAGACTTAAACGTTGTAACTACAACTCAGGTCACTAACCAACTATTAATTTTTCTCGTTACATGCTACTAGCCTTAAAGTTTGAAAAATAGTGCCTTTTAAAATCGAAGTAGGACTTCCCTTCGGATTCAGTGGGCGTGGCCAAATGACTAAGTAGACGGGGCAAGCGATTGGTCCATTACACAGCAGTGTGTTCCTACTCAAGTAGATATCACAGAGGATGGAGAAAATGACAAAGGGAACCAGATATATTTCTCAAGCAATTTGTAATTGTTGATAAAACATGGGTACTTTGAACCTGAGATAAAAGCAGTAAAACAGTGAAAACACCAATCATCACTGCCCCCGAAAAAGGGGAGTCAAAAATATTGGCTGAAAATGTGATGGACACAGTTTTCTGGGATGCAAAGGGGTGCTGTCAGTCAATTATATTGATAAAGCCTTAACTATATTTGGGAGATATCGAGCTGGTCTTATGAGGTAAAACGTTTCCTTTTAAAGAGAAAGTATAAAAGTGCTTCAACCAGTTTGACTTGCAAGTAGACATTTTTGAAAATAAATGATAATATCAAGGTTAAAACACTTCTTCAATCTAAGCCCGGACTTAGACGCATAGAAAGGAAGGCTTATGTGGGAATGGTTTTAATATGTACGCTTGAAATAGAAGTACAAAGAGCCTGACAACCAGATTATACATCACATCAACAGTTTATTTTGTTGTGACAGAATCCAATCAACATTCTGCATCTTTGGTAATGACCCCTATGATACATCTATCAGCGGTCAAATGATTTCTAATGGACCTGAACACAGCATATCCAAAACACGAATAATCACCGGAATGAAACTTCTGCCAAAAAATATTATAATGATAACCCACTCCCCACCTTTGTTTCTCTCTCTGTGATCCGCTATACAGGAAAACCTTCGTATATAAGATAGATAGATAGATAGATAGATAGATAGATAGATAGATAGATAGATAGATAGATAGATAGATAGATAGATAGATAGATAGATAGATAGATAGATAGATAGATAGATAGATTGATAAATAGATAGATAGATAGATAGATTGATAAATAGATAGATTGATAGATAGATGGATAGATAGATAGATAAATAGATATATAGACAGATAGAGAGGTATTTTTTCTGTCAAATTTTAGGATACACTATCTTTATGATTCTCATAAAAATGTTAATATCTTTAAGTAATAAAACGTAATGTATTTTTATAGAATTCCCATCAAACTTTCAAAGAATGATAGTACCATTCATATGACAATATTGGTTGGAATATGACGTTTTATGACCACATCTTTGTCAATAGTCTTGTGAAAATTGACAATAACATTTTGAAGAATTTCCAAATAACAAAAAAATTGCAAAAATAATTTGGTTTAATTATATAAAAGCCTTCATTCGAAGGAAAAGAAGAAATTGTTTTTTGGGGAACAATTTCCTTTTCGCTCAAAATGTTTCCATACCAGAATTGTTCTTGTTTTTAAAATTGACTTTGAAAAATGTCTTCAACTTTCTAAATCGAGTTTTTCTCATTTGGAATAGATTAACTACAGAACGATTTTAGCCATTCCCACTCTATCCTACGGTGGCATTGAGATGACATGCGCGCGCTTTTTACAAAAACCTTTTCCATTTTACTTTTATAGACAATAAAAACGAAATCGATTAAAAGAACGGATATTGCGGGTTTTTTTTTATTAAAACAAACAAACTAAAAACAAAACAAAACAAAAACCAAACAACAATAATAAACAATAAACAAACAAATAAACCACCAAAAACAAACAAAACCCCCCAAACAAACAAACAAACAAACAAAAACAAAAAAAAAAACACCCCCGGTAGCATTCAGGTGACAGGCGTGCGCTTTTTTTTCAATAAAAAAAATAAAAAAATAAATGAATGAATAAATAAAAAAATGTATAAATAAGTAGAATAAGAAAAAAATATCACTTCCCTCAAAGAAAAGCCCTGAGCCTGGAAAAATAACGGAAAATGAAGAAATTGCTTATATCAAGAAATTTCTCCATTTCAATGACGTTTTCTTAAAATTGCTTTTTTTAACTTCTTTTTAATCTGACCAGTCTAAAATTTGTTGTCTGGTAAGGAGTTGTGATTGTCAGTATTAGGCCGTGTATAACTTTTTGGAAAACATTTCTTATTTCTAAATGGAAAACAATCTTGTTCATTCTCAATAGCAGAAAGCGGCTAAAGAAATATATACAATTCTACGAATGATGCACGAGTTTTCTTATTGCTTCCGTAATAGAATCGAGGCGATAAATTAGAAAATCACTTCCACACCTGCCACGGTTCGTTCTAGGCCATGTTCGTTCTCACATAATTACGTACTCTTTTATTGTTTACATAAACCCGAACATGCGTTCAAGCATGGTGTGGTTGAAAGCTATACCTGAGTATTTTAGGCAGTGAAGAGAGTTCTACGAAATCAGAACAAGGTAATATGCGAGTTGCGGGTTGAGTTAGGAAATCTCGGGGGAATTTTTAGACTGGTAAAATTCAAAGAATCAGACGAAAATTTCGAGTTGGTGGAATTTTCAACTTTGTCGTCCTTTTGCATACAAAACATTGTGGATAATGAAAAAAATGATTTCACAATGTTTTCCAAAGCTATTTCTTGAGGGGCGTTAAAAGGATGGATTGCGTGAGGATGGGTAAATCGTAACCCAGTCGCCTGATAATCATTTTCAGCTTTCTTATATAGATATAATTTAATTTTAGTTTCGTCTATCAAAAACGAGCGCTCTGATTGGTCGATAAAATTTATTCATAACTCCATGAACAAAATTTTGAACACGTAGCGAATTTGTATGCTTCCACACAAAATAGTCCCATACAAAAAGGTATCAAAATTTGTAAAGCTTTTGTATTTTTCGCTCGATGCTATTAAATTATAAGAAATGAAGAGAATATTTTTTGTTTTCACGGAGGTATGAATAGAAAAACCTAATCACGCAATGTATGAATGTGCATCGCGTATTCATACAGTGTGATTAGTTTTTTCGGTTCATACCCCATGAAAATAAAACTATTCTCTTCATCTCTTAAATGACCTGAACGAATTAATAATTAAATTGATGAATAAACAAACGACCAAAAAGATACGTTTAATAAAATAAGTTTAAATAAAACAGATTACAGTGCACATGCATTCTATGTCAGTATAATGTGAATTTCTAAGGAAAGAAGCTTTTTGGATGGGCAGCCAAAATATCGTAAGTCTACCTCATCCAAACTGAAGTTGCGATATTTTTGGTAGCTCGAATGGCGATTTTTCAACAAAAGCATGACTCAAGGCTAATTATCATGTTTTTTAGGCCATTAATCATGCAAACTTGAGATGTCATGGAAGAAAAATTGATTGAAGTCAAAAGGGAATCGAGATGAAGATCAATATAAAGAAAATCTGTGATTCACTTCTTCAAAATATGAACCAAGCTGGCCAGAGAAAATTGTTTCGTGAAAATGCGCCATTCCGTATGTGCGTTAACTATCCACACTTGTCAGACTGCGAGCAATGCGTAGACTTAATAAGGTTGAAACTTTTATTTAGTTATGTTTTTGAGTTTAGATTACGATGCTGTCTTGCTAGATCTGCATATTTAATTGAAAATTACCAATCCTGACTTACTTCTGTCGGAATTTATATCTTTATAAAATACATATTTGTTTCTGAGGAAATTTGTGGATAAATTTACCAATCGTGGCTGCCAATTAAATAGCCAGTCGACAAATGAAATCATTCCGTTAAACCAAAAGCGAGTTTTAAACTCCCACATTGGCTGTCATTTTTTAAGCTTTTTTGTGTGTTTGGAGACTAAAACGTCGTAGCTACAGCTTATCCAAGCTTTTACGACGTTTATGTCGCCAACAAACGATTCTACTATTAGTTACATACATTTGTCCATAAATTTTGCGAAAAACGCCGTTAAGTATCGAAGCGTGAATTTCTGTTGGGAGTCAATGGGCGGGCCAACGGTGTAGGTGGGCGGGGCCAGCGATTTGTCAATTGTAGTCAAGCTGGCGAAAATGGACTGTCCGTGAACTTCGTAAACGAACTATTTGTGAAAACAACAATGATAATGATGATAATGACATCAAAAAAAAGCCGGTATATCAGGGTTGCGTTTCACAATAATTATATAGTTTGTTAGAATGAACAATCTGAATATAAAAAGTGTTTCAAGAGCATAAAGCATCGACCCAGTTTCAGCCTTTGCAATTTGCGCAGTCTAAGCAAGATCGATGCTTAATGATAGATAGGTCGTATATATGAATCATTTATATCACTTAGTATGAATGCTTTCTTTATTGGATAGTTTTGTGTGATTGTTGATTTTGAATAAAAATATATTGTTAGCAGAACGAGAATAACCGGTAAGCCTTTAAGATTTTTATATTACAAAAAGACCAATATTTGGATTTCTGTTAAAACCTAAGCAGGGAACACGGAATTCACACATAAAAAGGAAAACAAGCAACGCAGTTCATTTCTATCGCGTAGTGTGTATGCGTTCTTTATTGGATAGTTTTGTGTGATTGTTGATTTTAAATAAAAATGTATTGTTAGCAGAACGAGAATAATCGGTAAGCATTTTATATGATTATAAGACAATGGATTGATGTTTGATGTAGTTGGATGCACGTGCAGGGTGTAGGGTATTTACCCATTACCACATAAAATAATTTTAGACTGAAAGGAGTAATTTCTTCATTTAACACGATGTTTTCTCAGTTGTTTTTCTTGAGGGGCGTCCAAAAGCGTCTCTGTGTGGGAAAGGATTAAAGGATCTTTACCCATCAATAGGTATGAAACAGTTTTATCACTTAATGCAAATCTGATCAATCCTTGCCCCCGTCTGTTTCTATAATGTTTTTTTTTTAATTAAAAAAATCACAGGGACGTAAAAACCAGAAATTGAACAGGAAAGGATGGAATTTAATTGCTCAGAATAATGCCGGTAGAATAGTACGAGTAGGGTTAAAAATGTAAATAGATCGATAAATCAGAGCGAGAAATTTGGCAATTTCGTAAAATATTTTGATACTTCATTTCAAAGAACAACAATCGATTTGTAATTTCTTGTTCCCTTTGGGAGTCATTCGTGGAAAAACCAATTAGATCTGAGGAAATCTGTGGTTAAACATGACTGAAAATTCGATATCAAGATTCCATTTCATCTTGAAAAGCTGAACACGTCATCTTGAATCTCAAACATCTCTGTGAAATCAGCCCTCGATATCCCTTTGAAGTGGCCGGTAAGTTATTGGCGGATCGCTGGCCCCGCCCACTGACTCCGATGGTCACGCCTACTGACTCCAACAAGCTGTAGTAACGACGTTTAAGTCGCCAGACCAACATAATGATTCAGATAAATGTTTGCTGGTGTCAAAGTTCAAAGTTCTATTCCGGTTTAAATGAATGATCGCGGTCGGTCAGCTAACCCGCTCAGTTGATTTCTTAAAGCCAACTAAACGTCTCCAAATATTTGAAGCTAATAGCTTTTGTTCAAGAGCCGAACTTTGCCTCTTTTAAATTGAGCAACAATGTAAGTTTTTTAAAGTCTAGCTGATCATGACAAATTTTCAATTGGCGACCAAAATGTCGTAAATACAACTTTATTCATTTAAGAAATGAAGAGAATATTTTTTTGTTTTCATGGAGGTATGAACCTAAAAAACTAATCACACTGTATGAATACGCGAAGCGGATTCATACATTGTGTGATTAGGTTTTTCAGTTCATACCTCCATGAAAACAAAAAATATTCTCTACATTTCTTATAATTTAATATCATCGAGCAAAAAAATCGAAAGCTCTACATAATTTGATACCTTTTTTGTATGGGACTATTTTGTGCGGAAGCATACAAAATCACTGCGTGATCAAAATTTTGTTAATGGAGTAATGAATAATATTTATCGACCAATCAAAGCGCTCGTTTTTGACAAAACTAAAAATTAAATTATTCTGTATTGACGAGTTTTTGTTCGACCAACGACGAAATCGCATTTCGTTGACCTATTCCCACACATTTCTTTTTTAGACTGGTCCAAATTGAAAAAAACTACAGACAACTACAAGTTGATATAATTTCAAATTATTTCGACTTTTTGGATAGAAAACATTGTGGATAATGAAGGAATTGCTTGATACAAACTATTTGCTTCATTTTCCACAATGTTTTCCAAAGCCTTTTTTAAAGACATAAAAAGGAGGGACTGTGTGGGGAAGGGTTAAGACAGGTTGAAGTAATACAAGATATATACGTGTATACAGTTTTTAATGTATTGTATTCATACCCGCGGGAAAGGCGTTTTCTTCACAACTTGAAATAAGGGGGGGGGGTCGTCAATGAAACGCCTCATATTTACAATAACACAATCTGTTAATATTTCGGGGCTTAAATTAGACCTTTTGTCCTACAACTTTTACATAGACATGGACCAGACATTATCAGTCTTTGAATAAAAAGTAATAATTTCAAATGATCGTAAGTTCGATCACTCACATGATGTTTTTAAACAGCTGGCTGTTGAAAGCAAAGTTAAAACAAAGCAAAAAAAAAAAAAAAAAAAAAAAAACCAATAAAACAAAAAAAAAAAACAAAACAAAACAAAACAAAAAAAAAAAACCCAATAAACCACACCACCGACACAACCCCAAACAAACAAACCGATGGTAGAACAACCCGGAAGTAGCCATAAACCTTTTTTTGCTCTGCGCCCTGTAAATGCTTTCTGTCGAGGTTACAAAAACACACACACACACACACACACACACAAAAAAAACAAAAACGTGACAGCAGTATTTTAAGCTGTAGTTACGATGTTTAGTAGCCTACAGATGTTATTCGTTTTGAGCTAGAATTAATGATAAGCGTTCTGCCAGACTGTCTGAGTATAATTAACTTGTTAGTTACGTTATTACCTGTTTTCTTGAGTACAGTTATTCTTTATTGTGTGAGAACTATGCCATATATCACAGAATTATGTAAAATATCAAGCATGCCATGTTCCAGGTCAGGACATAACAAATATGAAATGAAATGCGAAAAATTGACTTTGTTGTACCCTGATCAGACCGCGAGTTCTGCACAGACTGATTTGGGTCCGAGTACAAGGCCCAACAAAGAACGGAGAATCATTTTTTCGTGAAATTAGGCAACAAAGTCTAGCTTTCTCGAACGGCCACCTCTATTAACCCACCACTTCTATTAAGCGACCGCAGTCGGGATCCTCTTTTCAAAATCAAAAGCTCTCACAAAGAGGTGGTCACATTTGCTAAAAAGGATATCTTACCTAAATCCTATGTTGTTGGAACTCATTAGAATCGTCTCACTGAGACGATTCTAATGAGTACCGATAACATCGTATTTAGCGAGAATTCAGTAATAATGCATGTATGCAATCGAATTAATCCTTCATTATCTAAAAAATGTTTTAACCGACATTTTTTTTAAGCGAAGACTCTTTGGTCGCCGCATGAATGGACAATTAATATGAGCCTGTGCGTGACAGTTCCAACAATTTCGAAGGTGCGTGACTCGCACACATTGAGCACCTGGACAGCCATTCGGGGCAATTAGAATATTCGCTGATTGTTTAAAGAAGCTTTGGGTCAGTATCTATCTACAGAACGCGGAGTGAAGACTCTGATCAGACTGTGCAATGGTTGGAAATGTCATGCACACGCTCATATAAGATTTATTTTATTTCTATAGTCGTTGGACTACGAAAACGGCGAAACTTCATCTTCTCAACATGATCTCAGTTATTAATATTCTACAATAAGATAAATGCAGTTTTAGACATAGAACAGATGCAATTTGATAAGAATGCAATTTGTTAGACATTAAGCCTTAATCAATTCTCTGTAAAACTGTCCAAAATCAATTGGCGCACACACGCTATTCAACCCGCTTATTATCTGGGTTTCCTTGCTGCCTGAACAAAATGTTATTCAGTTTCACGCGACCAAAAACGATTCAACAAAACTAAGAACGGTTTCTCAGTCACTCTAAATTGACGAATCGCTTATGTCCTCAAAGAATCAATCAGCCAACCAAATTATTCTTTTAGGTCGGAAGTAAACTGTGAACTCCAACATAAGTCGAGATTTATTTTAGGGAATTTTTGTTGGTTTTGGCATCTTAAACGTCGCAACTATAGCTTATTCAAGCTGAATTTACGACGTTTAGGTCACTAACCAACCATTTGTCTTCTTTGTTACAGTCTACTGGCCATAAACTTTGCCAAATAAAGCGGTGTTAATATGCAAGTCCAACTTCCTTTTGTAGCTTAGTGGGCTAGTCAAGCGTTCGTTTTAAAGTTTTAAAGATGCGACACACTTATGAACCCATTCCTGTTTTTCAAAATTTTTGACTTGTCCAATTTGAAAGAAGCTGCAGACGAAAACTAAAAGCGAGTGCAAATTTAAAGTAACTAGCCTACCGTGTAGAAAATATTGTGGGAAAAGAAGAAATTGCCTGTCACAAATTTCTTCTTCTCCCACAATATTTTTTCAAGTATGAAATCACAGGTAAAAAAACCCAGAGATTGAACAGGAAAGGGTTAAAAACGGTAAAAGATCTATTTTTGAACTCTCGTAAAACAACAACAACAACAATAATTTACGACATTAGATGTCACTTTCATGCATGCCGTCATTCACAGTGGCATGGTTCGGATTTTTATCGGTCTTGTGGAATTTTTGTAATTTAAAACTGCATTATTGCAAACAGCTGTGTTTACAAATCTAAATGTTTCACTGATGGAGAGAAAATCGATTGTAAGATTAGATTTCGGGTTTTGTAGAGCTGGTTGATTTTTTTCGGCCCCCATCTATTCATTTCTTTGCTCTAGCCTACAGTAAATTGTATTGAATACGAGACACACTAAATCTTATTTTTCAAAATACTATTTCAACAATAAAAAATGGTTATAGATAGATAGATAGATCGATCGATCGATAGATAGATAGAAAGATAAATAGTTAGATAGATAGACAGATGGATAGATGGATTGATGGATGGATGGATGGATAGATAGATAGATAGATAAATAGATAGATAGATAGATAGATAGATAGATAAATAGATATATAGATAGATACATGGATGGATGGATGGATGGATGGATAGATAGATAGATAGATAAGATAGATAGATGGATAGATAGATAAATAGATAGATAGATAGATTTATGTTGCAAAAATTATGGTCATAACTATGTAACAAGAAAGTAAAATGGTTGGCTGGTGACCTTACCGTCATAGCTAAATTTTGAACAAGCTGTAATTAAAACGTTTGAGTCAGCAAGCCACCAATAATGATTCACAAATATGTCGTCAAATGGTGGAGTTCAAAGTTGACTTCCAGTCTAAATGAGTGATTTGATTGGCCCATTTATTTTCTGATCGGCAACCTCGATGCGGAATATTCCTAAACATCTGTAGTTGAAGCTATTGATTCACTATACCAGCCTCATCAACAGATAAGCATTAACCCATTACCAAACGGCTAAATTCTAGATCGTCAAAATTGAAAGAAGTCGCAGACGATAACTTAAAGTTGATGAAATTTTAGATTTGTTCAACTGTCATTATAGAAAACACTGTTGAAAATGAAGAAATTGCTTGTTACAAGCAATTTCTTCATTTTACACAACGTTTTTCAGATTGTTTTTCTTGAGGGGCGTCAAAAAGCGCAGTTGTGTGGGAATGGGTTAAACAAATTAATTCATTACCAATGTATGCCCGTGGTTTGTCGTTGACAAAATGAAGTGACGTAAATCTGTTAGCATCCGCAAGAATTAGTGCTAATTTATCTCTGAGATTGAAACTCCTGGAACAGTCTATGGGAAACTGGCAAAGTTCCCCATGTTTACTCGTATTTTCCTGGTTTTTGCTTTACGATATACAACTTTATGGTAAATACAGATTCGCTCTGTTCCCATCATTTTCTCTTTCTAGCTTTTATGTGAAGTTCGCAAGATATAGACATGTTCTAAAGGAATTCTACCATTCAGTTGAACTTAAAAGAGACTTTTACGGAAGAATTTGGGAGGTCACCATGTAAATGATTCCAGTTTATCGGGAGAACCAGCCTAAATGACCCCAAAAGGGTTTCCCCCCTTTATTTATCATATTTCAGAATAAACTACCTGTCTGTTTCACAATAACGAAAAGAAGTCAATCTTCATATTCTGACAAGTTACGACTGTTTTTGTACATAAACACATTACCAGAGTACAAAATATCAACTCTAATTCATTACTGCAAAATAATCTATTATTAGAATTACAAAATTTTGCACTGGTCTTAATCTAAAATTCTTCTTAATTGATGATTTTTTCACATCTGTTTTTTTTTTGGGGGGGGGGGGGAGAAAATATCGTGGCCATTGGACAATGAAGAAATAACTTGTATCAAGCAATTACTTGATTTTCTTCCATGTTTTTAAAGTTTTCTTTTTCTTTAGGTGCGTAGCAATAGTAAGACAATTGTCACGTCCTGAACACTTGAGACCTTTATTTAAGCACAGTCATTTCAAATGGTAACTTCATACAGGAACACAGTCATTCATGCAAGATCACATGGATAAGGTAGTTTTAGGTTTGGAAATGGCGCAAGAGTACCCTAAAGTATTCACAGAACCTAAAGAAGTCGGGAATTTTGGAACGCATTGAAGTATTGCTCTAAAAGCATAATACTAATCTCTAAAGACGTTTGTCTTTTCGAGAGCTCTCTACTTGATTCACATAAACAACAAACGTGTGTTTATAAAACTTTCAAGATTAATGTGTTCTGAAGAGAAAAATATTGCATTTTAATGACACTACCTGCATCTGGGCTTGAGTATTTTTCACCGACTAAGATCCGCCAAGCAATAAGGATCTGTCAGATTCTAAAGTGAAATAATTTATTTGTTAGTTTCGTCTTTGAACAAACGAGCGTTCCGATTAGCCGAAAAAAATGGTCAAAACGTCATGAAAAAACAGCTATTTTTTATGCTTGCACACATTAGTTCCATAGAGATTAGTTTTGAACTCCGACATTTTGCCGACATTATTGTATCAGTTATATGTTGGTTTGGCGACTTCGACGCAGTCTCTACAGCTTACTCAAGCTGTACTTACGATGTTTAGGACACCAACCAACCCTTCTACCCTTTTTTAACATGCTATTGGCCACAAAATTTTCAAAATAACGCCGTTTTATATCGAAGCGGAACTTGCTATTGGAATCAATGGGCAGGGCCAGCGACTGGTCAGTTTAGCAATATCTTTCTTCCGATCCCAACTGTCAATTATAGATATCGACTAACTAATCATTTCATTCATTTAGATCTGAAATGAACTTTTAACTTCGATATTGACACTTATGTGAATGTTTTGGTTAGGCGAATTAAACTTCGTAACTATAGCTTTTGTAAAGCTTTTGTTATGACGTTTAGGTCGCCAACGAACCTTTTTTCAATTTTGTTACACGATACTGGCTATACATTGTAAAAAACTACGCCGATTCATATTAATGTCGAACTTCCTGTTTGAGGCCAATGGGCGGGGCCAGCGATCCGCCAGTTGATACGTATCACAAAAGAAATGGGTCGCGATCCTTTAACCCATTCCCACACAGTGTCGCTTTTAAACGCCTCTCAATATAAAAAGTTTTTGAAAACATTGTGGAAAAATGAAGAAATTGCTTGTCACAAGCAATTTCTTCATTATTCACAATGTTTTCTACCCCAATAGACAAAGATTTTAAAGATTTCACCAACTTTCAATTGTCGTCTGCAACTTCTTTGAATTTGGATTGGTCTAAATTTTTATCATATGGGCATAGGTTAATATCTAAACACATACACAGACAGAAAACTTACAGGTATTAATTTTTTAATGCAAACGAATAACCAATCCACAATGTTAACGGCCGCTTGAACAGACGGTCTTTTGCGAAGAAAAATTATTCAAGATCCACCATTCCAGCATTATAAATGACCAATAGCGACTGTCAATCAAATAATTAGGCGACGAATGGAATCATTCATTTAGACTGGAAGTTCAGTTTGAACCCCGACATTGGCCGACAATTTATTGAATCATTTTTTGTTGGTTTGGTGACTTAAACTTTTTCAAGCTGTAGTTACGTCGTTTAAGTCGCCAACCAACCATTCTACTGATTTTTACTACTGGCCATAAATGTTGCAAAATAACGCCGTATAAAAGTCGGAGTCAGCGGGCGAGGCCAGTTATTGGTCAGTTAGTCAGATAACGGGAATACAGACCAAACTCCATGATCGCAGTCCTCAAGATCTACCTATAACATCTTAACTTTACGTACAAATTTTACAATTAACCCGTTAAGATCTGTTCGCGGTAAAATATTAGAATTTATGTTTATACAAGTGTGATACCAAATACATCTTTCATTAAGTATTATTTTCTCAAAGAACAGAAACAATGCATTTATATGAGAAACCGGACCCATCATAGGTCAATAATAAATGAGCGCATGCGTGACATTTCCAACCATATACATGTGCGCAAAATACAGACTCAGATCAGCCTGTGCATCCACACAGTCTGATCCGAATCTTCACTCTGCGCTCTGTAGATAGATACTGACCCAAACCTTCTTTAAACAATCAGCGAATATTCTAATTGCCTCGAATGGCTGTCTAGGTTGCTCAATGTGTGCGAGTCACGTACATGCGAAATAGTTGGAAATGTCACGCATAGGCTCAAATGGTTTTATATTTATGAAGCGAGGTCGAGCTATCTTTCTTTACCCATTCCCACACAATCCCACTTTTTTGTCTTGTAATATATCTAATTCGGCAGGAACGAAAAGTCTTAACCCGATCCACACTTTTCGTTTTTTTTACAGATGATTCGCATTGCGGGCCACATATTTGACACAGGTCTCAACGAATTAGTTTACAAAAAAACATAACCAATTTCTGTTTCTAAATAAATATTTCATAGACCTCATTTTATACTGACAGAAGTAATCAGGCAATACCAGGCAGATCGTTAAAGATGAAAGATTAATAGTGAACCTTATAATCTCTTCCATACAGGAACATAGCGATTTCAACTCATTGGTTTAGTTCTTTATCCCCCGCCGTTTCGGCGAAGGGGATATAGTAATGGTCTCCGTCCGTCATTCCGTCATTCCTTCACTCCGTCTTTTCGTTATCCCGTTACGAAGCTTGTCCGGAGCATATCTCCTAAAGTATAAATGCTATCAACTTGAAACTTCATTTGTGTATAAATCTCATTCAGGAGAAGTGCAGTACACAAGACCCACAACTTTTGCTTGCATAATTTTGAAGTTATAACCCTTTGTTGTTTTTAAGACTTAGATTTTGTCCAGAGCATATCTCTGAAAGTATAATAGCTATTATCGAACTCATTAACAAGAAATGCAGTGCACAAGAAGCCTAAATGTAACTGGCTTCAGTTTACTATCAAGCTTTTACGGCGGGGGATGACCATGTCCGACATGGGTCTTGTTTTTCTTTGAAAGGTTTACCCAAGCTGTGGAAGTATAAAAGGACTCGTGTGACAACCCTCTCCCTCTCTCTGCTTCATTTCTTTTTAATTTTTTTCTTTTATTTTCTAAATATTGATGTCAATTGAATCTTGTATATTGCTTTTTTTCATTTATGTTGTATTTCTTTCCTTAACCCTATCCTGTTCAATCCCTGTTTTTTACATCCCAGTGTTTTTATACTTGAGAAATCATTGTGAAAAAAGAAGAAATTGCTTGTAAAAAGCAATTTCTTCTTTTTCCACAATATTTTCTTCTCTATCGAATGATTATTTTTCCAATGAAATCGACTTTAAATTGTCGTATGCAAGCCTTCTAATTTGGACAGGTCTAAAATTTTGCAAAACAGGAAAGGGTTAATCTTCAACAATGGAGGAAATATAAATATATCTATCTCAGTCAAACTGCCGAGGACAGTAGGCGTGGATAGCGATCCGTCAATTTAATTGTCATCACGAAAAGTGTCATTTGAAGCCAATAATGTCAAAATGCACAACTTTCAACAAATACCCCATTTTTGTAAGAAAAAGTAATGTGGTTCAAGTTGATACATTTTTCCTGTTTCAGATAACCAACACGTCCCCAGCCCTCTTTTGTTTGCCAAATGGTATTTGAAACAAAATACGCCACCCGCCCTCTCGAAATCCATTTTGATATCGTTTTACATTTAATATAAATGCAAAGATTATTGCGAAATTCACTATAATGACAAATTTTGCGTTTTTATTACCGTTTTCACAAACAACACTCAGTCAATACTACCGGGATGAAGCAAGTTAATGGTCTATATCGTCGGTGTTATTCAGAAACCCCGTAACTACAGCTTTATAAAAGCTGTAGTTACGCGGTTTTTCGAATAACACCGACGATATATGTATCAAAATCGCTGGTACTGCGTAAAACCGTTAAAACTGTTTACTACAAAATATTGTGTTTTTTCGTTTATATACCGTTTAAAATTTATGTATATATGCACACGACGTTTAGTTGTTACTGGGAAAGTGTTACTACGAGACTAATTGAGGCTGTTTCTGGTTCTTTAACCCATTCCCACACGACAAACTTTTAGACTGGTCAAAATTGAAGGAGATTGAAGACGACAAAGCAATTGTGGTTTATATTGAAAAATAAGGGCCTTGTGAGGTAGAAAATATTATGAGAAAAGAAGAAATTTCTTTTCTCAAATAATTCTTTCATTTCTCGCAATGCTATCCAAACCTATATTTCTTTAGTGTGAAAAGGGAAGGATTGTGTGGTAATTGGTTAACGTGCTAGGTTTGAAGCACCATCACACGGGATTTCGGTTTAACGCCTCAAGCGAGAGACTGTTTGTTTGTTCGGTCAGTCAGAGCCAGAACCCGTGAACTCGAAGTAAACAACCAACTGAGATTATCGAGCAAAATATTACTCCGGCCGGAAGTAAAATAAGCTTTGTACCACACCCTGTCGAGTAGAACTAGGTTACGATTGGGAGAGATTTAAACAGATTTCACAGCCGCCGTCATAGCGCAAGTTGGTAGCGCGTCGGACTGTCAATCTAGAGGTCCCGGGTTCCATCCCCGACGGCGGCACTCATCCTTTCGGACTATTTGTCTCGCACCAATGGGTCGATAATCGTAGACCTATGTGGGATAGCAGCTGGCGGCTAGGAAGGGATGTAATGGTAGTACTGGTGTGAGAAATACCAGGTTCCCATTGTTAGGTGCTCCAGCCGCCGCGATATAACTGATAGATTGTTGAAAGCGGCGTAAAACCCCATTAAAACAAACAAATAAAGATTGGGTAGATTACCTTGGATTCGCGAGGAAGGGGATTTATTAAATTGTTCGATGTTTGGAGAAGTTTAAGCTTCCACTAGTTGGTTTATCATAAAGTAAAGCAAAGTAAAGCTTGAAATCATTTCAGTTGTTGAATAAATAATTAATATCTGGTGGTCATATGTGTAATGAATAAGAAAATGTGAGCAAGATTATTTTTTATGTAAAAGAGGTTAAATGTCAAGGTCACGGGGTAATTGTAGATGGTCTGAAATGAAAGTTTATTTTCTGTTGAGAGTATCTATAAAACTTGATGGTCCTAGGTGTCAGGAATCAGAAGATATGAGCATGACTATAGTTTATGAAATACAGGTCAATTGTCAGGGTCAAAGTCACAAGTTCATAGTACTTGGTCTAAATGAAAGTTTATTACTTGATATGGGCATCTATAAATTTTGGCGAACCTATGTGAAAGGAAAAAGAAAATATAGGCAAGGTTAAAGTTTTCCAATAGTAGGTTCAAAGGTCAGTGATAGTGTCAAGACCCTTAATGTCAAATAAAAGCGCAGGTGAAGATTCTTCTCAGATCCCGCGAATGCACAGGCTGACTGAAGTCTTTACTTTGCGCACACGTGAATTTATAGGAAATGCTACGCATAGGTTTTGTTCCCTTTTTAACCCAATCCCTCAGAAGCTCTCCTTTTTACGCTCCCAAGGAAAATGTTTCGCTAATATTTTCTATCCGGAAAGGGCGAAAAGGTTAAAATTTCATCAACCTGAAATTGTCGTCTCCACTTCTTTCAATTTAGATCAGTCTAAAATGTTCTTGTGTGGGAGTGGGTTAAAACACAGCTTTGTAAGAAGACCTAGCAGCTCTTGTGTTCAGACACTCTAATAAACCATATGCTTGAATGAAGAGCCAGGGAACATCTAGAGAGCTTCGAAGGGCCACTATGACACTCTTGCACAAAAAACATTTGAGCAGAGGTATTAGATGAAAGAGATTATGTGCGCGTTACTCATTCCTTTTTCATGAAATAGTGGTAGAAACCCGGATTTTCTGCGAAATTGTGGATTATAGTAATTGAAAACTATACGGGATTGCTCACAGCTGTGTTTATATTTGCTATTCAGCTGGGGAATAGAACAGGTAAAAATGATATATCGTAGATTTAGCTAAAATGTCTAAATGCATGTTATTATAAATTGAAGTAGGTTTACCAGCCGATTCTCGTAATCATAGACCCGAAAAAAATGAAGAAACGGTTTTCATTTTTCGGCCTTTGAGATTTTTACAACAAAATCAGATGTGCGCTTGGAATAGACTCCGATAAGCCTGTGCACCAGCGCTGTTTGATCAGAATCTTAACTAAGCACTATGTAGGTAGGTATTGACTAAACCGACAAGAGAATATTCGAAATGCACCCTGTGTCTGTTCAGGTTGCTCAATGTCGGTTTATTACGCGCATGTTACTGAATTGTTTGACATGTCACGCAGGTACCCGGTTTCGTTTAACTGTTTTAGACTTGTGAATTCATTTATTGATTGATTGAATGGGGTTTAACGCCGCTTTTAACAGTATTTCAGTCATATCGCGGCGGCTGGAGCACCTAACAATGGAATCCTGGTATTTCTCACACCAGTACTACCATTACATCCCTTCCTAGCCTCCAGCTGCTATCTCACATAGGTCTACGATTATCGACCCATTGGTGAGAGACAAATAGTCGGAAAGGATGAGTGCCGCCGTCGGGGATCGAACCCGGGACCTTTAGATTGACAGTCCGACGCGCTACCAACTGCGCTATGACGGCGGCTACTTGTGAATTCAATGAAAGCCGAAAATATTATAAAGAAAGTACAATTCAAAAGGTAACCATTCGGTATGATAGACAATACCGTAGAAAAAGAAGAAATAGCTTTATATATATTATTATTCTTTTTCACCACAACCTTTCTCAAGTTTAATATCATAGAGACGTAAAAATACAGTGATTGTGCGGGATGACTTTTTAGTTGACAAACCAACAAAAATGCTTCCCTTAATTGTCGGAGGTCATTATTCACTTCCGTCTAAATTGATTGTCCGCAGCGATCTGTCAATTGTCACATTATCAGACTACAAGTCGTAGAACCGTTCGGATAGACAGATATTTAAGACAACGTATAAGCCTATGCGAGGCCAAATCAGAAATAGACTCGAAACTTTGTTACTTAAATAGAAGAACATCATGTTATAAAAGTAGAAAATGTTTATTATCAGTATTTTTCTATTCCTACGATGTTTTCTATAGTCGTATTTTTTCTTTAGGTCAATAAGAGGTTTACCTGGCTTGTTAGTGGACATCAAAAGCCTTATAAATGACCCATCGCGGCTGTCAATCAAATAATTAGTCAACCAATGAAATCATTCATTCAGGCTGGAAGTTTAGTTTGAACTTTTTGCTAGCCAAAAAGCAGTGTGATGATAATTTCTCTGCTCTATTATTAAAATCATTCATTAACTTTCACCATAACTCACTGACACACAAGAACACAAGCTTTTAAAATCGCTCTAGAGATCAACAAGCCTAAATCTGAAATTGTGTATTGGGTCCATTAGTGAAGATAGACAGATAGATAATCTGGAACATCTCACGGCGCTTGAATTACAAAATGTAATCTATGATAAGAAGGTACAAAGTGGAGGCTAATCAGTAAAGCAATGAAATACACGCGTCCCTTTCCATTAATTACGAAGTATGGTAGCTTTTGAAATCTATGTTATATATGCACAACTGATGGAAAATAGTGTTTGTCAACCAACCGACGGATGACCGCTGTCATTTATAATCGATTGACCAATCAATCCATTCGTTTAGACCGGAAGTGAAGTTATAATATTTTTGCTCATTGTTTGTTGGTTTGGCGTCTTAAAAGTCGTACCTACAGCTTATTCAAGCTGTAGTTACGACATTTTGATCGCAAACCAAGTATTTTACTTTTTTGTTAAATGTTATTGACCATAAATTTGCATAATAGTGCCGTCTAAAACCTTTGTTCCTGTCGAAGGTAAGTGAGCGTGGCAAGCGATCCGTCGACTGAACTAATTCTTACAAAAGTGATTTTCGCGTCAGTAGTTGATAGAACGTTAATCTGCACATAATGAGGTCTCGGGTTAGATCACCGGCGCGGTTAACATTCTTTCCGACATTGGACTTTCGTAATATGTGTCTCGACAGTAGTTTGGATGAGCAGATTGAGGAAGGGTTAGAATGCTTTGGTTGAAGGCTACTTCTATGGGTATTACCCAAAATCGACGGTGAAGTACTCCAGATGATGAATTATGGCTGGTAGATTGTAGAAAGTACAATGAATCAATCAATGATTGAATGTCTGAATGAAAGAATGAATGAATGAATGAATGAACGAACGAATGATTGAATGCATGAATGCATGCGTTAAGCAATCCATCCATCCATCCATCCAACCATCCATCCATCCATCCATCCATCCATCCATCGATCGATCAATCAATCAACCAATCAACCAATCAATCAACCAATCAATCAACCAATCAAATTTATCAACCAATTAATCAACCAAAATAATCAATCATTTAATCACTCGAATCAAATGAAATGAAATCCAATCAAATCAAATCACTCAATAAACCAATCAAATCATCTAATCAAAATAGTATTACATAGATTGTTTTTAATGTTATTTGCAAATAATAACGAAGTTCAATTTGCCTTAAAGAACAAGATTTTTATGCTATCATTTTTCTGTGCAAACTGGACTTTTATTCAAATGGAACAATAATCGTGATTGAGAACGCGTATTTAGCGAAATTATCCATTGCCAGACTGGTCCAAATTCGAAGGTGCTACAGACGACATTTTCAAGTTGCTCAAATTTAAAAATCCTTGTCTTCTAGGGTAGAAAACACTGTGGAAAATAAAGATATTTCTTGTTACATGCGATTGATTTATTTTCTTTGATACTTTCCATAACAAAGCGGGAATATAAATAATTAGACCGGTACCATCGTCGACTTTAACGTCAACAGTGGTACCAGTCTAATAAAGAATTAGATTGTTTTGAAATGGACTTAAAAAAATTATTTCCAACGATTGAATTCATATTTTCGGAGAGGGGGATTTTTTAAAAAAAAATCTTGTTCTGCTTATCAGCTCCAGACAGACACGCCATGAATTATAACCCATATTATTTATAATGATCCATGTTGGAGAAAACATGGATGATCACTCCGATTTCTTTAACCCTTTTCTGTTCAGCAAAATTTTAGACCTGTCCAATTTCAAATGTTTTGCAGACGAATATTTAAAGATGATTTCATTTGAAAAATAACCATTAGGTAGGATAGAAAATATAGTGGAAAAAGAAGAAATTGCTTGTTACAAGCAATTTCTTCTTTTTCCACAATGTTTTCTAAATGATAATATCTCAGGGACGTAAAAACCAGTGATTGTTAAGGAAAGGTTTAACCCACTCCATCTCTCCTTTTTACGCCCCTCAAGAAAAATGCTTTGAAAACATAGTGGAAAATGAAGAAATTGTTTGTTTCAAGCAATTTCTTCATTATCCACATTTTTTTCCCCAAAAAAGATGAAACAACTACAACAACAAACAACAACCAACCAAACAGCAACAACCAACAACCTCCCTCCCAGCAACATAAAATTTCATCAACATAGGTCAACATTAATGTAAAGCATTTTTGATGATTTATCGAACTACAGCTTATCGAGTTGTAGTTACGACGTTTAGGTCGCAAAACTACAATTTTACTGTTTTGTTACGTGTAACAGGCCATAAACTTTGCCGAATAACGTAATGAATTATCGAAAATGAACTTCCTGTCGGGGTCAGTTGGCGTTTTCCAGCGGAGTCTGTGGGCGGGGCCAGCGATCCGCAAGTTACTTAAATGATTGTCTTTTTCAGTTTCGAATTTAATTTTATTAATCTTTCGGAGTATGTGAACACTTGTTGTCCGGTAAAAATCACGAGGATGTGGTAGTACTGGTGTGAGAAATACCAGGAATCCATTGTTAGGTGCTCTAGCCTCCGCCATATAACTTAAAGATTGTTGAAAGCGACGTAAAACCCCATTCAAACAAAGAAATCTAATTAAATATTGTCGGATATGCATGAGAATATGAAGTTGTTAGAGCCCGGTATCTTCCGAATTAAGTGTCGGAGATAAATTATTACCGAGATATCTCGTCGGATTATCATCAACAGATAAGTCATCTGATAAAAAGGTAAAATAATCAAAACTCAATGTTGTGATAGGTTTTACCCTGCCTAAGTTCATTTCGAATGGAACAAAAGATATTGATAACGTCATTGTGCTGTCATAATTTTAATGATAATAATAAATTCTTAATTAAAATAAGGTCGTTCTGAGACCCTCCGCAACTAATAAGCTATGATGAACTAGAGGTTATGATGCGTGTCATAATAATTCAAGCTGTAGTTACGACGTTTAGCTCACTAAACAACCATTCTGTTTTTTTTGTTACATGCTACTGAGCATAAATTTTGCATAATACGCTGTTAAATATTGAAACGGAATACCCTGTAAGATTTAATGGTTTGGCCAGAAACTAAACTAAACCGAAATAAAAATCTTCTAAATCTCGATCGTTCTTTAGACGTATTTGTGGCAAAATGTTAGAATTAAGACGTGAGGTGTACTTGTTAAAACGTTTTGACCCAGAATATTATATTTTAATTGTGTTTTGGGGCCAGAGAGTATGTTTTCTGGATTATTAACGCGAAACAGGTAACAGTAATTAAGATCTTGACTAGGCATAACAAAACGTGCAGCACCTTGGCTGATCCATTTTCGCAAGCCAAGGGTTCTAACTCCACCCTGTTCTTTACGTTCGTGGAGTTTTAACCATTGTCTTGCGAAAATGTTGTTGATCGAGAACAGTCTATTTTAATGTGACCAGTCACACAAAAAGGAACTATCCAGTAAAGTACACTACATATACAATCAGTTGGCGACCCAAATATCGTAAATACAGCTTTGTTAAAGCTGTATTTACGAGAGTTTGGTCGCCAGCAGACAAATATTCGAACAAAAAATCGGTTCAAGTTCATCCACCGAAACAGTTTGTGTTTCAAAATCAATATAATATAGAGATTAGATTCAGAAAGTTTGCAAAAAGGTAAGAATATCGACCCTGGTCATCCTGCTCTGTCCGAATAGAACTGCTAAGGTAGATTCTGTTTGCTCTTTGTGAAAGGATCCCGTGATGCCACCCTTACTTCAAGCTTGAGCATGCGCTATCACATCGATAAAAAAGGAGTTAATGTATATTTTTTAAACCGGTGTCAATCTTCGTGCATAAACTTAACCTGAGAGCTCAACCATTTTTCTGTTAAATCAAAAACTATTAACTGATATCAGCTCATACTTTTGGACAGTCAAGGCCATACTGCTGAACTATTTTGAATGCAGAGGACTTAATGAAATGGTTTCTCTACCTTTTTTATTTTAGAAATGCATTATACACGCATCTTGTTTCGGACATCCGAACACCTGTAGAAGTCGACTCTGCCTTTTTCGACGTAATCTGTAAAAAGTACTCTTTTCGAATGACTTCAACATTCTTTTAACCCTGATCAATTATACAAAATTTTAGACCGGTCCAAATCCAAATATGCTGCGACGACATGTTTTAGTTGATTAAATGTTAAATTCAGGGTAGAAACATTGTAGATAATGAAGATATTGCTTGTAAAAAGTATTTCCCCAATTTATCACAATGATTCCACAAAACTTTTTTTTCTAGAGAGTTGAAAAAAGCAGAAGTGTGAGGAAATGGATTTTAAGTTAAGTGTAACAATGAAGAGACTCCATTTTTCGTTTTAATTATGTAACCGATCTTCCTAAAATTTAAATTCCCCAGTTTATTGCTAAATGAAATTAGATTGAGATCTAACTTCATATAAACCCAAAAAGCCTTCTTGTTAATAAATGAGCGCATGCGTGACATTTCCAGCCATTACACATGTGCGCCAAGTGAAGACTCAGATCAGCCTGTGCATCCGCACAGTCTGATCAGAGTCTTCACTCTGCGGTCTGTAGATAGATACTAACCCAAAGCTTTTTGAAACAATCAGCGAATATTCTAATTTCCCCAAATGGCTGTCCAGGGTGTTCAATGTGTGCGAGTCACGCACATGCGAAATGGTACGAAATGTCACGCACAAGCTTAGATTACATTGGCGTTTTTTGTGAAGCAATTCAAACTAACAAGACCCGCTATCTAGGACACCTGCGCAAATGACGTTAATCTATGACGTTCAAAACATCAATTATTTTGATGACGTCACAATCATTTCTACGCTTCCAAAACCTTGGTGAAACATGGTGGAAAATGAAGAAATTGCAAACGATTTTTTTTATTGTCTACAATGTTTTATACCCCGAAATACTGATTTTTAAAAAACATCAACTGAAAATTATTGGTGCAGTCGTCTGCATCTTCTTAAGTTTGACCCAGTCTAAAATAGGTCGGCTAGTAATGGGTATTTTTATAATGTACAGAATCAGTTGTATTTGTTTGTTTGTTTGTTTGAATGGGGTTTTACACCGCTTTCAACAATCTTTCAGTTATATCGCGGCGGTGGATCACCTAACAATGGAATCCTGGTATTTCTCACACCAGTACTACCATATCATCCTTTCCTAGCCTCCAGCTGCTATCCCACATAGATCTACGATTATCGACCCATTGGTGAGAGACAAATAGTCGGAAAGGATGAGTGCCGCCGTCGGGGATCGAACCCGTGACCTCTAGATTGACAGTCCGACGCGCTACCAATTGCGCTATGACGGCGGCTACGAATCAGTTGTAACTCTGTCAGTTAGGTAAATGGATCATATACAGTCGACCTTGCTCGAGCGACCACCTCTATTTAGCGACCACCTCTATTTAGCGACCACCTATATTTAGCGACCACTTCGATTAAGAGACCATAATCGATTCCCCTTTTCAAAATCTAAAGCTTACAAAGAAGTGGTTATAATAACAACAACAACAACAAAAAAAGATAACAAAACAACAAACAACAACAAAACCCAGTAGCAACAACAACAACAACAACAAAACAACATATCATTCCTAAATCCAATGTTGTTGGAACACATTAGAATCGTCTCAAGAAGACGATTCTTATGAGTCCCATCATCATGGGGTTTAACCCATTACCATACAGCAAAATTTTAGACTTGTCAAAATTTAAAGGAGTCGCAGACAACAATTTAAAGTTGGTGAATTTTTAGATTTTTTCAACTTTTTCGGAAGAAAACATTGTCTAAAATGAAGAAATTGCTTGTAGGAAGCAATTTCTTAATTTAACACAATGTTTTCCCAATTGTTTTGCTTGAGGGGCGTCAAAAAGCGTCCTTGGGTGGGAATAGGTTGACGTGAATACTGTAATGATTTATATATGCAGCCGAATCGATCCTTCATAAATTCCACATAACTGTGTTTTATGCAACCATTCTCTTAAACGACCACTTTTTGATCGTCCTATAAGTGGTCGTTTAATACAAGATTTACTGTATATAGATAATATAGGCGTAGACATGCCCCGTCAGCATATCCTTGTAAATTCATTACTTTATTTCCACAATATATTGATTCCATCGTTTGAATCATATCATCAGTAAGCTACCAATAAAGGGTATCTACAGATTGAAAAAAGCTGTAGTTACGATATTTTAACGATCCACCGACGATAACATGTTACATAGAGCCTAAGTTGTGAAGTTAAGCCGTCGGTATTCCTTTAAAGTAGGAATTATTTTGATTACTGAATAACGGGAGTACAGATCGTTTTAACCCTTTCCAGTGTTATGAAATTTTAGACTGGTCCAAATTGAAAGAGGTTGCAGATGACAATCAAAATTAGATGCAATTGGAAACGAAACCATCCTATGTGGTAGAAAATATTTAGGGAAAAAGAGAAATTGCTTGTTACAAGCAGTTTCTTCTTTTATCACAATGTTTTCTAAAGTAATATCTCAGTAACGTAAAGTCCCGGCTTTGTACAGGAAAGTAATAACACTTTCTTGTACAATCCCTTGTTTTTACGTTCATGTGATTTTATATTTGAGAAAATATTGTAGAAAAAGAAGAAATTGGTTGTAACAAGCAATTTCTTCTTTTTCCACTATATCATAGTCAATGGTTATGCCTAAATTAAATCAACATTGAATTTTCGTCTTCATAACCTTTGAATTTGGACAACTCTAAGATTTTGAAAAAAAACCAAAAAACAGGAAAGGGTAAAAACGAAATAAAAAACCCCGACTTCATTCCAACAGGTAATAAAAAACGCTTCTTCGTGCAATATCACTTTTATATTACCTTTATCTGAGAAGGGATTCTAGATAAGGTATCTTATAGGCAGTATATATTACTCGAGATGCCACCTCTATTAAGCGACCACTTGCGTTTAGCGACCATAATGAAATCCCTTTTCAGAATTAAAAGCTAACAAAGAAGTGGTTGAATTAAATCCAATGTTGTTGGAACACATTAGAATCGTCTCGATGAGACGATTCTAAGGAGTACAAGACAATAATACAATACAATAATCTTTTATTTTGTAAATGAAGGCCACCGGCCCATAATACAACATTGTCAAAAATAGAGTTGTATCCCCATCAAATATTGATCCAATATAACGGAAGTCGTTACGGCATGCTCATTGAAATCAAAAGCAGAAAATATTTAAAAATATTGAAGTAAAAGGAGAAACTGATGATTATCGGCATTTCTTTACTTTTTCTACCTTCTCCCAAGCCTTTTCTGTTAGGGACGTCAAATCAGTTTTAAAAAGTAGGAAATAAAATATTATCTAGACGAATCGCTTTTGATTCTCATTACAGTAGAGACATATATTGCCACTTTCCTCATTGTTACAATGAGGAAACAACAGTCCAAACATAGGACCCAACGCGAATTCTGTAATAATTCATATTTGCAATTGAACCAATCCTCCATTTTTTCACGCCGAAATGTGTTTTTGGCGATCACTTTTTGGTCGTCCCACGATTGGTCGCTTAATACAAGGTTTAATGTAAACATGTCCCGGCTGTTAAAGCGAGTGGGATCTCTCAGCTATTCATAACCTGCATTACAAATGTATAAACCAGGTTTTCCATACTACCTCGCTATTTAGAATATAGCGGCCTGGCTTTACTTACTTTTACACTTTCCTGTACAAACCCAGGATTTAACGTCGCTGTGATTTCATTCTAAAGCAATTTCTCCTTTTCTCACAATATTTTCGTCCACGTAGGATGGTTTCTTTTCAAATTACATCCAGTATTCATTGTCGTCGGCACTTCTTTCAAGTGAAACCGTCTAAAATTTCATCGTGAGGAAATGGCTTAAAATGCACATATAACTATTTTTACGAAAAGAGAATCTTGTAGTTGCTTATTTGATTCGCCTCGACGAGTACCCGTATCATTAGGCTTATGACTGAATTCAATGAAGATTTGAATCTCAATTTTAAAGCATGATAATAGTATGTACATGTATGCGTCATTCCACTTGAATTCACATCAAGAGAGGAGAAGGAATTTTTGTAACAAGACAACTACATGTCCTACTTCGAAATACATGTTTAGGTCAACGAGTTATATTAACCAACTTTTGTACGAGCTGAACTTTTAACCCATTATCACTCAAGAAATTTTTAGACTAGTCCAAATTGAAAGGAGTTGCAGACAAAAATTTAAAGTTCAAGAAATTTTAGATTTTTTTAACTATCTGAATGGAAAACATTGTGTAAAATGAAGAAATTGCTTGTCACAAGCAATTTCTTCATTTTACGTAGTGTTTTCTCAATTGCTTTTCTTGAAAAGCGTCATTGTGTGGGAGTGGGTTAATTGAAAAAAAAGGTTTTCAACATCATACGAGTCTTTTGCTGGCGTTTGAAAAAAAGAAGTCACTTGACCATGAAATTTTATGGGTCGAAACTGATATTGGATGGTGTCAAAACGATAAAAAGTGTGAATAACGATTATAAATTTCAATGTTTATGTACCAACAGACCTTTTCTTATTTATGTTGATTTGATTATGTGGAACACTTTGTGAGAAAAGAAGAAATTGCTTGTCACAAGCAATTTCTTACTTTCCAACAGTTTTTTTCCAAATTCTAATTCTTTGGTGCGATAAAAAACGGAAGTGTAGTGCTGGTCATAAAGAAATATATGGAAAAAAACATTGTAGGAAAAGAAAATTGACAGTTATTTTCCTTATTAATTGCCGTCTGTGAGACTTTTTTTTCTCAATCTGCCAGTTTGCTAGTCTTCCGACTTCACGAACATATATTTCGTCCTCTTTGATAACTTAAAGGTCTTCACATCAGTGTTATGTTAGAACAGGTAAAGTGCAACTGGATGATCGGGAAGAATGTCGTTGTAGTACTGGATTGAGAAATAACATGAATCTATGGTTAGATCTTTCAGCCGACGTGATATAACTGAGATACTGCGAAAAGTAGAGTTAAACCGCTTTCCAACAAACAAATTAGAACAGGTAAAGTGTGCGTTATACTTTATTAAATATAAAAACATCTGTTTTGAGTAACTCACGGCATGCAGCACGGAGCTGTAACATTCTTTGGTGGTTGGTAGTGAAATGTACACGGGGTGTTTCATAGTGCAGTTTGACTCATTCGGAATACCTTTTTCTAAAGGTGGGTGTTTCTTTACGTTTGTACTTCTATCTTTCTCTCCTTTATGCATAAGTTAAGCCATATCCACGGAATAAAGTTTTAGCCGAATCGGAGTTTTGGACGGATTTCTCGAGGTAATTTTCCTAACCATATGGAAGTATTTGTATTGATATCAGACGATTGTTGTGTTGATATTCATAATACTAAAATAAAATAATAATTATAATAATTAAAAACAACAACAAGAACTAGAACAACAACAACATCCCAAACAATTATTGCATGTTTTGCAACCAACGTTTCATCTGTTTAAATATAGATTCGCTATCAAACAGTTAAATTAACCTTTTATTGTATCGGAAATTTTGAGACCTGTCCTAATTCGAATGGTTCGTAGACGACAATTTAAAGTCGAATGTATATGAAAAAGAAACACATTTATTCAGTAGGGTAAAACATATTGAGGAAAAAAGAAGAAACTACGTGTTACAAGTATTTTTTTCTTTTTTTCTACAATGCTTTCTTTATTATAGGGTTCGATCCCCGGCGGCGGCATATATCCTTTCCGACATGTCTCTCTCACCAATGGGAGGGTACTCGTAAACCTACGTGGGATAGCAGCTGGAGGCTAGGAAAGGATGTTGTGGAAGTACTGGTATGAGAAATACCAGGAATCCATTGTAAGGTGCTCTAGCCGCCGTGATATGACTAAAATACTGTTAAAAGTGGCCTTAATCCCCATTCAATCAATCAATCAATTTCTCTATTATAAAAAAGGTACCCCAAAACCAGGGATTACACAGGAAAGGGTTAAATCAAAATCTGTTTTTTTTCATAACTGATAAATCCTTTCCTTGATTACGATTTGGTTACCAGATTATAACAGTAGCCTTTTCTCGTGTAAGTGAATCCCTTTCAAACAAGCTTTATTTACAAGTCAAAAATTATGTCCGCTGAAAAAGAGTAATAAACACACCCAGTTTTGCTCAAACGACTACGTCTAATAAGCGACCACTTTCATTCGGCTACCAGAATTTTCTCTTCAGAAGTGGGCCGCCGCCATAGCGCAGTTGGTTGCGCAAGACTCCCAATCTTCAATCATGGGATGTTTGTGGGTTCGATCCCCGGCGGCGGCACATATCCTTTCCGACACGTGTCTCTCACCAATGGATAGATAATCGTAAATCTAAGTGGGATAGCAGCTGGAGGCTAGGAAAGGATGTAGTGGTAGTACTGGTGTGAGAAATACCTGGAATCCATTGTTCGATGCCCGCCGCGATATTACTGAATTACTGTTAAAAGAGGCGTTAAACCCTATCCAATCAATCAATCAATCTCTTCAGAGGCAATGTCGTTTAATTAGTTAACGCGTTTGCTTAATCAAATTACTGAAAGTACTGTTAGCTAGCAAAGCATGGTTGAATTTAGAAACTCTTACCTTTTTGGGTAGAAAACATTGTTGACAGTGAAGAAATCACTTGTTACAAGCAATTTCTTTATTGTCCACAATGATTTCCAAAACCTTTTTCTTGAGATGCTTAAAAAGCGGAATTGAGTGGAAATGGGTTAAATTGCTTTTGACAGAGTTCTCTACAATTTGAATAGAGTTTGAAATATTCCTGAAATACATCAGAACTATCTAACGGCATAGGCATTTAACGGATTTAGTGGTTAAGCCTCCAGTAGCAGTTAGCACTCGTTGAACTTTGAGACGTCCTCAAAATTTGTCTGTTTAATTTAGCAATCAAAGCTGACGCTTTGCTTACTAAAAAGTATATCATTACCAATTTCTATTTTGCTATTTCTCAAAAATTCAGCAATGATGTGTGCAAGCTATCGAATCAATCTTTCATAATTGTCAATAAAAGGTGTATTGACCATTTTCCACATAATGACGCTTTTTGACGCCCATCAAGAAAAACAACTAGGAAAACACTCCGTAAAATGAAGCAATTGTTGGAAAAAAGAAATTTCAGTGATTTTCACAAGCAATTTCTTCATTTTACACAATATTTTCCCGATTGCTTTTCTAGAGGGGCGTTCAAAAGCGTCATTGTGTGGAATAGGGTTAATTCTTTGATTGGAAGCCGCGATATGTCATTTGTGATTGCTCACAATTTTATTGCATACAGAGAAATGGGAAGCTATTACTATTTCACAATTTGATTTTATACAGAGAAATGGGAAGCTATTACTATTTCACAATTTGATTGTATTTTTGGGATAGTCTGTACCAGGAGGAAACATGAAATCCAGTAAAAATAACCTATCGAGTCTGTGTCGTCGTAAATAAAATTCAATATTTCACCACCCATATCAAATTGTAACAAAAAATGATTTGGAACAAGGATGTAACAGTTACACAATACAGTCATTATTCTGTTTATATTTATTTACCAATTACAAGACGACAAAATATCAAACTGTCTAAACCGCCGGAAAGAAGTTGCAGACGAAAATTTCCAATTTTATAAAATTTTTAATTCATTTGTTTTTCAGGGAAGAATACGAGTTAGAGAGAGAGAGAGAGAGAGAGAGAGAAAATAAATGAATAAATAATAATACCCCCCCCCAAACATTTCCTAAGCCTTTTACTTGGGGGCAGTAAAAAGCGGGATTGTGTCGGAAAGTGTCTAAAGATGTAATGTTTATGTGAAATTAAAAACTGTTTTAACTGAAAATTTCGATGCTGACAAACTTGTCCAATCTACCAGGAATGAAATGACAATTATGGTCCGTTATCCAGAAAAACCTGTCTAAATAATAATTTTAGAATACACTGTCTTTCTAATTCACACCCTCCCCCACAAAGGGACAATGTTTCAACTGCTTTTGCACGTTATCCCATTACCAGACAACTATATTTTGGACTGGTCCAAATTTGAAGAAGTTACAGACGTCAACTTTTAGATGATTAAATTCAAATCTGTATTTTTGGGAAGAAAACATCTAAGATAAGGAGCAATTGTAACCGGAAATTTCTTTGTTTATTCAACTTTCTTGGTAATAAACAATTTTGGAAATAAAGAAATTGCTTGTTGCAAGCAATTTCCTCATCTCCAATAATGCTTTCCAAATGTTTTCCTTGATTGGCGTCAAAAAGCGTCAGACTATGGGAATGGGTTAAACAGTAAATTGAAAATGGAAACGAATCGAAAGAAGAGGTAGAAGGTTATCCATTAGGACTATTTGGTTAACGCTAATGAACCTTGACAGTAATTTGTTTTCTGGGCAGACAAAAAATTCCGACTAGTTGCAGATGTCAGTCAAGACCGAAGGCGTGTCAGTTGTACATATCATAATTGGTTGTTTTTACGGGATCTAGAATTAATGGTTCATTGTTAGTTGACTTTTAGTGCTAGACGTAGCATGGGAAATAACATGGAATGGGAGGGAAAATATCTCAATCAAACAAGCGATTTTCACCACGTAAATCTTAGTACGGTGGCTTGCGACTTAACCCATTCCCACACAAGCCCTCCTTTTTACGCTCCTCAAGAAAAAAGCTTTGGAAAACATTGTGGAAAATGAAGAAATTGCTTGTATCAAGCAATTTCTTCATTATCCACAATGTTTTCTATCCAAAAAGACAGAAAAAAAAATCAAAATTCCATCAACTTGAAATTGTCTTCTGCAGCTTCTTTCAATTTGGACTGGTCTAAAATTTTGCTGTGTTGGAATGGGTTAACCCATTCCAAAACAACAAAATTTTAGACTGGTCCAAATTAAAAGAGGTTGCTGATGACTAAACGACTGGTTTGAATTGAAGAATATGTGAAATTTGAGGTATAGAACATAGTAAGAAAAGAAGAAATGGCTTGCAACAAGCAAATTCTTCTTTTCTCACAATGTTTTCAAAAGCTGCGTTTCTTCAGTGCGCAAAAATGCGGGATTAAATGGTAATGAGTAAAAATAAAAACATTAGAAAAAGTGAACAACATTTACAAAATTTAAGAAAAATATATTTAAAAAATGAGAATATATATACACTAAAGTGAAATAAATAAGCATAAAGTGAAATTCGTTAAATAAGCTTGATATAGTATCATGTCAAAGGAGTACGTTAGAGAACAATTGATGGATCGGTGGCCCCAACTGGCTCCCGTCAGAAAGTTTGACTTTGATTTTATACGGCGTTAACAGTAATATTTTATAAATAGTAGAATTGTTCGTAGGCGACCTAAACGCCATAACTAAATCTGTAGTTATGACGTTTTAGTCGTCAAACCAGTAAAAATACTTCACATAAATGTCGGCACATGTTGTAGTTCAAAGTTTACGTTCTTATTCAAGCTATAGTTACGACGTTTAGATTGCCAACCAACCATTTTACTTTATTGTTACATGTAACTGGTCATTAAAGTTGCAAAATAACGCCGTCAAGAGGAACTTCGTGTAGTAGTCAGTGGTTGTGGCCAGAAAAGTCAGTGGGCGGGGTCAGCAATTTCGTAATTTCGTAGTTAATTTAGTAAACATGGTCGGAGATCAAAATCTACATTCATTTCTGTAAATAAATGATTTTCTTTTGATAATTTTATGTGTGCAAAGTAAATTGTCTTTTCAATAAATCTGCTAGAAACAGTTTAAAATGCTGTAAAATTCTCATCAAATTAATGATCCCCTTACATAAGTGTTCGTAACACACTACCCATTAACCCTTTCCTACACAATTACGTCTTCTTACGCCCCTCTATTAAATAGTTCTAGCAATCAATGTGGAAATTGGAAAAGTGATTGTCACAAGCAATTTCTGCATTTTCCACATTGTTTTCTACCCAGAATGACTGAGATACTGGAAATTCTATCAACTTGAAAGTGTCGTCTGCAACTTCTTTGAATTGTGAAGTTTGGGAAATTGCTCGTAACATCAAAGTACTGAAAGTACTGTAAGCTAGCAGAGCATGGTTTTGTAACCATGATAAATAAACTTGGTAACCCAGGAGTTGACCCATTACATGTCAAATTTTATACTGGTTCAAGTTGAAAGCAGTTGTAAACGACAATTTCAAAATAGTGGAATTTGGAAAAAACAAAACAAAACAAAACCACAAACAAACAAACAAACAAAAAACAAACAAACAAAAAAGAAACAAACAAACAAACAAAACCAGCAACATTGTGGACATTGATGAAATTGCTTGTTACAAGCAATTTCTTCAATGTCCACAATGTTTTCCAAAGCATTTTCTTGAGCTGCTTAAATAAGCGGAATTGAGTGGGAATGGGTTAGATAGCATGCTTTTGAAAAGTTGCACTACGATTTGAATAAAGTTTGTAATATTCCTGAAATACATCAGAACTACTTTTTATGGTATATGCATTCAACTGATTAGTGGTTAAGCCTCCAGTGGCAGTTTGCACTCGTTGAACTTTGAGATCACCTCAAAATTTTGTCTGTTAACTTAAACTATCAAGGCTGATGCTTTGCTAGCTAAAATACGAGGGATTGTGTGGTAAAAGCTTAAATGTTTTAACCGAAAAAAACAACAACAACAACAAATAACTTTATCAACCTATAGATCAACAAGCCGATATGAGTCTCACGAAACCGTTATCGCCTATCAATTGATCTTTGGTGCCTCACAAAAACTTGTTTATCTATAGCAATTAGTGCATTGAAAATTAAAAATGAAGAAAAAAAAAAAAGAAAGAAAAGAAAACAACAACAACAACGACAACAAAAATTCGAATTACGACTTGAAAGTCTTGAATTAAGATTTATATAGTTTGAAAAAGATGTTTCCTAATTATAGACGTTGATAAAAACGGGGGCATTTATAAAATCACGTGCTCTCCAAGGAATTATTATTTGGTTTTCTGAGAGATCCTATGCTTGTCAAATGCCACAACAAAGCCTAAAGCAGAGCGATCAGGCAATTAAACGAAAGATCTTCTGCTGCATCACTCCAACTAACTCCGCTGGTCACTCCCACTGACTCCGCTGGTCACTGCCACTGACTCCGCTGGTCACTGCCGCTGACTCCGCTGGTCACTGCCACTGACTCCGCTGGTCACTACCGCTGACTCCGCTGGTCACTGCCACTGACTCCGCTAGTCACTGCCACTGACTCGACTAGTCACTCCCACTGACTCCGCTAGACTGCCACAAACTCCGCTAGACACTGCCACTGATTCGCTGGTCACTGCCACTGACTCGACTGGTCACTGCAACTGACTCGACTTGTCACTCCAACTGACTCGACTGGTCACTCCCACTGACTCCGCTAGACTGCCACAAACTCCGCTAGACACTGCCACTGACTCGACTGGTCACTGCAACTGACTCGACTGGTCACTCCAACTGACTCGACTGGTCACTCCCACTGACTCCGCTAGACTGCCACAAACTCCGCTGGTCACTGCAACTGACTCGACTGGTCACTCCAACTGACTCGACTGGTCACTGCAACTGACTCGACTGGTCACTGCAACTGACTTGACTGGTCACTGCAACTGACTCGACTGGTCACTCCAACTGACTCGACTGGTCACTCCCACTGACTCCGCTAGACTGCCACAAACTCCGCTGGTCACTGCAACTGACTCGACTGGTCACTCCAACTGACTCGACTGGTCACTCCCACTGACTCCGCTAGACTGCCACAAACTCCGCTAGACACTGCCACTGACTCGACTGGTCACTCCAACTGACTCGACTGGTCACTCCAACTGACTCGACTGGTCACTGCAACTGACTCGACTGGTCACTCCAACTGACTCGACTGGTCACTGCCACTGACTCGACTGGTCACACCCAATGACTCCGCTGGTTACTGCCACTGACTCGACTGGTCACTCCCAATGACTACGCTGGTCACTGCTACTGACTCGACTGGTCACTCCCACTGACTCGACTGGTCACTCCAACTGACTCGACTGGTCACTCCCACTGACTCGACTGGTCACTCCAACTGACTCGACTGGTCACTGCAACTGACTCGACTGGTCACTCCAACTGACTCGACTGGTCACTGCAACTGACTCGACTGGTCACTCCAACTGACTCGACTGGTCACTGCCACTGACTCAACTGGTCACTCCCAATGACTCCGCTGGTCACTGCCACTGACTCGACTGGTCACTGCCACAAACTCCGCTAGACACTGCCACTGACTCGACTGGTCACTGCAACTGACTCGACTGGTCACTCCAACTGACTCGACTGGTCACTCCAACTGACTCGACTGGTCACTGCAACTGACTCGACTGGTCACTCCAACTGACTCGACAGGTCACTCCAACTGACTCGACTGGTCACTCCAACTGACTCGACTGGTCACTGCAACTGACTCGACTGGTCACTCCCACTGACTCGACTGGTCACTCCCAATGACTCCGCTGGTCACTGCCACTGACTCGACTGGTCACTGCAACTGACTCGACTGGTCACTGCAACTGACTCGACTGGTCACTGCAACTGACTCGACTGGTCACTGCCACTGACTCGACTGGTCACTCCAACTGACTCGACTGGTCACTCCAACTGACTCGACTGGTCACTCCAACTGACTCGACTGGTCACTCCCACTGACTCGACTGGTCACTCCAACTGACTCGACTGGTCACTGCAACTGACTCGACTGGTCACTGCAACTGACTCGACTGGTCACTCCAACTGACTCGACTGGTCACTCCAACTGACTCGACTGGTCACTCCAACTGACTCGACTGGTCACTCCAACTGACTCGACTGGTCACTCCAACTGACTCGACTGGTCACTGCCACTGACTCGACTGGTCACTCCCAATGACTCCGCTGGTCACTGCCACTGACTCGACTGGTCACTGCCACTAACTCCGCTTGACTTTGCCACTGACTCCGCTTGTAACTGCCACTGACCCGACTGGTCACTGCCACTAACTCCGCTAGACACTGCAACTGACTCCGCTGGTCACTTCCATTGACTCCACTGGTCACTCCCTCTGACTCCGCTAGTCACTCCCACTGATTCCGCTAGTCCTTCCAACTGTCTCCGCTCGTCACTTCCACTGACCCCGTCAGGAAGTTCCATTTCGATTCTTTTACAAGCATGTAAAAAAAAAATGTTGGCGACCTAAATGTCGTAACTACAGCTTGAATAATCACAAAGGACGTTTAACTCGTCAAACCAACAAAAATGCTTCACACAGATATCGACCAATGATGGAGTTCAAAGTTTACTACTAGTATGAAAGTTATATATGATTGGTCGGTCAGTTTTTTACAGAAATTGCGATCCGTAAATGAGTCAGCGACGGTACATAGTTACTGAAAGGACGTGTCAGTCATATTGCGTTGCCTCAAAAGTTCGAACATGAAAAACGGTCTAACATTACGTGTTTTAATTGAAATGTGCGAAAAAACGAAATATAATCTCATGTTTCAGAGATAAGGCACGGGTCGTCAAGCTTCATTGACAGAGCTATCTGGAAGAAAGAGTTTATTTCAAACATTTTGCCCTGGTATTTAATGCTCCTGAAATACACGGTTAGCACACTACGCTGAATATTGTTCGTTCTTTTTTCGTTGGAATCTTGTGTTGATTAGCTGGTCTACGTAAATCGGCCTGAGCAAATCCCCCATTTTCCATGCATGCATTTCTGGGCCCGAGATAAGAAAACATTTTTCGTACTCAGTTGAGAATTTACTCAAACTTCCAGTTTGGATTAAAGATGTATTTCTGCTTGGATCCTGTGGTAATTGCATGAAATAAATGACAATATTTGTAGGAAGTTATTTATAAGTCTTAACATACAATCAAAGTTAAAACAAAATATTCATTCGAATTTGGATCTTGAGTCAATTCTTAATCGAGTACGAAAAAAAAATATTATCTCGGGCCCAAGGTTTAATGAATTATAAAGATGCATTTATTATCCTTGACCCTAGGGGCTGAATGCCGACATGTCATTTCTCTTATTAATCCAAAAACGGGGTAACTATCAATGTCGTCCCACCTTACGCATGCGTCCTCTGCACGGAAAACGTTTAGTCTGGCTATAATTGACAGATCGCGTGTCAACCAAACAACCAATCGACCATTTAAATCTTTCTTTTAAACTAGAAATGAACTCCAACATTTGCCGACATTTATGTTAAACAATTTATTTTGTTTTGTGACTTCAACGTCGAAACTAAAGCTTATCCAAGCTGTAGTTATCCTTGACTAAAGGTCGCCAACGAACCAACAAAATAACGGTCATACATTTTACAAAATAAGGGAGTTTGGTATCTTAGTTGAAATTTCTGTCAGAGTTAATAGGCGTGGTCAGCAGAGTCAGTGGGCGTGAGCAGCAGACTTAGTAGGCTCGACCAGCGATCCGATAATTATTTTAATTATATACCTATAAAAGATATGGAGTAAAACCTGGCTGTCAAATACAACTCGACAGAAAAAAAAAAATCAATATTCGGCGTGTAGCAAAAAACCGTATTCGACTAGTACCTTTAAACACTGACTTCTTTTTTGTGTATTGACGTTACGGGTTTTTGGGAAAGTTGGTTATTTCTTAGCCATTCAAGAGAATTTTCTTAATGCCATTTCCTAAAAGGTATATAATAAAAGGAATATTACAACAGTGTGTTTTTCTATTTGTTGTTATCGTGTTCTCAAATCGTGTGTAGGTATTTTTTATTGGATTCGACCTTCGGTCTCATCCAATGAAAAATACCTACACACGATTCTCGAACACGATAACAACGCATAGAAAAAGACACTGTGGTAATATTCTCTATTGATTAACGCTGAAATTTCAATAAATGTTCACTGTCAGACTTTCAATTGAGGTAGATCTACGCACGTTTTTGAACAGGTTCCCTGCTACGACCATTGCCCAGTTGTTGGCACGTCGGACTCTTAATTATGAAATCCTGGATTAGATCCCCCATCGCGGCAAACATCCTTTCCGACATTGGTCTGCCACAAATGGGTGGAAAATCGTAAACCTAAGCGGGATAAGTAAGATTCAGAAAGCATGTAGTGGCAATACTGGTGAGAGAAATACAAGGAACCCATAGTTAGATGTTCAAGCCGCTATCGTATGACTGAAATACTGGTACCCCATTGAAACAAACGAACAAACAAAGGAACGAACAAACAAACAAACAAACAAAAACCAACCAACCAACCCACCCATCAACCAATCAATCAATCAATCAATCAATCAATCGATCGATCAATCAATAAATCAATCAATCAATCAAACAAACAAACAAACAAACAAACAGACAGACAAACATACACAGTGTTTAGCCACTATCAGGCATCTTAAAAGTTAGCTTTCCAACCCGCATGCCTTATTCGTCTCCACTATTACTGTTAACTTAGTGAAACACGAACCATTTATTAGATACCCATCACCGTAAACTCCAAACTCCAAAAGTTTCGGTGGTTGTTCAACTTACCTCAATAATTCTCTGTGTCCACGAAATACTATCTTCAGTGGTCTGACGGTTTAAACAAATTTTCGGACTTCATACATTAAAACTCCTCCTCCCTAAACCCCCTCCCCCAAGGAGAAAACGAAAAACATGGGTAAATGCACACAAACAGATAAACTAACATGAAAATGAATATATGAATCAATAATTTCAAAAAGCTTGGCAGCTTGAGATATCAGTTTATAAGCCGCCTTAAGATTATATTTCTGAGAATACCAAGGGCGTGATGTTCCTATATGTCAGATAAAAATTAGGACTAGTAATAGACTATTTGGTTAATCTAATCTTCAGGAACTGTTATTTTGTTCTCCTGAGAATATTTTATTTGATTGAGTTACATAAAAAAGATCTATCTATCTCCCAATGTTTATTTATAGACGGAATTTTCCAATTTATTTCTCTTTACAGAAATGTGCCAAATCTCTCTTCTAATAACCAATTTCCACACAGTTCCGCTTTTTGACGCACTTCAAGGAAAAGGCTTCGAAAAACATTGCAGAAAATGAAGAAATTGCATGTTACAATGAATTTCTTCATTATTCATTTTCTGTCAAGAAGCCTTTTCTGTCAAGATGGACAAAGCTAAAAATTGTCGTCTGCAACTTCTTTCAATTTGGACCAGACCAAACCAAAGTTTTGTTGTTTTGTAATTGGATTATAAAAGGCTTCCGTTTATTTATCGTCGTTACAGTAGCATATGACCATATGAGCGACGCCCCAAGAAGACGGTTAGTTGTTACGGGGGATAGTGCAAGGATACAAGACGGGCGCTTGGTTCTTTTTCATGCTCGATGGATAGCACGATGCCCCGGTTTAATGTCTCATCCGAAAGACAATTAGTTTGTTAGTTGATATGGTCAGATAAAAAGACTTTAACTCAATTGTAATGAATGCTTCCAGACTGCTCGTGACATTATATGTGCTCTGATGAAGGGTTTTTGGGGCATAATGTAGAAATCATACGAAAACAAATAAGCAAACTTCACAGAATTAGAAATGAAATAATTGTTATTTTTGAAATGGTGTCAACCTTCCACCTTTCAATCCCATTTTTTAGCTCACCTGAGCACAAAGTGCGAGGTGAGCTATTGTGATCGGTCGTTGTCCGTCGTCCGTCCGTCCGTCTGTCCGACTGTCCGTCCGTCCACAATTTCTTTAAAAATCTTCTCCTCTTAAACAAGTAGGCCAATCAAGCTGAAAGTTTGCAGGGATGTTCCTTGGCTGAAGTTTTTCAAAAGTTGTTAAAAGAATTTAATTCCGGCAAAAACTCTCGTTGCCGCGGCATTTGAACATGGGAAATTTTAGTAATTCTTTAAATATCTTTAAAAATCTTCTCCTCCTAAACCAGCAGGCCTATCAAGCTGAAACTTTGCAGGGATGTTCCTTGGATGAAGTTCTTCAAAAGATGTTAAAAGAATTTAATTCCGTCAAAAACTCTCGTTGCCGCGGCATTTGAAAATGGGAATCTTTAGTAATTCTTTAAAAATCTTTAAAAATCTTCTCCTCCTGAACCAGTTGGCCAATCAAGCTGAAACCAAATGTTCCTTTGGTGAAGCTCTTCAAAAGTTGTTAAATAATTTCATTCCATGGAAAACTGTTGTAACCGCAGCATATGAAAATGGGAAATTTTAGTAAATCTTTGTTGTTGTTTTTTCAATGACTACAAGGCCAAAGACCTTTATATTTTGTATAGAGCTTAATCATATGGTTCTCTACCAAGTTTTTGAATATTTAATCTCTGAGGTCAAAAATGGCCCAGCCCCTGAAGTTCGAAGTTTGGAAAAATGCTTAATAAGAGCAATTTCTAAAGACTTCTCCTCTTAAACTATAAGGTCTAGGATATTCATATTGAGTATGTAGCATAACTAGATGGTTTTGTACTAAATCACTTAAAGTTGTCCTCCTAGGGTCAAAAACGGGCCTGCACTACAGGTCAAAAAATTGTGGAAAACGCAAAATTTGAGTATGTTAAAAAAATCTTCATTTTAAGGCGGAGGGCATTTATATTTTAAGTGTAGCATAGTCTGGCTGTTATCTATCAATTTTGATTAAATTATGCCTGTAGGTTAAAAAACACCACTTCCCTGGGTGTCCAAAGTTCGTAAAAATGCTCAATTAGACCATGTTCAACAGTCTTCTCCTCCCAATCTACAAAGTCTAAGAATTCATATGTGGTATATAGCATGAACAGATGTTTCTTTACCATGTTAGCCAATATCTTATCCCTTGGATAAAACATGGCACTGCCCTATAGTACCGAAATTTTGGAAAACATCCAATTAGAGCAACTTTGAAAGTCTTCTTCTTCTGAAATATAAAGTGAAGGGCATTCATATTTGGTATGTAGCATGACTAAATAATTTTGTACTATGTTACAGGAAAATATGCTCTTAGGATAAAAAAAAACATCTCTGCTCCTGGGGTCGAAAATTGCATAAATCGCATTGAAAGAATTCTTAAATAGAAATGGAGAAATGGCTTGTCACTCCCTTTCTCACAATGCTTTTTTAAACCTATTTTCCCTGAAGGTGACAAATTCTTGGATAGTTTGGTAATGGATTAAACAATAAAGCCAAAGGCATTCATCTTTATTGTAAAGCATTACTGGATTGTTTTGTACAAAGCCCAAAATATTATATTTTTTTATTTATTTTGCTCAAGTTGTGTCTTTTTTATACAAAAAGTACTGTAATTTGCAGATGCCTCGGGTGAGCGATTTAGGACCATCATGGTCCTCTTGTATTTTTTAGCTATCATCAGATTTGATAGCTTAAGTTATCAGACACAATTTTGAGGTCTTCTCAATTTTCAACGAGTGCAAACTACCACTGGAGGTCGCAATATATATTTCATCAACGCGTAAATATGCGGGGTTGTGTAGTTATGGTATGTGGATGAAATTTGAATTGGACCATTATTATTTTATATTCACAGAAATGGAGTCAACAAGGGTGCCGAAATTTGAAGAGAACTTATTTTTCTAATTAAGTCAGGTGTAACGCCAAAGGAATTATGTGCGATTCTTGGTTTCTCTCTTGGGCCCCCTGTCCGCCATTTTTTGTTGACGATGTCTACCTTCTGTACATCACATTCGCCAGGACTCAAAATCTGACAGATTGTGAAATTGACACAATACGTGAAAATTGTCGAATAGAAATCCCAACAACAACAAGTACAACTACAAGTACAACAACGACAGCGACTACAACGTTTACAACTCAATCTTCGACGACAACGACCGAACCTGAGCCGACGTCTACAGAAGAAAGCAATATACCGACATTCGATCCAATATCTACAGGGACTTCAACATTCGGGAATTCATCCACCTCTTTCCAATCATCAACATTAGAAGTTCAGACCAAAACTAACACATTATCAGGGATTTTAAACGTGTCAGACACTTCCACTGACACCATACCTATAACAACTGATTCCGTTACGGATAACTTCACAACATTCCAACCATCTGGTGCACCCACTGTTGATCTCAATAATACTGTTAATCTAACCAAGGTTCCTGTCTATGGCAGCGATGAATGGTGTCAGGGAGTGTGTCTAATTGTTGCCTCTACGACTGTTGCATGTGTCGCGATCGTGTTTCTAGCAATATTTGCCGTGTAAGTATGGTTTGTTTGTTTTTCTTCTCGAAACTTGCAAAACTTTATTAGAGCTATGCCAGATCTACGACCGGAAGTTAACTGCGCAACAACAACGCGCATCACAAAAAGTAGTCCGTTGAAATAATAAAATAGTGCAAATCGATGCAGTTTGGTATGTGTTGCAGTCGAAAACAATACTTGTAAAACCTTACCGAGAATATTTGATTAACCCATTACCACACAATGACGCATTTTAACTCACAAGAAAAACAACTTTGGAAAACATTGTGGAAAATAAAGAAATTGCTTATCATAAGCAATTTCTTTGATATTCACAACGTTTTCACCCCCCCCAAAAAAAAAAAAAAAAAAAAAAAAAGAAATAGAAAATATCATTAACTAGAATGTGAATGTCGTCTGAAACATATTGACAAGTTTATAATAAACTTTTGTCGTCTTGGAATGGGTTTCACAAATGAAACGTTATTTATTCGTTTTATCCGGTCTGGTGTGGTTAGTAACAAATGTAACCTAGACATAATGCTTACTCTGGCGAATCTAAGACAACTTCAGTATCTTATATCATTACCAGACAGCAAGATTTAAGTATGATCCGAATTGAAAGGAATGCAGAAGACACTTCAAAGTTTATGAAATTTAGACTTTTTCAAGTTTCTGGGTAGAAAAAGTTGTGTAAAAGGAAGAAATTGCTTGTCATAAGCAATTTCTTCATTTTAGACAATTTTTTTTTAAAAGTGTTTTTCTTAAGGGGTGTCCAAAAGCGTCATTACGTGGAGACGGGTTTTATTGGATGCGCTGATCAACAATTTTTCTCAGGGGTATTCAAACCGAAAATCGTACTCGTTTTGTAATATACGTCTGTTGGTGAACAAAATGTCTGAATCACAGCCGAAACAAATGAATTGGTGATTTTAGGAACATGAATTTGATATTTTATTCATGATGTGACCTTGAATTTTGAAATGAATCACTTAAAATTATTAGAATCACTATGATTAATAGAATTCTTCGATATATGATGATTCCGAAATAATAATTATAAGGATAATAATAATAGTGATGATAATGATAATAATAATAATAATTTCTTAATTTAAAGAGGTTGCACATTTGGTTGCCCAATCTTCCACGTGGGTGTCATATGATCAGTTTACATAACATGCGTTATGACGACATTCGGATGGAAACGAAAAGGCGTTATCACAGGCTTCGAATTCATTTGCATATTTATTACACTGGTGTAATATTACCCGTGTAATATCAAAATTATTCAACGTGTTTATTCAATCCTGGTCCGTATGTCGTATTATAAACCATCTTACTTTCAAGAATAGATACTACTAAAATCCATTCCCACACGATAAAATTTTAGACCAGTCCAAAGAAGCTGCAGACGACAATTTTAAGTTAATGAAATCTTTAAAGTCTTTATCTTTTGGGGTAGAAAACATTGTGGATAATGAAAAAAATGCTTGTAACAAGCAATTTCTTCATTTTCCACAATGTTTCCCAAAGCTTTCATACTGAGGGGCGTTTAAAAGCGTCACTGTATGGGGATGTTTTTTTTAGAGAATATTTGCACCTTGCAATGTAATTTAATCTAAACAATATATGGAAATTAGTATCGCAAATGTAAGACATATTTATCATCCAATCAAAATTCTTTGAATGATCTGATAAAGGTACATTCCTGTGCAGTTTGAAGTCAATACGGTGGTTTCCGAGAAGCAGATTTTTTAAAGAAAAGGTTACAAACACACGTGCACGTTGACGCACAACGTACACAATGCCACTACAAAAGCCCACATTGACCCGGGGGCAGGGGAATTAAATCAAAACTCTGATAGCTAAGCTATTTTAAATTGTCATTTTTTATTATCTATTCATATTTTGTACATGACTATAAACTTATAAAGTTTTTGTCAATAAATTGTATTGTATTGTATTGTATTATTTAAAGATTGTCATAACCTTCATTTGGAAAACAACAACAATAACAACCCAAAACATTATCTACAGTTTTGATAGCGGTAATTTTCATATTTTTTTTCGAAATGGGCAATTTTCATTTATTTCGAAAGGGGCAATTTTCATTTATTTCGAAAGGGGCGATTTTCATTCATTTCGAAGGGGCAATTTTCATTTATTTCGAAAGGGACAATTTTCATTTATTTCGAAATGTGATGCCATAATACCACAATCAGAGATACGGTAAACCATCAGATACCAGTTTGATTTAGGCCGACACAAAAAGTATCCTGCAAAAACTAAGAGTGACTCTGTTCGACCATCACGGTAATAAAACTAAAACTAGTTAAGTTTATGACAGGGCAGGACGACAGCTATTTATCTTTCTATTGGCCATAAACTGTCTAAAAATGACGCGGCCAGGACAACTGCTTTCACCTTACTTACCATTTGTTCTGCCCCTGTCATATCTCAGTCCCCTACTAGAGCTATTTGTCAGACCACCAATTCTAACATTGACTAAAATTAACCAAACGCGGATTTCAATCAAATACCCAGTCGACCAGTGAAATCCTTCCTTTAGACCTGAAATAAGTTTTGGACTCCGACGTTGGACGCCATTTTTATGTTAACTTTTTTGTAGGTTTTGTGACTTAAACGTCGTAACTACAGCTTAGTCAAGCTGTAGTTACGACGTTTGAATCGCAAAAACTTCCATTTACTTTTTTGTTTTCTGCTACTAGCTAAAAGTTTTGAAAAATAACGCCGTTTAAAATCGAATCGGGACTTCCAGTAGGAGTCAGTGGGCGTGATCAATTGAGTTTGTGGGCGGGGCCAGCGATTGGTCAATTGGTCGAGCTTGCAGCGGAATGTTTTAACTTTATAGAAAGTTAAGAAGTAGATTTCTAGAGAGTATCGAGATAACAGAAATTTGTGTAATATCATGAATATTAACCCTTGTCATGCTGAAACCGAAATAGTCCGGTTATGGCAGGAGGTTTATAAGTGCAGTCTGATCTTGGTCTACATCTCCTGTTTGTACTTTTCCTGCCAGAGTTGTTTATGAAAATTATTTCTAAAAGAAATATTGATTTTTGAACAACAAATTCTATCAGTGCTTTCAGCCCTTTGACTTAGTAGCAATTTATAAAGGCATTTTATACAGCATGACAAGGGTTAAAGATACAGAATGCTTTATTGAGACAAACTTTACAGTTTCTTGTCAAATTAAGTGCAGAGATACAATTCAAAACAGTTACGTATTAAATAAGGGTTCTGAAACTCCCGATTAGTTGAAATAAATAATACTTATTATAAAAAGAAAAATAATATGTTATAAACTTTGAAGAGGTTGATGACACAATTTTATCTTTAAATATGATACTTGTATGTAATTAGAAAGTTTACCCTGACCTCGCGCTTGAGAAAATAAACAAAATTGAATAAATTAAATACTTCTCACATGAAATATATATAAAAATGTTTTCTCATTCTGTTGATTTACCTTTTATTTTGCATAGCTAATAGTTTAGAAATTCCTTATTTTGTAGACAAGATGAAACAAACGCCCATTTTTGAACGATAGGGCAACATTACAATTCTATAAACATGTATCGAGACGCCGATTCCATTGCCTCGAGTCGACCGATCACGTATCAATCAAAGAATCAATCGACCTGTCAAATAATTCATTTCAACCGGATGTGAACTTTGAACTCCGATATTGGCCGACAATCTTGCGAAGCTGTAATTACGACGTTTTGGCTGCCAACTAACAATTTTACTTTTTGTTACATGTTACTAGCCATATTTCTTTCTAAATGATGTAGTTTAACCCTTTCCCGGCTAATCCCTGGTTTTAACGTCCCTGTGGTTTTATGATTCATGAAAGACTTCACTGAGTTTCTTGATCAAATATCAAATAGAGCAGAACAATCTCAGTTGATACTTGGAGACTTTAACATACACATAGACAATGTATTAGATTGCTACACCAAACAATTTCAACAGTGTCTGGAGTCTTACGGTCTTACTCAACATGTTAATTCCGCAACTCATTCTGGTGGTCACATCCTAGATTTGATAATTACAAAGTCAGGAGGAAAAAATATGATCATTTCAGAACCACTGTCTGATTATTTCATTTCTGATCACTGTTTCGTTACTTGCCACATTGACTTTTGTAGACCTCCGTTGATTAGAAAAGACATCAAATACCGTAATTGGAAGTCAGTATCGAAAAATACTATCCATGACCATCTTAAGGAATTAAATGACATAGTGAAAAACTCATCTAATGTAAATGATCTTGTGTCTGACTTTACCAGTAGTACATCAGAAATGGTGGAAAAATTGGCACCCATGAAAGAGAAGTCAATTCTTTGCAGACCTACTTTACCGTGGTACTCGGTATACCTTAAACAACTGAAACAGTACAAGCGATCAGTTGAGAAAATCTATCTGAAAGACAGGTCTGATTTGTCCAAGAGAATCTACAATGGCGTCAGGAACAAGTATAGTTCTGAAGTCAGACGGGTTAAGGATAATTATTACCACTCTAACATCTGCGATGCGGAAGGAAACATTAGAAAACTGTACGCTGTTACATCAGATCTGTTAGGAAGGTCAACCGATAACCCCCTTCCTATTCATTCAGATGAAGTGCTATTAGCCAACCAATTCCTCAGATTCTTTTCTGATAAAATAATCAAACTCAGAAATGATCTTGACAATATAAAAATCAATACACCTGGGTATGAAGTGACACCAAATCCCCACAAATCAATGACAGATAAGACATTTGATAAATTCAGACGCCTCAATGAATGTGAAGTTCTGAAACTTATTAATTCCTCTAAGACCACCACATGTGAACTTGATGCTCTCCCAACAGTTAAACTAAAGGAAAATTCCTTACTTCTTGCCCCCGTTGTGACTGAAATAGTGAATCGATCATTGACCTCCGGTGTGTTTCCTGATGACTGGAAGAGTGCAGTAATCAAACCATTGTTGAAGAAAAAGGGACTCACTCTTGAGTTTAAAAACTATCGCCCAGTGTCAAACTTAACATTCCTATCAAAAATTCTTGAGAAAGCTGCACTAAATCAAATTAATGAACATATTGAAGTGAATAATCTATTGCCAGAATATCAAAGCGCATATAGAAAATTTCATGGAGTTGAAACTGCAATGGTCAAGATGTATAGTGATCTTCTTGAAACTGTTGATAAAGGTCAGGTATCCATAGTTGTCATGATAGACCTCAGTGCCGCTTTTGATACGATCGATATAGGCATTCTGTTGAAAACGCTTCAAGTAGATTTTGGCATTAATGGTGTCCCATTAAAGTGGATTGAGTCATATCTATCTGGTAGAACTATGAAAGTGCTAATCAATAATTCAGCTTCTGAATCAGAGCCTTTAAAGTTTGGGGTACCGCAGGGTTCTTGTGCCGGGCCAGTGATATTTACCCTGTACATATCAGCACTAAACAGAGTTGTCCAAAGGTATCCAACAGATCTCTATGGTTATGCTGATGATCACAAACTAGCAATTAAAATTCAAGCTGGGAATTCTGAAAACCAAGAAACTGTTCTCCAACAACTTGATCAATGCCTGAATGACATCATTACATGGATGACGACCTTCAAACTGAAAATGAATGAGTCAAAGACAGAAATAATCATATACGGTACAAAACAACAGTTAAATAAACTCAATATCACCAGTATAAATGTTGGTGGTTATACAGTCAATTGTGTTGAACATGTGAGAGATCTTGGTGTTATTATGACAAATACCTTGAACTTTGATAAACATATCCAGAAAAAATGTCAAATTGCACGTGGTCAACTGCAAAACCTACGGAAAATACGAAAGCATCTTTCTCTAAGGTCAACAGAAACATTGGTTCAAGGATTAGTCCACTCCCACATTGATTTCTGTAACGGACTTTTTACAGAAATTCCGTTGTATCAACTTGACAAATTACAGCGTATCCAAAATCAAGCCGCAAGAGTGGTAACAAATACATCCTACGATCACTCTAGTAGAATACTTCTGAAAAAGTTACACTGGCTTCCAATTAAAGCCAGAATCATGTTTAAAACTCTATTAACTGTCTTCCGTGTGAAACAAGGCACGGCCCCAGCTTATTTACAAAAACTCTTGGTGCCAAATCGTCAGAATTATAGGCTAAGATCTCAAAGTTCAGATGAGTTCCTCATTCCAAGACGAAGGACAAAAATAGCCGATCGATCTCTTGCTGTTGTTGGACCCAAGTGGTGGAACAGTTTGCCTAATCATGTGAAAGACACTCCCACAGAATCACTGTTCCGTTCAAAGCTGAAAACATATCTTTTCAGCATATTTATAAACTAGGTGTATATCTATCTGACATAAAAGTAAATTTGCTGGACTTTTAAGACTGATTGTAAAGCGCAATAGAATATGTATATAATTTTTGCGCTATATAAATGTTATGTATTTGTATTTGTATTGAGAAAACATTGTGGAAAAAGAAGAAATTGCTTGTAACAAGCAATTTCTTCATTTTCCACAATATTTTCTACCCTACTGAATGATTATATTTCAAATAAGTTGGACTTTAAATTGTCATCTAAAAACCTTTTTAATTTGGACCAGTCTAAAAGTTTGCAAAACAGGAAAGGGTTAATGTCGAAGTGGAACTTCCTGTTGGAGTTCAGCTGACCATGCGGAGCCAGTGGGCGGGCCGAGAAATCCGTCAATAAAGCAATGTCTTTCCTAAATATAACTCGGGTCAGAGGGCCTCTGATGAACACTAAGGGTGTATAAAGCACCAATAAAACACGATTATTATCTACTCATGTCAGTCAACCATTTTACTTCTTCGTGTTGTCATTGTTTGTTGTGGTTCTTGATAGGAGATAAAAATAATCATTCATCATTTATAATTGAGCCATATATTGCTGTAGTCATTTTCAGTATTGCTCGAAAGGAATATTATATTTTTTACGACTTTTTCACAATTCGAAAAAATACAGTGTGGTGGCATAAATGTCGAAGCATTGTCTGTCATTACAAAAACTCAACAACATTAACGTTTATAAATCATTGACAGTGACGGAGGTAAAGAAAGTGAAACTTTGATTGTACAGTTATGTTTGTAGTTTACTTGTGTTCTTCTAGTCACATTTAGTTGGTTACACTCTAGTGGATATCTTGTAGCTGAAATAAGTTGGATGATAAATCTTGGCAGATCTGAAGCCGAAATGAACAAAAATGAGAAATACAACTTTTTGTAAGTTTTTTCTGGTGTTTCGGGAAAATAAAGTCGTTCCCCGAGTGAATATCGTTTAAAATCATCCAAATTATTCATAGTGATTCCTACTTGGACACATCTTATCTTGTTTGTCTATAGGCCTAAATGGTTCTCGGCGATATTGTAAAGTAAGTCCTTAATCTATTCTCTTGTCTTCACGAAACAACCGCCTCATTTGTTTTACTGTTTATCTTTTTAGCTAGCAAAGCGTCAGCTTTGATAGCTTTAGTTAACAAACAAAATATTGAGGTCTTCTCAGAGTTCAAACGAGTGCAAACTGTCACTGGAGGTTTACCCACTAAATCCACTGAATGCCTACGCCATTAAAAGTAGTTCTCATGTATTTCAGAAATTTTGCAAACTCTATTCAAATTGAAGTGAACTCTGTCATAAGCACGCTACTTAAACCAACCTCAGTCAATTCCGATTTTAAGCATTTTGAAAAAAGCATCAGAAAACCTTGTGGACAATGAAGAAATTGCTTGTACAAGCAATTTCTTCAATGTCCACAATGTTTTCTACCCAACAAGGGATTTTTTTCTAAATTCAACCATGCTTTGCTAGCTTACAGTACTTTCAGTACTTTGATTTTTATCTTTCTGCAAAAGAAAACATTAGAACTGAAATTACGTTAACTCTTTTGATTTGACTTTAACCTATTACCAGAAGACAACATTTTAAACCGATCCGAAATCGCAGATGTTGCAGACGACAATTTTTAAAATATTTATCTTTTTTTGTAGAAAACATTGTGATATTGGGTTAGGGTTGCTTGTAACAATCATTTCTTTTCAATTTTCGACAATGTTTTCCAAATTCTTTTTTAGGAGGGGGCGGCAGAAAATGTGAATGTTTGGGAATAAGTTAAGTTGAAACAGTTCAATAATTCACCAGCTTTCTAGTAATCATCAGAGCTTTAAATTAATAAACGTTAGTCCTTGTTAATTAAACAACAAAAAAGCCTAACATTCACTGATTTGATAGCAGTTATATATTTCTGACTCTAGAATTTAAGATGATTACATCATCTACGATCAAAACATTTTCGTGCAGCAAACTGATTGATTGAATGGGGTTTAACGATATTTTTAACAGTATTTCAGTCGTATCGCGGCGACCGGAGTACCTAACCAATGATTTCTCGCACCATTACTACCACTACATCCTTTTCGAGCCTCCACCTGCTCATACCACTTAGGTTTACGATTATCATTCCATCCACAAATGCCGGAAAGGATATTTGCCGCGATCGAGGATTGAACCTGGGACCCTGATAATGAGTCCGACGCGCTTCCACCAATACAGCAAAACCAGATAATAATACGGTAATCAGCAGTCGTTTATGTATTTTGTTTTGGAAATTTGCGAATGAATATCGGCCACAAGTCATGATTTCGAGGAAATAAGAATATATTTCAATATTAAAACAAGAAAGTTTTAATCGACCAATCATAGTGGGGAAATAGGAACAGAACTAATGTAAGAAGAGAAGTGAACATGCCCTTTTACGTAATTTTCTTAACCTTTTTCCTAGACAATAACAGTTTTTGATGCTACCCCCAAAGTTTTGGAAAACATTGTGGGAAATGAAGAAATTGCTTGTCAAAAGCAATTTCTTCATTATCCACAATGTTTTATGTTTTATACCCGAAAAGCCAAAGATTTTTGTAATTCCATCAGCTAAAAATTGTCGCCTACATCTTTGAATTTGGAACGGTTTTAAACTTCTGTAGTATGATAATGGGTTGAGCGATATCGACCGGAAATCACAAATGCAAATTTGACTCAGACTGTTTTTTTTCGGACCTTCTGTTCTTACAATAGGTAGCAAATTAAAACGTTTGTTTGGGTCGGGGTAGTGAGTCATCAGTTTCATGGAATTACTCCCTACTGTGCATGTAGCTGTTAAAATGTTACTTGCTAACGGGAATGATTTACAAGAAAAAAATATGGGCGCTTCGGGCAAGCGCAATAAATGTCAGATGTTAAAAATTGAACAGCTTTCTACAGGAATTCTATCCTGCCTGGAAAAATAATGCTTTTAAACTGTTCAAGACTGCCGCTTTCAATAAAATTCGATCATTAACCCTTTCCCGATTTTTCAAAATTTAAACCTGACCAAATTCAACGGTTTTAAAGACGAAAATTTAAAGTGGATTTAATTTGAAAAATAACCATTTAGTAGGGTAGAAAATATTGTAGATAAAGAAGAAAAAGAAATGTTTTCTCTATTTAAAAATCACAGGGACGTAAAAAGCATTGAACAGGAAAGAGTTAAAGACCTAGTTTAAGGAATGTTGTGTATGTTAGACCCCTACTGATGGCTAATTGCCTTATCTGTAAATCACACCAGGGGGTTAATCACCTTGTATATTCCATTGATGACCATGGTCAAAATTTGTCAATATTATGCAATAGCAGCAGCTTAGCTTTACGCTGATGGAAAACATAGTAAAGTTATTTTTCTAAATTTTATCTCATCATTGTTTATGCCTTTAAAATTTCAAATCAATGTCAAATTACTAAATGAAAAGTGACTAAGTTGTAGATTGCTGGATTGAATGTAATTGAAAGAAATTTACATGCATTACTTTTTCTTGTATTTAAGCGATTAAACAGTTTCTTCAAACATTGTGGTAAAGTAAGGACTCTGGTAAAACTACATAATATTGAAGCATTTCATGAGTATTATAGCAGTTTTACAAACTAAAAAAAGTTCGATTTAATAAAAGAGAAAAAGTCTTGAAAAAATGAAACGAAAGGTGAAATCAGAAAAATCAGTATTTTCTCCTCTTTTCTCAATTTTGTCTATCCAAACTATTCCTGTTGCTATTCGTAATCAGTTATGATATCAATAGCTTAATATTTTGTATTTTTACCGTCTCCTGCACTTTGAAAAAGTCTTGAAAATGTGGATTTATTATTTATTAACAATTACAAACAAATAAAATTCAAACTTAATTTCAATAGGCAGATTAGCTACAAAGAAAGTGCAAATATATGCCACACTTATCCATGCTAATACAGCAGATTTAATCCCTTGTATACTGTTCCTTATCTGAACACATTTTTACAAAAGGCAAGCGTTGAGGCTTCATGACAAGAATAACGGTTTTATTCATAAAATGAATTGACGGAGGACTGGACATGTATACTCTGCCCTCCAACATGGAAGTTCCAGGAGATTAGTTTGTACAATAGTATGGACAATAACAAAAACAAGAAGAAAATCGTGGATGGGCGACCCAAACGTCGTTACCACAGCTTTGAAAAGTTGTAGTTTCGGCGTTTGAGTAGCCAAACCAGCAAAAATGCTTCACATAAATTGCGGCCAATATCGGAGGTCAAAGTCATTTTCCAGTCTCTCTGAATGATTTCATTGGTTATCTGGTTATTTGGTTGATAGCCGCGATTTGTCAATACCAGGTACATCTGTAGCATAAGGTGCTCTAAAACTATTTAAGGCAAAATAATGTTTTACAACAAAAACTGCTATTCTGTCTCATTCTAGCCTAATTAAACACTATACTGTGCATTTCAAAAAGAAATTTCAATAAACTTTGACTCGCAGGTACCAAATATATAACCATTAACAAATGTAATATGATTTTAAGTGTTTTCGTTTTAGCCTGAGATTGCTATTCCTTTCTCTCTGTCTCTCTCTGTCTCTCTCTCTGTCTCTCTCTCTCTCTCGGTCTCTCTCTCTCTCTCTTTCTCTCTCTCTCTAGCTCCACTGGCTGAACACAAGCGGGTTTTTGTCATGTGTGGTGTCCGTCGTCCGTCCGTCAACTTTTAGTTGAAAAATCTTTTTCTCAGAAAGTACGAAACATAATTCAACCAAACTTCACAGAATGATTATTAGATGTCCTTTTATCAGATTCCTTTAAAGCATTTGGATCGGGTGAAAAATATGTAACGATATATGCATTTATATATATGTAAATCGTTACAATACCTACAAAGCGGGAAGAAAATTAGACTTTTTGTGGACAGGTTTTTTTCCCTAGCGCACAAATTGGCAGATATGCACATATTCGATAGCTGATTTGGGTAGAAATAGACACCTTCGATTATCCGACCATCAAAGTTTTTCTGGCCAGGTTATATATCTCGGACATATATCTTAGGCTTTCAGTGCTATGATATTTAGTTTGTTCTTGTAATAATGGTCAAGTAAAAGTAACATAGTCCGCGTCTATCTTGATTTTTTTCATAAAAAAGTAATTTTAATACCATGATACTACTTGGAAAGTGGCTTTTGTACAGAAACTAGTAACATCTCTGAGAGCTCTAACACAGAATGATGTTTTCGTTCTTCAAGAAAATCTGATTAACCCATTCCCAAGCAAATTCTCCCTTTTACGCGTCTAAAGAAACAAACTTTGGATAACATTGTGGAAAATGAAGAAATTGCTTGATAAAAGCAATTTCTTCATTATCCACAGTTTTTTCTATACAAAAGGACGAAACAATTAAGATTCCACCAACTTGAAGTTATCGTCTGTATCTTCTTTCAATTTGGACCTGTCTAAAACTTTGTTGTGTGGGAAAGGTCTAAACGAAAATTCGCTAACTTTTGAAGAAACGACAACCACAACACGTCAATGGCTGCCTAGAGAGTTGCACAGATGCAAAATAAATCCCAGATTTCAAATGAATTGCTGCAACAATATTGCATCGTCGTCACCTTGTTTTATTGATCATGTCAGTTTATTCCCCGGCGCCATGATCAAATTAGGTTTATTACATCATGATAGCGGGCTGATATATCAGATTTAATTGGCAAACTGTTTCTAATAAAAACGTCTTTCGTGCGAAATATTAGAACACCCATGGTGTACATGTTTAAAATTTTAACAGATAATCGTTGGATAATGCGGGTGCTACTTTATCTCTTCTAACATTTTAAGTCTCAAATTACATTTTTATTTTAAAAAGTTCGAGCTACATGCGATTTACAGACCGTTGGCCGCGCTCATCGGGTTCCATCAGGAAGTTCTATTTCGAATTTCAACGGAGTTATTTTGCAAAATTTATGGTCAGTAGCAGGTAATATGGTTGATTGGCGCCCTACTTCACCTAATTGTCGGAGTTCAAACTTCACTCACGGTCTGAATGAATGTTTTGAATGATCGATCGATTCTTTGATTAATATCGTTACCCGTCAATTAATGATATTACATAACGCATTTTGAACTTCAATATATTTACAAAAAAAGAAAAAAAAATCTTTCTAACAAATCCTTTGATTCTACCATTACAGGTTACTACGGAAGCTCAGGGACGATGGAAAAGGAGAACGTGGTCGCAGTAGGACTCGATCCCGTAACCGATACTCAGAGGTACCGAATACAGAACTATACGACAGTGTCGATTTACCGGTAAGGCAATTGCTCTGCTATATTTTCTGTACATTGCTACTATAGCCTGGTTTTGAAATAAAACCCAACCCTTTCCTGTACAAACCCAAGATTTTACGTTGCTGTCATTCTATGCTTGAGAAAACATTGCGGAAAAAGAAGAAATTGCTTGTAACAAGCAATTTCGCCTCATTCAACAATATTTTCTACTAGCAATTTGGCCTTTTCCCACAATATTTTCTACAACATAGGATGGTTTCATTTCAAATTGCATACAGTTTGATTGTTGTCTGCAACCTTTTTCGATTTTGATCTGTCTAAAATTTAAAGAAACGGGAAAGGGTTAAAACCTTCGTCTTCTTCCGGATAAAAAGCAGAGTTCACTCTGGAGTACTGGAATACTAAACTCAGTCACTTCAAAATGTAGACCGAAAAATATCAATAGTCAAGCAGATGTTTGACCAAAAACAAAATTGAAAAACAAAGGCAAAATGGCCATAGGTAGTTGCATGTAAACGCATGCCATGTTGCCCTGGTGTTTTAAAGAATTGTGGCAACCTTCCTAGGGTTCCTTTTCATGGGGTCCCAGGTTCGATCCCTGGCCACGGCGAATATCTTTTCCGGCATTTGTCTCCCACCAATGGGTGGATAATTGTCAAACTTGTGGGATGAGCAGCTGGAGGAAACCATGATTAGGTGCTCCAGCCTCAACGATATGACTGAAATACTGTTATAAATGGCGTTATACCCAATTTAATCAAACAATGTGGCGACCGTTTAACCCGTCCCAATATAATTCCACAAGAAAAATAATTTGGAAACAATGTGTAAAATGAAGAAATTACTTGATTCAAGCATTTTCTTCATTTTACACAATCCTTTCTACCCGGAAAATTAAAAATCTTAAATTTCAAAAACTTTAAATTGTCACCTGCAACTCCTTTAAATTTGGACCTGTCAAAGTTTTGCCATGTTTTAATGGGTTTAATTCTACATTGCGTTTAATTTATAGAAGTATTGCGAGATAATAAGTATTCATTGTAGCCTACCTGCAACTAAAATCATGTGATATCTCCGTCGAACTTTCATGTTGGATGTCGATTGGTTTTGCCGACGATCCGTCAATTCATACAATATCTTTGCGAATATAAGATAAGATATCTTAAAATGGCGATCTCTGATAGACCAATATACCTTTCCGATTTGAGAAATTGAATAAATCGTAAGGAGTCTACAGAACCGGTTTCAGATTTTTTTACAGACGTTAAGAACTAGCATCACAAAGATCAAATCCACTAAAATAGTTGTTCGACATTTGGTTGATTGATTTATTGAATGGGGTTTAACGGCACTTTACCAGTATTTCAGTCATATCGCGGCGGCTGGAACACCTAACAATGGATTCCTGGTATTTCTCCAACCAGTATTACCACTACATCCTTTCCTAGCCTCCAGTTGCAATCCCACTTAGGTTTACGATTATTCACCCATTGGTGAGAGACAAATGTCGGAAAAAATCATGTGTCGCCGCCGGGAATCGAACCCACGACATCCAAATTACATCGACATGCGCTTTACTTTGGATTATCAATAAACATACACTGACTCAGTAACGCGACTTAATCCAACAGGAAAAGGAAATTTGTGGAAAACGTTCGAAATAGCCCTTCCTGTTCAATCCCTGGTTTTACGTCCCTGTGATATTATACTTTAGGAAATATTTTGAAAAAGAAGAAATTGCTTTTAACAAGCAATTTCTTCTTTTCCTACAATATTTTCTATCATATAGGATGTTTACTTTGTGAATTGTAACTACTTTATAATATCGTCTATCTTCCCTTAGAAATTCGACAAGTCAAAAAATTAAAATACAGTAAGGGTTAAGGTCAATAAACAAGAGAAAAGTTCAACAAAAGACGATTTTCTCTCGTTTTCCTTTCCTGTTGAGTCAGGTGATAATTTACTTGTCAATTTCGACATGAAACACACCGTTTGACAGGAAACACATAATTCTATACGTTATGTGTCAATTGCCTACACATCCATCAATCACATAAACAGGGCCTTCTTCTTGTAACGTGAGTAAACGTAGTGTATTCTTAAACAGTTGTAAACAGAAATGTTCCCAATGTTAAACGTATATTTAACCCATTCCCCCATTCAACAGCACTTTTATGCGGCCACAATTGAAATGGTTCAGGATAACACTTCTAAAATGGAGAATAAGCAATTTCTTCATTTTAGCAGTGTTTTTTTTTCTACAAAAAATGAAAATTGAAAATAAGATCTTATAAAGTTTATGTTGTCGGTAAGTAATTTAGACAAGTCAAAAATGTTGTCGCTGGTAACAAAGGCGGATCCAGGATTTCTGTGAAAAGGGGTTCAAACTGACTGATGGTGCTCTTTTTCCGATCATTACTATTTTCTTTAATTTTATATCATAGATAACACGATTATTTATGCCAAGGGGATGTTCAAGCGATCCCATAACTCCACCCTCTAAATCCGCTACAGAGTGATGGGTTTAAATGGTGATAGACCAATTTTGGTATTTGGCTGATGTGATTTAATGTTATCATACAAGAAAACAATAGTATAATTATTCAAACTACTCGATTTAAACCTTGCAAGCTATATCTGGTAGCGAGTCTACATATTTACGGTGGTTTCCAATTCCACTTATTGGTTTTTAGCTCAAGTGGCTGAAGGCCAATAGAGCTATATGGATGGCTTTTTCCCGTTCGGCGTCCGTGCGTCCGTCCGTCATCGGATTCAAACTTTGTAGGTATGATTGTAAGAATCGTTCCTTTCAAAAATGGGTCAGATCCGTCAAGAAACACGGGAAAAGGGGCCATATGAAAATATGATTAAAAATATATATTCAAAATCCTTCTTTACGCGATAAAATCCACAGTTTTCATCGGATTCTCTTCACATTTTCTCAGAATGATTGTATCATCATAAGGATCGTTCCTTTGGAAATTGGGTCAGATCCGCCAAGAAACACGGGAAAAGGGGCCTTATGAAAATTTGAATAAAAAATATATCAAAAATCCTTTTTTACGCGATAAAGTCGATCCGTCAAGAAAAACGGTAAAAGGGGGCATTTTGAAAATTTGATTTCGAAATCAATAAAAAAAAAATGTTCGTTTACTAACTAGAGTCCACAGTTTTTATCGGATTCTCTTCAAACTTTAACAGAAAGATTGTACTATTATAAGAATCTTTCCTCTTGAAATTGGGTATGGTCCGTCAAGAAATATGAGAAAAGGGGCCTTTGGAAATTTCATTAAAATATCTTCTTAATTGAATATTCTGTAGTTCACAGTTTTCATCGGGTTCACTTCAAACTTTGTATGATTGTACCATCATAAGGATCAATCCTTTTAAAGTTAGGTCAGATCCGTCAAGAAACATGGGAAAAGGGGCCTTATGAAAATCTTAATGCTATAAAGTCCTCAGATTCAATCGGTTTGCCTTAATACCCAAACAGAACGATTATACTTTGTAAGAATAGTTCCCATCGGAATTGGGTCAGATGCATCAAGTAACATTGGAAAAGGGGATGTATGAAAATTTATTTAAAAAAGCCCTGATAACACAATGAAAACAACAGTTTTGTTCAGATTTTATTGAAACTTATAAGGTCATAACGATCATTCTTTTCAAATTGTTTACGTGATAAAGTCCACAGTTTTATCGGATTCTGATGAAAATTCCATAATATGATTGTAGGGTCAAAAGGAAATTTCCTTTTGGAAATGAAGTCGATCTGTTATGAAAGATGGGAAAAGGGGGCTTAAGAATTGTTGCTAAAAATAATAAAGGGGATAAAGTCTAATTTGTTATTTTCATGCAATCTTCTTTCAGCAATTTACTTCCTTAAATTTCAGATTTCTGTAAGGAAGTACTTGATTAGCAGTAGAGCGTCTCAGGCCCTCATGGGTCTCTTGTTTTGAAACGTAGCTTAAAATACAATCGAAACAAACAAACAACAACAATAACAACCAAAAAACCCCAAAAACCAGCATGGTAAACTATATTACCTTTAATCGGCCTAAATAACGAGTTTTTTTCAAGTCTAGTTTAGCAAAAACAAGAAAACATGATTCCGGAATTCTAACAATTTTCTATTCAGGTTCTTGCATCCTTTAAACCCGTTATTAGGCGACAACTTGTTTGACTGAGAATGAGAGACGTTGCATGCATCATTTTAAGTAGGTGAAATATAAAGAACTTTGCCTTTTCAGATAAAAACATTGCGGGAAATGAAGAAACCTATTGTTACAGGCAATTCAGTTATTATGTTCACAAAGTTTCAAATACATCGGGATAGTGTGGGAAAGGGCTAAAATGGCCTAAATTTGACCTGCATGCAAAGAACGTGATTAAGCTACTGTAACCCGCATATAAATATTCGGCTCCGTCGGCATTCGAACCTGAGACCTCTCGGTGCCAAAGCAAGCACTCTATCATGTAGCTATAAAAATGGCTTTTACGGCAAGACAGTATAAGCAACCCTTATACACCATCTAGGTTCTAAATTCTCAATTGCTTTTTTATGAAAAGTGCCCAACATGAGCATTTTTTTAACAATCAAAGAATCAAACGACTTGCTGCAATAATGTGATATAACAAAGTTCCTACAAGATACATACAACTACGGACACATTACGATTCGTTTGTTTGGGGTTTAAAACTTTTTTAACGATAATTTCAGTCATATCGCGGCGGCTGGAGCACTTAACCATGGGGTCCCGGTACATCTCACACCAGTACTACCACTGCCTCCTTTTCATCCCATTTAGGCTTACGATTATGCACCCATTAGATTGAGACTCATATCGGAAAGGATAAATGCCGCGACAAGGAACCTTACTCTGGTCTTTATAATCGAGTGTCCGACGCGCTTCGTACTGTAGCCACCGCCAGGAGAGTGGTAATGGGTCAAACTAATGAAACAAAGGTTGAGAATTCTTATTAATCAAATTTAAGCATAACCAGACGACAAAATTCTGAAAAAGTTGAAAATAAAGACATTTTTTCATATCTTACACCATTTCCCCAATCCGTTTCTTGAGGAGTCGGGGGGGGGGGGATTTAAAAAATCTTGATTGTGTGGGAATAGGCTTATTTTGTGCTCCACGATAGCTATATATATAGCATTGAGAGGTATTTGATACATCGGCAGGTGAGTTATGTTCTGATACTACCCAGATAAATGTGGATAATTGATACCAATAATGGCCCGAGAGAATCAATTAGACCGTTATTTATTGAGACAGACTCGATGTTAATGTACTCACTTCCACAGTGTTAACTTATTCCAACCCGCACAATTTCGCTTTTTATAATCCTGAGGAATTGTATTTAAGAAAACATTGTGAATAAAGAAGAAATTGCTTGGAAAAGCAATTTCTGCTTTAATCACAATGATTTATTTTCTACCCGATTTGGCAGCATGTTTTTATTTTGAAATCAATTCGAAATGGCGTCTGCTTCTTCTTTAAATTTGGACCAGTCCAAAATTTTGTAGTTTGATAATAGGTTAATGATAAATCTTTTATCATCATTGAGTATGCACAAATTCCATTTTCAAAATAACGACCATGAGGAAGTGAGGTAGATTCTTTGTTAAACAATGACCTTCGAAAGGTTTTGATCCGTCACACCAAAAGGGACCATCCGATAATTAAACGAATTAAATCGGAAATGAAGTTAAGGAATTGTTTTAAGTTTCATAATAGTGTTAACGTTGAAAATTATATTTATAATGATAATAATGACACTAATAATGATGATTATGATAATCATTTAAAGATAATTATAATTATGAGAAAATAAAGATCTGTCAGTGGACAGCAGCGCTCGACTTTTCCGAGTGCTGGGAAGCAGCAGCAATTCAATGTCGACGTTGGACATAATTCAACTTAATAAATGGCGGAATAATTAGTATTTGTAAGATTATGACTCTGAACACACGGCTAAAGTTTCGTATAATTGCGTTTTAAGAGAGATACAAATTTATCGCTTAAAAATCAAATTCGAAAAGGCTTAAAAACTCCACTAAATAGAATACAGTGTAATGAAAATTTTGCCTGAAAGTTGAAGTATAAATCTAAAAAAATGCATTAAGTTTATCAAAATGAAACAGTGGAAAGACTTGCAGGCATGAATAGCTAAATCAAAATGGGTCATATATCCACTAGAACGAATGTCAGATGAACATTAGGTCAGGTGTTAATTTTTAAGGTCACAGAGGTATTTGCGTTGTTTCAGAGCAGTGGCAAAAGTAGGAGCAGAGATTAAACAGTTGCAAATAAAAAATTTACCAAGAATTTATGGGTCAACAAAGGGTCAAACTTCCACTAAATTGAATGTTAAAGTACCACTTCGTTTCCTGTAGTATGCCATCTTGGCAAGCCAAGGGTTCTAACTCCACCTTGTTCCTTCGTAAGGAACAAGGTGGAGTTAGAACCCATGGCTTGCGAAGATGGGAGTAGGCTATTATAGCAGCTATCGTCTATGACGTAAGCAATCATACGTTGCGGAAAACGTAGTAGACATGTCACAAAAATGAGGGACAACCAATACACATGTTTATACATTGACGCTAACTTGAAAACGACTTTAGCTTGAACATGATCAATAGAAATGATCTTTTTACTCTGGTTTTAAATGGAACATCCATATCTAGTTATCTACAATGCTAATCATATGGTACACGTAAGAAAATCTTTGTCCTACCTTTTGGGAAGTGAGGCTCGCATACCGCAGAGAATGTTTCTTATCTTAGTAAATAATCTATTAATGATCGCTGCTTTTGTCGAAAAGCATATGTAAAGTTTCAGAGCAAAAGCATATGAAGGAATAGATATATAACAAAGATTAAGCAGGTATACATGAACCTTTGAGCTTTTCTCCATTAAAATGAATGTCACAGAAACGAATTGTTGCTTAGGGAATATTAAGATCTTCAAAAATGTTTGTGTAAAGATTCAGAGCAATAGCATAAGTAGAAACGGAGATATAAGACTTGCACGTTACAATTTAAGCAAGCATGTCGCCGACATCGACGCCAACGCCTTGGTGAGTGGAGTAGTCTGCCTATCTTTCAAATAGACGACCTAAAATGAACAGATTATATGACAATCTCACCACACTAAGTTCAGATTGAAAAATGTAGTCTTTAAAAAAAATGAAGATATGTTTTTGTTTGTCTTAAAAGCTTAATCACACTCTATGAATACACGAAGCGGATCTATACATTTGTGTGACTAGATTTTTATGTTAAAATCTCAATTGGAAGAAAAATGTTCTTTTTATTCCTTGTAATTAGAAACAACAACAACAACAACAATAAAAACAAAACAAAAACAACAACAACAAAAAATGACGGATACTTGGCCCCGCCCATTGACTCCGCTGGCTACGCCCACCGACTCCAACCGGAAATTCACTTCGATGTTAAACGGCGATATTTATCAAAACTCATTGTCAGTAAATTTCAACAAAAGTCAAACCGTTTGTTGGCGACCTAATTGATGTAACTACAGCTTGAATAAGCTGTGGTTACGACGTTTAACTCGCCAAACTAACAAAAGCGCTCACACAAATGTCAGTCAGTGCCAGGGTTCAAACTTCACTCCCGCTCTATATGAATGATCTGAAAGGCAGATTGAATCTTTGATTGCTACACGTGATTGTTTAATTATTTCAGAGTTACAGTAATCGAAGTAGTGGATCCGAGATTTGGCACGACACATCAGACTATTCTCTGAGATCCGTTTTGCGCAACAACTCCTCAGATTATTCCATAAAAGAGCACACGTTTGTCAACCCAGCCTTCAGACGGTCGTTCGAAACCCCATCCAGGAGCAGCGTGTTCTGGTATGACCCTGACGCTGCCGATCCGGAATGTCTACAAAGGAACGCAAATCTGACTCGAAAATCCCGGAGTCCGGACAGAAAATCGCCACCAAAGATGATTTTAAACAACCAGAAAGAAATCGATAAACACCGCTTACGGTCACGTTCTGCGAATCACGTATCTATGCGTGATTATGTCCCAAAAGCGGTACAATACGTTGACAATTTAGAACAGTTGCCATATCATAAAAGTAATGGAATTTTGAAACACGAGTCACGTGATTATCGGGAAAAGTCGCCAAATAAGCGATCGTTGCCTAGGACACCTTTTGAAACAAGCTCAATCACCAGTCAGGAATCGATGTCCCCGCATCAACGACCTTCATATCGAAGGTCAAGGTCATATGATCTAGATAGTCCGAAATATCCGAAATCACGAGAGGAAGATGGATTTTACACAGTTGATACTAGGCATTCAAGAAAACATTATGTTAAAAATAGCCAAAGAAATCGACAGACTGGTCAAGGTTACCGAGATAGAAGTGTTAAAGGGAAACTAAACAGACAAAGTGACAGTGAATGTGAGGAAATACTTATCATGAGTTCGAATCTAGGTCAAGGTCAAATACATAGACTAAGCAATCAAAGTCTGGATATGCCCCCTAACAACAGGGTGTTTAGTTCGAACCTCAAACCTGGTTCTTACAAATACAGAAGCCAGCAATCTTTCCAAAACCGTGAAAACGAGATGGATTACAGACAGAAACGAAGTAGATCTCACAAAGAACTAAGGGAGAGAAGTCCGAATATACAAGTCAGAAGGGGAGCATCCGTTTCAAATTATCGCCCTTTGAATCCAGACCAGATATATGTATTCCAGACGAAGCTTTAAGTATTATTTATGAATAAAAAAATCAACATAAACAAAGACGATAACATAAAAAACATTTGTAGAAGATACGAGATTTTCTTCTATCGATACTATTGTGAAACTTTATGAAAATTGGTTAAAAGGGGGAAAATATTTGTTCCCAGATTTTTTTTCATCTTTGCCAGAAAAGGTTTCCTTTTTTACACTTTATCAACCTAACCAAGCGGTCAAAAACTTTTCTTGTAAACATGATCTTTCGACTGTATTCCTGGAATGGCCCCATCATATACTTTTCAGATATCTAGGAGGATTCCTTTCTACGAAAACAAAGATTGGCAGAAATTCACCGAAAGAAATTACCCGCTGCAAAGTTTTTGAATTCGGAGAAGTTTAAAATGCTGCCGTATTGATATAGTTCAACCCGCTAACAACCTTTTTTCTCTTCCCGGATGTTAATCTACAGGACACAAGCCATCTCGGTGTCATTAATCCATTACCAGACGGCAAAATTATAGACTGGTTAGAATTTAAAGAAGTAGCATACGACAATAAAAAGTAAATGGAATTTGATATTTTTTCAACTTTCTGGGTAGAAACAATGTGGAAAATGAAGAAATTGCTTGTTACAAGCGATTTCTTCATTTTGCACAATTTTTTTCTAATCGACTTTATTGAGGGGTGCAAAAAAGCGTCTTTGTGCGGGTATAGGTTGAATTATCGAAGTCATGCGCTTGCAAAAGAAAGCAGTCTTTCTTGTTTTTTCTCTAAGTGTTATATTACTCTGTCTTTTGCAGTAAATAAAAAATATTATTTTTCGTGCAAAATCGCTAGATCTTCAAAGTCGTAAATTCGGGGAAACAGCATCACCACCAGCAACAGAAATATCAAACAAACAAATAAAATAAAAACAAACAAACAATCCCCCCAACTTACACTCATAAACAACAACAACAACAATAAAAAATCAATCTTACAAAGAACCCGACAATTATTCTCTATGCGTTACCTGTTGTTTTTATTGTTCGAAGAAGAAAACAAATTAGAGTATGTTATTGACATTTATTTTATATATATATTAATTTCTCTCATATATTTAGCGCAAAGATAAAACCATGAAATATATCTAAAGAATACGTAATGACGAAATTCACGATAATACATTTAAACACACTGTAAATAATTGAACCCTTTCTTTTTATTTTGGCATTTGGCAAAACATTTCTAGCGCATTCCAACACAATCCTTCTGTTTTCGCACCTTTCGAAAACTTATTTCGAAAACATTGTTGAAATTAGGAAATTCGTTGTTAAAAGCAATTCCTTCATTATCAACGTTTTCCACCATTTTTTTTTAAATTTCACCTACGAATGTCTTTAATCAGGAAAAGTATAAATTTTGTGTTCTGATAATGGGTAGACACACAAAAGATGGCAATGATATCTCATCGGATATCGCAGTTTTTCAAGGATGGATCATATAACAGGCAAAACCTCTGCAACTCTCTGTGCCAAATCACGATCATATTTCTTCACCACCGTATCGTCTTGTACTCTAGACACCCCAACCTCTTGTATGGGGATTGTACGCCTGTAGTGGTGTAAAAGACCAATAGATGGGTCAACCTTGTAGGGTTCAATACCAAATGCTACGTGGGTTTTAACATATTTCACTTTGGACGTCTTAACGATATATTTATTCCGCGGCCCAAATGGAAGTATGTATTCATCTCTCGTCAAATCTTGTAAAACTGTTATAGTATTTTTACCTGCTGCTCCATTTGTTGAATTATTAACGTCATTAGCCCTATGAAAAAAACAATGTCTAAAATAGTATGCTTCTGCCTCTGGTACATGTTTCAACATGTCAACCCAGGTAAAGTCACCATCTTTGTGAGGCACGAGAAATTCGTCCATGTCCGTAATAACGACGAATTTTGAGTCGGCCTTACTACGCAATAAGCAATCATTGAATGCGCTTGTTTGTCCATAATAATAAACCCCTATAGAAGGTACAGCCCGTCCATTCACGAACACTGTTGGGAGAGACCATTGGAGAACTTTTACTATACCGAGATTGGAATAGTATTGAAGGACTGGTTGTATGTTCTGTGCGCTTGAAAAGTTGTATATCAGGAAATTATCCGCGCCAAGAATCCTGTTGAATTCAATCCACTGTACAAGACCATGAACGTCACTAAAGTTGCTATGTAATGGACTGAGGCAAATCGTGAAGTTTCTTGTATAGGTCTTCTTGGCAATGAATGTGACTTCTAGTAGATTATCTGCCGGCAAACATTGGTTATTGACAACTATAGATACTGCAAATGGTGATCGAATGTCCGGGATTGGGCAGTTGATAAAACAACAAGAATATCTGAAATAATGTGACCATTGTCAAAAAGTTGAAAGATTATTAAGCAAACAAGCAAACAAACAAAAAATATCTGAAATAATGGTAGATTTTTGTCAAAAAAATGAGAGATGATAAACAACAAAATATCTGAAATAATGGTGTTTTATTACTTTGTTTAATTGGGGTTGAACGCCGCATTTAAATTTTTTTCAGTCATATAGCGGCGGCTGGAGCACAAAACAATTGATTCCTGGTAAATCTCGCACCAGTACCACCCTTACATCCTTTCTTAGCCTCCAGCTTCTATTCTAATTAGGTTTGAATAATACTGAATTGTTGTCAAAAAGTTGAGAGATGATGAAACAACAAAATATCCGAAATAATGGTATATCTTCATCAAAGAGCTGACAGATGACAAACTAATAGTATTTCTCAATGTCGCATTGTAGAAAACAAGAGGCCCATCATTGCATGAGACGTTCCATTAACTTCTAATTTCCCAAAATTCGAAATGTACTTAACATGGAATTTTCAACGAAATTTTAAAAAACTGTTTTAAAGTTAAGGTATTTGATAGCATTATTAAAATCCAGTAAAATGTATTTTATATATATAAGAAAAAAACCCAACGTTTTACAAGTATGGCACCAACCCATTATCGTGTCGCTTGCATGTCCAGACAAACAAACAAAAAAAACCCAAAGGAATAAATATGTTGCCCTTCAAACATTTTTCAATGTTAAAGGAAAGCCTTAAACATTTTGACCTTATCGCGTGAACAATGTATTCAGTAAAACTCACTGAGGTTCCTCTCTTCTCGTGTTATCATACACCTCCACCGGAATTTCAAAACGGGTGACCCTGATAACCCAACAAACATTCTGCAATTTTTAGTTTCGTCTATCAAAAACGAGTGTTCTGATTGGTCGGAAAAAATATAACTCCACGAACAAAATTTTGAGCACGTAGCGAATTTGTATGCTTCCGCACAAAATAGTCCTATACAAAAAGGTATCAAAATTTGTAAAGCTTTTGGTTTTATCGCTCGATGCTATCAAATTATAAGAAATGAAGAGAATATTTTTTTGTTTTCATGGAGGTATGAACCGAAAAACCAGTGTGATTAGGTTTTTCAATTCATAACTCCATGAAGACAAAAAATATTCTCTTCACCTCTTAAGAACAACATCAAACGGATTATCCCCAATTCCGGATGATTTTCCCCCATGACCCTTTTAAACATCCTCTGAAATTATCGATAGAATGAATTTTTGGATTGTTGACAGAAGGAAGGAAGGACTGGAAAAACGTTAAGGGAAAGCGTTTCATTAAAAGAGGTTTGCACATACCTTCTGTTAGGGGATTCTTTATATGAAACAGTTGCTCTAGTTATGTTTACCGTCATCTTAGTTCCACTGCCATCCTTATACCATAACTGACAATAATATATGTGATTTTTATAACACGCCCCTACGATCTTTACCCAGTCTGGATTTCGTTCATCGTGGTAGGCCGAAAATACCAACGAAATACTATCGGACCCAACACTCTGCATCGTGTCTTTTCGAAGCTTTCCTATAGGATATACCACCGTGTCACAACAACCTTCAGCATGGACGTGAAGAATGTCTAGATGATTCGTATGAGATTTTGATGACGAAAACGATGATGACATCATCAGATAATCCGTCCATTTAAGCTCTGTAGCGTACCAAGTAAGGCATAGCAGTATCAAACAAAGCAACACAATCCGGAGCATCTGTTGTGATCTGATATGACATATCGTCACCCCCATTCTCTTTCGTTATCTATAGTGAAGAAACAATGTATAACAATGAAAAATTGAGGAATTCTCGATGATTTAGAAAACTTAAAGATTATTACATTTTATTTTACAGTAAACTAGTCAACAAATGTTCGTTCATTTTCAACATAATTTTATACAGCTTTGAATTGAAAGACGACTTTTTAAAGTGAATTGATAATAAAACAGGCATCTTCTATGGAAACATTACGGAAAAGGAAATATGACTTTAAGTCTTTCCCGCACAATCCTTGATTCATACATCCCTGTGATATTATGCTTTGGAAAATATTGTGGAAAAGTAGAAATTGCTTGTCCTTTTTTGGCAATGTTTCTATTGATATACTGAACATTTTATTCAATAGACTTGTACAAAGTACATTGCCAGGACAAACATACAAACATACACAAACATATTCGTGATACGGTTTTTGGCACTTAGAGAAAGTATACATACATCACAAACTCATTGTATTTAGGTAGCCTTTTTTCAATTCTGTGACAAGCATAAGCCCTGATTTGACAGCTTATACATTTATACAAACCATCCTACCAGTGTCCAAACCAGTCAACACATAACAGAATACTGACTGTCCATATAAAGCAATAATTATTTGCACTCAATAGATGCTTTCTTTCATTGAATGCTTCTTTCAGAAACAGTGAAAGTTTATGTCTATTTCACTTAATGAATTATCAAATTAAAACACGCTTGGATTTCTTAGAAATATTTTTGTTTCCATCTCATTAAAGGTAGGACATTTGATGATAAAATGGTACTCATCTTCTAAGTCGCGAGAATTGAACAATAAACAAAACTTTTCTTCTCTCGAAATTCTATTTCTGGTATAGCGAACTATCTGAATTCTTAAATCATGAGTAGAAATACTTAATCTTGTCAAATAATAGTGCATTGATTTAGAAAATTTACTAACAATCTTCTATGTTTTAATTGCTGATACAGTTTAAATGATTCCGATGACTATAGAATGATAACCTTTTTAAATTCAACTAACTTGTCAATGCGGTTCACGACCCCTTTAAATTTGGACGAGTCAAAAATTTTGAAAAACGGGAGAAGGTTAATTTAAAACAAGTAATTCGTGAATCGCTAATATTTAACACGTTCTCACACAACAAAATTTAAGAAAGGTCCAAATTAAAAGGAGCAACATTTATAGTTGATGGAATTTTGATTTTTTTCGTCTTTTTGGATGGAAAACATTGTGGATAATGAAGAAATTGCCCGTCACAAGCAATTTCTTTATTTACTACAATGTTTTCCAAAGATTTTTTCTTGAGGGGTGCAAAAAGGAGGGCTTGTGTTGCAATGGGTAAAGTTGTTTACTCTCGGTGTTTATCTCGTAACGCAATATTTCATTTCCGTCTACACATTCGACATTTCTCATCAAGATTGATATCCATTCCGTTTGCAATATTTTATTTCCGTCTCCGAATTAGTTTACCGTGACGGAAATTAAAGGGGAAATTTTGTACTGCGGAGCCGGAAATGAAATTATGCGTAACGGGACATACACCGTGCTGCCCAAGTTGTTGCAAAACAACATTAAAAGTGCAAAAAAGTGGAATCAACGTAGTCAAAATAAAAGCTACTAGTAAATCGCCGTTTGCGATCAAATCTCGATTGACCAATCAAATCATGCATTTAGACTGGAAGGGGGCGTTGACAGACAGACGCGATCGGATGATTATGTCTTGTCCGGAACGATTCACATATTACGAAATTCTCAAAATGAAAACGTTTAAATGTTTAAAGTTTACCTTTATATTCGAACCCTAGTCCTCATATCAACCCACTTAAGCCGGGAGACCACAATTTTTTTTTTGTTCACAGCCGAAAAAATAAATTTCACGCATCTACTTTCTTGAGCACTTTTTTACTAAACGGTTTTTGTACTTCAGTGAACAGAGGGTATGTTGACCAGAAGAGATTTGATTAGTTGCGTGTTAACTATTCAGTCAACTTCGAACGTGCTCATTAAACCCTCTCCGTTACTCTTTAAATTAATTAGAGTAAAATGTGTATTGAGTGCGCACTCAAATGACGTCAAAAAGTGTTCACTTACGGGAAATGGTCGCTATTTTTTTCATCATTGAATATCTATTAGATTGCCTTCAATTTCTGTAAAATTCTCACCAAATCAAATGTTGTTCGAACCCATTCGATTTGTTTCACCGCGATCAGGAATTATAAGCAAAGGCGTCGACTTCTTCAGAGTGCTTGCTTTTGAAAAGGAAATTTGGTTTTAGTCTCTAAATGAAACTGCTCTCGCCACCACCACTACTACCACCACCAAAAGAACTGCAAAAACAAAGCACAAGAACAACAAAAACTAAAACCATCACCAGTAGCAAAACCATCACAATCACCATCATGATTTTAACCAACATTACCACTACCACCACCAAGACCACCACCACAACCACCACCGCATTAACAACGACTACCACCACAACCAGCACTACAACAACTACCACCAGCACCACGACGACGACAACAACAACGACAACCATCAACACCACCACTAATACGAAAACCTCAACCACCACCACGACCTTCACAACCATCAGACATGTACAACCACCACAACTACCACAACATCAACAACCACCACCGCCACCACAACCGCTGCACCACAACATCAACAACAAACACAAACAGCACCACAACCACCAAATCCCCCACCATCACCACCAAAACCACCACCACCTGAGGTCAGTAGGATCGTTAGGAAGTTTCAGCCTGAATATTTCCCGAATCATCAACAATGATACCGATAGATAGACAAAATACTGGTAGACATAGATAGGTATATATGCTTGACTTAATTTTAAAGGTCATTACTTTTTATGTGAAGCATTTCAGTTGGTTTGGCAGCTTAAGGGTCGAAACTTCTGCCTTTTCAAGCTGTGCTTACGACGTTTAGGTCGCCAACCAACCATTTTACTCTTTTCGCCAATTTCTTTTGCAAAATAAAGCCGTTTATATCGAAGTGAGATTTCCTGTCGAAGTAAGTGGGTGTGGACAGCGGAATAAACAGGCTGGGCCAACAATCGGTCAGTTTTTACCATATTCCAGCCTTCATTTTTTCTTTTCGTTTTGGACAAGGTCGGGAAAGAAGGGGATATAGCTATTTAGCACAACCTGATAGTAAATAATGCTTATGCTTATGTTGTCCTTGTAAACCTTTATATAACAGTTCAAACTTTTCGTGCGCTCACCGGTGACTAAAATATTGTAGCTACATATCATTTCCTTAAAAATTCCTTCCTTTTTACGCTCTTCAAGAAAAAAGCTTTGGAAAACATTGCCGAAAATGAAAATATTGCTTGTATCAAGCAATTTCTTCATTATCCACAAAGTTTTCTACCCAAAAAGAAAAAAAAAAAATAAATAAAATTTCACCAACTTGAAATTGTCTACTGCAGCTTCTTTCAATTTGGACCAGTCTAACATTTTGTAGTGTGGGAATGGGTTAAGCGGTTTTTGGTCACCAACCAATATGTTATCGACGTAATGTCGTATTGTCCAAATTTGCCATAAGCATCGATTCTTTCATAAATTGTCAGATTTATCTTGAAACGCCTCTTTCATCTTTTGCACCATCCAAAGATCGCATCTATCCATTGAAAAGTCTGAAGTATTGTCATAGTTGACGAGTTTCATCTATTTGTTTTACCGGAAGTTTTCAATCTATTTTCATACGTATTATTGTTTATATTGTCCTAATTGTAGTTTGTTGTACATGGAGGAAATAAAAATATATGTCACGTGAATGCTTTGGAACTACCCCAACTTATCTGATAGCTGACTCTAAAAGATGGCGGATTCAAAAGTTGTGTTCTGTTCTGGTTCGTGCCTCACCGTCATTTGGGTGTGTTAATAGTTTAGGCACTTAATAGCCAAGCCTGTTTACAAAGCTGTGACATTTGGTAATAGCCGAAATAATCCTTTCCAGTTTTTTTCTTTTTTGAAATTTTAGAATGGTCCAAACTGAAAGAGGTTGCAGATGACAATGAAAATTGGTTACAAATTGAAAAGAAATCATCCTAAATTGTAGAAAATATTGTGGGAAAAGGAGAAATTGCTTGTTACAAGCAATTTCTCCTTTTCCCACAATATTCCATCAAGGATATTCCCATAGCGACGTAAAATTCCGTGTTTGTTTAGGAAAGGGTTAAGCCAATGAATATCTATCAAGGTCGTCAAAAACATCTGAGTTTTGGAATAAAACCAATGCAGTCAACAAAGATGTAATTACGACACTTTGGCCCCAACAACGAAATGTCTCTTTTGAGTCGAAAGACAACAGGCGACTGCGTGCTCGGCTGCAGATGAAGGCTAAAAACCATATTCGAATTATTTATTTCGAATACATATTGCTCCTTTGATTTTGCTTGATTGTATGGTGTTTACAGACACTTGTTACAGAATTTTAGCAGTATGATTCACATAAATTATATGTTACTACAAAAATGCAACTGAGGCAATATAATTATAACCAGTTTCATGAAGATTGAGCAAAAACTCTGTCCTCTAGAGTGTATACGAAGAGATTGTCTCTACGGCGTCTTTTCCTGTGTTTCCAGTGGAACCTTCCCATAATCAATAGAGTTCATCGACATGCCCTAACGATTATTCTGACACGGTTTCATGAAGATCTAGCCAACATTGTGGTCTGGAAAGTGTGAAAAACGAGACACCAAGGCCCCTTTTCCCATGTTCTCAACTACGATCTTCCCATAATCATATACATATACATATATTCTTTATTGCATTAAGAATAACATTCTTACAGCAAAACATACAATATGAACATAACAAGGAGCATTTTCTGAAGAGCACATGATGTTAAAGTGCAAATTAAGTTACAAAAGATATCAATCATGTAGAAATATACAATCGTTGTAATATTAAATTTAGGCGATTTCGCCAAAGATTTTCTGATGATTAACGTAATGAAAAGCTTTCGAAATCAATATGAATAAAGAGCAATTTGGTTTAACTTTTTTCCCCTCTTTTTTTTATTTTTACTTGTATATGTACTTCGTGTGATGATAGTTATTGTCCAGCTCTATGTGTATTCATATGCGCTGGTCAATAGCTATGATCTTAGTTTATTTGCACAATAAATATATTTTGCTAAATTGAAGATTATTTTATCAGAACTGCAAGTCATCAAATTAATGAATTTTTGTTGTGACGGCCATGTATGATAGTATTTCTTAATGTATTTTTTTCTTAAGTTTCTAAATCTCGAGCAGATTAATAGGAAGTGGTATTCGTCCTCTACTTGTCCAGAGTTGCAATTTGTACATATTCGTTCATTTCGCGTAATATTATTATGACGACCGCGTTCTATGTTTAAATCATGTGAAGATGTACGAAATTTTGTCAACGCGTTTCTAATTTTTTTTTCTCGAATTATTTCTAAGTATCTTTCTTGTTCAAATGAGTGTTTAAATAGACTATATGTAATTAATCGATTTGAGTTGTTGATAGATGCATACCATTCTTGTTTGTAAATATCTAATATTCTTACTTTAATAATGTTATAATTAATTGGGATGTTAAACTGGTTGTCCCATATATATTTCAATCCTATTCTATTTAAAGTTGATTTTATTTGATACGCCCAATTTGTTCCTTTATATGTGAAGTTGTTATCTGTGTCATTTTTGAGCATACAATATATTTTGAATAAAATAGACTGTCTATTCATTTTAATGATCTTTAACCAATATTTGAAGATGATAAGATGTCTTTGAATATTCATAGGGATACGACCAAGTTCTCCATACAATGCTTGGTGGTTTGTTGTGTTTTTAACACCGAGTAATCTTTTGCAAAATTTAGACAGAATCCTTTCAATATCAGGACAAGAACTATTTCCCCAAACGGCAGCCGAATAGTTAAGAATAGGTGATATAAGCGAATCAAATAAATTAAGCATATGAGAAATGGGAAGGTAAAGTTGGTTGAACAAGATAAAAAGGTTATGTAACGAGTACGAAGCGTGTTGTGCTATTATCTTTTGTGTGCGATTCCAAGACCCATTTTTATATAAATGTCCTCCTAAGTACTTAAATGATGTTACAATTTCAATTTTAGTATTGTACAAGAAAAAAATCATAGGATGTCGGTCTACCTTTTTCGAATATCATTACTTTAGTTTTGTTTACGTTTAATGTCAGTTTCCATATATTGCAATAATCCTCTATATCATTAAGTATCGACTGAAGTGCTTTTGGATCGGTAGCAAAAATGACCGCATCATCCGCAAATAAAATGAGAAATAATTTCATATCTTCAATACTTATGATCCCTGCAATATCACTATTAATACCGTTCAGTATATCATTTAAGTAGAAAAGGCAAAGCATATTACTACAAGGATCGCCTTGTTTAACACCAATTGTTGATGTAATATGCTCTGATTTCATTCTTTTATAATGCACAGAAGATCTTACACATTCATACATTGATTTGATAGCATTTATTAATTTTGAGCTTATTTTTTCATTAAGCAGTTTTTGCCACAGCATAACCCTATTGATCTTATCAAACATTTTTTCCCAATCCAAAAATGCTGTGTACAGTTTCTTTTTATTTGACAATGTTTTGAAAATTAATGCATGAAGAATGAATAAACAGTCTGTTGTTGATTTATTTTTTTGAAATCCATACTGGTTATCAATAAATTTATTATTTATATCGCCCCATTTTGTTATTCTACTGACAATCAATTTAGAGTATATTTTCGATAAAATGTTATTGAGGGTAATCCCTCGGTAGTTTTTTGCTTCTTGGGTGCCACCTTTGAATATCGGGACTATTATACCTTCACACCAAGTTTCAGGAAATACTCCCTCATTAAATATCTTATTGTAAAATTGGATTAAGAAAGGTGATATAAGGTCATAGGTACTCTTAAAAATTTCAGAAATCAACTGGTCACTGCCAGGGCTTTTTGAACCTTTCTGTGAAAAAACAGCTTCCTTTATTTCTTGATCCGAGAATTCTCTATCTAAAATATCATCGAAAATTATATGATTTTGTTGATCAGAAGGTTGGGACATATTTTCAATTAATTCTGTCGAACCATATAACGTGTTAAAATGTGTGTACATTTCGTCTATGGTAACATAATCAATAGGATTCATTCGCAGGATCTAACAATTATTCCGATTAAGTTTCATGCAGATTGAGCCAAAATTTCGACCTCTAGAGTTTGAATAAAGAATATATTATTAAGGCCCCTTTGTCCGTGTTTTTCTACAGAAGAAAAACAATTAGGGAAACATTGTGTAAAATGAAGAAATTGCTTGTAACAATGTCGTCTGCAACTCCTTTCAATTTGGACTAGTCCAGAATTTTACTGTCTGGTAATGGGTTAAAATGAATTATGTGATTGTTCAATCAGTTTTTTTTATTAACACCGTTGATCCATTAATTACGTAACAAATGATTGTATTTCTGTGTGTTTATCACAAAAGAAGAGAAAAGTCTTTTCACATTTCTTACTATTCGACAACAAGAATTTTTGTTGAGTCGGTGCCGCAAGGGCAGCATATTCAACAAGTAGTTACGACGTTCAAGTCATTTATCACATAACCCAATATATTTTTCGCCCACTGTGTGCTCTATAGATAAAGACCTAAAAATTCTTCAGTCAACGAGGGAATATTCTAAATGCACGGAGTAGCCATTAGGCCTGGATCACCGACATCATGAAAAATGGCTGGAAATTCCATGCATAGGCTCATTATTCAAGTCTTTTATATAAGACCACACTGTTTCAATTCTACGCGCCAAATCCCGCCCATACTTTTTCATCACCGTTTCATCTGATACAAGAGATACTTTCTGATGTATTTTAGCGATGTTACCCTTATAATGATGTAAAAAACCTAGAGATACATCCACATTGTGGTGTCTGCTTCCATATGGACGATGGGTCCGAAGATTTGACACTTTAGATGTGCGAGCAATATATTTATTTCGTGGTCCGAATGGAAAGATATTGTCGTGCCTTTTCAAATTTTGTAAGACGGAAACATGGTGTTTTGCTGCAGTTTCTGCAATGACTTGGTCACTGATAGACTGACCCCTGATTCTAGGAAAATAGCAATGTCTAAAATAGTAGGATTCTGCCTCTGGTAAATATCTCAACATGTCAACCCAGGTTAGAACACCTTCTTTGTGAGGCACGAGAAATTCGTCCATGTCCGTAATGACGACAAATTTTGAATCGGCTTTACTACGCAATAAACAGTCATTATACGCACTGGTTTGTGCAAAGTAGTGAAGGCGTATAGAAGGTACAATTCGTCCTTTCTTCATTATCGACGGTAGTGACCACCGAAGCACTTTCACTATACCGAGATTCGAATAATATTGTAGGGCTGGTTGTATATTTTGTGCGCTTGAAAAGTTGTATATAATGAAATTGTCTGCACCTAGAATCCGACTAAACTCGATCCATTGTACAAGTTCATGAACGTCACTGAAGTTGAAATGTAAGGCACTGTGACACATCGTGAAGTTCTTGGTATATTCTTTCTTGCCAATAAAAGTAACCTCGAGTAGATTATCTGCCGGCATACATTGGTCATTGACAACTATTGATACCGCGAATGGTGTACGGTTGTCAGGGAGTGGACATATGATAAAACAACAAGAATATCTGAAATACAGAATGGTGAGTTATAAATTGACCAATCGCTTGGGTCACCTACTTACTCCCTAGGCCCCGCCCGCCCGCCCGACACAGACAGGAAATTCCAATTCAACTTTTAAAGGCTTTACTCTACAAAGTTTATAGCCATTAGTATGTAGCAAAAAAGTAAACTGGTTAGTTGGCGACCTAAAAGTCGTAACTACAAGTTTAATGAGCTGTAGTTACGACGTATAAGTCGCCATACAAAGAAATGTTTCTCAACAATGGCGGCCAGTGTTGGAGCTCAAAGCTCAATTCAAGGCTAAATAAATCATTTGGTTGGTCTATTAATCCCTTGATTGACAGCCGCGATTGGTAAATTGGTCGTGGACAGATGATAAAACAAAATGAATATAAGGACGAAAATGGCTTTTACATAGCAGGAAATGAATTATTGATACATAACGGATATCTCAAATTTGTGAATGGTCTTCGAATTTCAGGGAGTTAACGACTGATAAATTGAAAACTAATAATTTTAAATAGATGTAATAAATAGACTAAACTCTGAAAGTGCAATTCGACCGAGGTAATTAAAGACCTTATTTTGCAAAATATGTTGCCTTGGGTATAAAATTAAACGTAGATTGTCAGTTCACAAAGAAGCTACATTACGACGTGTAAGTCGTCAAAACAACAAAAGTGCTTAACTGTGATTTTAAAGTTCAGTTCCGGTGTAAACGAATTTTGATCAATCCATTTTTAAAGACAACCACGATCCATCAGGGACAAGAAACTGATAGAAAAAAAAAGTAATACCCGAAAGGGGAGTTGGGCAGTATATATAGATAGATAGATAGATAGATATGAAATATGGAATGTCATGTGACATATCACGCGAAAAAGAGCCGTGCTTAGAGCCTGTAATTTGTTTGTTTGAATGGGGTTTTAAGCCGCTTTCAACAATCTCTCAGTTATATCGCGGCGGCTAGAGCACCTCACAATGTAATCCTGGTATTTCCCACACCAGTACTATCATTACACCCTTTCCTAGCCTCCAGCTGCTATCCCACATAGGTCTACGATTAGCGACCCATTGGTGAGAGGCAAATAGTCGGAAAGGATGAGTGCCGCCGTCGGGGATCGAACCCGGGACCTCTTGATTGACAGTCTTTAGAGCCTGTAATAAAGACTCGATGATTTTTATGAAGTTCATTCTTTGAAATTTACGATAATACTGGAAGGCCCGTTAAGTGAAATTGGTTTTGTTAAAATTAAAAATACCAAAAACGATCCTGGATAAACTGTGCAGACTGCAGAGGCTGTGCTTGGTCGAAACTTTGCTCTTTGCAGATCTACAGTGTGATTAGTTCTTTCGTTTCATACCTCCATGAAAACAAAAACGTTGTCTTCTTCTCTTAAACCACCTTTCTAGCTTCATGAATTATGTGATAACGTTCTGGATTCGATCTATTTTCTATTTATTTTTATCTTAAAGTAGTGCTGAATTTTATTTTGTCTATGTGATCCCTTAGGAATAATTTGCCCCTTCAAGGAATGATGTAAAACAAATATTTCAATAATTGATGGGATCCAACAGAGGTCAATCAGAGAGACATGTTTTGAAAATAAACATATGATAAGGATGAAATGCCATTCTAGATCTAGAAATTTTGCATAATAACGCATTCTAATTTCCCGAGTCAAACTTCCTGTCAGAGTCAGAGGGCGGGGCCAGCGATCCGTCAAATGAAATTTGAGCAAAGGTTAAAGTTTGTCAAGCCTACACCTCGCAAGCGTCTACGACACCAACACCAATAGTACTAAGCTGATGATGGTACCAGTTTGACATATTGCTACGTAATACTAGATACTGATGATGGTACCAGCTTGACATATTGCTACGCAATACTAGATACTGATGATGGTACCAGCTTGACATATTGCTACGTAATACTAGATACTGATGATGGTACCAGCTTGACATATTGCTACGTAATGCTAGATACTGTTGATTGTACCAGCTTGACATATTGCTACGTAATACTAATACTGCTGATAGTACCAGCTTGACATATTGCTACGTAATACTAAAACTGCTGATGGTACCAGCTTGACGTAGCAATTCGTTTCGACTCCTTTCTTAAAAAGTTTGGATTTTACTAGAGTTGTAAAATGAGTTTATTTTCGTTGACCAATTTCTTTTCAAGAAAGCCATTAACTTAATTTCTGTTATGATGAACCAAGAATATCCATGTTTTAGCAGGAGGTATATACTAAAATCAGCCTGTACATATGTGCATTCTGATCATAGTCTTCACTACCTGTTTGATGTTTTAGGCCAGAGTTGTTAATGAAATCGTTAAAAGATCGAAATATTGAGCAACAATTATGACCTCTCAGTGTTGTTAGTCCTTTAGTTTTGATGCAATTCTTAACACAGACTTTATTCAGCATGACAAGGCTTAATATAAGCGTCCAACTTACATTCGTATAGACGCATTCGTATCATAGATAGATGCTTTTGTTGAGTTCATCGTCATTGTTGTTCCACTGCCACCTGTATACCATAACTGACAATAATGGGTGTGATTCTTGTAACATACCCCTACGATCTTTACCGAGTCTGGATTTTGTTCATCGTGATAGGCCGAGTATATCAAAGTGGCGTTCACGGATCCAACAGATTGCATGGCGTCACGTCGAAGGTATCTTCCCGGATACGTAACGTTGTCACATGGAGTCTCAGCATTGGTGGCACTAATGTTTGGACTTGATTTTCTTAACGTAAATGACGTTGTTAACGGTTTTATCATAGAGAGGTTGGTCCGTTCAAACACTAGAAAGGCATGCCATGAGTAGAAAAGCACAGTGAATGTAAAAAGTGTAGCCAAAGACATTTTGTAGATTCTTATGGGGTGAATCGTATCCGCCATAGTGACCAAGTCCCTAAAACGAGAATAAAAGGGAATAAGTTAGTTATAACGTTATAATATTACATACAGAATATCGTCAATGCTGCTTTTTCATCCTTAATTGAAGTGGGTTAACTTTAAAACAATGATATAAGGCACTAAATGGAAAACAGAACCATGTTTGAATGTCGACCTCTTTAGACTGCTCAGAATGGCTTATTCAACTTATTCAAGCGATTTTTTAAAAAGAAAATTAACGATTTCATACGAGTCAGTGTCCCCCCTCCCCTCTTGATAATTATTATAGTAATTTTTAAATGAATCTGAGGAAGGCTACTGAGCGAAAAACACTCTAGCAGATGCTAACGCTCGACTGCAGCAGGTGAATAAATTCTTAATAAAATATGAGACAATAATGTTACCTTTCCAGTACAACCCTGTTTTTTTTACCTCCCTGTAATTTTATACTTGAAAAAAAAAAAAAAAAAAAAAAAACAGTTATTTTACAGCAATTTCTTCTTTTCCCGACAATATTTCTAACATGTACGTAGGTTACATCTCAAATTGCACTTACTTATAACTGTTTTCTGCATCTTCTTTCAAATTGGACAAGACCAAAAATTTGAAAAACAGGAAGGATTTAAAATTCTTTTATGCTTTTCCCCAATGTAGGATGACATGCTCTTATGAAGGTTTCAAGACCGTACAATCAATAAATAGGGAATATTACAACATTGTCTTTTTCTATTTATTGTTATCGTGTTTAAGAATCGTGTGTAGGTATTTTGAATTCGGTCTCATCCAATAAAAAATACCTACACACGATTCTCGAACACGATAACAACAAATAGAAAAACACGCTGTTGTAATATTCCTTTTATTATATACCTTTTAGGACATGACATAAAGATAGATCTCTTAAATGATTAAGAAATAACCAACTTTCCGAGAAAAAAAGGAACGTCAATACACAAATAAAGTAGTCCGTGTTTAGCGGTACTCAACGAATACGTTTTTTTGGTACACGCCGAATACAGATTGTTTTTCTGTCGAGTTGTATTAGATAGCCAGATTTTAATCCATATTTTTTATAGATGTATAATAATAAGAGATATCACAAAAACTAAAGTTTTTCACGACGACGCCAACAACGCCAACATCGCCAAACTCGACTTTTCGGTACAAAACAGCTATAGTATAAAAATTCAAAGATACAATCAACAGTTTTGGCTCAGAGAATTCACCATATGGTACCGTTTAGTGGTGACAAAACTCTGTCAAGTCTTATACCCACACCGTATTAAAGTACTAAACAGTAGCCCCTTTTGACTTCACCCAGTTGAATTAACAAGAACGTTTCCACTTGACGGCTCACAAACTGAACAATCGCTGGCCCTGCTCACTCATTCCTTTGGCCACGCCCACTGACTCCGAAAAGAAATTCCATTGTGTTTTAACCCATAACCAACCAAGAAATTTTAAGAGTGGTCCAAATTGAAAGGAGTTGCAGACGACAATTTCAAGTTGATGAAATTTTGAATATTTTTGTCTTTTTGGGCAGAAAACATTGTGGATAATGAAGAAATTGCTTGTGACAAGCATTTTTTTTATTTTTCCAAAATGTTTGCCAAAGCCTTTTATCTTAGGGGCGTCTAAAGGCGTCATTATGTGGTATAGGTTAAAACGGCATTATTTTACAAAATTTATGGTCAATAGTATGCACCAGAAAAGTAGAATAGATGGTTTGCGACCTAAACGTTGTAACGACAGCTTGAATGAGCTGAGGAACAATCCAAATGATGGTACAACCAATCTATTAAAGTTTAAAGAGATTCTGATATTCTTATGTTAATGAAGATATGGTAATAATTTTTCATACAGCCCCTTTTCCGGTGATACTTGACAGATCAGGCCAAATTTGGAGAGAAATAATCCTGATGATGGTACAAACATTCTGAGAAAGTTTGAACAGAATCCGATTAAAACTGTGGACTTTATTGTGGTGTAAGGATTTAAAATAGAATTTTCATAAGGCTCTTTTTCCTGTGATACTTGACGGATCAGGTCGAATGACAACATCTACAATCGTATTTATTGTACAAATATTTGTGAAAGTTTGAAGAAAATCTGATGAAAGCTATGGACTTTGTAACAAGGATTTAACGAAATTTTCATATGGCCCCCTTTCCCGTGTTTCTTGACAGTTCAAACCCCATTTCGAAAAAAGACAATCGTTATGACCTTACAATCATTCTATGAAAGTTTCAACAAAATCTGGTCAAAGCTATGAGCTTCATTGCATTAATAGGGATATTAAAATAAAATTTTCATAAGGCCCCTTTTCCCGTGTCTCATGACGGATCATACCCAATTGAAAAAAGAACGCTCCTTCTGATAGTACAATCATTCTGTGAAAGTTTAAAGGTAATCCGATGAAAACTGTGGACTCTAGGGTATTAACAAGGATTTTTTATTTCATTCTAATAAGGCCCCTTTTCCCGTGTTTTTGACGGATTTGACCCAATTTCGAAAGAAACGATCCTAATGATGGTACAATCGTTTTGAGAAAGTTTGAAGAGAATCTGATAATAAATGGACTCTAGCGAGTTAACGAAGATTTTTTAATCAAACTTTCAAAAGGCCCCCTTTTCCCTGTTACTCGATGGATCGTACTGAATTTCGAAAGGAACGATCCTTATGATGGTGAAATCATTCTGAGAAAGTTTGAAAAGAATTCTATGAGACATGTGGACTCTAGGGTGTTAACGAGGAATTTTAATAGATTTTCAAGTAAATTTCCTTAAGGCCACTTTTCACGTGTTTCTTGACGGATCATACCCAATTGAAAAGAAGAACGTCCCTTTGATGGTACAATCATTCTGTGAAAGCTTAGAGATAATCCGATGATAACTGAGAACTGTGGAGTGTTAACAAGGAGTTTTTATTTAGTTCTTATAAGGCCCCTTTTCCCGTGTTTCTTGACGGATCTGACCCAAAATCGAAAGGAACGATCCTTCTGATGGTAAAATCATTTGAGAAAGTTTGAGGAGAATCTGATGAAAACTGTGGACTCTAGAGTGTTAACGGGGATTTTTAATAGATTTCTAAATCAAATTTTCATAAGGTCCCTTATCCCGTGTTTCTTGACGGATCATATCCAATTTCTAAAGGAACGATCCTTATGATGGTACAATCCTTCTGTGAAAGTTTCAATAGAATCCGATGAAAACTGTGGACTCTAGAGTGTTTACAAAGAAAAGTTTACGTACGGAATACGGACGGACGGACGAACGGACGAGAGAGGCCATAGCTATAGCTCTTCTGGCCTTTGACCAGAAGAGCTAAATATAAATGAATAAATGGATAATAGATAAAAGAAAATACGCATATAAAAATAGGGGCCTGACAGAGTCAGATTGGTCAGACTTAATAGATCTAATGAAATTTAGAAATCATCATCTCCTAAATTACTAGGCTAATTTTGACTGATTGATTGGTTGAATTGGGTTAACGCCGCTTTTAACAGTATTTCAGTCATATCGCGGCGGCTGGAGCACCTAACAATGGATTCCTGGTATTTCTCACACCCGTACTACCGCTACATACTTTCCTAGCCTCCAGCTGCTATCCCACTTAGGTTTACGATTATCAATCCATTGGTGAGAGACAAATGTCAGAAAGAATATGTGCCGCCGCCGGGGTAATTTAGACTGAACTTTGCACGAATAATCTTTGGTTTACACTTTTCAAATTTGCTCGCGAAATTCTGATTTTTTCTTGCTTGACTCCTTTGAAAATTTGTTCGCGCAATTTTCATTTGCAAAAACATGTTAGCGTGGCAGGGTTCGGCTTGTTAGACTTAGAGAAAGTATAATTCGTCGGTAGACTATCATAATGGCGTAACTATAGTTTGAAGAAGTAGGTCATCCATCAACGAAATATATCCCTAGTTTGATCTTTGACCTCTGTGTTGTTACTACGAAAGGAGGGCTAGAGACATCAGGTTTGTGCTCGAAATATACAGTTATACGGTCAACTGACGAATCGCCGCCGCTGTCAATCGAGATATTGATTGACCTTTAACTCCTACATTTATTAACATCCTCTTTGTTGTTTTTGCGACTTAAACGCCTTTTTGAAGCTCTAGTTACGTTTAGTTCGTAAACCTTATCTTACGCCCCTGACCACATATTTTACAAAACAATTTCTTTTATAACCTCGCTCGAACTGTCATGTCGGAAATGAAAGGGCGTGACCACAAATCCGTAATTTACCAATACTACATGACTGCCAATCAAATAATCAGGCGACCATTAAGAATTTTTAGCCTGGAAGTTAACTTTGAACTCCTACATTGACCGCCATTTATGTGAAGCATTTTGTTGACTTGGCGACCATAGGCACTTGGATTCAGGAATTTATAACAACTGAATACCTCACTCTATAATATAATATTAACAAGGTAGTGCAGCTGTCACTTTTTAAGGGTTGATAGGAAATTGAATTCCATAAAAATGGTGTCAGTGACAATAAAAAAATAAAGCAAATAAACAACAATTCAGGACCATAACTGATATTCTAGGTTTAAACTAGTTCTAATAATACAATTTAATAAGGAAAGTTGAATAAAATTTATAAAAATAGCATTTAAAGCAATAAAAACTGACTTACAAACACCTTTCTCTATTTGCGTTCAACTGAAGTCACCGTTGCACCGCGAGAAAATAAATTTATTCATATATGTAGAGGAAGACCCAAAGAACAATATAGGAGCCTTGAATTTAGCAAACACATATCCTACAATACACATTCTCAATTTGAAACTGACCAATTTCTATAAGGTGAATTGCAAATGGCAGACAAAATGTTTGTTTACATCTACTATTCCCAGCCAAAACAATGTTTCATTGATGAATTGAAAATAGAACAGACTATAAGGTATGGTGGCCCAGGCTTTCTCGAATAGAAAACAATTAGTTTTGAATTTCTCATAGCATTTTACAAATGAGGAAAAATATGAAATACTCAATGCTCAACAATCAATTCTTCTCACGTTATTTCAAATAAAATACCTAAAACGGTTAGAAACTTCAGGATAAAAGGGTATGGTATCTTTTGACCACCATACGCAACAAAATGCCAAACCGATATCTTATGAAAACTTCCGGAAACATGTACGTTTAGCGTAAATGCACCTCAAAGAGCATAATGTCCGGGTTTAATTTCAATTGTACAAAATTATCTGGTCGAAATGTATTAATTTTACCAAAACAGACTAATATTCAACCAAAAATACCTCGATCTGTCTTTACATGTCGATTTTTTTCTGCTTTTAGTTGGTTCTCGGAACTTCCGGGAGTGCCTTAGAACACCCAAAAATGTGTTCACTATGATTAATGTAGGTCGATATCAATTAATTATTTAAAGAAAATTTATTTAATAATTCAAGTTCAATATCTTTTTGACAGTATTGTAGAACCAAAATCTTCACCAAACAGTAGATTGTTAGCTTTAAATAACACATTAAAAATTATAGACTGGAAGCATACACTAATTTAGGTCGGACTGGGTAACTCGGCCCCTTTATCAGTGATTAAATAATAAATGTGTATTAAGTTTTGATACTTGCGAAAGCATTAATAATAAAGATCTTTATTGAAATGCGTTTTAATTACATGAATATTTATCAAATTTTTCACAACCGACCTAGAATATAAACATGTTATCGTGATGGCTTAGTAACAAATGCTTTCACCAACAGGTTTATGGCATATTTTCCAAAGAGTAAAAAGACTCGATCAAGCTAAAACATACGAAGCACATACGATATTTCCTTTTCTCTATATTAATTGACTTTGTTTAAAAATCGTCCTTAACAGGTAGTCGTTGAAATAATGTGATATTTCCCGATTTCATCGTATTCTCCCGATATTCCATTTGCCCTCACGATTGAACGATCCGGAAACAAATTGTCCTGATCTGTAGAAAAATTTAGGTGAATAAAACGGGGGTCAAAGAGATCGTAACAAATGAAGAAATAAAAGTCATTATAGTTTACTATACTGTTATGTCCATCAAAGTTTACCCAACAGACTATTTATGGGTGGCCTTTTCTGTTAGTTGGGCGTCTTATTAAACATCTTACAATTTAGATCATTGCATGATGATTTCAATGGTCGTTCTTAGTGCACAATATTTTTTTACAACGCTCAAATTAATGGGCTAAATTGAAGTTATCAAAAAAAATTCAAGCAACTTTAGACCATGCTTAGCCGCATTATCAGCTTATTTAAGAATCTATGCTGTAAGTTATTTCTGTATATACACCAAGCTTTTAAAAGGTTTTTTTCTACTGTTATATCAAATGAAATAATAGTTTTGCGTTTTATTATCAATACTTGAAGGAGAGTGAATGAATGAATGACTCATCAACAGCTGTCATTTAGTGCGCTAAATACAATTAAAATATCTATGTTATATTAAATTCAAAGTGATAAAACTCAAAAGCAACGAAAACAATTCTTTGGGTCCCCCCAACTGCAATTTATAATTTATTTACCTTATACTCTTAGTTGCTATAATGTAACAATAAGAAACTACATCTATTACACTATAATTACGCATAATAATTTTGCAGTCATCAGTTAAATGAAATGTTAACATGTTGTTGCAAAACTTTTACGGTTTTTAGGTAATTTGGGGAAGCTTGTATATTTCAAAAATAGAAGAGATCACCAAGGCTAACTAAATTTCGGAATAGGAAGACTGGTTTGCAAAGACAAAATGTGTTGTATTGCAGCTGTATTCAAAATACTGAGTATACTCTACATTCATTACAATGTATATCATAATTTAAAGTTTTACCTGACAAATTAAGTCAATGGATGGCAGAGTTTAATTAAGTTTGGATAACTCCAATTTCGACTTCAAAGGACAATGGAACTTCTTAACCCCTTTCAATCTTTTAAATAAAATAACAGAAATATATAAAGGAAAATACAATGCATCACCCAAAATATTGTCTGAAATTAATATCTTATCACAAGCCATTTTGTCTTTACTCACAATGCTCTTTTATATGTTGTTATATTAATTTATTATTGAAAAAATTAATATATTAAATATCATATGTGCGGAAGTGTGTGTGTATTATATCATGATATTTATATATTGTAATTGTATTGTTACTTTTTTTCAGAACTGCAACTTCCTTGTATTTAGAACAAATATGAACATACCATTTAATCGTATACTTTAAAGAGGTAGAAGTTAGGGCGGGAGAGTTGGTTTTCTTTTTTTTTTCCTTGATTGATTTTGTTCGGGAGGCGATTGGTCCTACAATCGATTAAATTGCATTGATATTATTGTTTTGTTTTATTTTTTTTACTGTTCGTTTTATGTGTTCTTTTTAGGCTTCAGTTTGCTAATTTATAACATAATTTATCCTCTGCAAGAGAAAATTAAATGAATGATAGGAAATGAATATTTCAAATGCAACACATTCTTCTGTATTATTCAGAAATGACTGTATACCTTTAAATTGTTCTAAAAACAATTTAAATTGGTGGATTGGGTTTTGTAATGCGTCATTAAAATCGAAAATATCAATTTTGCTCAGACCTTATAAGTATATTGTCAGTTATGGCATATTGATCATATATTTCCCGGCGATCGTTTTCAATACAGGCCGAGAAGACCGACGGGCCGAGATTACCATTGATAAACTAATGCCTCCAGTCTAAGTCTTACGCGTAGTGATATGTTAATTTCAAAGCGGCGGAAATAAAAATTCACACGGTTACAGCTCGCTTACAGACCGATTTAATTTCTTTGTTTTAAAGATAAAGAACTTGAGATCAAGGTAATTGTTATGCTTTGGATGAAGTGTAAACACCCTTGAACGTTACGCCAGTAACCCTTTTGGTTGTCAACGAATACGATCGTTGTAGTCAGTCCAAACGTTTTTGTTTACATTTTTTGTTGCTGTCAAAAATGGCAGCCATGCCTCATTGGAAAAGAACAGGTGGTTTTGGAATGAAATATATCGGAACTTAGTGGTCTTTAAATAAAACCTGGTCTCGTACATTGTTCTCTGGATATTTAAATCCATGTTTGCATTCTTTAGGCTCAAATGCATCGGTACATTTTTCTAACCGATGTAAATAGAAAATGGCACTTGTTCCCTCTCTTTATTATTAGAATAACTCTACTTGCTTGAATTTTAGATAGTGAAAGGTATTTTTAGTACTTTAGGGTCTATTTCATTGTTTTGTTACAAGTTGGTACATTCCCATATCTTTCTATACCCTATTTTCAAAATTTACATTTTCACATATTTCGGCCATTTTTATTTATGATCAACCCTTAAGGGAACGGGTGTTTTGATAAACATCACTGGTGCCGTCATGGAAAATGTTTGACCCGTAGGAATACGGAACCACCGATATTTATCAAAACATCCGTTACCTTAAAAAATGGCAGCTGCACTACCTTGTTAATATTATATTATAGAGTGAGATACTTTTGTAAGTTGTTATAAATTCTTGAATCCAAGCGCCTATGTTGGCGACTAAAACGTAGTAACTACAGCTATTCAAGCTGTAGTTACAACGTTTAAGCCGACAACCAACCATCCTACTATTTTATTACATGCTACTGGCCATGAAATTAAAATAAATTTCGAAGTGGAACTTCCAGTTGGAGTCAATGGGCGGGGCCAACGGAGTAGATGGGCGAAGCAAGCTTTGGTCAATTGCCTGATTATGAAACGAGCAGTCAAATAGGGGAAACCAAATAAATGACGAACTCTCAGACTGACCGAAGACCCGATTTTACTATGATAACTTTGTTGAAATTATAAGGTAACTTGGCAATTTGCCAACATAGATTCTTACCTCAAAAATATTCTGCCATACACTCCGATTACAAAACAATACAATAACGCAGCACGAAGGTTATGTTCATGCACGTGCGATTACAGGTCTAAATATAAGATTGTGTATTGAATTTTGTTCTTGGGCTATCCGTGCAAGGAAACCACAGCATATCGTCGACAAGGTCATATACCTGCTCTTTCATAAGCTGGCGGGCCATCTAGATTTTCGAATAGCCGTTTAAGTATGGTGCTCGAAATGGGTCAAAAGTCCACTTTGGGTAGTACACACTAAAATAAACGTATGCACGCGTAAATAATAAAGGTGCACTCATAAAATTTAGGCGTGCGCGCATAATTACTGAACGTTCAATGGTATAAAATGTGTGCTTACGCTTAAATTACAAGTGCACGCACAATATGTCTATATTTACTTTTTAAGCGTGCACGCTCATATTTTGAAAGTGCGAGCGTTAAATAACGCGTGCACTTTCAAAATGTTAGCGCGCACGCTTAAACTAAACGGGTATTAATGTAAGAATTACGCGTTTAAGCGTTCTTTATGCAAAGAGGACTTAAAGGGGACTTTTGACCCAAACGGTACACCATATTTAAGTTAAATAATTGCTAGTACACAAACACTATTACAGTTATATGTCTTTGCGCATGTTTTTCGGTATAGATAGGTCCGATAGATTGCAGAAAGTGAAATCGTATCCGAGACCTGTAAGCCTTACACCACATGAGCCGCCGTCGTAGCGCAGTTGGTAGCGCGTCGGACTGTCAATCTAAAGGTCTCGGGTTCGATCCCCGACGGCGGCACTCATCCTTTCCGACTACATTTGTATTTGTCTCCCACCAATGCGTCAATAATTGTAGACCTATGTGGGATAGCAGCTGGGGGCTAGGAAAGGATGTGGTGGTGGTACTGGTGTGAGAAATACCAGGAATCCATTGTTAGGTGCTCCAGCCGCCGCGATATAACTGAAAGATTGTTGAAAGCGGCGTAAAACCCCATTCAAAAAACTTACACCACATTTTATCATTATTACTATACAAAACAAAAGACACGGCCCGTACACATCCACCTAACCTTGTCAATCAACGAAATTCGACGTAAAATAATATTTTTAGGATTTAAAAGATCGGTAAGGCTACTTTGTATGTATTTGTATTTTTAGTAGCTAGCTTTGGTTAACAGACCAAATTTTGAGGTCTTCTCGGAGTTCAACGAGTGCAAACTGTCACTGGAGGCTTTACCGCTAAATCCATTGATTGCATACGCCATAAAAATAGTTCAAATGTATTTGATGAATATTGCAAACTCTGCCTGCAGGTTCGTCTCCTACGTATTTTTAGCTCACTTAAAATGACTTTGATCAGAGTTTTAAAAGAAGTTGCAGACGACAATTTCAGATTATTGAAAATTCTGAAATATTTATTTCTCTATGTAGAAAACATTGTGGAAATGAAGAAATAGCTTTAACAAGCAATTTCTTCATTTTCCACATTGTTTTTCAACACTTTTTTACTAAGGGGCGTTAAAGGGAGGGACTTCGTGGACATGGGCTAACTCCTTGGTTACTTTAAACTCGTCTCTTTATCATAATAACCTTTGACAAAGAAGATTTCTGAATAAAACCAAACTTTGCTAGCTTACAGTACTTTCAGTACTTTGATTAGTTGACACAGCTGATATCTGAGGCTTTTATGCTCGTGAAGACCAACTAAAGGACGATTTTGATGGTGATTCCTGTATAGACAATCTTTACCTTAGACCACTCACTAAAACGTTTTCATCTATAAGCGATATCTTAAAATGTTGAATTCTTCAAATGTTCAAACAGGAACACATCGAATGAGATAATGTAGATTTTATAAAGAAGCGATGGGGAGAACGAGAAAGTTGAAGTGATCAAAAAATAGTTGAATCCTTAGGTTGCGGTTTTATGTTATCTAGCAATTGACATTTACTCTGCTAATGTTCGCCTGCTCAGTCTGACAGAGCTATAAAATTTGACACCATTTTTGTGTCAAGCGTTCTTTCTCCGACTTCCTTTTTTCCAATAGAAGCGCACTGATTTCTATATTTCAGCATAGGAAATTTACTTATAATATGAACTGCGGCACAGGAGTGAAATAAAAACCCGTTGAATAAATCTGATATTACGCGGTTGATATAACACTAGTGTTATAACAATAATTTAATTTTTAGTTTCGTCTATCAAAAACGAGCGTTCTGATTGGTCGAAAAAATTATTCATAACTCCATGAACAAAATTTTGAACACACAGTGATTTTGTATGCTTCCGCGCAAAATAGTTCCATACAAAAAGGTATAAAAAATTGTAAAGTTTTTGATTTGATTTTTCGCTCGATACCATTAAACTATAAGAAATGAAGAGAATATTTTTTGTTTTCATGGAGGTATGAATCGAAAAACCTAATCACACTTATGTATGAATCCGCTTCGCGTATTCATACAATGTGATTAGGGTTTTCGGTTCATACCTCCATGAAAACACAATCTCATTAAAATCATTTCTACGAAACCACTACGCTATCTTTCCGGGACGTAGCAATGGGCTATTATGGTGCATCTGATTTTAATCATATTGCATGAAAACAAAAAAATATTCTCTTCATCTCTTAAATGAAAATAATTCGATGCCTATGGTAACGCCCTTTCGTTCCCGCCAAAATGACGTCACAAACTATATATTATGAAAGGCGTTATGTGTTTCGCAGAACATCATATATCGATGAAAACTGTTAGCTCTTAGTGATTTATTTAAAAATTGAGGTCATACCGTAAATAGAACCCCAAATTTATCAAACTTGTAATCTAATCAGATAAAAGTCCACAGAGCCTCGTTTTGATCTGTTTATAGATGATTCTTTTACTAAATTCGGTATCCGTGTACACCCATTGGTCATGGTAGGTATATAATAACGAATTTTATTATATACTTCTAAATATTTCAAGTAAAACATATGCATTCCACACAGACACAAATCGGACACGTCAAGAACAAAATCCGTATATAATAGTTTCAAATACGGTTCCATTAAATATAGTCTAAGGTGACGTCATTTTCATTCTGTACACGATGTCTTTACCCTTGTCATGCTGAACCCGGAATATTCCGGTTTTGGCAGGAGGTGTAGACTAAGATCAGACTGCACTTATGTGCAGGCTGATCTTAGTCTACATCTCCTGCTTGTACTTTTCCTGTCAGAGTTGCTTATGAAGTTGATTTCTAAAAGAAAAAAATGATTTTTGAACAACAAGTTCTATCAGTGCTTTCAGCCCTTTGATTTGACAGCATTTCAGTAAGGTAATTTATACAGCATGACAAGGGTTAATGCGAATATACGTAAATAAAACCACTTGCTGAAATACAGATTTTTTTCAAAATTTCGTCGAATTTATCTAATAAGAAAAATAGGTATATGATAAATGGAATATTACGTTACGATTGTGATACAACATCTTGTATTTCTTCTTTCGGAGGAAAACTTGATATTCCTCTCGACTTTCGGCCTCGTAAAATGTCATGAATTTCATCCGCAGCTCAAAGTAAATACATAGGGAATATTACAACAGTGTCTTTTTCTATGCGTTGTTATCGTGTTCGAAAATCGTGTGTAGGTATTTTTTATTGGATGAGACCGAAGGTCGAATCCAATAAAAATACCTTCTCACGATTCGAGAACACGATGACAACAAATAGAAAAACACACTGTTGTAATATTTCTTTTATTATATACCTTTTAGGAAATGACATGTAAAAAATTCTCTTAAATGGCTAAGAAATAACCAACTTTCCGAAAAACCCGGAACGTCAATACACAAAAAAGAAGTCAGTGTTTAGCGGTACTCGACGAATACGGTTTTTTGCTACACGCCGAATATTGATTTTTTTTCTGTCGAGTTGTATTTGACAGCCAGGTTTTACTCCATATCTTTATAGGTAGGGGAAATTCGGTATAACTCGGACAGGTAAACAATACTTTTCCCCAACACCGCCCCTACTACAACTTCTCGGGCGTTCACGGTTGCAATATCGGTGGAATATACTAAAGTAATCCAAATTGTTCGACAAAATTCATTGGTCGAAGTTGTTAAGTTGATAAAAGAAACAATTTTTAACGAAATAAGAATTACGTTGAAAACGGGTAAACTCGGACATAGACCGGGGTATCTCGGACAGTCTCTGGACACAGAGTAGGTAAACTCGGACAGCTTCAAGGTTTTAAAAAAAGCAACTTTCCATCGGCCAAGAAGAACATTTCCCCTTTTCTCGTGATTACTACAACAAATTGAAGATATGTAATATGATACAAACGTTTGACTAGGATTTTATTTTGTCCTTGAAATTTTTCTGTTGACCCCTATTTACGGAGTTTCGGAAACACCTACAGTCAGTGCATGCGTTGTGAAGAGTATACGTCATGAACTACGTCACAGGGTGTCTTTAATCATCCACAGTCGGTAAGTAACACGTGACAGCTAAAAATAAAACTTCTATGAGAATGATTTGGGGGAAAATGCTTCATTTTGCGTAAGAAACCAGCTGATAGTCCGAGATTACCCACTCGTCCGAGTTTACCAAATTTTCCCCTATATAATACAAAACGTTGTATCACTATCGTAACTAAATATACCCTGTATGTAATTGTTACAAAAACAGGTCCAAAAGTTCTAACCATTATCATTTTCGAACAGACGTGCACGTATAACAAGTTTGTAAAAATTACGTCGGTGCACAACCCTTGTTGACTTGTTAAGTTCCTCTATTCTTAAAAAAACAATAGTCGATCTAAACACGGATTTGGACAGGTTAAAACAAAATCATATTCTATGGGAGATTTCTGCAGTTTATTTTACACAGTGAAGAGTTTCGTCGAATTTTGAATCTTATGTGATAGACATGCATTTCAAACTGTGTCCTAGTTAAAGTTCGCTGATCCCGCCCACTGAGTCCGCTGGCCACACCCAAACACTCCGACAGAATGTTCCACTTCGATATTAAAAGGCGTTATTTAGCAAAACTTAAACCAGAACCATGCAACCAAACGGTCAAATGTTTGTTTGGTGACCTAAACGTCGTAACTACAGCTTGAATAAGCTGTAGTTACGACGTTTAATTCATCAAAAAACATTTTTAAAAAAAAGTTCACTTCCGGACTAAATGATTGATTTTTATAAGTCTATTGATTCTTTCATTGACAGCCACGAATGTTCAATTTTATTCACGAGCTACATTGAAATAACAAAAGCACCATTGCAAGTTATTTTTTCATAATTTTGAAGAACATGTTATATGCACCTTTTCTAAAGTTCGGGCACAGAAAACTGTAAACATATGGGTTTACCACGCTGCTCAAATATCCGGATCTTATGAACACCTCTGCTACTATAGCACTAATTTTACTGGTCTTCGTTACATTGTAAAGGTGCAGCGTGCGCAACGTTATAACTACGAGACAGGGTAGGTAACTAAGCACGAATAAAAGGGAGATTACTCCGAACACAAGCGTATTCCTCCGCATTCGAGCTCTCTTTTTTCCTACACTTTCCACTGACACGGCACCTGCAGACGTTCTACTATAATTCCTTGGTAGAAAACTGAAAAACTTTGATAACAGAACGTTGTCGGTATTTTCTCTCGTTTCCGAAGAACCGGAAGTAGACTCTTGAAGCTCTCCAGTTTCGAGACAGATAACGTCGTCCTCGAAGGAAAGCTTCCGCACTCGACCAAGCATATTCATCCGAATGACACTTTTCATTTTGATATATCTTTCATCCTCATTTCCAAACGGTATGGGATCATTGAATCTTTTACTGATTGGTCTATATCGAGGCGCAAAAGTTCTCGACGACTCACCAATTAACGTGTTCTTCCAGCGATGTATCATTGTCCAGATTTTGCTGTACATACAGATGAGTACAAGGAGCGTTATGACGAACACTGTATACAGGTAAATGTACCAGGCTTGTGTCACAACCTTACCCTTCATTACGTCAGCCACTCCGCACGTGCTTCCCACAATATCTGGGACCGAGGTCTTCACCGAACTATCTCCATAGATAAAAATGGTGGGCCATGAAGCGGCAATTCCGATAAGGATGCACACTGCGATGATCTTGTAGACTTTAGACAATGTCATCTTGTTGAGAGGTTTAGCTATGATGAGGTATCTAACCACTGCGATACAGATCATTAAGGTCACGGCCACCATGGAGAGGCCAATCTCCAGAAAGTGATAACATTTACAGACAGGATTCAATCCGTACATTAACGGGTACCTCATATCGAACAGTTTGAAAGGCATTACGATGGTACACAATAAAAGATCCACAACGCCGAGGGAGAAAATAAACAAGTTCGCTGTGTTACGTTTCCGTTTCGAGTTATACACACATACAACAATGGCGTTGCCAGCAGCACCAAGAATGGCACATACTCCGATATATATGGTGGCGGGAAGAAATTTACTGAAGTACAGCAACTCATTTAATGTCCATAAGATGTATTCTTGGTTTCTCATTAGATAAACAGACACATTCGTTGAAAGTATCACCGAAGTGTTGCCGTATATATTTGATATCATATGACGACCTGATATATTCAAGTCGTGTAAAGAATCACCAAATGCAACATCCATTTTTGTATGTACACGCTCCTCCTACCTCATCTGAAAAAAATGAAAAGGATAGGATATTTTAAATAGACAACGTGAAGAACAAATATGTCCGGTGAAACGAAAGGAACCATCTGGAATTTGACGGATCGCTGGCCCCGCCTACTGAGCTCCGATCGGTATGTGAATATTGTAGAATCCTTTAAACCATTAACTCACAAGAAAATATAATACTGGTCCGAATTGAAAGTAGTTGCAGACGACAATTTAAAGTTTATGTGATTTTAGATTTTTTTCACTTTTTGTGTATAAAACATTGTTGAAAATGAAGAAATTGCTTGTCACAAGCAATTTCTTCATTTTCCACAATGTTTTCCCAATTGTTTTTCTTGATGTGCGTTTAAAAGCGATACTGAGTGGGAATGGGTTAAATGCTTTTACATAACGTATAGGTGCCACTTCGTTATTTTGAAAATGTATGACCATTATGCATTTAACAAATACGGAAAATAGCTGGTTGGCATCCTAAGAGTCGTTAATAAACTTGAATAAAATGTAGTTGCGACGTTTAAGTCGACAAAAAATAACAATGCTTCCCACGGATATCGACCGTTGCTGGGGTTCAAATTCACTTCCGGTCTAAATGAATTATCTGATTGGTCGATTGATTCTTTCATTGACAGTCGCTGTCCGCCAATTTCACCTGGTTCCTAATTATCATTTAACAGCACTTCGCCTCGAAATTCATTTCGTCCATGCGATAGCGATTTCTGGAATAAATTAAGTACGACGATTCTGATATTTTCTCTGTCATGTTCAAATGAATGCCGGGAAAACTGTTGTAAAGCAATATCGTTCGGCATCGTGGCTACACGCTTGTGTAACTGTTTATGAACGATCCTGTTCTCCTATCCACGAGATTCCTTCGTCAAAGCAATGGCAGCAGCATCAACCACCACCACCACAACAAGCAACAACAACATCAAATGGGTGTTATACAACTATGAAAAGAAATGCTAGAAATTAGTTGTTACTTCTGTATTTTTGTCATATTGTGCTGATTTCTTTCTAATCAAATAAACTGTAGAAACATTAAATGAAAACAAAACAAAACAATGGGCCCCTACCGATATTCCTATATACTCCACTTGATCAGCTACTTCCCTTGAACTCTGGGTGGTTCCGGTCTATATTTGTACATATTTTTATAGAATACCTTTGAAATTCGATGTTTTTCGTCTAATGAAAAATATTGAAACTTTTCTACACCATTCTGGTAATTGTTAAAGTTCCGTGGTGAATTAATTTTAAAGCTAAATCACTTAAAATGTCATAATTATCATAAGTTGTCATGATAGGTGTGACCGGTTATTGTCACCTCGTTAGTGAAATAAGCATATAAGCCCCTTCCTCGGCGTTAAACTTGCAGGTACGTTTATTCTAAAACATTCAGAAATTTCATAAGTGCATTAGAGTAAATTATTTTTTCGTTTGTGTATAGGTTTATTTCGTATACACATAGATCGTTTGTGCGATATTGTCACTGACATGCAGCGGGTAACTACATGTCGATCTACATGTAATTTTGAATCGTTATAGAGTTTTTACCTAAGATTTACAGCAAAAACTTTGACAAAATAGTGAATTCGTGTTTAAACCATTCCCACAATGACAATTTCTAACATCCCCCAGGAAAAAAAATTTGGAAAACATTGTATAAAATGAAGAAATTGCTTGCGCCTTTCCAAAAATTAGAAAATTCCAAAATTTCACCAAGTTTAACTTGTCGGCTTCAATTTCTTTCAATTTGGACCAGTCTAAAATTTTCATGTGCGGCAATGGCTTGATAGGATTCCACTGTATCACTAGTGCCAGGTTAGATCACTGCAATATCTCATCTAAGGTAATGTTCGTGACCAAACACCATCAGTCTCGATAGGGTTCGAACGCAGCACTCAAAACTACGAGTCTAACGTCTGCGCTAGATGGTGACCCAAAAGAAACGTCTCCCAGTCCCACACAATCCATCCTTTTTTACACCCCCCCCCAAAAAAAAAAGCGTGGGAAAACATTGTGGACATAGGAGAAAATGCTTGATTCAAGAAATTTATTCAATGTCAACAATGTTTGCAACCCCAAAAGACAAAAAAAAAAAAAAAAAAAAAAAAAAATCATCAACCTTACATTGCCGTCTGCATCTTCTTTCAATTTGGACCAGTCTAAAATTTCTCATTTTGGAAAAGTTTAAGAAAGAAAGACAAAAAAAAGGAAGAAAATAGAACATTAGAAGAGGAAATATACCCAAAGTCTACTTACGGGCAATGAATCAACGTGGAAACATTTCGACGTCTTGCACAAGAATGAAACAAGTACGTGTTGAAGAGGGATAAGTCCCCATAAATTCGATTGAATAGCCCCTCGGGTACTTCGCACCTTCTTTGTCCGATTATTGTTGAAAAAATAACAATAGAGCTGTGTACATGTACCCGGAACAAATATTTCCTAAAAGCACCATTTCATAAATAAAACATACATTTGAAAAACAATTTTAAAATACTATTATACCGACATCGCTATAAAGAAACAACTTAGAAACTGTAAAGAACACATTAAGTCATTACTACACAGTCCGACATTTATACGCGCTAAAGCTGAAGTAGCAGTGAAAACATTGTGAGAAAAGGGGAAATCGCTTATTTCAATCGATTTCTCATTAAACCACCAGGATTTTACGTTAAATTTGACGTATATTTTCAAGTTCAAGTCACTCTGACCAATTATTTGAATATGGAGCAGTCTAATCTTTTGTCGCCTTGTACAGGGTTACTTCATAGAGGTAGCTCGAAAATTGATGAAGTTAGATATCTCACAAACAATATTTATGTATTGGTCCATTAAAGACTGTGAAATCTGTTCGTGCAGTCTGATTAGGGTATAAACAAACCCCTTGGCAAAGAAGCAAGGTCACTCTACCTTACAATTTAATCATCTTGATTTACAATCCCTTGCTTACCTATTCTGAATCTGCTTTATGTTTCATATATTTGTATTAACCGAAAAAGAATATAACCAACGATTTCTCCTGTTCTCGTAACGTTTCATCCTCATTTTTGTATGTTTAAAATTTTGTTTACAACCACTTGCAATTTAGATCGGATTTTTGTCGTGTGGTAATGGGTTAAGTAACTTCGAGATCGTTCCTTTTCCTAATTCTTGATTGCAAAGCAGTCCTCCTAAAATAGGCGAACGGTCATAGGCAGTTTCAATATTTATATTAGAAATAAATTTCTAACAGAAGGGGTGACACGTCACTCTGAAAGGTCCATATTAGGAGAGTCTAATCCATTACCACATTGTCGGTTTTTGATACCCCCCCTCCAAAGAAAAAGAAAAAAAATGAAAAAACATTGTGGATCATGAAGAAATTACTTGTTACAATCAATTTCTTCATTATCCACAATGATTTCTATCCAAACAATAAAACAAAACAAAATTACAAAAAGAAATCACCAACTCAATATGTCATCTGCAACATCTTTGAATTTTGGACGCATCTAAAATTTTGTCGTCTGGTAATGGATTGAAGAATCAGCATATGTCAGTTTAGTGTATTGAATACATAATCTTAATATTAAGATGTTGATGTTTGGAGACGAAAGACTTATTTATAATGACAACTGCCTTTTAATTGAAGCAATTCACGCATTTATTAAACAATCAAAACGCTTTCAGTAACCCAAGAGTAATAATAATAATAATGAAACAAAATTGGTACGGTCTGAAAGCATCATATCTAATTCATCTATCCATCTTTTAATTTCTTTCTTCCCTGATTATAGTTTTATTTCCTTCCTTTTTATTATATCATTCAATTTTTCATTTTTCTTCCAAATTACCTTCCTAATCTCTCCCTCAATTAGAACTTGCTACTATTCTTATTAGTATACAAGTATGTATATTCTGTATAGTTGCCATTGTCATTGTTCTTTGTATCGTATGGGAAGGGCCGATACAACTGTGGTCCGGCCCCATTTCATGTTTTTGTGAAATAAAATATGTTTAAACCAAACCAATGCATATTCCACCTATGATCATTCCAAATATGATACAGATTGACCTTTGTTGAGCTGGACCATCACTCAAATCGTTAACTGAATGCAAAAATATCGTATGTGCCTCTATTTATATTGAAACTTGCCACAGTGTTGCACCAAACCCCAGAAATAGTTGTTTAACCCATTCCCACACAATAAAATTTTAGACTTGTCCAAATTGAAAGAGGTTGCTGACGACAAAACAACGTTTGTTTTACATGTAAAACTTGGGCCAAATGAGGTCGGAAACATTGTGAGAAAAGAAGAAATTGCTTGCTGTTTCCCACATTTTTTTCAATTGCTATATTTCTTCTTCCACAATATTTTCAATAGCTATATTTCTTCGTTGCGTAAAAAGCGGGATTGTCTGGGAAGTAGATAACCCATGCAGACGACATATTTTTAGTTGATAGATTTTTTTTAAAAAAAATGACTTTTTGAGTACAAAACATTGTGGACAAAGAAAAAAAACTTGGTACAAGCCATTTTATGATTTTATCCTTTTCCAAACCTATTTTTATGAAGGACGTCAAAAAGCGTGATCTTGTGAGAATGGGTTAACGACAAACCTGGTTGTTTCCTTTTTTTTTTCGTTTATTTCGGGTGATACGAAAATGAGTGATTTTATTTTAGGTATGTTTATCAAAGGATATGTGCCGGTGCCGAGAATCGAACCCATGAAATCATGGGTCGTCATGGGTTCGATCCCCGATGGCGGCAAATATCCTCTCCGACATTTTTCTCTCACCCATGCATGGGTGAATAATCGTAAACCGAAGTGGGATAGCAGCTGGTAATGGCACTACTGGTTAGAAATATCAGGAATCCATTGTTAGGTGCTAAGGTCACCGCGATATGACTGAATCACTGTAAAAAGTGGCGTTAAACCCAAATCAATCAATCAATCAATCAAAATTAAAGCGTTTTGAATAGCAGAATTTTTTACTCATACTTCCATGAATGATAATAATTTACTCAAGACTAGTAAAATATTGCATTGTTTTGTATTGCTTCGCGTATTCATACATTGTGATTAATTTTTTTAGATTTATACCCCAATAAAACAAACAAAAACGATCAAACAAACAAACAAAAATTATATCTCCTTCTCTGAAATATCTTCGAACTTCACTTAAGTATGACTCTTTTGACCAAATACTGCTTGCCCCGAAGAATCTAGAGTGAAAATTACCACGAATCTTCAACCTCGCGTCTCTGACAGCTTTAGACACATTAAGTCCTTATTCATCCCCAAGATCCACTAGTGGCCCCGCAACTCTTTAACCCTTGTCATGCTGAATAAATTCCATTTCGAAATTGTATTAAAATCAAAGGACTGAAAGCACTGGTAGTACTTGTTGTTCTATCATAAATATGTCTTTTGAAAATTAATTCATAAAGAACTCTGGCAGGAAAATTACAAACAGAAGGTTTAGACTAAGATCAGACTGCACTTATGTGCATACTGATCTTAGTCTACACCTCCTGCCAAAACCGGAATATTCGAAGTTCAGCATGAAACGGGTTAAACACATCTTTTGTTGTTCATCCAATGAAAGAGATTGATTGATTAAATTGGGTTTAACGCCGCTTTTAACAGTATTTCAGTCATATCGCGGAGGCTGGAGCACCTAACAATGGATTTCTGGTATTTCTCACACCAGTACTACCACTACATCCTTTCCTAGCCTCCAGTTGCTGTCCCACTAAGGTTTACGATTATCCACCAATTGGTGAGAGACAAATTGAGATATTTGAGCCCGAAATGTAGTCCACGCTGTATACAAAGTTATTCAAAAGTTTGACCCAGTAATCTACTTTATGACTCAATGCAAACCGTGACCATGCGAAACATTTTAGTTGGTTTGGCGACTTAAACGTCGTAGCTACAGCTTATTCAAATGTAAAATAAATTTAATTATAGATGTTCACTTACTACACATATTTAATCGATTTATTCAAGACAAACACGATACATCTTTTAAATTAAAGTGCTGAAAATTACTGTAAGCTAGCAAACAAAGCACTGTTTTGTTCCGTAATCTTCTTTGTCAAACGTTATTATGATAAAGAAACGAGGTTATAAGCATTTTTTTTCATTTTCCACAATGTTTTCTACCGAAAGAGATAAATGTTTTAGAATTTTCAACAATTTGAAATTGTCGTCTGCAACTTCTTTGAAAACTGATCTGAGTCATTTGAACACGATGTGCTCAAGTAAGCTAGGAGATGAACTTGCAGGCAGAGTTTGTGATATTTCTGAAATACATTAGAACTACTTTCATGGCGTAGGCATATACCGGATTTAGTGGTTAAGCTTTCAGTGGCAGTTTGCACTCGTTGAACTTGAGACGACCTCAAAGTATTGTCTGTTTACTTAAGCTATCAAAGCTTAGCCTTTGCTAGCTAAAAAGTGTCAAGTCCGGGCATCACGATCGACATAAGAAAACGATCTTTTTTTAATCCTTGAAATTTATTTTTGATATAAATCACAACTACTAAGTGTGTGTTTCCATGACAGCACGTGGAATGCATATGTAACGACGAGATCAAAGGTCTCCCATGTCCTTTTTGCGATACTATAACTTTTATAAAGTTACTAATTTAATTGTTAGTTTCGTCTATCAAAAACAGGCGTTCTAATTGGTCGAAAAAAGTTATTCATAACGCCATGAACAAAATTTTGAGTACGCAACAATTTTGTATACTTCCGCACAAAATAGTCCCATAGAAAAGGTATCAAAATTTGTATTTTTTTTAAAAAAAATTTCGCTCGATTCTATAAAATTATAAGAAATGAAGAGAATATTTTGTGATTTCATGGAAGTATGAACCGAAAAACCTAATCACACTGATGAATGAATCCGCTTCGCGTATTCATACAGTGTGATTAGTTCAGTTTTTAGGTGCATAAAAACAAATAATATTTTCTTCATCTCTTAAATGTGTTTAGTTGATTATGTTGCAAAACCCCGAGAATTATTCTCTCAGTTTCAAAAGCAGTTCTGAGATGAAGAGAATATTTTTTTGTTTTCATGGAGGTATGAACTGAAAAACTAATCACACTGTATGAATACGCGAAACATAAGTATGATTAGGTTTTTCGGTTCATACCTCCATGAAAACAAAATATTCTCTCCATTTATCATAAATTAACAGTATCGGGTGAAATAGTAAAAAAAATTCAACCTTTGATACCTGTTTGTATGGAACTATTTTGTCTGGAAGCATACAAGATGGCTGCGTGCTCAAAATTGTGTTCATGGAGATATGAATATTTTTTCTCGACCAATTGAAACTTACTAGATTTTGTCCACGAGGGCGTTGAATAATTGGCTAACGAAAGCATGCTATCTGAGATAGTTAAGATAAAAAATGGCTGGTTATCAATAGTAAAACAGCTATTTTTCCACATGGTATAAATACTGTTTCAATATTTTTGAATTTGAATAAGTATTTCAGAGTTAAAATACACCGCCTTTACAATATAATTTAACCAGACGAAAACGTTATGCCCCCTCGGTCGGTATCGATAACGAGGCCCCCGAGCATGCGCAATGTTATTTAAAATACCCTATGGACGCTCTAAGGCGTAAAACGAGATAAGGCAGCAAAAATATATAGACTGTTGTTACTATTTCGTGCCAGAGTGTACGTAAATAAGATGAAAACTACGGTAGAATTACTTTCTGTGTTATCCGGCATATTACGAAGTCTCCTATATGCCGCAACTTTCGACCTCCCGGCCTCTCTTTATGTTTCTTACTTTTCAAACAATGTATAACCAGTTCGTTTTTAGCTAACCAGAGCACGAAGTGCTCGGGGTGAACTATTGTGGCTCACTCATTTCCCTTCGTCCTCTCGTAAACAATAACAAAAAATCTTCTCCTCTAAATCTTACCACCAGTATACAACCAAACTTCACATAATGATCCTAATGCACTTCAAAGAATTGGAGTCCCCAAAAAACTCTGGTTGCCTTGGAAAACAAAGGAAAAAATCTTCCCCTGCCAAATCCGAACTGTTTGAATTTTCAAAATTCTGCATCCACTATCTACAAGATAGTATGCTAGAATACTTCCAATTATTTCTCCGGAATCAAAATAAGCCCTATGTAGTTGGAATCCGAATTTTTATAAAGAGATGAAGAAAGAAATCTTGGAAAAATAACAACAACAACTAAATCCAACACGCACTCAAAAAAAATCATTAACCCATTCCCACGCAATCCCACTCTTCTACGCCCCTCATTAAATAAAGCATGGGAAAACATAGTGGAAAATGAAGAAATTGTTTGTAACAAGCAATTTCTTCTTTTTCCACCATGTTTTCTTCCCAGAAAGATGAATATTCTTAAAAATCCATTAAGCTAAAATTGTTGTCTGTAGCTTCTTTTAATTTCGACCAGTCTATTTTTTTATCGTTTGGAAATGGGTTAAGTTATAACTGTGGGATCAACATGATCTCCATGTTTTACATAGAGTATAAGAAGGAAATCTTAAATACAAATTATACAAATACAATTCAATTCAATTCAATTCTTTAATGGCAAACATCGAAATAAAATGTCTATAGCCATTTACAAAAATACAGAATATGGCAAAGACAAACTTATACAAAATGTTAAACATACATTTTAGTTCATATAAAAAAAATCATAGAAAGACAACATGAACTGCTTTAAGGAACAGCATTACTTTTCATGGCTTCTTCTCGAATAATAAAGCTTTCAGAAAGATATTTGCAGATGGCAACCAATGTATTCTTTTTTGATGATGACATTAATTTAACAAAAGTATTAACATTTGGCCAAGAAATATTCCCTAAATATTTTTTTCTTGTTTTTTTCATATTTTTTACAACAAAGCAAAAAGTGATATTCTGATTCAATAACATTTGAAGAGCAAATTTTACAATGTCTATTATCTCTTTGTATATTATTAAACAAATCGTTTATTGTTCAAATCATACATATGATATACGAACATAACAAAATAAACTGCTTACATACAATACATTCAGATAGTGACTAGAGAAAGGTGCTAATTGCGAAGAGGGGAAAAAGTAGGGAAAGGAGGGGAAAAAATTATATTATTATTAAGGGGGCCATTACCTTGGTCAGATTGTTTTCATGAAAAAGATTATATTTTGGTGAAAAAGACTATAGGGCAGAAGATTACACGCATTACCCGATAGTATATTTGTCGATTTTGATTGGTCAAGTCATTTACACACGATGACGAAATTTCATTGATAAGGTTCCATAAACAAGCATGCCCATGAGAAAAGTCGCTGTGTTTTGCTCAAAAACTTTTGTTCTATTTCAATTTTTTTTTCGTTTCTAAAGTGTTACTCTACTCAGTGAAACTTGATCTATGGATGTATACTGTGTTGAATGGATTTAAGATAAACACCAACCCGTCTGTGAGTAGTTTTACGATATTTTTTACAAAAAAAAAAAAAAAAAAAAAGAATATGTAGATTGGCAGCCATCCGGCGGTCAATAAATTCTCATAAAGAGAATTTATTATTTATTTATTATTTGGTATGAGTTAATTTGGTAGTTAATTTCGTCACTATTTGAAATAAAAAAAAACTCTTGTACAAATCATACTGATATGATATTATTGTACAACAACAAAACAAAACAAAACTGGTAGATGATCGTTCATCACCCATTTATGTCATTTGACCCTTTTTATAGTTTCTTACCAAGTGGATTATTGAGTAAGTGGAATTATCCCGAAACACAGGGCAACGCTTAATGACAAATTTGTTAGTCAATGATGGATTGGTTGTTTTAGATAAGTAAATTAGCAGGTAGAAAAAAAGTTAACCGCTTTTCTGATGACAAAATTTTAGAACCAGTCCAATTTCAAAGATTTAGCTGATAAAAGAAAGTTCATTTGATTTGAAAAATAATCATTTAGTAATGTAGAAAATGTAGAAACTATTGCTGAAAAAGAAGACACCGCCTGCTTCAAGCGATCAATTTCTTCTGTTTTCACAACGTCTTCCCATTTACGAACTCACAGTGGTGCAAGTAATAGGGATTGAACAAAATTTTTAGAACTGTCCAAATTCAATGGTTTTGCAGACAACAATTTATAGTCGATTTTATTGTAAATTAATTAGTTAATAGGGTAGAAAATACTATGGGGAAAAAGTAGAAGCTGCTTGTTACAAGCAATTTCTTCTTACTCCACAATGCCTTCTAAAGTATAAAAAGACGTTAAACCAGGGATTGTACAGGAAAGGGTTAATATTAATTTTTACTCTGATAACAATTACTTGATCAACAAATATTTTAGACTAATTTGAAAATATTTCTCTGTGTTTTTTATGACAATAGATACAAACTTGGAAATATTTCTTTAGCATTTTACTGAGTTATTTGTCATAAGCTCAATGAATTTGTACATGCTTGGGTGCTTATAATAGTAAGGTTTAACAAAGGATTTTCTACTTGATTGAAAGTAAGGACATTTGAGCATCATATGCATTTCATCTCCAACATCATTAAGATTGCACAAGGTGCATTTTCTTTGGCTATATTCTGTATTGTTCCAAGGCCCAATTTCTACTGGCAGATGGTGATTTCCAGTTCTAAATTTTAGGATATTTAAATATTCAGTTCTTTTTGATTTTATCAGATATTTAGGCGTTTCCATGTTTTTTTAATGTTAAAATAATTTTTACCTTTATTTGATTCCTGTGTTGAAGAATGCCAGTTCTGAAAATGTTGGTCAATCAAAGATAGTTTGACCAGCTTTTTAATGTTTTACTGATAATATTTTTCTGGTTTAGCCAAATATCATTCATTCCACAAGTGTTTAAAATGCTTCTGATGTGATTTATCCATTTTGAGTTGAAATTAGGAATATTGAGCATATATTGGTATAGTTTATTAGAAATTTTGTTTGTATTATTAGCTATAAGATTGTTCCAAAAACCTATCATTCTGCATTTAATTGATATTTCTAATGGATATCTGCCAGATTCTGCATAAATCATATAATTTGGAGTACTTTTTCTTAACTGCAGTATTTTTTTGATAAATTCTGTATGTATTTGCTCATAATAATTGATATTTTCATAACCCCAAATTTCTACCAAATACAGCAATATTGGAATTACAGTGTGATCGAAAAGTTTAAAGGCAAGATCTGGAGGCAGATTAAGATTATAGACTCTTTTATATAGTAAATTCATTGCTTTTTTTGCATGTTGTGCTAGAAACCTTTTATTTGTTTTGAAATTCCCTTTGCTACTAAAATATGTTCCAAGATATTTGTAAGAATTGACTATTTCAAGTTCTTTATTTTTCATTCTGAATTTCATGTCATTTGATTTTGATCCTAAAACCATAACTTTAGTTTTATCTGTGTTGATCTTCAATTTCCATTTTTCACAATAGTTGACAAAATTGTTAAGATTATTTTGTAGTTTTTTTTGGATCTTTTGATATTAGAATAGTATCATCAGCATAAATCAATAGAAGTATTTCTAGATAAAGAACTGGGTCAATGTTAGGGTCTTTTAATTGTACTCCAGTACAATTGAAATCCTTAAGGTATTTTTCTAGGTCATTCAGAATCAGGGAAAATAAGATAGGCGATAGGTTTTCGCCTTGTCGGACACCGCAGTTACTGCAGAAAAAGGTTGACGTTTTACTTTTAGAGAAATACACGATTTTATATTTGAATACATACTTTGTATTATTCTGAGGAATTTTCCTGATACATTCTGTTTAATTAATTTTTGCCAAAGACCTGTATGCCAAATGGAGTCAAAGGCCTTTGTAAAGTCTATGAAAATGCAGTACATTTTTTTTGTTATAATGTTTTAGGATTTCATGCAAGGAGTTAAGAGAAAATATATGATCTAGTGTAGAATAATTTTTTCTGTATGCAGCTTGATTCTCAAGAAGAATATTATTTTCATCCACAAAGGTTTTGAGTCTACAATTAAGAATGTTTGTGAAAAGTTTACTTATGAAAGATAATAGTGTTATTGGTCTATAGTTTGTGGGACAGGAAGGGTCACCTTTGCCTTTATAGATTGGTATGATCATCCCTTCTCCCCATGCTTTAGGTATATAACCAACATCCATAATGATATTAAATAGGTTTGTATATATAGGTAACATTTTTAACTAGAGATTTTGATATACTCGTTTATGATCTGGTCAAAACCTGGAGATTTGTTATTTTTTAGGTTTTTGATCCTATTCAGAATTTCCTCTGCTGTTATCTTTTTATTAAGTGTGTTATTTTCTTGGTTCAAATTAAGTTGTATTTCAGGTTGAAAGTCCGGTTTTTCTTCATGTGTTAATGTATTACTTTCTTGTTGAAAGTGGTTGAAAAGTGAATCAATTGAAGGTGTAGTTGTAGTATGTTGGCAAGTCTTGATTTTGTTAATAAATTGCCAATATTTTTTGGGATTTTTTGTTTGCATTTTCCTAAGTTTTAGTTCTTGTTCCCTGTTAAATGCATTGATACTTATATTCATTGTTTGTTTATAAATTTTACTTGCCTTCTTTTTATTCAAATTGTTTTCAGAATTTGGATACTTTTTATACTTTTTGCATGCTTTTCTATATTGTTTTTTCGCTTTTTTACAATCAATATTGAACCATGGTTTTGTTTTTTTTTCTGTTTAGATATGCGTTTCTGTTTGGTATTTTACTTGGAAATGTTTTATTTGCACCTTCAATTAGTATTTTTGTCATTTTTTCAGTTATCTCATCTATAGAGTAGTGGCTCTTTGTTATAGATGTTCGATTTATTTCGTACATGAGCTCTGGAATTTTGTTATCGGAAATGTTATTAATGAAATAACAAGATTTTTTTCATCCCAGAGTGGTTTTATGTCTATGTCTGTATATTTGACACTATTTTGGTTAGTATTTGTTGTAGTTGTAAAATACGAAGTAATGTTAAATGTAAGTAATGAGTGGCCATCACTATATATACTTTCTAATTCATGAATATCAAAAGGTTTTATTTTGTGATATCCATTGATGCTTGTTAAGAGGTAATCAATTAGAGAAATTTTTCGGAAGGTTAGATTACCAATTTTGTTATCTGGTGCTAATCTACCATTGACAATTAGTAACTGGTTATTCTTGCATAAATCAATCAGACGATAACCATGATTATTTTTCTTTTTGTCAAGTGAAGAATCATCCAATATCAAGCAATAAGAAATTGAGCAAGCACTATCATCTTTTGATAGCCTACCAAAATACTTCAATTTACAATGTATTTCTCTGAGATCTTCTTAAACCATTTAATGTAGTTTTTATGGATTTATTTTGAGGTTAAGATTGATATTTTGTAAACAATAATTCTCCCAACCAAAAAGGCCAAGAGCTGTCAAGTTTTGCTTGTAGAATCACTTTAATGTTAATGTACTCTGCCAAAATACTAATAATTATTACTGTGGGATCAACATATCCTACATTGTGGGTTCCCTGAGTTTACACATTAATACAAAAAAGGAGATCTCCTCCTCCCAAACACCTAGGTCTACAGTTTTCAAATCTTGCATTCTCTTTTGCTTTACCCAAAATGTTAAGAAATATACTCTTGGATTAAAATAAGCCTTCTGTTGTTCAAACTCTTAGATAAAAAAAGAAAAACTTTAAAACCTTGAACTTTTTCAGAGCCGTTAAGGGGCCAACTTTTGAATTCTTCTGTACAGTTTATTAAATCCAATTTACATATAATCGGGTTTTGTTCAAGTTTTTAACGTCTCTCAGATATCTACTTTGTGCAATGAATGGGTAATTATTTGCGCAATCTTATTTCCATTTTCTATCGGTAGCTATTAACGATTTTTCAAAGGTGCTTGATATTTCCCAAGGATAAGATCAATAATCCTTAAGCGTATGGACAGTACAGTTAGAATAAACTAAACTGTAAGTATTCGAGGAAATTCGTAACAATAAAACTGTCGCTCTATGTTTTTTGTTGTTTATCTATTTATTCAAATCGATTCTTGAAACATAACCCATTCTCACACGATAAAGCTTTTTGACGACTCTCAAGAAAACATTGTGTAAAATGAAGAAATTACTTGTACCAACCTTTAAATTATCGTCTGTAACTCCTTTCGATTTGGACCAGTCTAAAATTTTGCCGCCTGGTAAAGCGTTAACGATTATCAGACAAAGAATATTTAGAGTGGTCCAATTTCAAAGAAGTTTTAGACGAAATTTTAGAGTGATTGAATTTAAGATATTTCTAGCTTCTTTCTTTGTGGTAAATGTAGAAATTGCTTTTAACGAATAGTTTCCTCTTTTTCCATCTTGTTTTCTCAACCTACTTGCTCGAGGATCATTAAAAGACGGGCTGGGGTAGGAATGGGGGTTAAATTTAATTTTACTCGATTTTGCTTACGGGCAACTAATCAACGTTACCTCAATACCAACACTCTGTCACGAGAATGGGTTTGTGTTGCAAAAAATTACTAGGAGTCGAGATTTACAACAACAACAACAACAACAACAACGTAAAATCCTCTTGGATGACGGATAACAGTTGTCAATCATAAAACGGAATGACCAATCAAATAATTCATTTACACTGGTAACGAACTTTAAATTCCTACCTTTGTCGATATTTTTGGAAAGCATTTGTGTTGGTTTGGCGACTATAAAGTAGTAACTGCAGCTTATTCAAGCTGTATTTACGACGTTTTCATCGCCATCTAACAATTTTATCTAGTTATTACATGTTGCTGGCCAAATGACGCCGTTTAGTATTGAAGTTGAACTTCCTGTCGGAGGTCAGGGGCGTGGCAAGAGTCCGCCAATTCATATACATTGTAATATCAACCAGATATATATTTCTGCTTATTTTAATCCAGTCATAATCTTTTCGTTTCACTCTTTCCAAATTATGATTAATTATATTCAGATCTCTTAACATTGACGAATACTAGTTTTCTGTTTTATATTGTAATACATACATGTACTTTTCAACGTTCAAATTCGACAGCAGCAAGAAGATAAAGAGCTACTGGCGTGCCGCAGCGTATTGCCGAGGTGCTTTCCCTTTGTCGAGAGTCTCAAGATTTAAGAAAACGCGTTCTTTAAAATATTTAAGCCGTTTAAAATAAGAAACTTAAGAATTCAAAATGAGGAAATTAAGGGTACTTAGCATTGGCTTAAACGAGTAGCCTTGATGGCATCGAATATTTACACCAAAAAGGAAAAGTCGTTCTTTAAGACGTCTCAAAATCTTCTATCTTTCATTCCGACGAAATAACGCACTTCTTAAGACAAATGTTATTAAACCGTTTATCTAAACGTTCCGCTTATCATTAGTAGTAGAGGTTCTATGCAGTCAATCGTTCGATCTAAATGGTGCCACAACCCCAAACCTACAGATCGCCTGACATTTTGGCTGTAGGCATTTGGTTACAATAACTACAAGGCACATGTTACGAAAGTGTAAAAAAGCATAAGCCCTTCTTATTAAATGAAACAGACTGGAAGTTCTTAGATCTGGCTGTAGACTAAGGGCTATGCAACATTTCCTTCGCTTTGTCTGAACAAGTGGTTGATTTCGCCAGTCTTCCGTGAGTAATGCCAAATGGTTCTTGTGATCAAATGCTTGAAATCAGGATTCGACTTCAGTATTATTCAATTCTATAATTGGCTATTTAGCTTCACAATAAAATATTTTAATTGAAACGTTCAGAATTGTTCAGACAAGCGGTTCCAACACCTTGCTTCAGCATCCCCAACTCTCCCCCTTTCTATTTTTAAGAGATGAAGAGAATATTTTTATTGTTTTCATGGAGGTATGAAACGTAAAAACTAATCACACTATATGAATACACGAAGCTATTTCGTGAGGAAGCATACAAAATAGCTGCGTGCTAAAAATTTTGTTCGTAGAGATATGAATGATTTGTCTGAGCCAATCCGAACGCTTGTTTTTGATAGACAAAACTTAAAGTAAATTATAGTCATATGCCACTTGATATTGGTAAAGTGTTTTTTTCTTTGGGAAGGTTGCAGCCCATAGTATGAGATTTTAATTACATCGGTTGCAAGAACTCTGCTCGTTTTGCCTTAAGTTTTCTCATATTGCTCGAAGGCTTAAACAAATAACTGACATATTTAAAAGAAAAATCATTTCAAATAGTACCTGTGACAGCGTATCTCGAATTTTTAAATAATGTGATTTGTATTTTATTTTTTCGAAGAGACCAGTTAGACCCTTTGACTAGTACATGTTCGATTAATTTCTTTCTGTTAACTGAATATTTCAGAGAGATCATTTGACCTGGTTGGTGGTGTTAATTCAATTATCCCAGAGCTCTAGGTTTCAACTAACCAAAGCTTTGCAACCGGCACTTGAATTTTTAAACGACAAACTTTGAATTCCGTAAAGAGTTATGAACGAAAAGGAAAATCCAGACGTCGGCATTCTTTTTGCCATTTTGGACAGATTTAGCAGAGATAGAGTCTACAAGACTCATGGTGTCATAATTGATTTCATTAAAGAGAAAAATAAATTCATTGAAATATGCAGCAAGCTTAAAAATGTGGATCGACTTCATAGACATGAGTTAGCCTTTGAAAGTTATAAACCATACCTGGATTACGACGGATCCCTTGAAAATATTCACCCCCAGTATCAAGGAAAGCTAGAGAAGAATTCTTCGAAACTTGCACAAATGAAGAAGACACTTTTACAGTTTGCCGTGAGTCAACCGTTACCAATGTCAAGAGAGGAGAGGATAGGTCTTAAAGGAATTATCAAAGAACTGAGCACAATATGCCGCCATATGATAACTAAATTATCTATTGTCGAAGAATCTGAAAATAAGGAAGCTCGTCCGAATAAGGAAAACCGAACAGGACCATCCCCTTTACATATCTGGATCACAAAAACATTAAAAAATGAAGAACAGAAAAGGTTCAAGCATCGTGTACTTAGGATAATGCTTGATAATTTGAACAATTATCCTGGCGATATCCGAATACTGGCTGTGAGTACGGTGAGCTCAGATGGAAAGACGGGGAGCATCATGCGAGGAGGGGTTATTTTGAACATAGCTGCGAGAACTCTTGACCCAGATTTGGTAAAGATCTTAGTCCAGGCAGGTGTCCCTCTGAATGCCGTAAATGAACAACAGGACAATATATTTCATAGTTTGATCAGGTTTGCAAACGTTTACCCTGAGCAAGAGGAGCACATTCTCCAAACAATGAAATCAATCGTTGAATTGCTCGAAAGGCTTACAAACGGAGATGGTAGTTCCGACATCATGCACAAAGAAACCATCAGTACTGAAACGATCCCCAAGCAGTCATTATCGAAGTTCTATAGTGAAACCATACACCACGAAGTTCTGTGGACAATGAGATCTAAGGATGGAAAGACGCCATTACAGCTAGCCGCAAAGCTTGGAAAATACCGACTATTTGAGTACATCTTCGGTCTTGATGTAAGTATTGTTTATTATAATGATTCATCCATTGAGACCTTGCAATCTCAAATAAATCTTGCCAGAAAATGCTTTAAGAACGAAGCAAAAGCTAGTATTGGTTCAAGTTGTAACATTTAGGCATGCCTCGACTCACCAAATCATATGAAAATTAATATTTCATGTACAGTATGGTTCATGACTTATGCCACGGCTGGTCATACTCCGTACATAGGTTCAACAATCAGGCAAACATATAACTAAAGGCTTTAACTTCTATTCTCCACTTCTACAAAGGTGGAGTTATAATAATATCTCTATATGGCTCTATTTAGGCTTCTGTCTAGCGCATCCTATTTTACGAAAAAAGGGGAAATACTTAAAAATCTTTGTAAGGGAACCCAGATGACAAATCAAAATGGTTAAACTAGATGCCACAATTTTGCCTTGGTTTTAATTTAGCTTGATCAATAGTAAGAATGAACCCTTTCGAAAATGGCAAATGTACCGTTGGAAAACATAGGAAGAAAGAACTTGCAAATAATTTCATTGTTTACACTGCGAAGGATCTAATTTTGTAGCAATATAACTTAAACTTGGCTATAATGTTTGAGTGGGCAAAAGATGCTTTCTATTGAAAATTAGACAATACTGTAAGCCCTTTCCTGTGCAAACCCGGAATTGTACGTAGGTACTACTTCGCTGTGATATTATACTCATAAAAACATTGTGGAAAAAGAAAAAAATGCTTGAAACAAGCATTTTCTGTTTTTCCCACAATATTTTCTATCACATAGGATGGTTTCATCTCAAACTGCATCAAACTTTAACTGAGTCTGCAACCTCTTTCAATTTGGACCAGGCTAAAATTAAAAAAAAAAAAAAAAAAAAATAAACAAAAAACAAACAAACAAAAAAATACAAAAAAGGAACAAAAAAGGAACAACAAAAATTATATAAAAAATAAATATCTATAAAAAAGAAAGAAAAACCACATACACACAACAGGATATGGTAAAAAGGTAATTGGATTTTCACACAAAGACTCGTGCTCGGGCCTTAAACTTGACCTTTAATCTGTTAACCAAGGTTTGAACTTTATTTTTTCATGTGGTCTATTTAAACTTTTAACATACATCATGTATACATCATGTACAGTATTGATCTTAACCCTTGGCTTACTTTTAAAAACTTATAATTATTAGTTCCAGCAAAGTATTATGTCGAAAGTAATTGTTGAAAGACGGTTGTATTTTATTGGCAACATGCTGAACTCCTCGTTTAAACCTTTGGTCTAGTTTCTATTTTCTTAATAAACGAATAAGGTAAATAAGCTATATTTTATCCCAGTATTTTTCAAAACAGTTAGACGAGAATGGGTGCTTTCATTTGCTGAAAGGGGCTAAATGACAAATAAATGACAAATTACTTGCGAAATTATTTCCTTTTCTCTAGCCACTAACATATTTAAAGAAAATTTCCGAAACTCAATAGACTTATTTACTAATTCAAATCTTGAGGATAAATTTATGGATTAACCACAGACTCATCATATCTTGCACTAAACCCCAGATTTTTCGTAGTGCCATTTTGCACAGATGACCTTTTGATGTCCCTTCTGACCTACAAATACTCTCTTGCTCTGAATCCGAGGAACCATTGTCGCTATTTGTTTCCCACAAACCAGGTTTCTTCAACTCATATTCCCTGGATTTAAGATCCGAGTCATTATGCAGGGAATCAATCGTTAAATATTGTTGTACAAATGAATGTTTTGTTCTACCAGGACTCACGGTGACGGCTGTGTGGTATTGTCTGAACTGAATGATGACGCAGTCAGCTCTTTTTCTGCTCGACGCATTTGCTCACGGAGATCTTGTAACTATTTCTCCCGTTGAATTTTAGTTAAACGGCCTTTTCATCTAAAATTGTTGCATCACTTCCATCTAACTAGGATTTGCTAGGGAAACTGGAAACAGAAGTGTATGTTACCGTAACTATTGGTACTCTAGTTCCCATTGAACTGGAATTTGATACTGGAAGCTTTAACCCTACTTCTGTAGACTGGCTCCCCAAAGGAGAAAATATCTACACTTCATGTGAATTTTCCTAGCTTCTCATGTAGTCTCTTATAGTCCACCTGCACTTTATTTCTACTGGACCTTTTCGCTTCCGCCATAGCGACTGAAACGATCTTGGCACGAAAAGAAAAAGTCTAAGGCTGACGGTCTTTTCCCAAACGGAACCCTAGCCGCGGCGCTTGTCAGAGGAAATAGTCCTGCTTCTTAAATGAAATATATTTCGTTCGATTTAAATTTTCGTGTCGAATTAAGAACAAGAGCCACGGTCAAAACTTTTTTTCTCAAATATTGATTTAAATATAACGACGTGGTGCGACAATCAATTTACAAAACTGTGGTGGCCACTGGTCAGATCAAGAGTGATAAATGACTCGCGTATGGATACACAACTCTTAACCAATCAAGATCTCGTTATAACCAATCACCTGGCTTTACGATGCACGCAAAACCGGGCCTTCTAAAGCAAATACAAATTCAAAAAACATATGAATCAAGACCTGGCGTCTGCAGTAAATGGACAAAAGACATCTCAAATACAAAGTTATTTTGGTTAACTGTGGGGTAGACTTTAGGCCTTTTTCTTCTGGGACTATTTTATCTACTAAGGCAGATAATATCTGATTTAGCGTCAATGTGCAAGCATTACTGAAAACTAATGTTAGCTGTAATTGACGAATACCTGGCTCAGCCCACTGAGTACCGACACTTTGATATTAAACGTCGTTATTTTGCAAAATTCGTAGCCAATAACGTGCAACAAACCATTAAAATAGTTGGAGTGTGACCATCGACGGCCCCAAAGGTAGTATCGCCGTTAACACTCCATTTCTACTTGAAAGGAGTGACGTAACGTTATCAAAGTACCGCGGGTAACCGACGATGATGTGCCACCTAAACGTCGCGATCACGTTTTAATTAAGCTGTAGTCATTTCCTGTTCAATCCCAGTAGTTTTTACGCCCCTGTGTTTTCATATTTGAGAAAAAAAATGTGAAAAAGAAGAAATTGCTTTTAGCAAGCAATTTCTCCTTTTTCCACATTTTTTCTACCATACAGAATGACTATTTTTCAAATGAAATCGATTTTGAACTGTCGTCTACAACATCTTTAAATTTGGACAGGTCTAAAACTTTGAAAAACAGGAAAGAGTTTAAGTTTCCAAAACAACAATTATCCTTAACATTAATGTCGGTTTGATTCTTCGATAGTTGGCTGGGATTCGTCATTTGAAAATGACGTTGCTTTTGAGTTGTCAACGGGCCTTGGGCATATTTGAGGATCTGTCTTATAGGGCTAAAAATTCAGTAGCATTAGTTTGGTTGCTGCTATACTAGTTCAACTCGGTAATAAGTTGCGATGATTGGAACGTTAGTTTCAGTCGACGTACCCTTATTTCCTAAAAGCTTTCCGACAGATTATCGAGATTTCTTGGAAGATTATCACTCGATGCTTTAACAAAAAAAAAAAAAAAAAAAAAACCAAAAAACAAAACAATTAACAAAATGATAAAGTCAATACGGGAAAGGGTTAACAAAACGATAAAGTCAATACGGGAAAGGGTTAACAAAATGATAAAGTCAATATTTTGATAGATTTAGCCCATCCTCGGATACCCCGGGGTCTCCTTATTTGCTACGCTACATAGCGTAGCAAATAAGGAGACCCCGGGGTATCCGAGGATGGATTTATCCCTGCATTCAGTTATTAGGCGCTACTGAATGTCGTCTAGGCTGGGAAAAAGACTCTGGTCACGTCATCAGGTTGCCATGTACTTTACGTGCGAAATGACGCCATTTTGAAAAAAATCCCCACGAAAAATATTTTGTCAATTTTTGCATTGAAGAAAAAGAGTAATTGTTTGTTTGTCTTGTAAGATCGATTTATCTTTCATTTCGTGAACAACTAAAGCCCTTGTGAAAATTTAGCTTTAGTTGTTCTCTCAATGGAAGATAAATCGATCTTACCCTGGAAGGAACAATAATCCTCTATATATTCCCTGTAGTTTTGGGGCTAACCCTCCCTACAGAGGCCAAATTAAAAAATATGATGTGCTGAAGTGAAGGCACATCTATACGGTGAAAACTTATAACGAGATCGCAGGTCGCACGGTGCCCATTGAACAAATAATCGTTTTCCTGCTTCTGTTTTGATCTCTGCGATATATCTATCAAAACTCAAGTTTTTGACTACAATTGTAAGTTAGCAGACTGTGAACAGTGCTGCATATTTTTTGCCAGTAATACCCCATACAAAATTATTTTTTCCCTACTCATCATTTGGTTGAAGTAAAACCATATTGGAAAGTACAGTCACAAAAGTTTTATTTCGTTTGGAAAGATCAATTTTTTTCCTGTTTTGCAAAATTTTAGACCTGTCCAAATTCAAAGGATCTTATGCTGCTCTCACACCTTTGCGTATCTGCGGCGTTTGAGCCAAAAATGTTTTACGTGGATCAAACGCCGATGACCAAGGCGTATTTTGTTCGATCCCAATGTTATGGCGTATGTACTACGTTCCTGCGGCGTTTCCGCGGCGTTCCCGCGGCGTTCCCGTGTTTGTATGAAGATCCAGCGGCGTAAGTACCACGTTCTGAGGCGTAAGCGTGGCGTATAAGGCGTTGTCGCGGCGTAACCGCTACGTAAGCACGGCGTTCCATTCGTTCGCGCGGCGTTGCTGCTGCGTAATTACGACGTTAACTGTTTACTTTGGGATATAAAACTGTTTATTTCACGTCGTTGTAGTCATTCATCAGAAAGCAGCCGAAGATGCCACCTAAGTCAAAAGCGCGTGGTAGGGGGAAGGGAAAAATGCCAGCTGTTGCTTCCCGATCAGGGCATCAGATAGCTTCTACCTCCACAACTACAGTGGAACCGCCTGTTCTTGTGAAAGAGAAAAAAACGCAGCTAGAATGAGAGCAGACCAAGGATACTGGTACTATGGCGCTATTCAGACACAAACTCTTTGAACGCCATAGAAACTCCGACAACGCAACACCAACGCAGCTGCAACGAAATAGAAACGAAACATACGCAACACGTACGTAGCATGATTGCGAGATATGCCGTACAAACGTAGCTCTTACGCCATGGTTACAAAATCAAAACCAAGAAAACGTAGTGACAACGCGGTTTACGTCGCACATACGCCGCACATACGCCGGGCATACGCGGGCTTACGCCGTGGTTACGCGGCATGATTAGCTTTTCGTTCGTGCCACGTACAAGGCGTAAGAGCTACGTTCCCGCTCCGTAACTGCTACGTTGTTTTCGTTTCTACGGCGTATGCACTACGTAAGCGCGGCGTATCAGAGCTGTCACGTACGTGCTACGTATTTTTAAGTGCACGCTTAAAAATACGTCGACCCTCGGCGTACGAGGAGATCATGCTACGTATCGAGGCGTATGCGCTACGTAAACCCGCGTTCCTGCTACGTTGTCACGGCGTTCCTTTCTTATCGTGATACGCCACGCTTACGCGGGTCGATACGCAAAGGTGTGAGGAAGGTATTACAGAAGAAAACTTTGAGTGGATTAAATTTGAAAATAACCTTATAATAGGATATAAAATATTGTAGAAAAAGAAGAAATTGCTTGTAACAAGCAATTTGTTCTTTTTCCACAATTATTCCTCAAACATGATATTACAGGGTCGTAAAAACTGGAAAGGGTTAAATATCTGTCATTATTGCTGAATAATCAAAATTCTATAGACACCTTATTATGTGACAGGTATTATAATTGTGCCAAAGTGCGTTTAATTACTACTTAAGCACGATCACTCCATGGTCATATTACATTCTTCTTAACATTGCGTCCGGTTGATTAAAAAACCGTGTTAATACAATTTGATTAAGCTATAGTAACGAGATTTTAAAGTAGGTAAGTAAATTTGAATGTGTATTCGCTGAATGCACTTGTCAGTTCGGAATAAGACGAAGAGAACAAATGAAACAATATCTTTTGCATCTAACCCTGCTGCCTCTGTATGTTTTAATCTAATGTTAGTTAAAGACCATTTCATTTCGGTGCTTAAAGAACCTAGCACTGTTATGAGTTAAACTTCGATGTGATTTAGGGAAAGTTTTTAAAAACAGTGCTTATGATATCGAAATTTATCCTGTCACCTGCTATAAATACTGCCTAATAAATGGTCACGTGATAAGCTTTATCATGTCACTTGATAACGTGACCGACCGGAACTATTTTTGCAGCAGTAGGGGCCCTTTCTAAATCTTACTTTTAAGCAATAAATGTTTAAATCTTCGGCTAAAAGTTATGTCAAAATCAAAACATTATACTCTAATCTGAACTTTCATCGATCGAATTATACATCGGTGACGTAGAGATGACGAAATACATGACGCAAGCATTGTTTATTTCAGGGACGCATACACACGATTTCAGAAAGCAGGATTTCAAAACTTAAAAGGATTTAGGGGATTAAGCAATTATATTATTTGAGTTACTTTTAGAAGTCGCGGCTATGCAACTAATCTCAAGCTTTGTCCATCCTGTGATTTTCTATGAGGGTGGCAATGACTTTGGGTGTGGTTTTTGCTGCTTAACAACGAATCGTCAGAAAATCTTCGACACGTTAGTTGACTATTGAGTGATAGATAAGATCGACAAATCTGGGATAATCATATTCGATTATCAAGGTATGTCTTTGTTGTTTAAGGTTTACGTTATTGATGTTCTTGTTAATTCGTTCTTATTATGTCTACTCTAGATTAAATTGTGCGAGTTTTTCAAATGTCGACCCCGATGCCCTAAACTCAGCAGGGTCAAAACACCATGTTCGGCGGAGAGAGGTTAACTAAAATTTACTTATGTACATTTTTTAGTCGAATTCATTTTTAAAGATGGTAACAGGATAAATAGAATAGATGGTTGGTGTCTTGATATGGAAAAGTTCATCGGGCTCGGCTTCGGAATTAATCCGGTTCGCCTTCGGCTCACCAGATAAATTCCTACGCCTTGCCCGATAAACTTTTTCATATCAAGACACCAACCATCTATTCTCTATAATCTTTATTACAATCATCACATTACCAAAGTAAGGGTTGTGTAATGTGTTATAGAAAGCAGTCCTATGAAATTGACAGATTTTTCGGCAAAATTAATAGGTCACCAGTTTAAAATCAAAGCTCTGAATGCACTGTGAAGTTGGAATACGGTGACAGCAAAACAAACTGGGGGAAATGGACATTCTCCTTCGATCATCAATTGACCAATCGCTGGCCCCATCCACTTACTCAGTTGACCACGCCCACTGACTCCACCATAAAGTCCCTCCTCGATTTTCAAAAGGCGTTAATATGCAAAATTTATGGCAAACAGCATGCAACAAAAATGTGAATAGTTGATTGGCGACATAAACGTTGTATCTACAGCTTGAATAAGCTGTAGTTACGACGTTTAAGTCGCCAAACCAACAAAAGGCTTAACAAAAATGGCGGCGAATGCTGTAGATCAAAACTTATTTCTAGTCTAAATGAACAATTTCATTGGTTGACTGATTATTTGATTGACAGTCACGATCTGTCATTTATTAAGCAGGTCCCAGAGAGTGTGGATGCATGTTTCTGACTCAACAATAGTTTGTTTTGAATTATCTTAAGTACAATAAATTTACTAACACTGAATCAATTGACCTTGAAAGATAGCCTTGACGTTAAAAGATGACCTTGATCTTGGTATTAACAGACGCAAATCGATGAGAACTACCATCACACCAAAGATCAGCGGTGTATCTTGAATAGGCTTGAAGGCATTGGTAATCTTAGCAATTTTGATGATGCTTTGCTGAACTTTTTCCTTGATAGATGACATTGACCTTGGACCAACAAGACGCATGTCTATAAACATTATCGTCATGATATGAGCATTGTATTTTTAATATTTACCAATCAAATGCGAAATATTAAGTTCTTTTTTTTTAAGTTTTTGACAGACTAAACATACACAATGACAGGCGTACTGACCGATGGACAATGATAAAACGATATGAGCCTGTGCGTGACATTTTCAGCAATTTCGCATGTGCGTGACTCGCACACATTGAGCACCCTGGACAGCCATTCAGAGCAATTAGAATATTCGATGATTGTTAAAATCAACGAGGGGTGTTTAAAAAGTCATTTGCCAAGGTTATAGTCATGGTGAAGAAATTGGCCGATGTATTTAAACGCGTTAAAGAGACATTGGAGACGTATGAAGTTTTAGGGGACTATAAATGAATAGTTATTTCTACTTAAAGTAACACATATAGCATATTGCTATCTTCGGTTACAGTAAACATGTTGTCCTTAGCAAGTTGAAAGGAAAAGGAGTCCTAGGTGTACTTATATCTCAGTTTTGAGTTCCTCGAATACACCGAATAAATTGCTCTGTTTCAATTTTCCGGATTCATTAAATCTAAGTTTGAAATGCCAATTTAAAAAGGACTAGGTCGAGCACAAATTTCCCTTGTAACGACTTGTAGAAACCTTTGGACTACCAACATGTCGAATGCGTTTTAAAAGCCTGTCGAAAAGAGAACATTTTTCGTTTCAAGTTATCTATGTGGATCGCTATTCTTTGCATATTACAAGAGGAAGGCAAGTAAAAAGAATTTGATCGTAAAAGTAAAACAGAAAAAATGTTGAGGTCTTCTCAGAGTTCAACGGGTGCAAACTGCCACTGGAGGTTTAGGCACCAAATCCATCGAATGCCCATGCCATAAAAAGTAGTTCTTATGTATTTCAGGAATATTGCAAACTCTGCTTGCAATTTCATTTTCTAGGTATTTAGCTCACTTGGGCAAATGTTCAAAATGAGTCTGATCAGAGATTTCAGTATGCGCACTCCTTTTGTATGGCAAATTGAAGGAACCTTTTTCAAATTGTAGAGAACTCCTTTAAAAGCACGCTATTTAACCTATTTCCACTCAATACCTTTTTTAAGCATCTCAAGAAAAGGGCTTTTGAAAACATTGTTGACAACAAAGAAATTGCTTGTAACAAGCACTTTCTTCAGTTTCTACAATGTTTTCTACCCTAGGAGACAAAGGTTTTCTGAATTCCACCAACTTGAAATTGTCGTCTATAACTTCATTTGAACCGGTTTAAGATTTTGTCATGTTGTAATGGGTTAACTATTGAGTTTCTTTAACCTCGTTTTTTCATCACGATAACCTTTGACAAAGAAGATTACTTAACAAAACCTTGCTTTTCTACACTACACTTTTTTTAGTACTTTGATTATTTTTCTTGCATAACAAGAAAAAAAAAAAAAAAAAAAATCTGGGAAGTATGTGAAATTTATCGACATTCGGCCAAATAATTTCAAACATAGAAAATATACGGGTAGACATAATGTTTGACAAACATACCAAAAGAGAGACACCGTGCTAATCAAAAGGAGAGTGGAGAGACATACCTAAATGAGTATATTTTCTACTGATTCAATTGACCAATCGCTTGCCCTTTCCACTGACTCAATTGGTCCATCGCTAGCCCCGCCAACTTGCTTCGTTAGCCCCACCCATAGATTCCGCCAGGAAGTCCAGCTTTGATTTTAACGGCATTATTTTGCGAAATGAATGGCCAGTAGCTTGCAGCAAAAAAGTAAAATGGTTGGTTGGTGACATAAACGTCGTAACTATAGCTTGAATAAGCTGTAGTTATGACGTTTAAGTCGTCAAACCAAAAAAAAAAAAAAAAAAAAAAAAAAAAAAAAAAAAAAAAATGACGGCCAATGTTGGATTTGAAAGCTCAGGTCCGGACTGAATGAATAATTAGATTGGTCGATTGAATCCTTGAATGACAGCGGCGATTCGTCATTTATTAACAACTAATTTTTACGTTGAATAAATATTTTCTCAAAAGTAAATCATTGGTCAACGCGAAACAAATTTGTTATAAACTCGACCTTGACAGAAATTCTGTGGAGTGACAAGCCAAAAAGCATTACCGTTCATTTCGATATCAAAATTGGCGGATAGCAACTGTTAAGAATTCGATTGACCAATGAAATTATTCGTTTAGATCAGACGTGAACTTTTATATGGTCATAGATGACGATTTCACTTCCTATAGTGGAGTTCTGCTGGAATGCGCAGAGATCCCCATTTAACCCTTGTCAGACTGAGCCCGGAATATTCCTATTTTGGCGGGTGGTATAGACAAAGATCAGCCCGATTTTGCAGTCTGATCTTGATCTACACCTCCTGCTTGTACCCTTACAGCCAGAGTTGTTTAAAAAAAATCAAAATTCAAAAGGAATATTGGACTTCATTAAGACCTCCCATTGCTTTCAGTCCTTTGATCTTAAAGCAATGCTGCATAGAATCTTAATTCAGCAAGACAAGGATTAATGTTGGACGGGCTGCGTATCGGACTTCTAACAGTAGGGCTGCGTGTCGAGCTTTGTTTTATCACTAAAGTCGACACAACGTCTTATTACCGGTTATGTTTTAAGAAATGCTAGTTTTCTATCTTCAGTCTAATTTGCGGTTTTGTTAAAAATCCAACTAAATAGCTGTTTTTCTTAGTAATTAAGCATTCAATGAAGTTTACACAATAAAAAAAAATTGAAGGAAACGAAATGAGCCTGTGCGTGACATTTCCAACAATTTCGCATGTGCGTGACTCGCACACATTGAGCACCATGAAAAGTCATTCGGGGCAATTAGAATATTCGCTGATTGTTTGAAGAAGCTTTGGGTCAGTATCTATCTACAGAGCGCACAGTGAAGACTCTGATCAGACTGAGCAGATGCACAGGCTGATCTGAGTCTTTACTTGGCGCACATGAGTAATTGTTGGAAATGTCACGCAAGGGCTCAAATAATACTTGAAATGACCAATCGCGTCTGTCATTCAAATAACCAGTGGACCAATGAAATCATTCATTGAGACAAGGGATGAGCGTTTGTGTCACTGGCCCAATTTTTGTTGACCTTTTTTGTTGGTTTACGACTTAAACGTCATAACTGCTGCTTAATCAAGCTGTAGTTATGACGTTAAGGTCGCAAACCAACTATACTACCTCTTTGTAACATGCTACAGGCCATAATTTATGCAAAATAACGCCGTTTAGAATCTAAGCAAGACTTCCTGTTGGAGTCAATGGGCGGGGATAAATAACAAGTTGGCGGGGCCAACGATTGCTCAGTTTGCTAAATAATGAAAAAGTTACGACGGATATAGAGAAAATATCAAGGCTCGATAAAAATGAATCTTATAACCAATTGCTGGCCCCGACCACTTACTCAGTTGGCCCCGCCCAATAAATCCAACAGGAAGTCCCGCTTCTATTTAAAACGGCGTTATTTTGCAGAATTCATAGCCGGTAGCATGTAACAAGACAGCGAAATGGTTGGTTGGCGACCTAAAAGTTCCTAACTACAGCTTGAATAAGCTGAAGTCGAGGCATTTAAGTCGCGAAACCGACAAAATGTTTCATACAAATGGCGGCCAATGTTGGAGTTCAAATCTAAATTCCGTGCTGAATGAATTATTTGATAGGTTGAGGGATTCCTTGATTGACATCGCGATTGGTCAATGGAAAGTATTTTTATATCTTGTATCTTCCAGGTTTACAGGGTTAGTGAAAGAGACCGAGGATACTTCGATGAGGAAGAAATCGACATTACTGAGATTGAAACAGTTCCACTTCGTAAAACAGTCGATGACCAAGTCAAAAAAGCTGATGAAAAGGAAGGAATAGCGGATGTAGTCGGAGACCATATTTCTGTTTTACATTTATTAGAAATGCAGCCTTCAGAAAAAAATGTATTTCCTTTCCTGTCCAATCGGGCTATTGGACGAGTAATATCGGATAAATGGGAGAAGTATTCCTGGCCATTTTTTGTTTGGGGGTTTCCTGCTGATGGGTCTTTATTCATGGCAAGTAGTAGTTCGCACTGAAAGAGACATCCCGATACGTAAGCAAAACACCGACACAGCTGCTTACGACATATTTGCATTCCTGCTTGCATCAAATACTCTCGTTCTTGTTTACTCACTCATTTGCTTTGTGTTTGCCTTGTTCTATTATTGGTACTATGTACACAAGGTAAGATATTCCTTTGTATGGTTCACATATATGCATCTCTTCACACTGTTCTTTTTCTTGATCTTGACGGATTACATTTTGATCTTTATTTGGAATGGATACAAAAATTTCATCATGCCCGTTGTTTCTATTATCGGCTGGTATTTGTTTTTGTACTTCTTGCAGGTTATTGAATTTTTCAGCGTGTTCACCGTGCTAATCCAGAGAGTAACCATTAATCTCATCCAGTTTCTGAGTGTTATGGGAATATTGTTGTTTGGATTTTCGGTGTCAATGTATTCCGTTTTACACGGGGCAGAAGATATAGAAGAAGATTCGTTTGATAACATTGGTAAAGCCTTGTTCAAAATGTTTACAGTCATGCTCGGAATAGGTGAACTAGGGGAGCTGTTTTATGCTCGCTATCCTATCTTAGCAGTCATTCTTTTCGTTCTATTTGTACTTTCAACGACAATTCTTCTCCTGAATGCTTTGATAGCCATTATGTCCAACACATGCTCCGATATAACGGAGGGTGTACCGAGAGCGTCATATGCACACATACAAAGGTTGTATGTCATAACCCACATAGAAGCCATACTACCAACTCGGTGGACTAAGGTTGCAGGAGAAGGGAAGGATATTCAGAATCGCTTACACCCAAGCCAGGACAATTATCGCAGGTTCTTATCGTTGACCCCTGATGACGAAAACACTTTGGGTGATGATGGTGGTTCTATGTTCAGTGATTGGCATACGGGCAAGTTTCATAAAATCCTCAAAGCCGTCAAGGTCACAAAAAGAGGAAAAGGTGGCAAAGTAGCTCCTGTACAAAAAGACAGGCCTACCACTATAGTTGAAACAAATACAGTGGATATCTACGAAATGAAGCATCAAGCTCATATCCTTTGCTTTATTCTGTATTGACACATAATTTCGCCGAATGACAATTGGCATTACTAAAACAACAATTCTACAGTCTTGTTTAGATTAATGAAACTGCTTTAACTCGTAACCACACTACAAAATGATACTGATCCTAACCGAAACAAGTTGCAGACGACATTTTCAAGTAATTTCCCTCTTTTTTTTACAATGTTTTCCAATGCTTGTTCTTTGGAGCGTCAACAAGTGGGATGTGTGGGAATGGGTTAATCCCCCTTACCCCCCCCCCCCCACACACACACTTCACAGATGCTGCAGGACTATCCAACTGAAAGAGAGCTGAAAATACCGGATGGATTGCTTACAAGACTTAGCTAGAACCACAGTTTTGCAACGAAGGTGGCTGTAACCCGGGGCAGGTCGTGGTTGGACCCTTCAAAACTAACTTCCATTCTTCTCTGTTTGGCGTCATTCTTTGTCGACGTCCGACTTTCTACTTCAAAATGCGCTCACTCTTTGCATCTATTTAACCCATTACTACACATTGTTGCTTTCTGACGCCCTGAATAAATTAAAACAAGGAAAATTTTGTGGCAAAGAAGAAATTGCTTGTAACAAGCAATTTATCCTTTTCTCACAATGTTTTCTACCCAACTTGGCACTTATTTGCAAATTTTAGCTCAATTTTTCATGTTATTTACACTCTCTTTTAATTTGGACCAGTCTAAAATTCTGTCTTCTCGAATGGGTTAAAACACTATAAATAGTATTATTATTCGCTCCAGAATTATCCCCAATGTTGAATATTTTCAATAGACTTTGTCGAAAGAATTTCATGACATTATACATTTTCACCACTGCAGAAACAACCGGTTACCCCTGATTCTTTTGCTTAACTCTCTCGTATACTGTCGCATCGAAATTGTTTCTCAAAGTTATGTACGTCCGAAAATGGCACCGAATGTAAAATGGTATTGTCCTTTACGGTGGTAAAATTTCTGATAATTTGATAATTGTGGTTTTTAAGAAAAGACCGTTTCATATTACGTGCCAGAAGTGACGTGACAACGTGTTTCTATAGTAAAGAAGCATTATGTTTTATACCATGGGAATAAGTAAATAAATCATGTACAAAGCACTCATTTGTTAGTAAATTAGAAATGGAATACATTTTGCAATATCGAATATTAGAAAACAATAACTCGTCGGATAAAAAAGGTTTTGAACTTAAAGGCGTCGGATAAAACACTTATGAAGAAATTCATACCCGTTTTATCCGACGTTGTTGTTTCTAAGTACTCGCTATTGTAAACTGTATGTATTATAAACCTTGCTGTGAAATCTTGAGATTTTCAGTGTAATTGATTTGATATCGTCACTAGAGAGTGACGTTATCACTTTTCAGTTTCACTCTCTGTAATAAATCTTTAATCATGTATTCATCCGCACTTTTTTCAATAGACATTCTCTCCATCAGAAAGATTGGTTTAGATATTTTAATAAAAATAAAAAATAATAAGGTATATAATAAATTGAGGATAATCAATTGGTTATTCCAGATATGAAAAAATATTTCACTCGGATGCGTTGTAAGGCGTAAAAAAACCTCATGCTGCGCACTCGTTTTTTCAACGCCTAACAACGCATCCTCGTGAAATATTTTTTTCATATCTGGAATAACCAATTGATTATCCTCAATTTATTTTTCAGACAAAACCTTTCGCTTATTCCCGTATATAAACGTCGTCTTACAAATTATGTAAAGAAACGAAAACTGATCTACAGAAAATTTATTATGTAAATGCGTATCAACAGTAGGAAGTAAATTGTTCCTTGAGGCAACAGTATTGTTAGCACAGGCATAAAAACTTAGAGCATATAGTACTTTTTTTGAAAAGGCATTACAGTTGAAAAGTTTGTTCTTAGGCTTAGATGACTGAAAAGTACTGTCGTTGTTTATTTGTTTACCAACCCTAGTATTTGTAGAGTAGTAGCTAGAACACCTTTCATCATTTTAACCTTTTAGAAATAGCATTATATATAAGGAAAGATAAGCTTTAATAAGTACTATTTCTGTATGAAGTTAGTTCACACATTCAACCTGCAGTTTATATCGTGGCTCTCTATTTCGGCGATACTGTAGATCAGGTCTTATTAACGAGTGCTTTGATTAAGCTATTCGCGATTTGTAGAACCTGCGAATTAGGGACTAGTGCTAGGCCAGATAGGGGCAAAGTGGTACACGGGGCAATGTGTTACGTTTGAATTATCTTCTAAGTGACCTTATCGGTGACGTCACTATACTTTCCCGGAATTCAATTTTTGAACTCTGCATGATAAGAAAGATATATAAAGATAAAGGCTACCAGCAAAGGAACAAGAGATGGCTTTTGTGCCAAGAAAGTAAATCCCTGACATCTTCATGAATTTCCGTCTCAGTTGGTGGATTTACGGTTACGGGATCCCGTTATCCAGTTGATGATATTACTGTATAAATCATACTTCGGCTGACGTTCATTTCGTCTGTATGATTAAAGTTGTGATTGGGGCAGAGTTACAATTAACCCTTTGCCAGACAATAAGATTTTAGACTGATCCGAATTTCTTTATAATAATGAAAAAAATAACTATCAATTTTTCACTTAAGTATGAATTTACTAGTGCCTTTCGAAGATGCTAGGAAAGACGTTTAAATGGCCTAATTTACGGTAAAGCTGACTGAGAAAATGTTACAAAGAAACATATTATGCTAAAAACTGCTTGCATTCTTGTTCATCATAAGAGGTTACCCAGATATTGCTTTTGATATGATGACTTTTAAATTACTAACCTTAAACATAATATACTAATGATGACTTTTAAATTGCTAACCTTTAACATAATATACTTATGATGACTTTTAAATTACTAACCTTAAACATAATATACTAATGATGACTTTTAAATTACTAACCTTAAACATAATATACTAATGGTGACTATATCTTATGTTTTCACCCATTGCCAAACGGCAAAATTTTAAACTAGCCCAAATTGCAAGATGTTGCAAAAGATAATTAAAAGTTAGCGTTTGTTTATATTTTATGGCAGAAATTATCGTTCACATTGAATAAGTTGCTTGTTACAAGCTATTTCTTCATTGTTCACAATGACTTTCAAGCCTGTTTTTCTTGAGACGCGTCAAAGACGGGAAAGTGTGGGAATGGGTTAATATTTACAGTAGTTAGATTTATACTCTTAAAGGGAGATTATAATAAGGGGTATGAATGCTTGTACAGGTACTGACAACCCTTCACCCATTTTTTCTGTATGCAATATAGTTTTTGAGGCGAGTGGTTGGGAGGCCGCTGGTGAGAACAGAGATTGCACATGGGCGTATGCGTGACATTTCCAACCATTACATATGTGCGCCAAGTAAAGACTCAGATCAGCCTGTGCATCCGCAAAGTCTGATCAGAGTATTCACTCTGCGCCCTGTAGATAGATACTGACCCAAAGCTTCTTTAAACAATCAACAAATGATCTAATTTGCCCAAATGGCTGTCCAGGGTGCTCAATGTGTGCGAGTCACGCACATGCAAAATGGTTGGAAATGTCACGCAAAAGCTCATATGATATGGCGTCTGCCTTGTACAAGGATGTCCCAACTCCTGTAGTTTTTTTGTTTCATTCAAAAAGGCAATTCATATAAATACAAATATTTGGTTAATTATGCTACCCTATTTACTGATGAAATCAGCCTTAAATAGATGAAATACATAGAGAATATTATGTTACCATAGCGATATAACATCTATTAGCTTTGAGCTGTTGAGGAAAAAAAACAAAACAAAAACAAACAAACAAATAACAACAACAAAAAACCCCCAAGATATTTCACTAGACCGAAGGTAGAGTGAAATATCAAATTTTCCTTCGCAGCGAAAAGTGACTACAAGATATTGAGTTGCTATCGTAACGAAGGCCTAATATTCAATTTATTATCTACCTACCTTTTATTTAATAAATTCGATGAAATAATATTATTTCTACAAGTATTTCCTTCTCCTTTACCACCCTGATTACATTGATTCGCATTTTGACGTTATCTACATAATGAACATGACGTCATCTTAGACTGTCTTAACCCTTGTCATGCTGTATAAACAACCTCACCGAATTGCTGTAAAATCAAAAAACTGAAAGCACTGATAGAACTTGTTGTTCTAAAATCAACATTTCTCTTAGAAATCAATTTCGTAAACAACTCTGGCAGGAAAAGTACAAGCAGGGGTGTAGACCAAGACCAGACTACACTTATGTGCAGGCTGATCCTGGTCTACACCACCTGCCAAAACCGGAATATTCCGGGTTCAGCATGACAATGGTTAATTTAAACCTTATTTTACACTATAAAATACGCTTTTTTCCTGACGTGTCCAATTTTGTCTATATGGATTGTATATATTATACTATAATTATTTATAGAGCCTAGATATATGATAAAGTCTCTTATAACTCTCAATGAATGGCTATGCACTTTAAAAAAGAAAACAATTTATATTTCATAGATTCAGATTTTTACCTTATGGAGTGTACATAGATGAGACTTAAACAAAGAATAAACTTCTTCAATATTCGAGAATTATTTTGTAACAAATTATTGTAGGGCGGAAATGATCTGCCGCTTTAACTTACTATAGAGAAGTAGTTTTGAATCTTACGCCCGATGAAGGAAAACAGTTTAAACAGAGTCATTGGCCCTTTCCTGGTTATTCCCTGTTTTTTTTGTCCCTGTGATTTTATGATGGAGAAAACATTGTGGAAAAAGAAGAAATTGCTTGTAACAAGCAATTTCTTCTTTTTCCACAATATTTTCTACCCTACTGAATGATTATATTTCAAATGAGTTGGTCTTTGAATTGTCGTCTGAAAAACCTTTCAAATTGAACCAGTAATTTCATAAAACAGGAAAGGGTTGAAGCTAATAAAGACCTTCTTAATATCAATATGCCACAGGAGTTGGGGTATAATTGAAGTTCTCTGAAATGAGTATTCTGTGTTTTTCTTATCGATTTAAACTCGTGTTTGCTTAGTTTTTGAGATCAAGCCTAATGCACCCAATTCTTTTCCCGATATATTCGCTAATCATCAGCTTTCAGTGTTATATGCACAGGTGCTGATGACTAAAAGCTGCGGACGTTTTCGTTAATCTCCGTGATCGAGCTAGTTGTTTGAATGACTAGCGTAGTTTAAACGTCCTCAATGACGCCATTATTTTATATAAACAAACCTTAAATATTGGTAGGTCACAATTTAAAATATCATAATAACTTCTTTCATGAATTGTAGGCTTATCGCGGAGAGTTATATTAGTTTTATAATTTCAATCGTCATACTCATTTGCAGAGATGCTTTTGGCCCTCGATTATGGTTTTCTTATCAATTGTGTTGAGTGCTTGGGGTGAAGATATGGCTTTAAGTTCGCCAAATTGAGTCCTCTATATGACATTAAGTAATTCTATTTATTGAATAGGACAATGTTTTATTTATTGAAAAAGAATATACTCTATTTAATGAATAAGACAATGCTTTATTTATTGAATAAGACAATGCTCTATTTATTGAATAAGACAATGCTCTATTTATTGAATAAGACAATGCACTATTCATTGAATAAGACAGTGCTTTATTTATTGAATAAGACATTGCTCTATTTATTGAATAAGACGATGCTCTATTTATTGAATAAGACAATGCTCTATTTATTGAATAAGACAATGCTCTATTTATTGAATAAGACACTGCAAGGTGTAAGCTTTTATTCACATAACAAAATAACCTTGTAGATCATTGTACCGTGTAATAGATATCGTTGCAGTGGTAAATTTCAATAAAATTGATCTTAATCGTCTTCCTCATCAATTATTTCAGTCCTTCCGCGTACGTCCTTCCAAACAATAGACCAATCGCTGGCCCCGCCCACTTATTCCGTTGGCTCCGCCCAGTGACTCTAACAGGACGTTCCACTCCGATATCCATAGGCGTTATTTTGCAAATTTTATGGCCAGTAGCATGTCACAAAAAATTAGAATGGTTGGTTGGCTACCTAAAAGTCGTAACTACAGCTCTGATAAGCTGTAGTTACGACGTTTAAGTCGCCAAACCAACAAGATAGTTTAACAAAAATGGTGACCAATGGCGGAGTTCAAAACACACTTCTGGTCAAAGTGAGTGATTTGATTGGTCGACTGAATATCCGATTGATAGCCGCGATTGGTCAATTGCACACGCGCCTTTTGTACAGCTGTAGTTACGATGTTTTAGAACGACAACGACGATTTACTAGGACCTTTTTGACTGCGACCAACGTTTCTACCATTTTAACTAATGCTTCAGTGGAATAAGTATACCAAAATGACGTCATTTAACCTATTACCCCTTCTGAACTATAACTTCATTCGTAGAATCAATCGAGACGATCCGATTGCATCTACTATTACAGGAAATTAGTACCAGCCCATCTTCGCTAAACAAGGGTTCTAACTCCACCTTGTTCCTTACGAACGTAAGGAACAAGGTGGAGTTAAAACCCTTGGCTAGCTAAGATGGTACCAGCCAAAAACGATCAAAATGTATCTTCACAGGATTAGCCGATTTTCTAAATGCACTGAGTGTATACCAAGGTAGCCCAGGCAACTGCTAGCAAAACGCCCATCTCGTCGTTGTGCGAGCAAAATATCGTAACTACAGCTTAAATAAAGCTGTAGTTACGATGTTTTGCACGTGCAACAACGATTTGAACACCACACGAAAATACTGACGGATAGTATCAGTGGAGCCGGAAATCATTTGCTTGACAAAAGACGCAAGGACAATGAAGGTATGAGAACCCCACGGTGAAATTGCAAGTTAATAAAGAAAAGAAACTCATTTCAACTCAGATACTAATGGGAAAAAAAACTGAGTAAAATAAAAGTTACGGTTCATGTGCATGCCTTTCTCGTTATTTATGTCTATCAACGAAAAAAAAATGACATTCTTGTGGCAGCGTTTATTTTATTTTTGGTCCACGTAAAAAACTACCACACTGGATTGTATTCTTGTGAAATAAATACACTTGAGACGATGTAATATTGTACAAATCAATTCCTTTATTTATGTTAAACCTTAACATTTGTTTAATTGATTTATTTTTAACGATACTGAAAGCCCAGCAAAACATTCTAGCATCCTTCCACCAAAATGGCTGCCTACCCGCTTATATACCCATCGTTTCCCGCCAGTCCGTGACAGTCGTGATTCTCGCGGAAGCGGGAAACAATGGGCGGAGTTGTCCCAGGTACACTCCGTCGGCGCCAAGCCCGACGGAGTATACGTGGAACAACCCAATATCGCATACTTTGCGACACTCCCGGCGAAAAGATATGGGAAGGCAAAAAATACGTATTAGTTATAATTCTCATAATAATCCTGATCTATGGAACAGTCACTATCAATTATTTCATCCCCAACACAGTAGAGTGTCCTTGTCGCACGAAGTATATATGTCTGAGTGATCGTTTGTGTGTATGACGGCTTCAATGCCCTTTCATTGTTGGTGCTGTTTTTTTCACATGTTTGTATCTGATTATTGTCTTCGTCATTGTCTGAAATGTCACTATATACACAGCCGGGAATCCCAGTCGCATTTGTTTGTACATCAGTTACATCACACACACTAATTAAATCCACGTTTTTGTTGTTGTTGTTGTAGCTATCGTCGGCAATGTCGTCGGCATCGTTGTTGTTGTTGTTGTTGACATCGTCGGCATAGTCGTTGTTACAGTCGACGTCATTGTCGGCGTCGTTGTTGTTGTTGTCGTCGACGGCGGCATCGTCGGTATCGTTGTGGTTGTTGAATAATTCCAGGTTGAACATAGACACAAAGTCCTCGTCATTTGTAATATTCTGCCTTTCCTGCAATAAATCTAAAATTGTTTCGTCCTCACTTATGTCATCATAGTATGGGTTCGACGGCATAATATTACCCCTGCGCGCTGATATCGCTTTTTCCCGAGCGTCCGAGACTGTAAAACTATGACTAAACACTAAATGCCTCGACAAATAACTCCTTCTGACAAATTTCGTTGAGCATCCTTGCTCGGTACATCTCCAGTATTCCACGAGCGAATGTTTCTCGGCAATATGTCTTCTTAAGTTCCTTTTGTGTTTGTACTCTTTAGAACACGTATCACATTTATATCCCATTTTGATAATTTGTCGTAACTTCGGTAATTTTGCTTGTTGTTTGACTGACCGTTGAACTTGTTTTGAGAGAAATCGTTCACATTTGACACTGAATGTTGCACGTGCAAACCGAGGCGTATTTGTTGTGAGTATACCTGCAGATTGTTTGCTCCGTCGGCATACTCGCTCACAAATCCGCACGTGCAAAATCCATTTTGTTTGCATGGTTGACTTGACTGCTCCGCTGACCAAAATCCTTGCACCGTTGAAAATTTGTATAATAGGGAACGATTTTATCCGGCAAACCGTCTGCTTTTGGCACAAATTCGTTGCTATTAGTCAATGTTTACACCTTTACCACACAACATTTTTCTGATATTTGTTTCGGCTGTGACGGCCGATTGACGTTTCGGTCTCTTCTCGCATTGTGTACTCTCATAATGCATATTTTCACTTTTTTCGCGCAATTCATTTTCACACGAAGTTTCAATTGGATAGAGTAAATTGATCGGTCTACTAAGCAATCGGCCCGAAGCGAGTAACACCCTAGCAGACCGAACTTCACCATCTTTGCTTTGTCTTATCTCCGTGATTTTACCCATTCTCCAGCAACCTCTTGGGCTTTCATCCTTTATTAGCACTACGTCACCTACTTTCGGACGTTCGATCAGCGCGTTACGTGAATGTTTGAAATGCGACTGAGTTCTTTCTCTCAGACTTGTGAGATACTCATTTCTCCATAAATGCCAAAAGGAATTTAGTATAATTTGTCCCTTTTTCCAAATTCTAAGTAGCTGATTTGCTGGATTATTGGATGTGGTATAATCAGGATCCTTAGAACCGTCGGAGTCCTCACTTTCTGGAATGCCTGTTCTCGGATTCAGTGTCAAGAAATGAGCTGGCGTTAGTGTTATGGCGGAGTTTATGTCGTCTCCAACGTATGCTAAGGGTCTACTATTGACCACTGCTTCGATCTCCTTAAGTAGGGTTTGCAGCTGGATGAACGAAAGCAGCTTTTTTCCTAGGGCCTTACGCAAATTTCGCTTAACAACACCAACCAGTCGTTCATAAGTCCCACCCATCCAAGGGGCCATTTCAACAGTGAAGGTCCATTTAATCCTTGAACTTGATATGTAGTTTTGGACATCCGGGGAATATTTTACATTTTTCCACACAGACGTCAGGCACGTATCGGCTGCCTGGAATTGTTTTGCATTGTCACTTAAGATCTCAACTGGGGCACCTCTTTGGCTTATGAATCGTTTTAAGCACATCAAAAACTCCGCTGACGTCATATCCTGTACCAACTCTAAATGAACTGCTCTTGTTACTAGGCAAGTAAACAAACATACCCAAACCTTTTTTTGGCCCTTCGTGGGATTTGACATAAATTGGTCCAAAGTAATCGACGCCTGTTCGGGAAAACGCCATTGACTCCGTCACACGGTTACTTGGTAACGGCGAAAATTTGGGTAGTTTGTATGGCCCACCTTCATGACGTCGACACACGTGGCATTGACGTAATACCGAACGAACAACGGAACGACCTTTGAGAATCCAAAACTTCATTCTTACACTACTGAGTGTTTGAGACACTCCACTATGAAACAATGCTTCATGAGTTTTATTTATCAATAAACTTGTGAAAGGGTCTCTCGAGGGTAAAAGGAAAGGCTGTCTGGCACCTTCACTTAGACAAGAGAATTCAAGTCTACCCTTACACCTTAGAATTCCTTTTTCGTCCACGAATACCCCCAGTTGCTTTTGTAAGTTATGGGGTTTGTTTTTCGAGATAGCTTCGAATACCTCGGAAAAATGCTTATGTTGAATGTTTTTAATCCACATATCTTCACTTCTCTGTAAGTCATCTGAGGTTAAATGCTCTGATTCAACCTTTTGTTTCTTCAGTTTACGAATGAAACGCAAAACAAGGGCCGTAACTCTTATCAGCTTTGTAAATGACGAGTATTTGTTGATATCAATGAACATTTCGTTTCTTTCTTCCGGCACAGACACTTGAGCACTAATTTCTGATTGTTCTTTCCTAGAACCTTTATTTAGCCGAATTTCAGACTCATATTTTGCATTCTCGCCATCACTGTCTTTGTTTTCATGGCTTGGCCAATGCGATTCTGATTCTTCCAGCCACTTTGGACCATGCCACCATTTTTCATCATCACATAATTGTTGGACTGTTGCTCCGCGTGAGGCAGCGTCCGCCGGATTTTCATGTGTTTGGATGTACTTGTATGTGATGTTATCTTGATCCTTTATTTCCTTAACACGGTTTTGGACAAACACAGATAGAGACTTGTTTGACTCGATCCATTTTAGTACACACTGAGAGTCAGACCACAAATACACTTTCTTGAATTCCATACAAAGTTGTGATTTGACAAATTTAACACACCTAACACCAATCAACACTGCCATTAATTCTAGCCGGGGAATTGTCATTCCTTTTATCGGAGCTAGTCTTGTTTTTGAGAACACAAGATTCACACAACTTGTATCACCACGTATCTGCTGTAGATACAAGGAGCATGCATATGCGTGTTTTGAAGCATCACAAAAACAATGAAGGATATAATGTGTTTTAACGTCGTTGTCGTCATCTGCACTATTTCCAATAAAGCGAGACAGTTCATACTCAGATATCCTTTCAATATCAGTTCTGATAATATTCCAATTCATCACAATTTCATTGGACAACTTGTCATCCCAATCGACTTGGTTTATCCAGAGCTCTTGTAGAAGGAGTTTCCCGCGGAGCATCACCGGAGCAAAGAGGCCAAGTGGGTCAAACATCTGTGCCACAATCTTCAGAATATTACGTTTTGTGGGTTCAAGGGATATGTTGGCTGTAAGAGGCCTTATGGACAGCGTGTCTCTTTGACTGTCCCAAGAAAGCCCTAGCACTTTGTTCACACAATCCTGGGCTCTATCGTGCATCGGGATGAATTCGTTGACTTTTTCTTCATTTGATATCCACTCGCGCAAGTTCATGGAGGCTTCACTGAATATTTGCTTTGATGTTATGTAGAATTTGAAAGCATCCATGTTAGAATCAACACCTGTGATCAAGTTGTCAACGTAAATATTTTGTTTGAGAGAGTCACAAAACTCCGATTGGTAGGAATCAAGATGTTAATCGATAACTGCTCCGAGCAAAAAGGGGCTTGAAATCACTCCAAAGGGTACTCTGCAGAATCTATACTCTTGCATATTACCACCATCAAGTGTCGGTATATTATGGTCCTTTAACCAGACGAATCGCGTCACGTCTCGTTCACTTTGTTGCAGGCCAACTTGTAGAAATGCCTTTTCGATGTCAGCCACTAGCGCGATCTTATTCAACCTGAATCGCATAAGTATACCACACAGATCATGTAACATAACTGGTCCCCTATACAAACATTCATTCAAACTTTGCATGTTTTCATTTGCCTTTGCAGATGCGTCATATACGACACGTAGCTTTGTCGTTGGTTTTGTTGGGTTTATGACAGCATGGTGAGGTAGGTAATGTATCGGACCATCAGTTTTCACACTGTCTACTTTCTCGATGACGCCCTTCTCTAATTGATCTTCAATAACAGTATTGTATTGTTTTAGCACTTCAGGTTTGTTCTTAAGTTTCGAGACCACTGATCTTAACCTACCTACCGCTAGTTCTCGATTTCTTGGAAGTTCAGGGTCCTTGCTTTTCCAGGGCCACGTGACTTGATATCTGCCATTCTCAAACTTTAAAGTTCTCTTAAACTCATTAATTGCGACTTCATCTTCCGAATCGCACACGTTATCCTTCACTCCAATCGATTCTATGTTCCAGAAATCTTCAATGTCTGGTTTCTTTTCTAGCACTGGGTCCAAATCTGAATATACACTTGTTTTTGTTATATTAGTCCCATGTGTCAGTATAAGCATACTTCCACTGTCAATGTCCCTTTCAGAGTCCCGCGTGCGACCAGTAAGAATCCAGCCTAATTTCGATGCCAAGAGATACAGTCCTGGCTGCACTTCAATCTTTTGCGACAAGATGATGTCAAGGTAGTAATCGTTGCCAATCAACAGCTCCACTGTACTTGATTCATTTACCTTTGGAAGAGTGTCAGATAACTTTACTCCGTTTAATATATGTTCTAACTGAGATTGGCTTGGAACTTTCACTGCCTTTCTGCTAACAGTACCGCTGATGACTGGAACCACATTAGCACTCAACTCCATTAGAGATCCATTGTTCAGTTTTAAGAGTATTTTCACTACCTTTGTCTTTAGAATTGTCGGTCGATCACTTCCAAACGTCACTAGTTTGATTTGCTCCTCTTTATCACTCTCTAATCCTAATTTTCTTGCAAGGTCTTGAGTGATATAGGTTCTTTGAGACCCAGAATCCAGCAATATTCTTACTTCACGTTTTAATGCTGAATGGGGATTTTTCACTTCGGTCAATGCTGTTTGCATCAACACCATTTCTCCTGAGGATATTAGAGCCTTTTCAGTTGTATTTTGTTCTGGCGCTAAACAAGATTCCTGCGCTAACTGAGCAGATGAGATAGTTCCAAATTTCTTAGGACATAAACTCCTATGGTGTGAATCTACCTCTCCACAATGAACACAAGTCTTGTTACTTTTACACCCTTTTGCCATGTGCCCAACCTTTAGGCATTTGTAACAGCTCCCTTGAATACGACGTTTGCGTTCAACAATTGTTGTGTAGGTAGGACACTCATCACTCCAATGTTCCATCTCACAATATCTACAGAGATTATAGTAGCTCTTTCTATTGCCAGTATTTGTATTGGCCACTAGAGCTTCACTTGAGGACACAGATGGCTTGTTGTTATTGTATGAAGCTTTAGGTTTCTTCTTTGGCTGATCATTAGATTTATTAGATCTACTCACGTTTTCTGCGTTTTGAGAATTGTCTGTCTGCGATCTTTCTCTAGCGATGATGTAAGAAGATAAGTGCTCACGTAATTTCTGAATAGTCCACTTACCATCAGTACCATTCTTTAGTTCCAGCTGGAAGAGTACTTCTTTAGGGAGTTTTGACTTAACTATTGACACGAACACTGCCTGATTAATATTCTGATCTAAAACCTCCAAGCTCCTAAGATGCCAATCAATCTTGTCGTTGAAAGATCTCAGATTTTGTGTAGTATTATCAACACATTTCAGGTTGATAAGCTCGTTATAGTGAAGATCAATCACTTCTTGAGAATTTCCAAAACGTTTCTTTAGTGTTTTGATAGCTACCATGTAATTGGCACCCGACAAATGGATCCCTGAAATTGATCGGAGTGCCTCTCCGTTCAATTTACTGCGCAAGTAAGTGAACTTCTCAATATCCGATATTTTCTTGTTTTCATGAATCGATGATGTGAATGAATCCCAAAACTCCAACCACTTTAATTTGTCACCACTAAACGGCAATATATCCAGTTTTGGTAACCTAACTGCTGAAGAAGCCTCTTTGTCCTTGAGACTTTGTTTCTCAAAAAGAGCGGTTTGTTGCTCCATCTGAGCATATAGCATGTGCTGAAGTTCTTTGTTTATTTGGAGCAAATGTTCGACACTCACTTGCTCCGTCGGATGGCTTGTCACTTCTTCCTTTAATTTTTTAGACATTAACGACTCCTTCAGTTGTTGAAGTTTTAGATGACAATCCATAGCTTCACTTTGTAACACAGAATCCTCCTCAAGCACCAATTCTAGATAGTCAGAATCTGACTCGTCAATAGAACAAACCACCTTTTCCGTTTGAACTTCAAGTTTGTCGATGTATGTCTTTATCTTTTGAGAACACACACCAATTTTATTTATTTGCTCATCACTCTCAAACGAACTTACATCACAAGACAAGATATTTTCACCATCTTGAATTGCCCTTTCTAAGGTATTCCGATATCTTGTCCGAACACCCTTTAGGTAACTCAAGTTAACCTCCATTTTTGTTCACGTGGAATAAAGACACTTTTGTAGTTGTAAGTCCCGGGTTCCGGCGCCAAACAATGTGGCAGCGTTTATTTTATTTTTGGTCCACGTAAAAAACTACCACACTGGATTGTATTCTTGTGAAATAAATACACTTGAGACGATGTAATATTGTACAAATCAATTCCTTTATTTATGTTAAACCTTAACATTTGTTTGATTGATTTATTTTTAACGATACTGAAAGCCCAGCAAAACATTCTAACATCCCTCCACCAAAATGGCTGCCTACCCGCTTATATACCCATCGTTTCCCGCCAGTCCGTGACAGTCGTGATTCTCGCGGAAGCGGGAAACAATGGGCGGAGTTGTCCCAGGTACACTCCGTCGGCGCCAAGCCCGACGGAGTATACGTGGAACAACCCAATATCGCATACTTTGCGACAATTCTAATGTCTAGCATACTTTCAGATATTGTTCGAACAAAAATTTAATAAAAGAAAGGGAACGACTAAAAGCAAAAGCGAATCAAAGTTTGGGATTCTGTATGTTCATTTTCTCCTGCCAATAATTCATGAAAAAATCAAGTTTCAAGGTAAAGTTGATGTATGTTATGCTTCCCTCGTAATAACTAACCGTCTTCTGGGGGCGTCGCTCATATGGGCATGTGCGACGATAAATAAACGGAAATAATCAAATGTTATGCTTTAACAGATATTCTCAGGATAAAAACATCAAAGAAAAATTACTCCAAATTAAAGCAACCCGGGATAATGGTTCTTAAACTCTGCGTTTTATACAGCAGAATCTATCCACTTATCTATCCACTTATTAACTTTAAAGTTAATTGATTCACCTTTAGAGAAACCCTCTGATCAAAATTAGAAAATAATGATAATAAATATCACAAAATTCAAACGATCGAGAATTGCAATTCTATTCACTGGACCTGTTCCCTGTGAGAGCAATTTGACCATGAGGTTTCAACGTGATTACTATTACATTGTTTTAGATATCTTCTATCCATAAGTTAATCCAGAAAAAACAATTTAATCATTCCCACACGATACCAAATGTTAAGAAATTGCGGACCAGAATTTCAAGTTTATGGAATTTTTCCGTCTTCTTGGGTAGAAGACATTATGGATAATGAAGATACTCCTTGAATCAAGCAATTTCTTCATTTCCCAAAATGTTTCCATAAGTTTTTTTTCTTGGGTGTCGTAAACAGGATGGCTTGTGTAGGTTGACTGATCGATTGAATGTTGTTTAACGCCACTGTAACAGTATTTCAGTTATATCGCGGCGGCTGACGCACCTAATCATGGATTCCCGTTATTTCTCGCACCAGTGCTACCACTACATCCTTTCTGAGCTTCCAGCTGATCATCCCAATAAGGTTTACGATCATCGACCCATTGGAAGACAAATATCGGAAAGTATATTTGCCCTGCCGGGGATTGAACCCGGGACCCTATGACTTCCACTACACTATGGCCGCGGCTGGCTTGTTTAGGAATTGGTTAACAATTATCAGTTAGTAGGTAAAAAGCTGTCCATGATTTCAAATACTATTGCTTCAATGTAATCGAGATAATATCAGTCGTTAAAAATTTAAATTTCAAAAAAGTTAACGTTAAGATTACCGTTTAGACTTTAATCAAACAACTTCTTCATTTTCCACAATGTTTTCTTAAAATCTACAACAAAACTAAGAAGTTAAAATTCCATCAACTTGAAATTGTCGTCTGAAGCTTCTTACAATTTGGACGAGTCTAAAATTGTGTTTTGTGGGAATTGGATAATCTCCAAAAGATTAGAGAGAAACATACCAGGTTCTTCATATTTAAAAGACGCAACTTCTCACAATACCATGGCATCATTTTTTGCTGTCGATAAACATTACAATTGTACATAGGGAGTTGTTTGTTGATGTTAAACATGTCTCGAAATTGCATCATTTATCAATACGAACAGATCGGTAAGGCAAAACATGACTAGAAAGTAGCAGCTTCAGAACGGATAAGCTTCCGAATCTTGCTAGGTTCAATTCGCTTTATGCCACTACATTGTCGGTGACCAATGAAACGAAGTCATGTGACGCTTGTTTCCATATACATTGTAATTAGCTTACTTCAGTGACGACAAGTTTTGTATGAGGTGATATACAAAGGAAGAAAAAACGTTACAATAAGGGTTTCCAATGGAGTCATTCTTTCCCCAATATAACTCATTTTTTTCCGTAGCTTGTAAAAAAAGTAGAATTGTTGGTTGGCGACCTAAACATCGCAACTACAGCTTAAAAAAGCTGTATTAGCGATATTTAGGTCGCCAACCCAACAAAATTGATTTACAAAAATGGCGGTCAATGTTGGAGCTCAAAGTTCTCTTCTGGTGTGAATGATTGATTTGAACTATTTGAATGGTCGAATGATTCGAATGAGTGATTTGAATTATTTGATTGGTCCAGTGATTCTTAGAATGACAGCCGCGATTGGTCATTTGATACAAAAAGCTAGACTACTGAGTTCACGAAAGCTGGAAGATGTACGAAAAAAGGGGGGAGCAGTGAGATCGTAGACTTGCCTAGAGTTACAACCGCTCTAATTTAAGGAGTCGTTTCTAAATCTCAACACGTGGCATGTGAATACCAAGGCAGCTAATCCAAGTGATCAACTGGACGATGTTTTATGCCAATTTCAACATTATCTCAGTTTTACCGCAACGGCTAGTGCTCCCAAACATGGTTTCTTGTCATTCCTCACACATGTACAGCAATGTTATTCCAACCAAACAAATAAATGCTCATCTCTCTAGAGAGTTTTTTTTCTTCATTGAGGTATGAAACAAACAAACAAACAAAACCAATCACACTGTATGAATACACGAAGCAGATTCATACATGAGTGTGATCAGTTGTTTTATTCGGCCCAAGGCCTATATTTGCAATTCGTTCTGCTTTATACTACTTCAGAAATATGCATTTTTCTAAAGTCGCGATAAACCTTGTTTACTTGAAGAGATGTAAAGTAAATCGCACGAGAATTCGAGGGTTGTGATATCAAACGTCTTTGAAGTAGATGTATGTCCTTGACCCGCTAGGCTTAATGATTTCCCCACCCTTTCTGCGCTTTTCTAATAAATTACACACACACACACACATATATATATCTGTTAATTCTGACTGCTCTTGCAAATACATGTATTACTTTATGATTCATATTTGATAATAGAAAGTTGCTTTTCATTCACATATATATATATCTGAATGAAAAGCAATTTTCTGTTATCAAATATGAATCATGTCACATAAAGTAATACATGTATTTGCAAGAGCAGTCAGAATTCACAGATAGCTGGTCCTGCGGTCCCCTCACATACCTCCAACAGGATGTTAGAATAAGATAGCAAACATTGTTGTTTTGCACACATTGAATTATCAGTAACATGGACCAAATAAGATGGTGGGTTCATGATCAAAGTATCGTAAAAGTCAAGCAAGAACAACCTGTTTTTACATAGTTTAAGTCGCCGCCAAACTTTGGCAACATAAAAGCTTAATACAATTTTCAGAGTTTAAAGTTCACCTCCTGTCTGATTAAAGGATTTGATTGGTATATCGACTTTTCGCAAAGCGCCAGCTGTACCGGTTTGAGTTAACAGACAACACTTTGAGGTATTTTCAGAGTTCAATGAGTGCAAACTGCCACTGGAGGCTTAACAGTTAAATTCATTGAATGCTTTAGCCATAAAAAGTACTTCTTGTGTGTTTCAGGAATCTAAAATTTGTAAATGTCCGACGCCAACACTGTTTAGTGACGACACTATACACGAGACAATTTTGGCTTAATCTTGATTGATTGATTGAATGGAGTTTAACGCCGCTTTTAACAGTATTTCAGTCATATCGCGGCGGCTGGAGCACCTAACAATGGATTCCTGGTATTTCTCACACCAGTACTACCACTACATCCTTTCCTAGCCTCCAGCTGCTATCTCACTTAGGTTTACGATTATCCACCCATTGGTGAGAGACAATTGTCGGAAAGAATATTTGCCGCCGCCGGGGATCGAACCCATGACACCCATGATTGAAGATTAGGAGTCTGGCGCGCTACCGACTGCGCTATGGCGGCGGCGGCTTAATCTTGAAGAAACTTGGTCAGAATGTTTGTAAGGGTCACTAAGATAAACCCTGTGGACCCTATTGGAACATGCAAATGGAACATTCGGGGAAAACGGCCTTAATGACACTCCTTTTTACACTCTAGGGGTCACAAATTTGGCTGAATTTTGATGAAAATTGGTCAAAACGTTCGTCAGGTTAGCCATAAAGATTAAGTCTATTGAAAATGAGAAAATCCCACTGGAAAAACACGGGAGAAGGGGTTTTATTGACCAGACTTTTACTTTGAATAAATAAGAAAACGCGAAAATTGATTGATTGACTGTCAATCGAATAACTATTTCTTTGAATATCCTTTTTTCGTTAAAAAGATATTTCAATGATGATACTTGGCAAGCGCTTTAACCTACGTAAACTGTCAACCTAACCAAATCAAACAAACTAATGATAACGAAACATCAGTTTGATGCTCTCTTTACAGCCTCATTGAGACATTTTCAAGATCCAGTTTCTGCTCCGATTCTTGTCCTTTGAAGATCCCTTTCTGTCCTCTTCTATTACGTTTTGGTCCGTTTATTTGTTTCTTGATATTTTTTATAATATTTAATAAAATCTTGGGAATCTCGGATGCAATGTATTCTGGTATCGAAAAAAACTTCGTATTATTTATGAGGCTACGGAAATTATTGAGACGAAACGGCTATAATTCGCAATTTTCGGGTTATGTTTTTCGTACCCTGAAATATGAGACCGGACGAGCATAAACGTCGAAAAAATGAAAAATACAAAAAGAAGCATGGTATACCAGGTTCACATTCGACTGAAGGATGTTCAAAGAAAACCGACAAAGAAAGTGAAAGGACTAAACCTTTAAAGTCTGGCAATATTGACAAACAGGATTACGAGGTACGTAAGTGTAATCGATAGTCGCGCACAGAAATATTGTACCGATTGAATCTAAATTAACAGTTCTTTATCAGATACTAGACGACAGTATTATACTCGCCAAAGGGGGTAAACCCTGTAGACGACATTTCAAAGTGCATTTAAACTTGAATAATAAGCCAAAATGTTGGCAAATAAGGTTTAAAACTGAGTGAAATGTAAAAATTGAAACATTGTGGATGATGAGTAATTTGCCTGTCATAAGCAATTTCTTCATTATCCACAATGTTTCTCAAAGTGTTTTCTTTGGGGCATCAAAAAGTGTGATTGTGTTAATTGTCCTGTAGGCCAGGATTCTTTATGGAGAATGAATAAATCTCTTAGATGTGTTTTTTTTTTTTCTTTTTACATGTTTTTCTAAGTTTCTTTCTTAAGTTAAGATCATGAAAACGCAAGATCTATTGCAAATTGATTAATTAGCGAATTCCGGCTTGTGGAGAGATAAGGTGCTCAAGTGCCTCTAGTTGTGTTTGTTATTTTGGGATTAGAGATTATGAAGCTCCATTTAAGGAAATTTTTGAAATTCATTAAATATTGTAAACATGTTTAAAGCCATTCCAACATCATCCCACTTTTTTTATACCTCTTGAGAAAGAAGCTTTGGTAAACACTGTGAATGGTATAGAAATTGCTTGTTACAAACAATATCTTCAATATCCACAGTTTTCTTCCCTCAAATCCAATGAGTTTTAAAATTTCATCAATTACAAATTGTTTTCTGCATCTTCTTTGAATTTGAACCAGTCTATATTTTTGTTGCTTGGTTTCGGGTTAGGTCCATTTAACCCTTTCCTGTTCAAATACGGGATTTTACGTTCCTGTGATTTTATACTCGAGAAAACATTGTGGAAAAAGAAGAAATTGCTTGTCACAAGCAATTTCTTCTTTTTCCACAATATTTTCTACCACAAAGGATGGTTTCATTTCAAATGGCATCCAGTTTTCATTGTCGTCTGCAACCTCTTTCAATTTGGACTAGTCTAAAATTTCCAAAAACGGGAAAGGGTTAAGCACATTGTGAGGTTTAAATCCATTACAGTCTTGTCAGGTTATCTTGTGTAATGTTGAAACTTGTCCTTTGTATGTACACTATCATTATATCACCTGAGAAAAATTGTAGTAAATAAAAAAAAGAACATTGCTTTTTGTTCATGTAGTTTTTCAGCCACATCAAAGTTACAATAAAGCTACACTTCAAAAGACGTAGATGACAAGTTAAAAATTGTACATTTAGATAACATTATGGAAACAGTAATATTATCCTGTCTAAACATTTTTCATTCAGGTAAAATTTCAGGATCATGTAAATTAACATTTTCATTAGGGTTGTAGAATTCCTATTCCAAACTTGTCACACATGGGTTTTTTCGACTTGCAGAAAACCACATTTATCAATGTCACTAAAGTTTTGTCTGGGGCAAGTCAATACCAAGGTAAATTTTTCATTGGAACGAATATAGATCTCGATATTGAATGATATCATTTTGCAAAATTTATGGTCAGTAACATGTAACAGAAAAGTGAAATGGTTGGTTGGCAACTTATATATCATAACTACAGCTTGAATAGGTTGTAGTTACAATGTTTGAGTCATCAAACTAACAAAAATGCTTCACATAAATGTCGGCCAATGTTGGAGTTCAAAGTTCACTTCTGGTTGTAACAAATGATTTGATTGATGGATTGATTATTTGATTGACCGTGGTTATCTGTCAGTTGTATACAGTATTGTGTTGTTTTGATATGATTCAGTCTATCAAGTCTAAGCCTAAAGTTGATCAAAATGTACAAGATGAGCCTGTAGCAAGGAGACTGCAAGATAATTGGGACAGATATGAAGAAGATGAAGATGAAGAAGATGACAGATTTGTGCCAGAAATGAGAGGAGAAGATTTCAACAAACTTATAGCTGAATCAGGTTCTTGTACCAAAATACATGTAGAATTCTACAGAGAACCAGATCACTTTAATTTTACTCAAGCAATATTTCATTTTTACTTCCAATAGCACATGGCCACTTAGACTTTTGTCATATGTTTGTGATGCACCAGTGCATGAGTGCCCCTTCCATGAGTCTATAAAGCTTTTCTGTTTAAATCTGCTCTCCAGGAACTACCTAATTCAACTTAATTTCTCATGAATCATCTTTGGTGGCCCTTTATTAGATAATTCCCTCAATAATTCTAATGCAATAAAAAGACTGAATTTAAGAGTGCAGATTATATGGTATACATGTATATGGTAAATGATAAAAACTTCTAAGAAATAACTGGACAGATTTTATCCACTTTATACATCAATGATTCTTGGGTCATCCTTTATCAGACTCTTTGAAAAAATGAAACATATATTCCTGAAGGAAAGAAACTTGCAATTGGTGTAAATACTGTTGGATCAGGTGTCAAATTCTTGCAGGATTGTCCCCCTTCAAAATTAGATACTTGAAAACTGTCAAACATTATCTGTCTCAATTTTTTCTATTTCTTATGAAAATGTCTCTATACAAGCTCTACAAAACTGTGCTATTTACTTTAATGCGCATGTATCTGACTTAACAAAATAATTTTGCATGTCTTGACATCAACATTGTAAAATCATAGAAACTACATCAAGGATTTCAGTGACGAATTTTATTGGGAAAACATTTTGAAATTAAATTCCTCTAAACAATTTTTGAATTAGTATACACCCTGGCCATTGGAATGATGCTGGTGCTCAAGAGTCCTTGGTAGATAAGTAGATAATCCAAGGGACAAAGTTACAATGGATTTGTTTAAATAGTTATTTTGATAATCATTTATTTACAATCTTTATAAAAGCTTTCTTTTAAGCTCACCTGAGCACAAAGTGCGAGGTGAGCTATTGTGATCGGTTGTTGTCCATCTTCCGTCCGTCTGTCCGTCTGTCCGTCTGTCCATCCGTCCACAATTTCTTTAAAAATCTTCTCCTCCTAAACCAGAAGGTGAATAAAGCTGAAACTTTGCAGAGATGTTCCTTGGATGAAGTTCTTCAAAAGTTGTTAAATGAATTTAATTCCGTCAAAAACTCTGGTTGCCGCGGCATTTGAATATGGGAATCTTTAGTAATTCTTTAAATATCTTTAAAAATCTTCTCCTCCTAAACCAGTAGGCCAATAAAGCTGAAATTTTGCAGGGATGTTCATTTGGTGAAGCTCTTCAAAAGTTGTTAAAAGAATTTAATTTCGTCAAAAACTCTGGTTGCCGCGGCATATGAAAATGGGAATCTTTAGTAATTCTATAAATATCTTTAAAAATCTTCTTCTCCTAAACCAGTAGGCTAATCAAGCTGAAACTTTGCAGGGATGTTCATTGGGTGAAGCTCTTCAAAAGTTGTTAAAAGAATTTTAAATCCGTCAAAAACTCTTGTAACCGCGGCATATGAAAATTGGAAATTTAAGTAATTCTTTTAATATCTTTAAAAATCTTCTTCTCCTAAACTAGAAACTAAGCTGGAACTTTGCAGGGATGTTTCTTGGATGAAGCTCTTCAAAAGCTGTTTATAGAATTTCATTCCATGAAAAATTCTTGTAACCGCGGCATATGAAAATTCGAAATTTTAGTAAATCTTTGATGTTGTTTTTTTCATAGACTACAAGGCAAAAGTCTTTTATATTTTATTAAGAGCTTTATTAATGGTTCTCTACCAAGTTTTTAAATATTTAATCTCTGGGGTAAAAAATGGCCACGCCCCTGAGGTCTGAAGTTTGGAAAAATTCTTAATAAGAGCAATTTCAAAAGGCTTCTCCTCTTAAACTATAAGGTCTAGGATATTCATATTTGGTATGTAGCATAACTAGATGGTTTTGTACTATATCACAAAAAGTTTTCATCTAAGGGTCAAAAACGGCCCTGACTAGGGGTCCATAAATTTGGAAAAACGAAAAATTTGAGTAACGGTATGTTGAAAAACATTCTTCATTTTAAGGCGGAGGGCATTTATATTTTGAGTGTAGCATAGCCTGGCTGTTATCTATCAATTTTGATTTAATTATGCCTGTAGGTTAAAAAACACCCCTTCCCTGGGTGTCCAAAGTTCGTAAAAATGTTCAATTAGACCATGTTCAACAGTCTTCTCCTCTCAATCTACAAAGTCTAAGGCATTCATATTTGATTTATAGCATAACCAGATGGTTCTCTACTATGTTAGCTAAAATCTTAGCCCTGGAATAAAACACGGCACTGCCCCAGAGGTCCAAAATTTTTAGAAAATACCCAATTAGAGCAACTTCAAAAGTCTTCTCCTTCTGAAATATAAGATGAAGGACATTCATGTTTGCTATGTAGCATTACTAAATAATTTTGTACTATGTTACAGGAAAATATGCTCTTAGGATAAAAAATGTCTCTGCTCCTGGGATTGAAAATTGCATAAATCGCATTGAAAGGATTCTTCCCAAATAGAAATGGAGAAATTGCTTGCTTTCTCACAATGTTTTTTTAAACCTTTTTCCCTGAGGGTGACAAATTCTGGGATAGTTTGGTAATCAATTAAACTATGAAGCCAAAGGCATTCATTTTCATTTTAAAGCATTACTGGATTGTTTTGTACAAAGCCCAAAATCTTATATTTGTTTTATTTATTTTGCTCAAGTTGTGTCTTTTTTATACAAAAAGGTACTGTAATTTGCAGATGCCTCAGGTGAGCAATTTAGGACCATCATGGTCCTCTTGTCTGTGTTATAAACTGTTTATTTCATTTCATATGGCAAAGATTGTATATTGGCATTTGCCAATGTCAGAGTTAAATATCAACACAATGTTAACCTATTACCAGATGGCAACATTTTAGACTGGTCTAAATTGAAAGGAGATGCAGGCGACAATTTTTTAACTAATTGTTTTTCTTGGGGGGTGTCAAGAGGCATCATTATGCAGGGATGGGGTAATGTAAAAAAAGAACTGCAGTAATAATAACATTGGGTATAACTTTTAGTGGCCTTACATTTCATATTTATGTTCTGTAAACTCTATTTGCACTTATTAAGCATTAGACTAGTCCAATTGAAAGAAGTTGCAGACAACAAAATATAGTTAATGGAATTTTAAAACTTCCTGTATTTTTGGATAGAAAACAATGTCTTCATTTTGCACAATGTTTTCTAAAGCTTTTTTCAAGAGGGGCATGTAAAAGCGTCTCCGTGTGGATTCAGGTTAATTTAGGGGGCATTTGACAAAGTCATGGTCAAATCTCAAAGTCAGTGTCAAGGACTTAAGATATCAGATATACATGTCAACATGTTTAAGATTATTAATGGCAAACTGTTTTACTATTTCATAAATGTAAGTATACCTTTTACTTCATTCACCTTGAACAAAGTTAATGTTCATTATGTCAAGGGAAAATTTCAGTCATATTTGTGCCAAAGCTAATCTTGAACTTTGGATATATATCATTTGATATCTGATTCCTTGATAAACTCATTACCACACAATGACGCTTTTTCACGCCTTTAAGAAACTCACCTAGGGAAACATTGTTTAAAATGAAGAAATTGCTTGTAACAAGCAATTTCTTCATTTTCCACAATTTTTTCTACCCAGAACAACAACAACAAAAAAAAACACCACCAACAACAAAAATCACACTGAATGAGTAAGTGAAGAGGTTTCATACAACCAGTATGACTGAGCTTTTAAGTATATATCTCAATGAAAATGAAAAAAAAATATTCTCTTCATTTTTAGCTCACCTGAGAACGAAGCCCCAGGGGGGGGGGGTTATATAGAAATAAAGAACAATTTTTTTAAATGACATCTCCTCCCAATTCACAGGGCCAATTTGAACCAAATTTTGCAGAAATTTTGTTTAGGTGGTCCCCCTTAAAATTAGCTAAAAGAATTGAAATCCGTTTAAAACTCTGGTTGCCATGGCAACAAAAGTGAAATTTCAAAAAAATCTTTAAGAATATTCTCCTCCTGACCCAGAAGGCGTAGAGCCTTGATATTTTGCATGAAGCATCAGTATATTGATCTCTTACAAAATAGCTAAAATCATGATCCTAGGGTTTCCAGGGGCAGACCCGGGGGGGGGGGTATATAGAAATAAAGAACGAGGTTCATAGTCTTGTAATTGTGGCCCTTTTGTTTCATAATCCTAACCTTAACATGAAATTAGACTGTTGAAAGAAAAAGAGCCTTTATCTCAGGTGAGCGCCCCAGGGCCAACGGCCCTCTTGTTTATAATTTAATGCCATTAAGAAAAACAAAGCGAATATTCAACTAGTTTTGAGTAAAACTTTATGGATTTACTTTGTGCACAAGCATACAAAATAGTTTTGTTCATTTAAGAGATGAAGAGAATATTTTTTGTTTTCATGGAGGTATGAACCGAAAAACCTAATCACACTGTATGAATACGCGAAGCGGATTCATACATTGTGTGATTAGGTTTTTCGGTTCATACCTCCATGAAAACAAAAAAAATTCTCTTCATTTCTTATAATTTAATAGCATCGAGCGAAAAATGCAACAACTTAACAAATTTTGATACCTTTTTGTAGAGAACTATTTTGTGCGTAAGCATTCAAAATGGCTGCATACTCAAAATTTTGTTCATGGAGGTATGAATTGAATTTTTCGACCAATCAAATCGCTCGTTTTTGATAGACGAAACTAACAATTAAATTATAGAAGTATGTAAAGAAAAAAAATCAACCAATCAAAATGCTTGAATCTTGATAGACAAAACTGGAAATTAAATCATTGATTTATGCTTACTTTTTTCAGGTTGATTGATGTTTATATTTTTAGGTGGATCTTCATCCAGATTTAGATTTAAAGACGAAGAAGCTTGGGCTGAAGTATGTGAATCTGACAAATCAGACAATCAAGAAGTATCTTTGAATTTTGACAATTTAGCACTAGCATTGGATTGTATTCCATTATGTGAAAGATTGGGATTAACAACAGATTTGTTTACTGTGAGTAATGCTATGCACATCCAGGGTCTTAACTTTCAACAAGATTGCTTGTAATGCCCTCCGTTCGGAACTTTGATTAGGATGGCATACAGCTTTATTTTGCAAAATTCATTAACATGTAACGAGGGCTTTGTATCATAAAAACCTGAAGAGACTTGTCAGTAAAATGGGCACATGCGTGATATTTCCAACCATTTCACATGTGCGCCAAGTAAAGACTCAGATCAGCCTGTGCATCCGCACAGTCTGATCAAAGTCTTCACTCTGCGCACTGTAGATAGATACTGACCAAAAGCTTCTTTAAACAATCAGGGAATGTTCTAATTGCCCCGAATGGCTGTCCAGGGTGCTCAGTGTGTTCGAGTCACACACATGTGAAATTGTTGGAAATGTCACGCATAGGCTCAAATATATATTTGATACACCACTGAGGGTAGACATGTATTGGTATCATTTCTGTCTGTACGCTGCCTGTACTTCCGTGCATCCACATCTTGTTTACACATCTCCTCCTACATTTTTGGGCAATTATGACAGAAATTTTCACAGAATGTTCCTAGTCATCTTACCTTGCACATACTGTCGGGGTTTGGCCATTTTGGGCTGCATCACAGTCTCTTGCAAAACTAGACATTGTAGAGATTCTTTATGGCGATTTACTGTTCAATGCAATTGATTTAAGCTATTTGCTGAGTCAAGATCAGATTATTCCGAAACGACTTAAGGGATAGTTCATTCCAATGGCAACTGTGGAAGGATTTACCCCTACTAAATATTATAATTTAAGCTATTTTGCAAAGTCAAGGGTAGATAATTCCAAAATGACAAGAAGGAATCAAAGTAAACTTTGTCTTATACACAACTACTCGTCATACAGATTAATTATGGCGAGTTTCAGTTCATTCCAATTGAAAGTGTAGGAGAAGTTGTGCACAAAAAACACTGCAATTTTAAGCTATTTTGCAAAGTTCAAGGTACATGTTTCCTAACGACTTGAGGGATGAAAATAATTTTTTGAAATAGAGTAGAGCTTTCTGAAAACAAGGGAAAAGGGGCCTGTTGTATTTTGTGTGATAAGTCCACCATTAATATTCGGTCCTCATGGAACTTTTCATGATGGTTGTAGGGTCATAGGAATGGTTCTCCTGAAAAAAATATTGGATCTGTTACATGCTCCCCCCCTTAAAAGTAAAAGAAACATACAGCCAGCAGTTCATAATCAACACTTTGCTGGATAATTCTATTATTTCAGGTCCCTTTGATTTGAACCAGAGAAAAAATGCCTGAAAGAAGATTGGTTTTTGCATTCAAGCATTCCTTTCCCATAATGTTTCCTCTCTTAAACAATTTCATCTTCTGAATTGTAGTGAACATAGTTGTTTCTTTTCGTTAGCAACTATTTTATGATTTGTCCCAATCTTTGATCTATGTAACAGAGGAAAAGACAAATTTAAACTCTTGTCAAAACTTAATGGGTACGACAAAATCTAATGGATCGGGAAAACTCTCAAATCCTCTCCAGTCATATCCTAAGTATCCAAGCAAATATTACTACCCGAATATCAATTATTTAAATTTTAGTACAAAACATTATAAAGATATTGGCAAAGAAGTATGTTAAAAAAGAATTTTCTTGTTTCATTTCGACAAGCTGATTTTACAGACAAAATGTGTGACCTCGCCCAAACAGGGAAGACTCTTGAGAGCAGTCATGGAATAGTACCTTCTTCAGTAAAAACAATTCTGCGACTGATTTTGTTTAACGAGATAGCACCAAGATCGCACCCTCGTGTTTTCATTAGCTCACCTGAGCACAAAGTGCTCTGGGTGAGCTATTGTGATCGGTCATCGTCCGTCCGTCCGTGCACAATTACTAAAAAATCTTCTCCTCCTAAACTAACCATGGAATTACAACAAAACTTCACAGAAATGATCCTTAGGTCATGCTCTTTCAAAATACTTCAAAGAATTAAAATCCATAAAGAACTCTCGTTGCCATGGCAACGGAGTGAAAAAACTTAAACAATCCTCTCCTCCTAAATCATAAGGTCTAGGGCTTTTATATTTGGTACAAACCATCATCTTTTTATCATCTACTAAATAACTTCAAAGAATTACTGTGCGATCCCTGATTTTACATAGAAATAAAGAAGGAAAACTTTAAGAATCTTCTTCTCCCAAACCGAAAGGCCTAGAGCTTTGATATTTCTATAATTCATCATCTATTGACCTTCTACCAAAATACTTCAAAGAATAACTTTATTCTGAAAATAAGCCCTTTTCTGTGTGATATCTAATTTTACATAGAAATAAAGAAGAAAATCTTTAAAATTCTTCCGCTCCCAAACCGTAAGGCCTAAGGCTTTGATATATGGTATACATCATCATCTATTGACCTACCAAAATACTTGAAAGAATTGCTGTATTCTGAAAATTAGCCCTTTCTGTGCGATCCCTGATTTCACAAGGAAATAAAGAACGAAAACTTTAAGAATCTTCTTCTCCAAAACCATAAAGCCTAGAGCTTTGATATTTTCTATTATTCATCATCTATTGACCTTCTTCCAAATTACTTCAAAGAATAACTTTATTCTGAAAATTAGCCCCTTTCTGGGCGATCCCAGATTTTACATAGAATTAAAGAAGGAAAACTTTAAAAACTTCTCCCAAACCATAAGGCCTAGAGCTTTTATATTTTTTATTAATCATCATGTATAGACCGCCTACCAAAATACTTCATAAAATAATGGTACTCTGAAAATTAGCCATTTATTTGATCTTGGCTCTCACCAATGGGTAGATAATCGTAAACCTAAGTAGGATAGCAGCTGGAGGCTAGGAAAGGATGTAATGGTAGTACTGGTGTGAGAAATACCAGGAATCCATTGTTAGGTGCTCAAGCCACCGCAATATGACTGAAATACTGTTTAAAGAGGTGTTAAACCCCATTCAATCAATCAATTTTCTTTGTGATCCCTGATTTTACATAGGAATTAAGAAGGAAATCTTTAAAAATCTTCTTCTCCCAAACCATTAGGTCAAAGGCTTTGATATTTAGTGTGTAATAATACATATTGTCCCTCTTCCAAAAAACTTCATAGAACTACTATATTCTGAAAATATGCTCTTTTCTGTTCAATCCCATAAAGGAATTATGAAGGATATCATAGAAAATGTTCTCCTTCTAAACCATTAGGCCTAGAGCTTTTATATTCGGTATGTATTAGTGCCTATTGACCCTCTACTTAAGTACTTCAAAGAATTACCCCACTCTTGAAATTGGCTCAATATGGTTGGATCTTCACTATACCTAGGATTAAAGGAGAAAATCTTTAAAAAATCTTCTTCTCCAAAATGATTAGGTGTAGGGCTTTGGCATTTTGTATATTATATCATTACGTCTTGATCCAATATACTCAGGGGAGTGATATAGGACCATCATGGTCCTCTTGTTTTCTGAATGTACTAACCAGGCACAGTTATTTCCCTTAAAGAGAACTAGCGTTATGGGAAAAGTTCAAGATCACTACTACAGGTTAGTCAGCAAACAATTGTACTGGGGCATCTGTGCCTGTGACTCATTTCGAGTTTTTCACTAACCTGCACACGCTGCCTATTGTGGCATCTACTTGTGATGTTTTTTAGCTCACCTGAGCATGAAGTGCTCTGGATGAGCTATTGTGATTGGTCATCGTCCGTCGTCCGTCGGTCTGTCCCTCCCTCCGTCCATCCGTCCCTCCGTCCCTCCATTTGTCCTTTCACAATTACTAAAAAATCTTCTCCTCCTAAACTAACCATGGAATTTCAACAAAACTTCACAGAAAGGTCAAGCTCTTTCAAAATATTTCAATGAATTAAAATCCATGAAGAACTCTTGTTGCCATGGCAACGGAGTGAAAAAACTTGAAAAATCTTCTCCTTCCAAGCAGTAAGGCCTAGAGCTGAGATATTTGGTACAAATCCTTATCTATTGACCCTCTACCAAAATACTTCAAAGATTTTCTGTATTCTAAAATAAGCCCTTTTCTGGGCGATCCCTGATTTTACATAGAAATAAAGAAGGAAATCTTTAAAATTCTTCTGCTCCCAAACCATAAGGCCTAGAGCTTTGATATTTGGTATACATCATCATCTATTGATCTTCTACCAAAATACTTCATAGAATTACCTATTCTGAAAATTAGCCCTTTTCTGGGCAATCCCTGATTTTACAAAGAAATAAAGAAGGAAATCTTTAAAAATCTTCTTCTCCCAAACCATAAAGCCTAGAGCTTTGATATTTGGTACATATCATCAGCCATTGACCCTCTACCAAAATACTTCAAAGAATTATTGTATTCTGAAAATTAGCCCTTTTCTCGGCAATGCCTGATTTTACATGGAATAAAAGAAGGAAATCTTTAAAAATCTTCTTCTCCCAAACAATATGGCCTAGAGCTTTGAAATTTGGTACAAATCGTCATCTTTTGACCCTCTACCAAAACACTTCAAAGAATTACAGTATTCTGAAAATTAGCCCTTTTCTTTGTGATGCCTGATTTTACTTGGAATAAAAGAAGGAAAACTTTATAAATCTTCTTCTCCAAAACCATAAGGCCTAGAGCTTTGATATTTGGTACAAATCATCATCTATTGACCCTCTACCACAATACATGTACTTCAAAGAAGTATCATACTTTGAAAAGTAGCCCTTTTCTTTGGGATCCCTGATTATACAAAGGAACAAAGAAGGAAATCTTTGAAAATCTTCTTCTTCCAAACCATAAAGCCTTGAGCTTTGATATTGGTACATATCATCAGCCATTGACCCTTCACCAAATTACTTAAAAAAATTAGCCCTTTTCTGTGTCATCCCTAATTTTAGTTAGGAATAAATAATGATATCTTTGAAAGCCTTCTTCTCCTAAACCATTAGGCCTAGAGCTTTTATACTTGGTATGTATTAATGTCTATACTTCAAAGCATTACCATATTCAGGAAATTAGTACTATATGGTGTGATCATCAATATACCTAGGATTAAAAGAGAAATCCTTCAACATCTTCTCCAAAATAATTAGACAGAGGGCTTTGCTTTTTTGTTAATATCATAAAGCCATGAACCATCATACTCAGGGGAGCGATTAAGGACCATCATGGTCCTCTTGTTTTTAAAACTGGCTTATTTTTCGATTTAGAATAACCAAGTGGAAGAAATGACAAAGACCGCTACTGACTGTAAAGCAAAGTACTCAGAATCAATACAAACAGAGAGTTCTGAAAGAGAATCTAACAATACCACCAACGAGAGAGGTGGGGTTAATATGAAAGAGGATGGTGCTGTGATTAAAAATAAATCTTCAATTGAAAACGATTCTAAGGCTACAAGAAAAAATGGCACAAAAGGTCAGAAAGTTGAAAGAACTAAGTCTAGCCATCAGGTAAATGTTAATTCAAAGAAAAAAGATAGTTTAGCCGCAGTGAAATCAGAACAGCCTATCCAAAAAAACGTCGATGGAGATGTGAAACAAGCTGATATTTCAAGTTTAGAAGATGATCTGGACAGTTTACTCTCTTTTGATCTTCCTTGTGAAAATACTGAAGTGAACGATAAAATACATGCCGCTTGTAAATCTTCCCAGCCAGTAGGGACAAAGCCTATTCCAAAATTTTCAAAGCCTGTGGCCCCAAAGCAAGTTTCAGGTACCAGTTCTTACCATCTAAGTAAAACCAGATGGAGTACTTGACTAATTCATGACACAATCACGCTTTTGACACCCCTCAATAAATAAAGCTTTGGAAAACATTATGAAAAAGAAGAAATTGCTTATGTTAAGCACTTTCTTCATTTTCCAGGATGTTCTCTACCCTATTGAGAAAGATTTTTGAAATTTCATTAGCTTAATATTTTCGTCTGCAACTTCTTTTAATTTAGGGCAGTCTAAAATTTTGTTTTCTGGTCATTTATCATGACATAATTATTAAATACTATCTTTGTTGTCAAAAAGGTGACAGCAGAACTTTAGAAAGAGGAAGTGTTATCAATGTTGAATTGTATCAAACCCTTATTTTCGTAGTACTCATTAACCCTTTCCTGCACAATGCCTTGTTTTTACGTCCTTGTGATTTTAATAAAATATCAAGGCAAAAGAAGAAATTACTTGTGACAAGCACTTTCTTTCCTTCCCACAATATTTTTTAACCTGTTGGTTGGCTACTTTTCAAATTACACTCACTTTTAATTGTCGTCTGCAACTTCTTTCAAATTGGGCAGGACTAAAATTTAAAAAACAGGAAAGGGTTTGAATGTGATTGCTGGTGATTGCCGATGACTTCTGACATGGCAGATAAAATAAGTAATTAACCCTTTCCTGGTTTTTGAAATTTTAGACTGGTCCAAATTGAAAGAGGATGCAGACGACAATGAAAATTGGATGCAATTCTAAATAAAACCATCCTATTTGGTAGAAAACATTGTGGAAAAAGGAGAAATTGCTTATAATAATTTTTCCACAATGTTTTCTCAAGTATAAAATCACAGTGACGAAAAACCCCGGGTTTGTACAGGAAAGGGTTAAACAATTATTTGTAAAAAAAAAGTGGCCAGGGACAAAAGATAAAAGCAATAATTGGTTAGTACCCTAAACATCAAAACTTTGCCTTGAATAAGCTGTAGTTACAACTTTTATTTCCCTGATCAAAAATAATGCTTGATTTGAATTTTGGAGTTTGAAGTTCACTTCTTGTCTTATTGGATTATTTGATTGGTCAATCAATGTTATTTGATTGATAGCGGCAATTTATCAATTGTCTTGTGGCAACAAATCCAATGGTTATACAGAAGAAGGGGTTTGAAGAGAAATGACCAATTAATATTGCCATCATTGTATGTTCCCTTTTAGAACAACAAAGTATTCTGCTGAAATAGGTTTTCAGGTTTACCATGCATAGTGTTTAGGCCTGGTTTTGAAAGTCAGTTTAGTGGAATCACCATTCACATTTGTGGTTAAATCTATTTACAAAATCTGACATCAAATCTTGTTTTATCATCTACCAAAATCTTTTCATATAAAACAGAAAGGATAAAAACAAAGATTTGTAAACGTTGGATGAAAACTAGAATAACCCTTTCCTGCTTTTTATCTCACCTGAGCACAAAGTGCGAGGTGAGCTATTGTGATAAGTTGTTGTCCATCTTCAGCCTGTCTGTCTGTACGTCTGTCCGGCTGTCCGTCCACAATTTCTTTAAGAATCTTCTCCTAAACCAGTAGGCCAATCAAGCTGAAACTTTGCAGGGATGTTCCTCGGGTGAAGTTCTACAAAAGATGTTAAAAGAATTTAATTCCGTCAAAAAATCTGGTTGCTGCAGCATTTGAAAATGGGAATCTTTAGTAAACCTTTAAAAATCTTTGAAAAACTTCTCCTCCTAAACCTGTAGGCCAATCAAGCCGAAACTTTGCAGGGATGTTCCTTAGGTGAAGCTTTTCAAAAGTTGTTAAAAGAATTTAATTCCTCGAAAAACTCTTGTAACCGCGGCATATGAAAATTGGAAATTTTAGTAATTCTTTGTTGTTGTTTTTTCATAGACTACAAGGCCAAAGGCATTTATATTTTATATAGAGCTTAATCATTTGGTTCTCGACCAAGTTTTTAAATGTTTAATATCTTGGGTAAAATATGGCCCCCCCCCCCCTGAGGTTCGAAGTTTTGAAAAATGCTTAATTAGAGCAATTTCAAAAGAATTCTCCTCTTTAACTATAAGGTGTAGGATATTCATATTTGGTATGTAGCATAACTAGATGGTTTTGTACTCTATCACTAAAAGTTGTCCTCCTAGGGTCAAAAACGGCCCTGCACTAGGGGTCCAAAATTGGGAAAAAAGCAAAATTTGAGTATGTTAAAAAAAATCTTGAATTTTAGGCAGAGGGCATTTATATTTTGAGTGTAGCATAGCCTGGCTGTTATCTATCAATTTTGATTAAATTATGTTTGTAGGTTAAAGAACACTCCTTCCCCGGGTGTCCAAAGTTTGTAAAAGTGCTCGATTAGACCATGTTCAACAGTCTTTTCCTGTCTAAGGCATTCATTTTTCGGTATATAGCATAACCAGATGGTTCTTTACCATGTTAGCTAAAACCTTAGCCCTTGGATAAAACATGGTCAACAATTTTAGACCCAATCAGAGCAACTTAAAAAGTCTTCTCCTTCTGAAATATAAGGTGAATGGCTCCTGGGGTTGAAATTTGCGTAAATCGTATTGAAAGAATTCTTCTTAAATATAGGTCCTAGAGCATTTATATTAAAAAAATAGGATAACATTACTGTTATCTACCATGTTTATAACCTTTGGACAAACATGGCCCTTCCCAAGGAATCCAAAGTTATTAAAATCACTCAATAAGAGCATGTTCAAATATCTTACTCTCCTAATGTATTAGTTGTAATGCATTCATATTTGATTTATAGTACATCATGATTGTTCTCTACCAAGGTTGCTAAAATTACACCCATTGAAGTTGCAGAAAGTAATTAGAGTTTGATTGAAATCTAAATACAAAGAATTTCAGGTAGAAAACACTGTGAGAAAAGAAAAATTGCTTCTCACTCCCTTTCTCACAATGCTTTTTTAAACATATTTTCCCTGAGGTTGACAAAATATTGGATAGTTTGGTAATGGATTAAACTATAAAGCCAAAGGCTTTCATTTTTATTGTAAAGCATTACTGGATTTTTTTTGTACAAAGCCCCAAATCTTATATTTGTTTTATTTCTTATGCTCAAGTTGTGTCTTTTTTATACAAACAAGTACTGTAATTTGCAGATGCCTCAGGTGAGTGAATTAGGACCATCATGGTCCTCTTGTTTAAAAAGATTTTTTAGAGTGGTCTGAATTCAAAGGTATTGCAGACAACTATTTAAAATCAAATTCATTTGAAAAAATAATCATTCAATAAGGTAGAAAATTTTGTTAAAAAAGAAGGAATTGCTTGTAACAAGCAATTTCTTCTTTTTCCACAATATTTAAAAAAAATCCCCCAAAACAAAACACAGGAACACAAAAAAGCAGAGATTAGATAGGAAATAGGATGATGTACCATGTAGATATGTTAGCATTGCATGAAATGAAATGAAAGCTACAAAAGATACTATTTTAAGATAAATATTGTACAAAAGTAATAACCTTGTCCTGATATGTCATAAATGTGACTTTTTTGTCTGTTTTCAGTTACCAATAGTTCAAGTAACAGTGCAGAGGATTGGCTTGATGATCTTTTGGCTGATTAGTGAATCTGACATTTATGAAATGAAAAAAAAAATGTTTGATGAAAATTCTATTAATTGCCTATGTTTTAATAAATGTCCGCGCTTTTGTTACCCCACCCCCCTCCGATTTCAGCGAAGGGAATAAAGTAATGGTCCCTGTCCATCATTCCGTCATTCCGTCACTAAAATTGTCTTGAGCATATCTCTGAAAGTATAATTGCTATCAATTTGAAACTTCATAGGTTGATAGATCTCATTGGGGAAAAGTACAGTGCACAAGAACCACAACTCTTGTTTGCATAATTTTGGAGTTATTGCCCTTTGTTGTTTTTGAAAGACTAAGATTTTGTCCGGGGCATATCTCTGAAAGTATAATAGCTATTAATTTGAAACTTCATAGATTGATAGATCTCGTTGAGGAGAAGTGCAGTGCACAAGAACCACAACTCTTGCTTGCATAATTTTGGAGTTATTGCCCTTTGTTTTTTTAAAAGACTTAGATTTTGTCCTGAGCATATCTCTGAAAGTATAATAGCTATTATCGAACTCATTGAAAAGAGATGCAGTGCACAAGAAGCCTAAATCTAACTGGCTTTAGTGTACTATCAAGCTTTTACAGCGGGGGATGGCCATGTCCGACATGGCTCTTGTTATGACTGGTTTTGTATTTGCTGACTGCCAGCAAGCTATTGTCATGGTGTTGTTTCCACCGTGCAACCGTCCGTGCCTCCGTCCTTCCATAAACTTTTACTTTAAAAATTTTCTCCTCAGAAAGTACTGAACAGAATTTAACGAAATTTCACAGAAATGATCCTGTAGTGACCCTTTATCAGGTTCCTTCAAAGAATTGTGATCGGATAAAATATGGCTTAAATGGGCGGGGCTTATTTCCATATATGGTGAAACCTTTAAAAATCGTCTTTTCAAAAATCAAATGCTAGATTTCAAACAAATTTTATAGTAATGATCATTGGGTGACCCTTTTTCAGATTCCTTCAAAGAATTTAGATGGGATGAAAAATGTTGCTTAAATTGACGGGGCCTTTTTCCATATATGGTGAAAGCTTTGGAAATCCTTCTCATAGAAACCAGTAATTGGATTTCAGCCAAATTTCATTGGATTGATCCTCTGATGACCCTATTTCAGGTTCCTTCAATTAATTTTGGTTCCTTGAAAAATGACTTTTATGGTTGTTGCTTATGTCTATATATAGTATCCATTTGATTTTAAAAACAATGTAAATACATTTTCAACATAATGGGTGGGGCTTATTTCCATATATGGTGAAAGCTTTGAAAACTTCATCTCAGAAACCGGTGGATGGATTTCAACCAAATTTCACAGAAATGATCCATGGTCGACCCTCTATCAGATTCCTTCAAAGAATTTTGATCGGAATAAAACATGGCTTTCATTGGCGGGGCTGATTTCAATATATGGTAAAAGCTTCGAAGAACCTAGTGGATGGATTTCATTCAAATTTCACAGACATGATCCTATGGCGAACCTCTATCAGATTCTTCAAAGAATTTTGATCGGATGAAAAACATGGCCTAAATGGATAGGGCTAATTTCCATATAAGGTGAAAGCTTTGAAAATCTTCTTCCCAGAAACCAATGGATAGATTCCAATCAAATTTCAAAGATATGATCCTATGGTGAACCTCTACCAGATTTCTTCAAAGAATTATGATCAGAAGAAAATCATGGCCTTAATGGACGGGGCTAATTTCAATATAAGGTGAAAGCGTTGAAAAGCTTCTTCTGTGAAACCAGTGGATGGATTTCAACCAAATTTGACCGGATCGATCCTTAGGTGACCTTTTATCAGATTATAGAACAGAACAGAACAGAAATTTTATTAATCGACAAGTACAAAAAGTACATAGCCATACAAACATATACAAAGCAGTACATTTCAGTCACAGTTATTGGTCTTTATCAATAGGTAAAAGAAGAGAGCAATGATACAAGTTTTTTTTCTGTGTGAGTTTGGGGGTTTTTTTTTGGGGGGGGGGGATGACAAAAATTTTGGGAAATACTTTTAAATAAATAAATAAAGACATCGAGAAAAACGTAGGAGACTGATGAGCGTATAACAATGGTTAATGCTCAAGCTATACATATGTGCACTTGCACTACTTTACCTCTAATTGCGCTTATTGATTGGTGTGAATGTAGCGGTTATCAGACTTTTCTCTTAACTGAAGAGCAAGTTCAATAAATTTTACCAATTGTTTTAACGTGATTACATTATAAAAAAGAATTTTTATTGGAACAGAACATGAACAGAACATAAGTTTATTCCTAAGACTTGAACATACATGTTCATCGTCATACAATACAAAATACATACATGCAACAATGACGGAATTGCAATACAAACAAAGTGAGAAAATGAAATGTAAATCAGCGGAAGATGAAAAAAGAAATTTCAGATCTGATTAGATCCGTTAATTAGGTAGCGTTGAAATGAAATCTAATTATATGTGCCTGATGAAGAATGGTTTTACCGGTAACTCGTGCGGGGTATGCCTCTGTACTTACGTCGTCACAACATTTGTCCATGACCTCTCCCGCACGTGTAAATCGAGATAAGTGTAATCCATGTGTGACATTATTATTTTTGTCACATTTAGTGTTATGGTTTTGTGGACAGATTCATAGAATAAATACGAAGTTTAAAATTTCCTGTGGATAATAATATGGATAATAATATGGAATAATTTTGTCGCTTGGTAAGTTGTTTGAAGTTTAATAGTACTTAGTCGCTTTTATTGGCATTAAGAATGACAGTAAGAATGACAGTAGACCAATGACAGCTCGGTGAGTGCATTAGCAATCCCCGCACTGTAGTTGGCCCACTGTAATACAATTGAAAAAATAAAATCTGTTTTCGATATGTTAATGACTTTTTAAATAAGCTCTGGTAGCTCACTGCATCCTTCTACACCTGTTATTGAATTTTGAACTTCGAATAGATTAAAATATGGTAGATTGGATGTGTGAGTATCAATAATTTTCTGAATATTTCCGGAGCTCAACCTCATAGTTCAGCCTTCTATAAAACCTTGGCGAAACGAAAGTCAAGGTATTCTAGCCAGCCGCACTTGAGGTATATTTCTAAAGGTTTTAATATAAATTCAACAAGTAGGGGTTGCTATGTTCAGTTTACTTGTTAGTACAGTTAAAATAACTCCAGGTGTATAGATATAGTTCCTCAATGCGCATACTATATTTGCCTTAAAACCAAAAGTAAAATAAAAATATCAATTTGGTTACAGACTTCGTAATACGGGTTGGATATGCCGCACTTACGACGCCTGAGAATCGAACCGAATCAATATAAATTCTTGCGGTCAAGTAAAATATAATATTGTCCTATCTAATCAAGTCTTGCAGCTACAGTTTATAAGAATAAAACTGCAGCTACAAGGCCTTTGAAATTAGTGACAAACCCAGAATGGTATTATTACTATAGATTCATAAATATATGAGTAAGATATGTTGCCTAAAGCTCATAGAGTTAAAATATATCTAGGGAACTTATATAAATTTTGATTACTACAATTTCTTGTCATTCAGACATGTATTAAAATAACACCACGATTATTGCTCGACCTAAGGTGTGACTAGGGCGCAAAACATATTGCTAATAAGTAATGTTGTAGTTACGACATTTTTGCCGCCTATCGACGGTTTATATTTTGATAAACAAAACACACACACATATTTATATATTATTGAGAAGCACTTTTTCTACTTTCCATTGCCTTGTCACAGTATATGGCAAGTTTACTTAACATTTTTTTATCAGACGAATTTAGAAGTTGTATAAGTTTGCACATACTGGGTCTATCAATATAGTAGTTTTCTATGTAAGCTCGCCTAATATTATTATAGAAAGGGCAAATCAGAATGAAGTGGTATTCATCCTCTATTTCATTTAATTCGCACAATTCGCATTTTCGTTCCGATCTTTCTATATTTTGGTGTCTGCCTTTGACGATACATAGTTGGTGAGTTGCTAATCTCATTTTTGCTAAAATGTTCCTATGTTTTGAATTATATAGAATCTCTAAGAACGGAGACAGTTCAAAATTGGTTTTTAGATTTCTGAATAAGGATAGTGATGTTTTATTTCTCATATCTTGGTTCCAGTCGATGAGAAAAAGATCGATTAGCCTTCTCTTTAATAAGGGTGCAAATATTTTCTCATTAACCGATGCCGGATATAACCATACATCATTGAAACCACAAGTTTGAAGGAGCTGTTTTACTTTATTAGCCCAATTATTTGAGTTGGTATTTATTTCCGTTTCGTATCTCATATGATTTATAACTGTGGATAATATACAGTTTTCTTTTTTAGTGTTAAACAATTTCAAGAAGTATTTTACAATTCTTGTTTTGATATTGACCGAAAGTGGATATCTGCCGAATTCTCCATAGATGGCGCTGTTACTCGTCGATTGCTTCACATTGATTATTCTCTTTAAAAACTTCCTATGGATCCTTTCTATCGCGTCGGACTTCGTGAAGCCCCAAACTTCACAGGAATATGTTAGTATCGAGGCAACGAATGAATCGAATAATGATAAAAGGATTTTCACAGGTATTTCTTTTCCACGCGTTATTGTAAGAAGTCGGCCCATAGCCTTAAGGGCTTTACTCGCAAATGTATTAGTCGCATTCAGAAATGAACCAGTATTTGTGAAAATTACCCCTAAGTAATTGAAGTTAGATACTAACTCTAGATTAATTCCAGAGAAATAGAAATTTATACTTTGAGCACGTTTACCAGCCTTACTAAAAATCATGACTTTGGTTTTTTCGGTATTCACTGTCAAATTCCATTTTTGACAATATTTCTCAAAGCTATTCAGTAATTTCTGTAAGCCGTCGGCCGATTCTGATATTAATACAGAATCGTCTGCAAATAGGAGCAGAAAAATGACCAATTGGTTAAAAGTTAATCCTTCGTTATTATCATTGCAGAGAAAAGTTTCGATGTCATTGACAAAGAGTGAGAATAAGATCGGCGAGCTTATCTCCCCTTGCAATAGTCCGACGTCACATGTGAATACATCTGAAATATTATTCAAATGTTTGACACAAAGTTTGATATCCTCGTACATGGACCGTATGACTTTGAATAGTTTACCGTTTACTCCTTCTTTTATTAGCTTGAACCATAAACCGTTTCTATAGATAGAGTCAAAGCATTTTTGAAAATCAACAAAACAACAATATAGTTTTTCTTTATTTTGTAGCTGCTTTTCAATAAATGCATTCAGTAAAAAGATGGCGTCGACTGTGCCGTAATTTGATTTAAAGCCGAATTGTGCATTGGATGAAAAATATGGCTTTAGTGGGCAGGGCTGATTCCCATATATGGTCCATACTGAAAACTTTGTAAATTTCTCAGAAACCTGTTCATTGATTTCAACAAAATTTCACGAGAATGATAACCAGATGACTGTTTGTCGGATTCCTTCAAATAATTATATTGGTTGAAAATCATGGCTATTATGGTGGTGGGTTATGCCCATATATGGTATACAGTGCAAATTTTACATAATGAATTTTACATAACTTGACCCGACTTTTGTAAAAACAATAAAAAATTTGAAATTGTTCTCTAGAACTATTTTAAAGATTTCAATGATTTAGATTTATTTTCATCATATTCAGTTTATTTTAGAATTTATGAAAAGATTTGCTTAATCAGTTCATTCATGACTGTGCAGCGATATAGGCGCTCAAGCGCCTCTAGTTATTGAATTCATAGACAAATGGGCTCAATCAGTACATTCATGCCTGTGGAGCGATACAGGCGCTCAAGCGCCTGTAGTTTTTAGTCCCCTACCGGCAAAGCCGGCTCAAGCGCCTGTAGTTTTTAGTCCCCTACCGGCAAAGCCGAAGGGGACTATAGGTTTGCACTCCGTCCGTCTGTCAATTCGTCTGTCGGTCCGGACTTACCAGTTTTCCGGACTATTTTCTTAACCCTGGGAGATATTGAGCTGATTTTTGGTATTTGAGTCCGTATCAATAAGTTACAGAACAAGTTTTAGTTTGGTTCCGGTCCATTGATTTTTGTTGAAGATAAGGATGCTGAGCTTAGAAATTACCAAGAAACTTCAGTTTTCTAGACTTCTTTCCTAAACCCTCAGAGATATTAAGCTGATTTTTTGGTATGAGAGTCCGCGTCAACGATTTACAGAACAAGTTTGAGTTTGGTTCTGGTCCATTGATTTTTGAGGAAGATATGGATGCTGGACTTAGAAAATTACCAGGAAATTTTAGTTTTCCGGACTTTTTTCTTAACCTTAAGTTACAGAACAAGTGTAACTTTACTTGGTCTTTAGGGTCTTAATTCTTAATTCTCTTGGAACAGATGATTTTATGAACTATAATTTAGCATACAACAAAAAGACACGCCTATTTTTTATGTTTGTGTGTATGTGTGTGTGTTTAAGAATTGCTCATCTGATACAACTGTAATATTTTGGAGGGGTAGTAATCCCTTTACCACCCAAAAAATATACCGCTCGAGGGATATATATAAAGCCGGTAGGGGACTTGGTATTGCCATGCAATACTTCATAATGCTTGTTGTATTTGTTTTAGCTTGCTTGTGCACATGTTAAATGTGAAATTTTGTGGAAAACTTGTTCGTGAACCTTCGAGCTGCGAAAACATATGGGCATGGCAGGGCTTACCAGACTTCCAGAAAACATTCTTAAAAATCTTTAGACCAAACTTGACAAGAGTGTTCCTTGGATGACCCTTTTCAAAACTTGTTCATGAAATTTTGATTCTTAAAAAACGGGGGGTGGGGGTAGGCATGGAAGGCTTATCAAACTTCGAGAAATCATGAAATCATTATTTAAAAATCTTCTCCTAAACCACTGGGTTAATTTGGACCAAACTTTGTTAAGAATGTTCTTTTGATGACCCTTTTCAAAACTTGTTTGTGAAATTTCATTATGCGAAAATATGTGAGCTAGGCAGGGCTAGGCTTATCAGACTTTGAGAAATCATGAAATTTTATCTCATGAGAGCGATTTAGGGCCATTTTGACCGTCTTGTTTTGGATCTTTAATCCTTATGTAAATGCCCACCTGTGGATTGAGACATTCTAAACGTTTATAAGCCTGAATAGATTAAAAGGTATGGATCTCTTCAAATACGTGTTAATGTAATTTCATTTTTCAAACTACTGAACTATCATTAGTAGTGTCTCGATTTAATGTATGTAAAGTACAAGAACAAAAAAGTTTGGACAAAATACTGCTATATGTAACAGATTTGATCAGTCAACAATAAACCCGTCTTTCAAACTGATATCATTTTGTTTTATGTTAATCTATTTGGAATTTTCTTGAAAGGTAGCTGCCATTTATTGTCCACCCCATTATATTGAGTACACGACAATTACAATTAACTATTTGGCGTACGGTAAAAAGGTATGTACAGCTTTAGTGGCATTTTTATCGATATTCCCCCAATATATAGAGTACTCTAAATGATAGTATACTAAACAAAAATATAAAAGTCTACTTCCGAAAATTCCGTAATTGTTCAAAAGTATATAAAACATTGACAGAATTATTTCTAATTACGATTCGACTATTTTAGATAGGATTTGTAGATGATGGAGACAGTCGTTGAAAAAGCCATAGGCCATTATACCAAATGAACACATCACCCTTTTCTGTTTTTCAAAATACAAATGTATTAGACTTTTCCAAATCAAAGGGTAGAAGACGACATTATAAAGTAAGTACAGTTCAAAAATTAACTATCTTTATGGTTGAAAATATTTTGGGAAAAGAAGAAATTGCTTTTTAGAACCAATTTATTCTTTTTAGCTCCACTGGCTTGAAGCTAGCTAGCTATTGTCATGGTGTTATGTCCGTCGTGTATGCATGCTTGCGTCCGTAAGCTTTTACTTTAAAAATCTTCTCAGAAAGTACTGCACAGAATTCAACTAAATTTCGCAAGGATGATTTATAGGTGGAGCCTCTATGAAATTCCTTCAAAGAATTTTAATTGGTTGAAAATGTGAGTGTAATGTTGTTGCTTATTTCCATTTATGGTGAAAAATTTGAAAAACTTCTTCACAGAAACCAATTTGGATTTTACCCAAAATTGACAGGAATGATCCTTGGTCTATCAGATTGCTTAAAATATTGAATGGATGAAAAACATAACTTGAGGACGGAGCTTATTTCCATGAATGCTACGTAGGGAAAAAATTTAATTTCAGTCAAATTTCACCGGATTGCTGCTTTGGCGACTTTTTATTAGATATCATAGTTAAGAACTTTGCAAAGAAGTTGGAGATGATATTTCAAAATGCACTGAAATGGGAAGAGAAGTGCCGAAGAGGTCAGAAAACATTGTGAGAAAAGGAGAAACTGCCTGTAACAAGCAAATTCTTTTCCCACAAAGTTTCCCTGTGTGTATTTCTGCATGGCGTCAGAAAGCGTTAAAGATATACTAACCAAACTTTTTTACTGGAATATGACGCCTATGTAAGTTAGCAAACGTATTGTTTTACATGATTTGATTGTTTTATTGGGGTTAACGGCACTATTAACATTATTTTAGTCATATCGCGGCGGCTGGAGCACCTAACAATGGATTCCTGGTATATCTCACATAAGTACTACCACTACACCACTTCCTAGCAACCAGCTGCTATCCCACTTGTGTTATCGATTATCCACCCATTAGTGGGAGACAAATGTCGAAAAGGATATATGCCGCTGCCGGGGATGGAACCCATGACATCCAATGAATGAAGATTAGGAGTCTGGTGCGCTTTGACGGCGGCTTACGCGATTATAATGAATGAATGAATGAATGAACACAATAAATAGTTACACTAACCTTGAGAGGCCTAGTTTGAGATGAATATACAGTGCAAGGTTAATTTATTTTGAAATCTTGTGGTTTCTCTATGGGGCATCGACTACGAAATCATGATGTCCCGAGTTCGATTCGGGAGCGATTATTGATATTTTGTATCTTATTGGCCCACTTGTTTGAAGCGAGTACTAGTGAATACTGGTGGAAGCAGAATCGAAAGGGATTATTCTACCTTGCTATAACTTTTGTCTTGTAATTTTTTTTCCAATACGGTCCAAATGAATGGTTTGATTTGCTTGCTTTTATTTACAGCAGCATTCACCAATTGACCAATCATTGGCCCCGCCCACTTACTTCGTTGGCCACACCCATTGACTCCGACAGGAAGTCTGACTTCGATTTTTAATCGCCTTATTTTGAAAAATTCATGGCCAGCAGCATGTAACAAAACGTAGAATAGTTGGTTGGCGACCTTAACATCGAAACTACAGCTTGAATAAGCAGTAGTTTCGACGTTTAAGTCGCCAAACCAACAAAAAAGGTTAACACAAATGGCGGTCAATGTTGGAGTTGAAAGCTCAGGTCCGAGCTGAATAAATGATTTGATTGGTCGTTTAATTCTTTGATTGACAGTCGCGATTGGTCAACTGCGCTTAGTTTAGGTTGTGGCTTATATTTTGCCAGCTCGGTTGTTTTAGAGGTATAGGTCGACGGCGACAATGCATCGCATGAAGAAAGACGAACTACATCTACGTTCACATAATTAACCCTTTCCTGTTTCGCAAACTTTTAGATCTGTCCAGATTCAACGGCTTTGCAGATGAAAATTTAAAGTGGATTAAATTTGAAAAATAACCATTCAGTAGGGCAGAATTATTGTTGAAAAAGAAGAAATTGCTTGTCATAAGCAATTCTTCTTTTCCGACAATGTTTTCTCAACTATAAAATCACAGGGACCTAAAGACTAGGGACTAAATAGTAATTCTTTGTGAATCGAGAACACTAAACAGGTGTCCTAAAGACACTAGAAAATATGAGAAAGGTTAAAGTTTTGAATAGTTGGTTTAAGCTTACAGCCATAGGGTCATGGTAAATTTTGAGTTAGACCAACAAAACTGCAAGCTTATTGTTTATAAAAAAGTGATAATTTTTGTCGTAAGCCTTTACCACATAACAAAAAAATTAGACTGGTCCAAGTTGAAAAGAGTTGCAGACGAAAGTTTGAAAGTTGAAAAAGCTTCGTCTTTCTGGAGAGAAAACATTATGGGAAACAAAGAAGTTATATAAAACAAACAAACAAACAAAAAAAATGGAATTGTTTGGGAATGAGTAAACCGTTTACTATAGGTTCCAAATACCTAACAATGTATTTTTTGGTTTGTTCTCTTGATTATAAAATCAAAGTACTGAAAGTACTGTAAACGATTTTGTAAAATATACTTCTGTGTCAAAGGTAACCATGATAAATAAACGAGGTTAAAGTAGCGAAGTAGATAATCTATTGCAACATGACAAAATCTAAGACCGGATGAAGTTGAAAGAAGCTGCAGACGACAATTTTAATGTGTTGGAATTTAGAAAATCTTTGCCTTGTAGGGTAGAAAACATTGTGGACGTTGAAGAAATTGCTTGTTACAAGCAAATTGTTCACTGTCCAAATTTTTTTCTTAAGTTTTTTTTCTTGAGATACTTAGAAAGCGGGATTTAGTGGAAATGGGTTAAATAGCATGTTTTCGAATGAGTTCTTTACAATTTGAAAAAGTTAATTCATGTGGCCATAATTAGCAGAGCGCAAAGTAAAGAATCAGATTAGACTCATTTTGAACACAATATGCTCAAGTGAGGTAAAAACACCTTGGGGCAGAATTTGCAATATTCCTGAAATACACAAGAACTACTTTTTATGGTATAGGTATTAAATGGATTAAGTGGTTTAGCCTCTAATGGCAGTTTGCTTTCATTGAACTCTGAGACAAATTTTGTCTGTTAACTTAAGCTATCAAAGCTAACCCTTTGCTAGCTAGAAATAGATCTTGTATCCATATGTGTTACTGAGTAGTCGTGTTGTGATTGCATGACTAAATCTATTCATAAAACATGTAGAGAAGTAAAAACATCTTACATTTAACACTGGACCTTCTCAAAAACTGTAAAATGCATCGATCCTAGTCAGATTCCACTGAATTAGCAGGCTCACAAGGATTGATAATTGGGCCGCTGTTACTTTTTGCAAGATGGAATTTACTCTTTCTTACTTGGTGCAGTATAATACCTGTCGTTTCTTATGCTTAAAAATGGTCCCTTTTTGCTTAACGTTCGGCAAAATATCTCAACTTTTATTAAAGTTCCTCGGAGTAAAGGGGTGGTAATCAAATCCTGCACAAAACGTCAAAAGAAAAAACTACATGTTGTATATCTTATATTGTTCATAAATATCTTCTCCGTTGGGGTTAGACGTGGGAATAGTGTGTTGATTATAATTGTAAATTTGTGATATCAGTTTGTTTGGCTTTCAGCTTGACAAATTTAAGTCAAGTTTCAAGCTGACTTTTATCAAGAATCTTTATGTAACAATGTTGATGAAAATATGCAACTCGAGATAAGTGTCTTTTAACTGTGTTAACTCGCAATATCTTTTCAATAGGAAGGTTCACGAAATAAAACACAGGTAAAAGGCAGGTAATAATAATACAATCTCTTTTATACGTCGATGTGTTTACAAATATAATGGTTATTTAGTTGAAACCTTTATTCCTACCCGCTCTGGACGAAATTTTTTGATATATTGAATGGGGTTTAACGCAGCTTTCAACAGTATTTCGGTCATTTCGCGGCGGCACCTAACAATGAATTCCTTGTATTTCTCACAACAGTACTACCACTACATCCTTTCCTAGACTCCAGCTGCTATCCCACTAAGGTTTACGATTATCCTCCCATAGGTGAGAGACAAAAGAGACAATCGCCGGGGATCGAACCCATGAAACCCCATGATTGACGGCGGCCGAAATTCTTTGAAGAGCCATTCCATGCCATCGGATGGCAAGGTCGGCGTCCTAAATATCTAAAATTTTGTATCTTAGTCTGAGGCGGGGGCATTTTTTACACAAACACATGTCAGGAAATAGGCTTTTATTTGTGTTTGATTTACAAAGTTTACCTAATTCTTAAACATTTGTTATTTAGATACCCAAAATTTAATTTTAAGTAGTTGTCTTTTGTCTGTAAGGAAGTATTCTATATCAACCAAAAAACTGATACCTTTGAAAAGCTGTAAATGAACCATTTTCGGGAGTATCCGCACTCAACAATGTTCTGCTCCTGTCGTATTTCAAACCTTTCTTACGAAGTTTCTAAGAACAGACTTGAATATTTTAGGTCGACGATGGCAAGCACAAATTCCAACAGACTCCCAAGGAATACAAGCAAGTGCGACCCCTGTGATTACGATGGCGTATTGGAAGAAGCTTCAGCGTTCTGTATTGACTGCGTGGAGTATCTGTGTTCGAATTGCCTTAGTCACCACAGGAAAATAAAAGCCACGCGAGGACACACTGTCTTAACACAAGAGTCTATACCCGAAAGAAAAACAGCGTTTGAAAAAATGCAGTCGGTAATGAAATGTTCGGTTCATAAAGAATTCGATGTTAGATACAAGTGTGAGGATCATAACATATATGCTTGTGTTATTTGTGAAAGAATAGAGCATGTCAGTTGTAACAAACTTTTTCTATTTGATATTTCAAATGAAAAAGTTGAACAATGCAAAGAAAAAATTAGAGAGCGCATGTCAGAAATACGGTTTCACAAAAACAAAAATGATTTTGATGAATTAAACGACAGTATTTTGTTTCTTACCAACGAGAACACGCGAATAATACAGCAAAGGGAGAAACTAGTCCAGGAATTAGCGAATGCCTTGAAACAATTAAAAAGGAAAACATCAGAGTTTCAAAGTGAAACACAAAAGGCAATAGAAAATCTCAAAAGAAAGAAAGAAGAACTAGAGAATATCTGTAAGATTCGAAACGAGGAAGAATTATTTTTTAAAACAGTGTTGGAGTATGGGTCCCCAAATCAACAATTTATGGCTGCCAATGAAATAATTCGACCAAGAAGCGACAATCAACACATTGTAGACCACGTGCGATATAGAATTCAAAATACTCCCGAATCTAAAATAAGCGATTTAATAGAAATGTTGTCAAAGATAAATTGGGAAATTGTCGTGACGGAAGATGTTCCGGTCGCCCCAGATAGGCTTCTAAGTAAGAGCAGTGATTTTGTTGCAGAAGGATTGTCTCTTTCGACAGCTATAGCAGTAGACGTTAAATCTGGTAATAATAAATGTTTTGATTCGTGCACAGCAAAACAGAAAACAACAAAAAATAAAAAGGATAGCAGTAGTTCGACTGGCGCTCCTTCAAATATAATATCTATGGTAATGAAAGATGCCCATGTAGATATCAAAGAAGTGTCTGAGTGGGAGTGCAAGAAGTTTACCGAGGTTCTTCTTCACGGAACTCCATTTGAAACAGATAAATTAGATGCAACTCTTACGCAAAATGATGTTTTTGTTATTACCTTACGCGATACACGTGTTGTTCTATTGCTCGATGAAAAGCTTCGAGTATTTGAAACTCTTAAGTTAGAGGCTAATCCTTTAGGTATTTGTAGCATTGAAGGGACGCGGGTGGCAATACTTTGCTCAGATCAAAATGTTAGAAAATACCAGATTCTCAAGAAAAGTGCTCGTAAATTCAACGATTTTAATGTCAACGAGTTTTGTAACAACATTGCAAAATATGGAGACACTATGATAGTGCTTTTATACACCGCAGCAAGCAATGAGAGAATAATGACACATCTTGAAATTCGTGATCACTTTTCCGGTCGCGTTTGTAAGAAAATTCAGATCAGCATGGTACCAGAAAACATCGAAAACTTATCGATGTACTCGCCAAATGACGACAGGATTGTTATATCAGATGGAAGCGTTCTCAGACTCTTTTCAGGAAATGGAGATGAATGTGGCGTTTTTACATGTCCAGGGACGAGAGCTATTACAGGGAATCGTGATGGAAAGATATACATACACAGTCACGTGAACAACTGCATTGTGGCCACATCGGAAAATAACAAAAGCTCCAGAGTTTACTATGCAGTCACCAAATTTAGGTCATCTGCTATTTCATATAGCGAAAAAAATAGAAGACTAATCATACTTGGGTTGGAGGCAAAATGAACAACCCGCCAAAACATTGTTTCAGGCTTCAATTGAAAAAATAATAATACATGTTTGCTATATGAATTGGCAAGTAAAACATTTCATATATTCGCACGAAGAGTAGAAGCTATTTCTTGGAACTATCTCAGCAGGGTCGAAACTCTAGATGATAACAGTAAGTAATACTTTCGATATGCTTCCTTAGAATGCGAAGAGCATATTTTCAATTTAGTAAGTATAACCAGGGTCATCTAAATGACTAGATGCAAAACTTTGTCACCGGACTCCATCAGTTTAAGACAGAGCAAAATGGTACGTTTTTGTTTGGCTTGACTGAGGTTACTTCAGACTCTTTATTTTTCGTAAGCGCTCGAGTAATATAAGAATATCCGTTTATTTATCATCGCTTCCGGATGACAGCGGTTGTAACGTGGATGGTGTTGTAAGGTTAAACCATTCCTACACAATCCTGCCTTTTTACGTCCCACCAAGAAAAAACTTTGGACAACAATGTGGGAAATAAAGGTATTACTTGTTACAGGCAATTTCTTCATTTCAAACAATATTTTTTATTCCAAAAGACAACGAATTTCAAAATTCTACCAACTTAAAATTGTCGTCTGCACTTTCTCTCAATTTTGACCAGTCTAAAATTTTGTCATCTAGAACTAGTTTGAACGACCGACAATAGTTTCGCCTTTATAGAGCGGTCACTCGGGAATATTGGATCGACAATTAGTTTTATAGGTTCAAATATGGGGATCGAGATCACAAGTTTGGATTTTTCCCTCTGGTATCAAACCAACTGAGCTGTACCCTCTTACAGAAGTGTGTATCTGCAGATACATCGCTCTGTTGCGATACTCGTATTTATTTTTAAGAGATGAAGAGAATATTGTTTGTTTTCATGGAGGTATGGACCGAAAAAACTAGCGGATTCATACAATGTGTGATTAGGTTTTTCGGTTCAAACCTCCATGAAAACAAGAAATATTCTCATCATTTCTTATAATTTAATAGTATCGAGCGAAAAAAACGAAAGCTTTACAAATGTTGAAACCTTTTTGTATGGAACTATTTTGTGCGGAAGCATTCAAAATTGCTGTGTGCTCAAAATTTTGTTAATGGAGTTATGAATAAATTTTTTCGACCAATCAGAACGCTCGTTTTTGATAAAGGAAACTAGAAATTAAATTATTCGAATTTGTACTCGAATTTTTGTAAAGGCCGACTCGGTCGAGTAACCGAACTTAACCCTTGTCATGTTGAACCCGGAATATTCCGGTTTTAGCAGGAGGTATAGACAAAGATCAGACTGCACATACGTGCATACTGATCTTATTCTACACCCCTGTCTATCCTTTTTGAAACAAGAGTTGATTTTTAAAAGAAGTATTGACAAGTAAATAACATGTACTACCGGTGCTTTCAGCCCTTTGATTTTTATACTTCTCTGAAAAGGATTTTATTCAGCATGTCAAGGCTTAATGGTTGGTTTACCGATCAGACGCTCTCAACCCATCCATTCAAAGGCGATCCGCATCCACACCACATCTCACGGAGTTATTTGCACTGGTAGAGCATGACGTTTCCACGACAGTAAGGTTTTAAATCACTTTGAATTGTAGCTTTTTTCTCCAGCCATGAACACAATCTTAATCTTAGACAAAGCAAAATTCATGTATCTAAAAGGTGATACTCCCGAATATTTACAAGTTCAGTCGGCAACAATCTACATGTATGTTATCAATCTTGAAATGTTGGTTTTGAGCTCCGTCAACACCTTACATTTGAAAATAAACGTACATGTACAAGATTTGTTTATCACCAACGGGCGAAATACAAGCGAATTAGAAGTGCGTGTCAGTTAGATGGGTGGCTGGAGAGTCGAATTTAATTTTTATGTTAGACTGGTTAGCGCATTGATGGGAGTCTTTGATAGATTCACGAGCTAAAACCATAACGGGGCTCTTGCTAGCCTTTAAAAGTTATGAATCATTGACTCCTTGGTCATAGAATTCTCATGGTCAAAACTGAATTCGAAAGGGTCAAAACAACAAAAAGAGTGAATTATGAGAAGGAATTTGAATGCTTAAGACCTAACAGACATTTTCTTGTGAAAACTAGAAGTAAGCAATTTATCTGCGTAATTATCAATAGTAGTAAAAAGCATCAATGAAAATTTGAGGGATCATAAACCCTATTTTGACCATTAAAAATTTTCCTCAATGGGGTCAAAAAGACACCATTGAGGAAAATATCTAAGGGTCTAAATATGATATTTACAGATTTTTGAGGGTCAAAATCCTGGTTTAGGTGTTAAACAAGAGCCCTGCTGCTACCCCCATACATCCATTATAATCAATCTAAGACGATTGACTAATCGCGGCTGCCAATGAAGGAATATATTGCCCAATCGAATCATTCATTCGGTCCGGAATTACAATTTTAACTCCGACATTTGCCGCCATTTTTGTATAACATTTTTGTAAGTTTGGGGACTTAAACGTCGTAACTACAGCTTATTCAAGCTTTAGTTACGACGTTTAGGTTGCCAACCAACCATTCTTATTGTTGGTTACATGCTACTGGCCAAATATGCAAACAAAAGAATAACAAAAAAACAAACAAACAAACAAAAAACCGGCGTTTAAAATCGAAGCGGGATTTCCTGTCGGACTCATTTGGCGTGGCCAAAGGAGTAAATAGGGGGGGGGGGGCAGCGATCCGCCATTGATTTAGCAAGTCTATGTATTGTTTAATGTTTTACGTCGCTCCGAGTAAACCTCCAGTTTAGTATAGTATTGTCGGTACTCGGTGGTACACCGTATGGCCGAGTACCAATGTCCCATCGGACGGGTAATTGCCAAACCGGTTCGCACGAGGGTCGAGTGCGGTAGCTATTTTTAGATTGGCCGTTGACTAGATTCACTTCTATCGAGACTCTCTATGCGCCAACAAGTATTTCAAATTCAAATTCGACGTTTCTTCACTTCAGGACCATTGTAGATCAAGACCGTATATTCTATTGTTGAGACAATAAACACAGATTTATTTGGAAGAGTAAATATAGGATGAGACCCAACATTCATCGGCAGTGAAAATGACAGAGGCATACAGGTTTCCAGAGTTTTTCTAAAGAATAGTTTTTATCTCTGTTTTTTTCTGGGCTAATCAAGCCGAATTTTTGCAGTTTGTGCTTTTGTAAACCGCACATTTATAAGAATTATATTGTAGTATATCGTAGAACTGTATACTCATATTTTACTTCCTTGTCCGAAAAAGAAAAGACAAAGATGGGAACGGAGAATGAATCCTTTTGAAAATTAAAGTTTTTTGGTGGAAAACTCGGGAAAATGGGGTCTTGATTTCATTTTTGATATGTTTACTATCTATGCCCAAATTGATCAATCGCGGCTGTCAATCAAGGAATCAATCGGCCAATCAAATCATTCATGCAGCCCGGAATTTAACTTCGATCTCCAAGAATTGGCCGCCATTTCTGTGAAACGTTTTTGTTGGTTTGGCGACTTAAACGCCGAAACTAAAGATTATTCAAGCTGTACTTATGACGTTTATGTCGCCAACCAACCATTCATTTTTTATCACATGCTACTGGATATAATTTTTCAAAATGACTGTAGTAAAGATCGAAGCGGGACTTTCTGTCGAAGTTAATGGGCAGGGCATAGGGAGTCAGTTACTGGGACCAGCGATTGGTCATTATAGCATCAGCTTTCATGAAACATCAATAAAACTATACGGTTCCAACGGAAAGCACGGAAAAGGAGGTATGGATGACGATTTCGCTGTTTACACGAGAGGAATTTTAGCCCTAGCTAGATTGTCAGGTCATGAGGAAGTCTCCTTTTGGAACAGGTCCTTCACAAGGTCAAATTTCGTTGTCAATATTAACGAGTTATATAAACCCTGTGTGCTTCTTATGTCTTCACAAATAAGATTAATTGAATGGGGTTTAACTCCACTTTTAACAGTTATATCGCGGCGGCAGGAGCTCCTAACCAAGGCTTTCTGGTATTCTTCACGGTTTGATTCTCAGACGAGTTTCTTTGTCGGAGGGCGCTGATCTTAGGCTAGCGACCTGTCAGCATCAGACGGAAGGAATAGTTTGATTGTAGGGTTGGCAATCGGTTCGTCAATAATTCGGGGGAAAGACTCATAACAAGACATAGAACCGAAACTTCATAGCGGGTCTCTCCAACCGATGGATGGATAATCGTAAACCTAAGTGGGATAGCAGCTGAAGGCTCGAAAAGGATGTAGTGGTAGTACTGGTGTGAAGAATACCAGAAATCCTTGGTTAGATGCTCCTGCCGCCGCGATATAATTCTTAAAAGTGGAGTTAAAGCCCATTCAATTAAAGGATGTAGTGGAAGTACTGGTGTGAGAAATACCAGGAATCCATTGGTAGGTGCTCCAGCCGCCGCGATCTGACTAAAATATTGTTAAAAGCGCCGTTAAACCCCATTCAATCAATCAATCCAAATAGCAACAGCATAATCAACAGCATATACATGTACATTGTAAATGATATAGAAATACGTGATAACATACAAATATACAAAGAAATATTAAACTATGCGAATTTCAAGTCAAATGGTTAAAATTTGGTAGAATGAAACGTATCGGCAAATGATTGAGTGAATGATGAATGTGAGAATGAATAAATGGGCGAACGAACGCACGAGTGATTGATTGAGTGAGTGATTGAGCGATGGAACGCATGAATGAATGAATGGGTGAGCAAATCCTATCATCTATCCACCAATTAATCAATAAATACAGTGCCCAAAATTGCTTTTATTAGGTCGTAAAAGTTAATAGTGTGGTTAAAAGTATAGTCACTTATCCAAACCTTTATGTCTAGCGATCGCTGTATTGCACAAGTAGAGCTATCAACCGCTGGGCCTAACGTGACATTCGAAAGACATTCCGGTTATATCGCGATTTAAATGTTTCTTTTTGTAATTTGATTTAATTTTAGTTTCGACTGTAAAAATTCAACCGTTTTTATTAACTGTTGTTTTTTCATTCTTCGATGAACGAAACTTTGAGCACACAACTATTTAGCCAATTATTGCGCACAAAAAAGAACCATAACATTTTACTGTCAAAATGAAGATAGCCTTCGCAAATTCATACAGTGTGATAATGTTTTTACGTTTACTCCAATTAAAAAAATCTTCTCTTCATTTCTTAGACGAAAATGTTAATATAAAGATAAATTATTTGCTTTAATCCAACCAAAAAACGCCACACGTTTAAGGATTTTGTAATAAGCGGTATATTTCAAATAAAATAAAAATAATGCCTACGACAATTGACCAATCGCTGGGCCCGCCCGCTTACTCCTTTAGCCACGCCCACTGACTCCGACAGAAAGTCCCGCTTCGATTTTAAACGACGTTATATTGCTAAATTCATAACCAGTAGCATGTAACAAAACAATGATGTGATTGGTTGTAATCATAAATGTAGTAACCACTCAATAAGCTGTAGTTACGACGTTTAAGTCGCCAAACTAGCAAAAATGTTTTACCTAAAATGGCAGCCAGTGTTTGAGTTCAAAGCTCCATTTCGGGCTGAATGAATCATTTGATTGGCTGGTTGATTTCTTGATCGACAGCCGCGATTGGTCAATTTCCAAGTTTTTGAGCGTTTTAATATAAATCTACTGCCAGGGGCGAACACTGTTTTAAGAATTCATTTTATACATAGTAATTTCGTACAATTATAATTCTATTACTTGAACTTTAAAGTATCGTGGTATAGAATTGCCACCTTGATGACCTTGACCTTACAACTTAGCGATACCTGTCAATGCGAGGAACCTATATCCTAAATATGAGCCATGTTTCTTGAAACGGCTCAAAGTAAAAAGCTCTTTTGTTAAGTTTTGCAGATAGGCAGACCAACAGACAGACAGACAGACGGAACATGGTAAAATAAAAATGTCGAATAAAGAGTCATTTTTCATGATCGAAACAGTTATTTTGTAAAGAAAATTACGAAATCGTTGGCGGTTAAGCCCACTGAGCTCCAATAGGAAATTCCACTTAGATATTAAACGGTGTTAATTTACTAAACGCACATTTAACAAAAAATAAAATGGTTTGTCGGTGACCTAAACGTCGTAACTTCGGTGTGAATAAGATGTAGTTAGGACGTTTAAGTCGCTAAACTATCAAAAATAATTGACATGCGTTGGCAAATGTCGGGGATCAAAATTCCCTTTTGGTTCAAATGAATAATTTGATTGGTAGATTGTTCTCCGATTGTGTTCTAGAACTGCCGCCACTTGCTAGGTGGCATCATGTTCACGAAAACTTGGCTTGTAACGCGTTTTTTTTTCTTTTTCAAGATTTTATTTCGTCAAATATCAGACGATTAATTAATGTATAATTTTTCATGTTAATGCTATAGAAATGCCACAACCTGCTAAATAAGTTATCAGGACAAAAAGTGGATATTGTGTTCTAGAACAATTTCATGATAATTGTGATTACCAGTCACCACAAAATAACATGCGATTCGTCATCTTTTTTTCGCACTGAGTATCTGGTAGGGATATGGTGAATGTAATGAACGATGATCATTTCTTGTACATGGACTCTATAGTGATAAATAACGAATATTATAGAGATACAACATCTTGTATTTTTACTTTGGGCTGCGGAGGAAAATTTGGATATTTCACGAGGTCGAAGGTCGCAGCGAGAAGCAAATACAAGATGCTGTATCGCAATAGTAATATAATAATCGATTTATTATATACCTATCTTTTGAATAAATTAGACGAAATAATAAAATATCTCTATTTCCCTTCTCCTTTACCATTCAAATTACGTTTATTTGTATTAACCCATTCCAACACGGTGAAATTTTAGACCAGTCCAAATTGAAGAAGCTGCAGACGACAATTTGAAGTTGATGGAATTTTAAATTTTTCGTCCTTTGGAATAGAAAACATAGTGAAAAATGAAGAAATTGCTTGATACAAGCAATTTCTTCATTTTCCACCATGTTTTCTAAAGCCTTTTTCTTGAGGGGCGTAAAAAGGAGGGATTGTGTGGGAAAGGGTTAAGACGTCATCTACAGAACGAAAATGACGTCATGTTAGACTACCTTATATGAAACCGTCTTTGACACTGTTAGATACGGTTTTTGTTCTGACGTGTCCGATTTTCTATGTGGAATGTATATATTAAACTAGAAATATTAATAGGTATATAATGCATAAAAATATCACGAAAACTTTTAACGTAAAAATATGAATATAACGCATTATCCACCATTAACCCCTTCATGTTAATTGAGCAATCGCGGTTGTCAATCAGGAGTTAATCGACGAGACCGGAAGTGAACTTTGAACTCCAACATTGGCCGACATTTGTGTGAAGTATTTTTGATGGTTTGGGCGACTAAAACATCGTAACCGAGACAGTTCATTCAAGACTATTTCAGATATTGTCCCTTGCCACATATTTTACGAAATAATGTATTTAATTAACTCACCGACATGAGCCGACCGGAGGTCAGTGGGTATGATCAGCGATCAGTCAACTAAAAATATCCGTTATCAATCTTATTGTCCATTCTAGCGTAGTAAACATGGTGAAATGTTGCTATCTGATGAATGGCACGTGTTCAGCGATCTTCTAACTATCCAAAGAGACGCCAAGCATCTACATTCTATTTTCACCACCATTGTATATGCACCTCCCTTCTTTGTAGAAGCATTTCGTTTCTCTTTCTCTCATTTCTAATCCCACCCGTTTTCCGCGTCGATAGATCAGGAGCATATAGTTTTGTCTTATCTGTTTGATAATTTACATGATAATAATAACAACAATAATAGATAATAATAAATAAATAAATGAATAAATAAAGTGAAATAAAGTGAAATAAAGAAAATGAAAAATAGATCACACCGGTCATAGCTTTTGAATGGTATGTGCTATATATGATTATTCTTTGTGGCTGATACGAGATGCTAGGTTATCTCCAAATCAAAAGGTATTATTCTAATGCAAATTTAGCGAAATGAAAACTTGAACAGTGGTCATACGTTTGAAAGGCAAGTGCTATGGACCTGTGTTTGCACGAATTTCTTGTTTTAAGACTTTTCTGTTGATGCCAAAGTCAGTGTCACCCGATATCTAAATCATAGTGAATAACCCGATAATTTCAGTTTCCGTCTTTTTAATGCTGCGTGATACACGGGATATTTAATCCGTCTCTCAAGACAGAAATTGACCAATCGCGACTGTCAATCAAGCAATATATCGAATCATTCATTCAGCCTGGAAGGCAGATTTGAAATCCGACATTGGTCGCCATTTTTGTTAAACATTTTTCTGTTACGACGTCTATGTCATCAAATCAACTGTTTCCCTTTCTTGTTGCATGCTATTGGCAATGAATTTTGAAAATAACGCCGTAACATATCGAAGCGGAACTTCCTGTTGGAGCCAATGTGTGGGGCTAATGGAATAAGTGGACTGGGCCAGCGATTGGTCAATTGACCAATCGCGGCGGTCAATCAATCAATCATCCGACCAATGAAATCATTCATTTAGAATGGAAATTCAGTTTGGACTCCGAAATCGGCTGCCATTTTGGTAAATCAATTTTGTTGATTTGCCGACTTTAACGTCGTAACTACATCTTATTCAAGCTGTAGTTACGACGGTTAGGTCACAAACCAACCAGTCTACTTATTTGTAACATGCTACTGGTAATTAATTTTGCAAATTAACGCCGTCAAAAATCGAAGCGGAACTTCCTGTCGGAGTCAATGGGTGGGGCCAGCGATTGGTCAATTGATTTGTAAAGATTAAATGAACAACAACAAAAAATAAAACCAACAAGGATAATACATACCATTGCCGGGACCAATATTGGTTTATATGCTCATGTATTACCAGTGTTCCACATACATGTATTTATTATAATGCCGTGCATTTATCAGGCAGTTTTATTTGTCAGACCCAAAACTTCAATTTTAATAAATGATCACAAACAATTAAAATTACCCTTTACAAACATTTCCGTGATGATTTTGCAACAACTTGACTCCGTTTGGTTTGGTCTGATTCACGGCTAGATATTATTAGAATGATCTTTTGGCACATTTTAACCCAGCGCTTTTGGCCCATTGAGATAGCGAATGGAAATAACGTAAACTCGGCGACAATAACGAACACCGCCCAATTCATGCCTACCTAGGTCTACCTTATTGGTGGTCGACTCGTTTTCTTGCCTCGCAGAATCATTAAAAAACAGACACACGGCATCTTTGATTGATCAATCACTGGACCCGCCCACTTACTCCATTTGCCACGCCCATCGACCCCAACAGAAAGCTCCGCTTCGATTTTTTAACAGCGTTATTTTGCAAAAATTATGGCAAGTAGCATGTAATAAATAGGTAGAATACTTGAAAAAGCTGTAGTTACGACATTTAAGTCGCAAAATCAACAAAAAAGGTTAACAAAAAATGGCGGCCAATGTCAGAGTTCAAAAACTCATTTTGGCCTAAATGAATAATTTCATTGGTCGACTGTTTATTTGATTGTCAGTCGCGATTGGTTAGTATCCTCTTTATTCATGCAATTTTTTCCCATGTCCGTACCCGGCAATACTGATCAATATTGGGTTTGAGAGTTTTTGAGAGTTTTATTAAATTAATTTATTAAATTGACAAACCCCTATCCGGGGTACAAGTCATAAATATACAAACAAATACAGAAATGGAGCAAACATCACGTGGAAAATCTCATTTGAATAAGTAGGTTTGGGTGTATCGCCAAAAAGCAAGGTTATAAGAGTACGTAGGTGTTTTATTTCAACTACCTAGGTTTACTACTGTTTTAGCCCCATGTTGTCGATCAATAATTAGAACAGTTAGGAAGTGAAATATGCCAGTATGCAAGGATGATTGGACAAACTTGAAATTACGAAATGATCCACCAACACCCTGACTGCACGTATTGAGCGAGAATTGAACTTCCCGCATTCACAGCTAGAATCATTCCGAATCCGGGCTGTGGTCATTCTACCATAGTTCAATTCCAGAAGAGAGTGACTAATTTACAAGTAGTGTTTAAGCTTGTTTTCATATGATGATTAGAATAACTAGTAATTGAAATATATCAGTGAGCATGCTAAGACAAAAATAAGCATGCATGCCGTTTTCGGTTGGTACCATAGTAGACGCAATCGGATCTCCTCGATCAATTCTACGAATCAAATTACAGTTTAGAAGGAGTTAAAGGTTAAATGACGTCATTTAAGTAGCTGAGTCTATAAAGACAGATGAGAAATTGATATTACATTCAATCCCTCCTCCCCACAGTGCACAGGCTCCTCAGGTCATTTGCACGTTAACATGGAATACGCGAATGTGCGATAATGTGATGTGCTTAACCCTTTCCTTTACAGACCCGGAAATTACGTCAATGTGATTTCTATACTGCGAAAAAAGTGTGGAAAAAGAAGAAACAGCTTGTAACAAGCAATTTCTTCCTTTCCCACATCATTCCCTACCACACATGATGTTTTTTATTTCAAATTGCATCGAGTTTCAATTGTCGTATGCAATCTTTTTTAAATTTGGACCAATCTAAAATTTCATGTAATAATATGAACATAATCCTGTACTGGGTTTTATTACGTCGGGGGGGGGGAGGATTGAATGTAGTTTTCATGTTTAAATAAATATAACGACAAAAACAAGATGGAGGCAATTTTTCATGAGAAGGTGAGTTTCGTTAGATTTTATCAAGTTTTTACTTCATAACTGACAGATTATCACAATTAATGCAGTTTCAGAGAAAGCTGAGCATCTTGCAATAATTTGACAAGCATTGATTGAAAGTCACGTTAGAATTGTGTAACAAAATGACCCATGCAGTACACTGCAGCACTGAACTCAAGTATGAGTAAGATTCAGGAACTAACAAAAATCATCTCTATATATCATTATAGAATATACAAATTTAGGCTATACAGCTGACATGATTCTCGTAAACATAGTTTTATTTAAATGGAAAATTATTCTATGTTCATTTGATAAGCCAAGCACGTCCTGGAGACTAACCAGCAGCATTAAATTACACTGTCAGTATTACCAGTATATGAGTATTTTCTAGTAGAATCTAGTAGATCATTTTAAAGATAATCCCTTATTCCAAGACTCTCAATATGGATTTAGAAGAAGATGTATAACCAATCATCGTGTATACCTACATATTTGTGGAGAACGCCAATGGAGCCTAACTGAACATAGGTGACCTTTTTTTCTGAAGATGTTTTGTGTACAATGCCCCATATCAGCACTGAGAGAAACACTTTACCCTTGTCATGCTGAATTAAAACCCTTTACAGATTTGCTTTAAAATCAAAGGACTGACAGTACTGGATAGTATTAATGAGGGTCAATTTTTCTTTTGAACATTGATTATTTAACCCCTTCCTGCACAGTGATATTTTGGAAGCCCCTCAAGAAAACAATGGGAAAAAATTGTGTAAAATGAAAAAATTGCTTGTAACAAGCAATTTCTTCATTTTCTACAATGTTTCTATTCAAAAAAGGTTGAAAAATCTAAATTTCATGAAATTTAAATTGTCATCAGCAACTCCTTTCAATTTGGACCTGTCTGGAATTTTGAAGTCAGGTAATGGGTTAAATAACTTTGGCTTAGAGAGGACAAACAAGAGGGTGTAGACCAAGATCAGAATGCACATATGTGCAGGCAGATCTCTGTCTAATCCTTCTGCCTATAGAAGAATATTCTTTGTTCAGCATGTCAAGGGTTAACTCATATAGCACACTTAACTACAACCCAACAAGATTCAAGATTTTGGCATAAGAAAGACTCTACAAAAACAGTTGCCATAGGCTAGCTATAGCCTAACTTGAAATCATTCAGACCTTAACTTCAGTAAAATGAATGCTTTGAGTTTGGTAGAAATTGATGACAAAAATTGAATTTTTATATGGTTTCTTTTGTGTCGTCATGGACACTCTTTTCTTTCAGATGCAAGATAACTTAGGTAGCAATCCAAAATTTCTGTTAGGTCACCCAGGGCTCCCTCTGCTGATTGCCAATGGTGCTAAATGCGACAAAATGAAATTCTGGCTCACAAAAATTGGCAAAGTGAAGGTTTTACTGGTGACAGCTTTCAAAATAAGGCAAAGGGATGTTGAGTCCATTGAAAGGATTACTGACGCGCAACTTTATAATTCACACAGACGCTGATTTGGGAGACGTGACCATCAATATCCATTGCATATCCATGTCAATCAAGAAAGTTACGTATAGCTGACCTTATTGATACTAACACCACTTGAGTAAGAGGGGTTTTCCCACTTAGCCTGGTACCATCATATAAACCAAGATGGCGAGTAGTCACAACGCTTAGGCTTAAAAAATGACGATCTTTTTTCCTCGAGCATTTTTTGCAATACATTAGGGTGCTGAATTAAAAGCAAACATAACATTTTGCTTTTCTATTGATGATTTAAGTAACAAAGCTAAGTGAATTTTTGAGAAATTGAAAATATCGGACATTAGTAATCAGGGTACTGCAGACATTGGTAATCAAAGGACTTCGGACATTAGTGATCAAACATTAGTAATCAAAGTACGGTGGGTTACCAAAAATGTAGCATGAAACAAAAGAAAAATCCTAAACAGTTTCTTTCTGTTTTCATTTGGTATAGTCACTTTCTAAAGATTTTTAGCTTGGCTGTTTTCGGAGAAAACTTGAGGTATTGCGATAGCCTTGTTGTTGTTGTTGTGACATTTTGTGATATCTCTTGTTCTACTGAAGGCATTCACTTGAACCTAGGCACACATGTTCACTATCAAAAAAGGAACCTATGCTACAAAGGGGGATAACTTTAGACGTATTTTGTGCGAATTATGCCCCTTTTTTTACTTAGAGCACTTTCCACCACCCATCAGCCGAGCGTAGGCACCCGTAGATGGTGCTCTTGTTTTTAAATCAAAATAGTCATTCAATTAATAATTTATTCAACATAATATATATACATTACAGGTTATTTATTTTCAATAAAGTAGATTTCTTTCATTCACTTATTCATACTGGCTTCACTTTTGTCTCCAATCTGCACCAAGTGGCTCCAAATTTTTGCCATTGGCGAATTTGTTGGCGGAGGATGGATATTGTATAGAAGTTAAGAATAGAATTGAACCAAATTTTAATAAAAGATGATTAAATAGCTTGTCAGATATAAAAAAAAAACTATTTCATCAGATTAAGAAAACTCTTGGAATTTTACAGAATACAAATTTTGTTACGAGGGCGATAATTGAGGTGAATAGGATACTTAAAGCTTTTAATTACTGGCAGTGTTTACACTAATATCCAAAAGTCAGGAGTCATTTACCCATGAGCCAAATTTTTAAAGAGTTAAAATTGAAATCTCAAGTTGAATTGTGCCTATGCGAATATGCCCCCTCTCCCTGAAAAAAATACAATAATGATAATTAATGATAAACAAAGATACTACCGGAGATATGATTTAAAAATCAACAACAAAAATAAGCAATTGAAATTAAATGATACGCCTTAAGCAGAAAATATGCCTCATGGACATAAAAGTTCTTTCTATTTTTATGCCCCCGCATCGATAGATTGTTTTACCGGTGTCCATCTGTCCGTCTGTCTGTCTGTCTGCAAAATTTCCAACTAAACATTTTCCTATAACTTCATCCCTAATTAAGATACAATGCTAATATTTGGTATGTAGATAGGTCTAAACAAGGGGCAACTGGGGAAGGTCATTTTATCAAGGTCAAGGTCTAAATTTTAACCCTTTTCCCTAAAACGTTACTCAAAAACTTAACCTGCCAACTAAACATTTTCCTATTTCTTCATCCCTAATTAAGTTACAATGCTTATATTTGGTCTGTAGATAGGTTTCAACAAGGCACAACTGGGGAAGGTCATTTCATCAAGGTCAAGGTCAAAATTTTAACCCCTTACCCTAAAACGCTACTCTGCCAACTTAACATTTTCCTATTACTTCATTCCTAATTAAGTTACAATGCTAATATTTGGTATGTAGTTAGGTCTCAACAAGGCGCAACTGGGGAAGGTCATTTCATCAAGGTCAAGGTCAAAATTTTAACCTTTTCCCCTGAAACAAAGAAAAAAAAAAACATTAAAAATCACCCTGTTTCGGGGGCATGGTGTTTCACAAACACATCTTGTTCATTATGCATCATGATAAAGGATGATAAAAAAGATTCCCTTTGGGAATTGAAGTGAACCATCTTATTTTGACAAATAGTTTGCATTAAAATAATTCATACTATCAGCATTTTTTTTTCAAGACTCCTAAGAATTCTGCTTTAACCCATTCCAACTCAACAAAATTTTAGACTGGTCCAAATTGAAAGAAAATGCAGACGACAATTTCAAGTTGATGGAATTTTAAACATTTTCGTCATTTTGGGTAGAAAACATTGTGGATAATGAAGAAATTGCTTGATACAAGCAATTTCTTCATTTTCCACAATGTTTTCAAAAGCTTTTTTCTTGGGGGGCATAAAAAGGAGGGATTGAGTTGGAATGGGTTAATGGTGTGTGGTCTAGGGAGGTTACTGGTATATGTTATGAAAGTGGCCAGCTGTACAGGCCTGTGTGGTTAGCCATTCAGGCGTTTTAAGCCAGTGAGAAAGGAGTGTGTCTGTGAAAGAGATGATACATTCAAATAATCTAATTCTTACTCACCAACTTGATTGGATGTCCTTGAAAATGAAGGCAATTTATTTGTGTCATTGGAACATCAATGATCATTTCTTGAGAATTATAACTGAATAAGTTATATTCAATGGCTGAATTATACCTTTATCAATTTTTGTACATCCCTGGCCTCGAAAGACAGGATGTATTTAGGGGTTCACCAATGGCGTATGGGTGGGCAGCAACCACTTTTTTTTCAGTTGCATAACTTTGGAACCTTAAGTCTGATTGACTTGAAACTGGGCAGTTGTATTTATTGCATGATTAAGGAGTGCAGTGCATAAGAACCATAACTGTACTGTTCTTTTTTTTGTTGTTGCCCTTTGTTATTATTCAGTCTTGAATTTTTGTCCGTAGCATATCTCTGAAAGTATAATAGCTATGATTTAACTTCATGTTCACAATAACATGCAAAAGAGCCATAACTCTACCTTGTGAGTTATCGCTTTTTGTTGATTTCAGACTTTTATTTAAATGCCTTCCACTTATTGACATCAAGCAGTTTGACATATCTTGTGACAATTTGCCACTTTGTTTCAAATGACTACATAAGTGAATTTGTATTTGTGTTTCTATATAAAGTAAACTTATTTTGAAATCAATTCATAATTGCTTTGAAATATTTTTTGTAGAAAGAAATTTTGGGAATAGTAAACTCTCAAAATTGATTTAGGAAGAATAAGATGGAATATAACATGAGGCAGTGCATGATAGATTATTAGTGCTAAACATTTCAAACTATATCTCTCCGGTTGTGTTGTTAGTGATGTTTTTTTTTTCACCCGTTTCTTCAAATCTAATGCTTTTTATACCAAATTAATTATTATACAACACAAACTGGACAGAGTCCCGGGGGAGTGGGGCCAGGCCTGAATATAAATAAAGAAGGATTTTTGAAACAACAACTTCTACCAAACTGCTTGGCCAATTTCAATCAAATTTGGCAGGAATATTCCTTAGTAGGCCTCTTTTAATGAATTGCTAAAAGACATTTTTAACATTTAACCCATTCCCAAACAACAACAATTTTAGACTGGTCCAAATTGAAATAAGCTGTTGACAACAACTATAAGTTGACGGAATTACAAATTTTCTTGCCTTTCTGGATAGAAAACATTGTGGATTATGAAGAAAATTGCTTGATACAAGCATTTTCTCATTTTCCTCAATTTTCCAAAGCCTCTTTCTTGAGGTGGTATAAATGTGGGCTTCAGTGGGAATGGGTTAAAAGACTTATTTAAAGGCTAAAGGTATCTAGGTAAGGGACCAGGAAAGCTGCAATCCCCTATTCTTAAATACACCCATAAGTGATACCATTCTTTCAAAGTTAGGATGGCCCAATGAATGATGTGTTTAGTTTTTGGCATACCTAGCCTGATCAACATGACATGAAAATCTGTAAATCTTATTCTCCTTTTTCTTTGAACAGCAAGAGGGAGCCCTATGTGCACAGCATTGCTTGAATGCTTTGCTCCAGGGTCATTACTTTACAGCTGTAGACTTGGCAGACATAGCTCGACAGTTAGATGAGAAGGAAAGAGAACAAATGGCTGAGGGGGGAATGGACACCGAGGGATACAAAATGTTTTTAGAGGTAATCCTAAGGTTTTTTTGTTTTAAGTTAAACATTTTTATATTTATTTTTGTCAAATTGGTTTCCCTTGTGGTTTCAGTTAGTGATATCTTAAACTATTTCCACACATTCACACTTTTTGACGCTCCTCAAGAAAAACAATTTAGAAAATATTGTGTGAAATGAAGAAATTGCTTGCAACAAGCAATTTCTTCAATTTCCACACTATTTGTTTTACCCAAAAATTAAAATAAATCTAGAATTTCATGAACTTTAAATTGATGTCTGCAACTCTTTCCAATTCAAGCTTGTGTAAACTTTTGCTGTCTGGTAATGGGTTAAACAGTCTTCAGAATTAAGACATCATGGTGGAGTAATGGTGGAGTTTTAACCTTTTACCACTCAACAAAATTTTAGAAAGGTCCTAATTGAAAGAAGTTGCAGACAACAATTTCAAGTTGGTAGAATTAGGAAAATTTTTGCCATTTAGGGTAGAAAACATTGTGGACATTGAAGAAATTGCTTGTTTGCATGTTGGGGATTGTGTGGGAATGGATTAAGGCAACATGAGCAGTGATGGACAATGAATTGTATTGAGTAAACAATTATCTTTCCTGTCATGTGAAATAATTACATGTATTACATTTTCTAAATGCTCCCCTTCATTCTCAATACACCTTGGATGCTTACAGAGCCAGGAATTAACAGTTTTCAATGTCTAGTAATGGAAAGTTTTCAAGTTTTCCCCGATGATACTAGGTACAAGGTAGGCATTCAACTTCATTAAAACCTTCTTCAAAACTTGAGTTTTTACGAAGGTCTTAATGAAGTAAAATCATCAAATTATCAAATACCAAGAATTGGTCTACTGACAGTTGCTTGTTGTGATTTTCATTAAACCCAGGGCATAATGAAAATCACTCAAAGCAACTTACAGTAGATAAATTCTTGGTATTTGATGAGTAATGGTAACACCAGAAAGGAGGCATTTATTTTGTATATACATTGATAGTAAATGTCCATAAAAGGATAAAGCGTCTTGATCACACCAACTTGACTTTGCCACAATAATTACCCACGCCTTCCTTATATCATCAAATAAATATTAACCAACCTTAAAACTGTTGTCATTGATATCATAATAAATAAGATAACTACTGTAATCATTTAATTACATAAGAAAACTGTTTCACATATGAGTTCCTTGTGGTAAGACCCTTCTGCTGATACCATGTCTAAGGTCAGCTTTCAAGGTTAAGGTAATTTTATGAAGATCGTACTTATTTAAAAACTTTGATGCTGGATTTTGATGGGCTTTCAAGTTGTATATTTCTTTTGGTAAGACTTTTCTGTTGAAAGGTAGTTGCAGCTTCATATTTCCTTATGTAAGAACTAAGAGGGGATCAAACAAGAACTGTAATTCTGAAAATCACTTTGCGGTTTTAACCCAGGAAGGCAAAGAATTTTAAAATTCCCCAATTTGAAATTTTTGACTTTAGCTTGTTTCAATTTGGACTAGTGTTAAATTTTGTTGTCTGTTAAATGGTTAATACAGATTCCCAAATCTTTAGCAAGGAACCTGATGGCTGACAGTCTGTATCCCCAAAACCTCCATTTAATTTTGTTGATGTCGGATTAAAGAACCATGAACCTATTGACAATTAAGTAATTGCTTAATCTATTCCAACACTATCCACTTTTGTACGCCCCGAAAAAAGCTTTGGAAAGCACTGTAGAAGATGAAGAAATTCACTTTTTTGAATTTGGACCTAACCTTTCTAAAATTGGGTCATGTGGTATTTATTTAATGTTTATCATTTTCTTTTTGTATATATACAGCAACCATCCAGTAATTATGATGACAGTGGGTTTTTCTCTGTTCAAGTTATACAAACAGCTCTAAAGATATGGGCATTGGAACTAACACCTTATAAATCCCAAAGTGGAATAGCCCAACAGGCAAGGCAGGATCCAACGTAAGTAGAATAATGTATGCCCCATCATGCCTAAAGGGACTATCTTGGTATTCATTCTTCTAAATGTTTGGAAAAGATTTGTCAAAATTAGCATAGGACACCATTGATTTATGTTTAACCCATTACCACACAGTGGTTCTTTTTGATGCCCTGAAGAACTATATCATGGAAAACTTTGTTGGAAAAGGAGAGAGTGATTTTAACAATGTATTATGTGCAAAGTAGGAATTAGTACAATTTTGGAATTGATCTGCAAAAATCATGAATTCTCACTATGCCGTATATTGTAAAAATTCTACCTTTGTGCAGCGCAATTTCAGATTTGTCCGTGCGCATTTTAGGAATCGAGACAGAGTAAGAATATAGTATTAACTTTGGGCTACCGGAATGGTATATTGTTGTGAATATATTTCTATTGTTGTTGTATATTGCATAAATCTTTAATGATGAAACGAATTTATTCTAAAGAAATACATTTACCAAGGAAAAATTTATGAATTATGTTAAAAGAAAAGTGTCACATAGCCATTTTCTTTCATGTTTGAAATACATCTGATATTTTGTTAAGACTTGTTTGTCAGGAATTTCCAGGAAAAACATGATCTCTGGTTATCTACATCTATGCAGCAATATCTAAACATAAAAAAGAAAAAAAATGAGTGAAAAGGAGAAAAAAAACAGAGTCCTACTTTTCACAAACTTTTGTCTCTTTTCTTACGAATTTCTAAGGGTGTGAAAATACTTGCTAAGAAATTAACACACAACCTCGCATTCTGAAAGCTTTCCAAAACATTGTGAGAAAAGGAGATATAGATTATCATTCAATAAATGATAATTGATTTTCTCACATTCTTTTCAACTATAAATTGTTTTTTAGGTCTCCTGACTGAAGGTCATGTTGACCTATTGCGATCGTGTTTTGTCCATGGGTTGTGTGTCATGCGTTAACTATTTACATTTTAGACTTCTTCTTATGAACCCTTTGATGGATTTCAACCGAACATGGCAGGAAGCATCCTTATGGGAAGGTGCTTCAGATTTGTACACGTCATGGAGTTATCTCCCCTTGGGGCTCCATAAGGGGCCAAAAAGGGAACATTTTTAAAAATCTTCTTGTCATGAACCAGCTGTCGGATTAAATCTTTTTCTACCAAACCAAAAGACCTACAGCTCTGATATTTGGTATGTGGCATCATCTAGTGGACCTCTATCAATATTGTTTCAATTACAAGTATAACCCCAGGGTCAAAATTAGCCTGTTCCCAGATGTCACAAGTTTAACATGGGCTTATATAGTGAAAATTTCAAAAATCTTTTTCTCCCAAACTAGAGGGCCTAGAGCTTTTATATTTGGTATGTAGCATCATCTGGTGAATTTAACAAGACTGTATAAATCATTGCCCCAGAGACAGAACTAGCCCATTCCCGGACATCACAAGTTTTACAAAGGGATTATGTAGTGAAATTTGTAAAAATCTTCTTCTTCAAAACAGGAGGGCCAAGAACTTTGATATTTGGTATACAGCATCATCTGGTTGACCTCTATCAAGATTGTAAAAATTATTGACTCAGGTTTAAAATTAGCCCATTCCCGGATGTCAAATCTAACAGAGGCTTATATAGGGAAATTTGTAAAAATCTTCTTCTCCCAAACAGGAGGGCCTAGCACTTTGATATTTGGTATACAGTATCCTCTTGTGAACCTCTATCAAGATTGTACAAATTATTGCCTCAGGGTTAAAATCAGCCCATTCCTGGATGTCACAAATATAACATAGGCTTTTATTCTGAAAACTTTAAAAATCTTCTTCTCTCAAACAGATAGGCATAGAGTTTTGATATTTGGTATGTAGCATCATCTGGTGGATCTTTATCAATATTAAATGAATTATGGCCATACGGTCATAATTAGCCAATTCCCAGATGTCACGAATTTTACATAGGGCTAATATAGTGAAAATTTAAAACTCTTCTTCTCCCAAAAGCTTTATTATTTTGTATGTAGCACCACCTGGTGGACCTTTATCAAGTTTATATAAATTATGGCCCAAGGGTCAGAATTAGCCTGTTCCAAGATGTCCCAAGTTTAACATAGGCTTGTTTAGTGAAAACTTTTAAAAATCTTCTTCTCCCAAACTAAAATGCTTAGAGCTTTGATATTTAGTATGTAGCATAATCTGGTGGACTTAAATTTGTTTTTGTGTTCTTTGGACTCTGGTGACCGATAAGGCCCTTTGGGCCTCTTGTTACTTTTTACTAAAGTAAGAAATCATGATCAGGTACATCACTTGTAAGTAATCTTTTACCAGGCGACATCCATACCTAAAGAAATTACAGACAACAATTACAGCTAATCAAGTTATGAAAATATGACATTTTGGCGAAAATATTTTGACCAGATGCCTTTCTAATGCTCTATTCTCACTTTGTCCTCCTATTCCTACTTTGATATCATAATGCCCTCTGAATTCCTACTTTGTCCAAAAGTATTCTGGCTTAGTGCAAATAATTTGTCTGGTGAAAAATCTATATCACCCCCTTGCGTAATTCTATAATTGTCTGGTACAATTATAGAATCAGTGGACAAAGTAGTTCTTTTCGGAGAACAATTTGGGCAGGACAATTCTGGAATTGTACTGATTCTTACTTTGCACTGAACTCAAATATAATATATGTTCACTATGAAAAGAGCAATCTTTGCCGAAAAAAGGATAACTCTAAATGCATTTTGAACAAATCATCCCCCTTTCAACTTAGAAGAACTTTGATATTTTGAAATATATCTTCACTATTAAAAGTGCAATTTATACCAACAAGGGCCCTTGGGGATAACTCTTAATGCATTTTTGAATGAATTAAGACCCTTTTTTGACTTAGAAGTTTTACAGCCTATTAGCCCTTTCCCATTTTTGGAAATTTTAGACTAGTCCAAATTGAAAGAGGTTGCAGACGACAATGAAAACTGGATGCTATTTGAAATGAAACCATCCTATGTGGTAGAAAATATTGTGGAAAAAGGAGAAATTGCTTGTTACAAGCAATTTCTTCTTTTCCACAATGTTTTCTCGAGTATAAAATCACAGGAACGTAAAATCCCGTATTTGAACGGGAAAGTGTTAAGCACTTGAACAGCTGAGCACTGGCATCTGCATGTGGATCTCTTGTTCAAATACCAGATATATCCAAATGTCCAATTATTATGGCAAATATGGCAAAAAGGTCAAAAAGGCATTGACAGGCATTAAATATTTTTCTATACAAGGGTATATTGTTTAATTGTTGTCTTTCTGTCATTCCGTTGGTCATGCTATCACTAAAAGTTAACCAAAAAACATCCCTTAACCCATTCCCACACAACAAAATTTTGGACTGGTCCAAATTGATAGAAGCTGCAGTTGGCAATTTCAAGTTGATGGAATTTTAAATTTTTGCATCTTTGCGATAGAAGACATTGTGGATAATGAAGAAATTGCTTGGAACAAGCAATTTCTTCATAGACCACAATGTATTCCTAAGCTTTTTCTTGAGGGGGCATAAAAAGGCGGAATGAGTTAATACTGTGAATAATGAAGAAATTGCTTGTTAAAAGCAAATTCTCATTATCCACAATTTTTTCTACTCCAGAAGACAAAAGATTCAAAGATTCTTTCAACTTAAAATTGTCATCATTATCTTCCTTCAATTTGGACCAGTCGAGGTCATTTTTCAAGATCAAATTTCTGCTAAACTTACCAAAAAACTTAACATTTACAATCATTTTAAGCCTATTCAAGATACAATGCTCATATTTGGTATTATGATAGATCCCAGCAATAGTCATCTGCAGATAATTAAGTTGAGGTAATTTGACAAGGTCAAGGTAACTTATCAAGGTCACATTTCCCCGAAAGGGCTGTTATGGGGGCATGGTGTTCACAAACACATCTTGTTTAACTTTTTACTTTGCCAAAAGCAATTATTTTATAGTAAACAGTATGATAAAAGGAGAAATATCTTGAAGCAATTTCTCCTTTTCTAGCAATATTTTCCACCCTATATTACACTTATTTTCCAATTCAACTGCATTTTGAAAGGTCATCTGCAACTTCTTCTAATTTGGACCGGTCTAAGATTTTTCACCTGATAATGTGTTAAAGCCATTAGATGGTGTTTTCTTTATTTTTAAAAACTTTAATTCAATATTTAAATATGGTTATACAGGACGATGCAAGCCTACATCTGTAACTTTGGGGAACATTGGTTGACAATAAGAAAGCTAGGAAATCAATGGTTTAACCTGAACTCATTGTTAACTGGTCCAGAACTAATCTCAGACACCTTTCTCAGCATGTTTTTGACACAGCTACAGCAAGATGGTTAGTATTTTGTTTTCTGCTTTGTTTAATCCTTTGTCATGCAATCCCTAACTTTGGTCCATCCAAGATTAATATCAACAGAAGCCATACTGGTCATGAGGAAAGAGGAAATGCTTGTTACAAGCATTTTCACCTTATCTAACATTATTTTCCACCCAGTGAGGTAATCATTTTTGCTCAACTGGTTTCAGAGAAAACCTAAGGTATCGTTATTGCCCTGATATTGTCTGTGTCATATATAAATTCCAAATTCAACTGAAACCAAAAGATTGTAATTTTAACAAATATTCTAATTGGTACAACTGCTCACCACAATCTACTTGTGTTACAGTCCTCCTACCTGATCTTGTGTCACAGTCCTCCTACCTGGTCTTGTGTCACAGTCCTCCTACCTGGTCTTGTGTCACAGTCCTCCTACCTGGTCTTGTGTCACAGTCCTCCTACCTGGTCTTGTGTCACAGTCCTCCTACCTGATCTTGTGTCACAGTCCTCCTACCTGGTCTTGTGTCACAGTCCTTCTACCTGGTCTCGTGTCACAGTCTTCCAACCTGGTCTTGTGTCACAGTCCTCCAACCTGATCTTGTGTCACAGTCCTCCTACCTGATCTTGTGTCACAGTCCTTCTACCTGGTCTCGTGTCACAGTCCTACCTGATCTTGTGTCACAGTCCTCCTACCTGGTCTTGTGTCACAGTCCTCTTACCTGGTCTTGTGTCACAGTCTTCCAACCTGGTCTTGTGTCACAGTCCTCCAACCTGGGCAAGATCAATTTATGGATCTCTATCCCTACCAACTAAGATCTGTAATAGCAGTCCAACTTAGGTTATTAAATGTATTTGTAATTTGTGTGGTCATAGACATATAAAAAGGCAAAGTGACGCTTGGCAAGGTAGTAACAAGGCGCCAAACAAACGAAAATGGTTACAGAAATGTTGAAGTTCAAAGTACACTTCCAGTCTAAATGAAAGATTTGTTTGGCTAATTTTTTTTTGAAAGACAGTTGTGCAAAAGGTTGAAAAACAACTGTTCAAAAGTTTTCATAGGCAGTTAAAGAATAAGTGATTTTTAACTCCTTTTGTAATAACATTCTGTATGTCATGCCTGTCTTGTCATGCCTGTCATGTCATGTTAGTCCATCTGTGTGTGCATCCATTTCTCTGCATACTTTTAGTTTGAAATTTTCTCCTCAGAATATACTAGATAGGTTTCAACTCAATTTCATAGAAATGATCTTCATGTTACCCTTCATCAGATTCCTTAAAGTAGTTTTGATTTGATAAAGATATTGGTTTCATGAGTGCGCTAATTTCTATATATTGTGTATAGTGAAAATTGTGAAAATCTTCTCAGAAATCATTATAATGATTTCAGTGAAATATCACACAAGTGATCCTTTGGTAACTTGTGATCAAATATATTCCAACAATTTGGATAGGGTTTAAAATGGCTCTAATGGGTGAAGCTAAATTCCATACATTGTATGTACATGTAATTATAGATTAAAAACTTTGAAAATTCTCTCAGAAAATAGTTGATGGATTTCAACAGAATTTTACAGGATGGATCTGAATTAAGGAGACCCTTTGTTTGTTTCATTTAAAAAATTTTGATAAGATGAAAAACATGCGATTTTTGGCAGAGCTTAATTTCATATACGGCATGGCAATTACTGAGAACTTTGAAAATTTTGAAACTTTTTCTCAGAAACTGGATGATTGATTTTAACAGAATTTCAGAATGATCCTTTGGTGACCCTTTATCAGATTCCTCTCAAACATTTCACAAGAACTATCCTTTAACCCAATTGCACACAGTGAGGCTTTTCGAAAAAAATCTAAAATTTTATCAAGTTTAAATTGTCATCTGCAAATTCTTTCAATTTGGACCAGTCTAAAATTTTGCTGCCTGGTAATGGATTAATTGCCCTTTATCATATTTCTTGAAGAAATTTTGATAGGTATGATAAGATTGCTATAGAGGATTGACCTAATTTCAAGTAGAGATCATATTGTGATGTATAGAAATTATTGATACTGCTGACTGAGAATATTTGTTAAAGTTAATTGCATAAAAAGATATTATTTTTACAATGAGATCCCATGTTTAAGAAAACTTAATTATGATAAAATTCATGCCAGTGGGAGTGATTCAGGTGGTCAAGTGCCTCTGAAGTTTTTACAAAATAGAATGAATATTTTTCAGAAACAAAAAAGTTAGTAATCAATCACTGATTTATTTAATTCACAGAAGTTTTATAATCCTTTTGTAGGATATTCAATATTCATCGTAGCAGGCCATTTCACAGAATCTGAAGCTGACCAACTGCTTCGCCTTACCCCAGCAGTCCAGCCAATCAAACCTCAGCTTATAAACCAAAAGCAGGCCATAAACTCAAGGGCAGAAGATTCAGGAGAAGGGAGGGATGAGGAATTAGAGATGGCCATCAGGGAGAGTCAAAAAATGAATGATGCAAATGACCAGTCCCTTAGAAAAGCTTTACAACTTAGTATGGAAGGTAAAGAGATTTTATAGCAGAAGGCATTTACTAATTACTTTAGCCGTTTGGAACAAAAAGTCCATACATCAATAGATCAGGGCTTATATATACATGTATATATTGTTCTGTCTGTCCTTTTATCTGTAAATCCATATTTCTGCCAAAACATCTATATTAGATAAAACTTAAGATTGGTAAGTGCTATTTAAATTCACATTTCTTGTTGGGAGACCTTTCTTTTGTACTAATTTCAAGGACATCAGTGAAGGCCAAGGATGTTTTTCAAGGACACATCCAAACTTTTATCATTGGCCATATCTTTTGATTGGTAAGTCATAGGACTCTAAAATTTTACATTTATGTTCCTTTACAGTACATATGAACATCTTTTCTGTTGGTATCAAGCTCAATGTCATTTTTTCAAGCCCAGATTTAAAACGTAAACTTTTGCTATAACTTTGACTGGTAAAACTATCATATTAAACATCTTTTACATTATCATTCTCTAGATGACCTTTAATAATATTTCTTGGTGGGCCGAAAAATATGGCTTTTGTGGGCAGGCCTAATTTCTGTATGAAATTGACTGTTAATGCGAGGGAGGTGATTCTGCTGAGCAAATCTTTTGCAGGAGCTGCCTCCCTTCTATATAGTATAAAGAGTCTGATTGCAATGATGGTTAGGGTACTAAACTGATAAAACTTTGATTCATACATTCTATGTATTTTAATCAGTAAATTCAGGCCAAATGAGTTATTTGGGCTCTTAGGCACTCAAGCCCCTCCAGCTAGTAAAGACTTTAATGGCATATTTCTTATGTTCTTGAAAAAAAAGAGACATCTATAACCAGTTAATATCTTAAACAGTTTTACAAAATCCAGCATATTGACATGTAACCAGCAATTTTCTTGATTTCTCAAATCTTCAACTTTTGAGGCACTGACGTAAAAACACTTGTCAAGCTGAATAAAGTCCATTTTGGGATTGTATTAAATGAAAGTGCTGAAAGTAATGGAATCTCTAGTTTTGGATCAATACTTCTATTGACAATTAATTTCATAACTTGTTTTTAATTAAGGACAATCAGTTGGTGTAGACTAAGATTAGACTGCACTTTTGTGCTGGCTGATCTTTTTCTGTACTTTCCACTTCAGCATGACAAGGGTTATCAATTCAAATAATCATTTAATTGTTTTCTGCAAGCTTAATTTAGATGAGTCTAAGATATTGTTTTCTGATTGATTAAATATTGAGATGGTTTCAGGGAGGTAATTTGCAATAAGATGTATTATGAAGGAACCTCAAGTTGGATATACCGGTATATGGCTAACTTATGTCTATATAGAAAGAGTTGACCCATTTGGGGGGTGAATGCCCTCCTCTCTGAATGGATTAGCTTTGTCTACCACCTCTGCTCATTACATTTTGTGGCAGTATCGGGAAGGAGACAATTGCCAAACCTGAGTTGCCTTACCCACGGATCTCCTAGGCCAATACTCTTAACATGCCTTCTTGGAGGGGAGAGTAATGTTACAGTTTCAGGGAAGGTACCCGATAATTTGCAATGAGATATGCTAATCAGGAAATCTCCAAAGAGATATATAGCTAAATGTAGTCTATATACCAGTAGAAAGAGTTAATCCATTCCAACACAACAGAATTTTAGACTAATCCAAATTGAAAGATGCTGCAGACAACAATTAAAAGTTGAAGGACTTTTTTTGTCTTTTTGGAAAGAGACCATTGTGGATAATGAAGAAATTAATACAAGCAATTTCATGATTTTCAGGGATGTTTTTCAAAGCTTTTTTTTTGAGGGCGTTAAAAAGAGGGATTGTTTGGGAACGGGTCAACTCATACGGGGTTGAGGATCCATTGTTCTAAAAGGATTAGCTTTGCGTAAATTGCTTACAAGCTCTTCATATTACAATATTTTTCAGGTTATATAGAAGAGTCACTAGGCCGGATAGACAATGCATGTGCAGACTGTGATAAAAATAAAGACTCTGGTCCTGTAGGAAATCGGTCCAATAATGGTCAAGTAGTGGACCAGTCTGATAAACCAGTGCAAAGTACTTCAGCTCAGCCAGATTTGGATGATGTTCGGAGAAAAAGATTAGCGTTTTTAAGTAAAATGGACAAAGCTGCAGACACTGATCCACCTCTTTCAAATGGATCTGTGAACAATAGTGAAAAGGATCTAACAAATAGTGATCAAGTTGGAGCAAATGGTAAGGTTTTTATTAGCTAGCAAAGCTTCAGCTTTGATAGCTGAAGTTAACAGACAAAATTTTGAGGTCTTCTCAGAGTTCAATCAATGTAAACTACCACTGGAGGCTTAACCAATAAGTCTATTAGTGCCTACGCCATAAAAAGCAGTTCTTATGTATTTCAGGAATTTTGCAAACTCTATTCAAATTGTAGAGAACTGTTTCAAAGGCATGCCATTTAACCCACTTAACCCACTTCCACTTTGGAAAAAAATGTGACCAATGAAGAAATTGTTATAACAAACAATTTCTTCATTGTCTACAATGATTTCTATCCTACAAGGGCAAGAATTTCTAAATTCCACCAACTTGAAATTATCATATACAACTTCTTCAATTTGAAAGAGTCTTAAGATTTTGTGGTGTTGTATTAGGTTGTTGTAATAGGTTAACTCCTAAATTACTTTAACCTCCTTTACGTATTGTGATAATCTTTGACAAAAGGGGATAACTAAACAAAACCATCCTTTGCTAGCTAACAGTACTTTCAGTACTTTGATGTTTATAAAGAACAACTTTAGACACTTGTCAATAACTGTTCTGTGTCTAGCTTGGCCGTCTTCCAATAACAGGGTAAGGTATTTCTATCACTCTGTCATAATCTTTGGTACACTGAAACTATGGTAATATCTGCCTCATTACTTAAGATATTCATTGTAACTTAACCCATCACCAGGCAATTATTTCAATTTGGTGGAATTTAGAAAATCTTCACCTTGTAAGGTAGAAAACATTGTGGACATTCAAGAAAGTGCTTGTTACAAGCACTGTCTTCATTGTCAACAATGTTTTCCAATGCAATTTTCTTACGAGGCATCAAAAAGTGCCATTGTGAGGAATTGGTTAAAACATCGAGGAATATAACTCAAGTATTGGTACATCTAAGAATTTTTCTTAACCTGTAAAGTAAAAGGTTTTAAACAAAAAAAATGGAAATTGCAGAAATTTCTTGTCATAAGCAATTTTTATTATCCTTAATATTTCTTCTCCAGAAGAAAGATTTTTGAAATTTCATTAACTAAATATTGTCCTTTGCTACTTCTTTCAATTACGACCAATTTTGTATTCTTGTAATAGGTTGACCTTTTACCACACAACAAAAAGATTAGACTAGTCAAGATTGAAAGAAATTGATACAAGCAATTTCTTTATTTTCCACAATGTTTTCCAAAGCTTTTTACTTGAGGGGTGTAAAAAGGAGGGATTATGTGGGAATGAGTTAACCCATTCCCACACTATTATGCATCTTAAGAAAAAAGCTTTGGAAAACATGGAACATGGAAAATGAAGAAATTCCTTGTTGCAAGCAATTTCATCATTATCCACAACATTTTTAACCCTAAAAGATAAAGAACTTTAACCCTTGTCATGCTGTATGAATTACCTTGCTGAATTGATGTAAAATCAAAGGGCTGAAAGCACTGATAGAACTTGTTGTTCAAAGATCAATATTTCTTTTAGAAATCGATTGTATAAACTAACTCTGGCAGGAAAAGTACTAGTAGGGGATGTAGACCAAGATCAGACTGCACTAACGTGCTGGCTGATCTTGGTCTACACCCCCTGCCAAAACCGGAATATTCTGGGTTCAGCATGACAAGGGTTAAAATTCAACTTCAAATTGGTGAAATTGCTACTTCTCTGAATCTAGTCAATTCTAAAATTTTGTAGTCTGGTAAAGGCTTAAATGACTATCAAGAATGCAGTCACACATGGCATCCACATGTTGGTACACTGCTGAGTCATTGAATTGTTTGTTGACCATTGTTATTATTGATTTGCTGAAAAATCTTTTCAAAATTGCATGAGGTTTTAGGTAATTATTTCTTTTCAGATTTAGATCTAACAAACCATTCTGGCTTGAAAAAGACAAACAGATTGTGCAGAGTAAGATCAGACTGTACATACATACAGGCTGATCTTTTTCTATAGCTCCTGCTAAAACAGGAATATTCCTGGCTCAGTATAACAAGGGTTAACAATGAAATAATCTTTAACCTTTTTACCTCAGAATCCCTTATTTTCATTGTGAAAGGAAAAATCATTGATCTTGTCAAGTTATGTTTCTTCCATCTGAAAGCATTATTTTTGTTTTATTAGCACGAAGTGCTCTAGGGGAGCTATTGTGAACGGTCATCGTCCGTCGTCCATCCGTTCACAATTACAAAAGTTCTTCTCCTCCTAAACTAACCATGGAATTTCAACAAAACTTCACATAAATGATCCTTAGGTCATGGTCTTTCAAAATACTTCAAAGAATTGAAATCCATGAAGAACTCTGGATGCCATTGCAACGGAGTGAAAAAACTTTAAAAATCTTTTCCTCCCAAGCCATTAGGCCTAGAGCTTTGATATTTGGTACAAATCATCATCTATTGACCCTAAACCAAAATACTTTAAAAATTTACCATATCCTAAAAATTAGTTCTTTTCTTGTGATCCCTGATTTTACATAGAAATAAACAAGGAAATCTTTAAAAATCTTCTTCTCCCAAACCATAAGGCCTAGAGCTTTGATATTTGGTACAAATCATCATCTATTGACCCTCTACCAATATACTTAAAAAATTTACCATATCCTAAAAATTAGCCCTTTCTTTGTGATCCCTGATTTTACATAGAAATAAAGAAGGAAATCTTTAAAAATCTTCTTCTCCCAAACCATAAGGCCTAGAGCTTTGATATTTGGTACAAATCATCATCTATTGACCCTCTACCAAAATTCTTCATAAATTTACCGTATTCTAAAAATTAGCCCTTTTCTGTGTGATCCTGATTTTACATAGAAATAAAGAAGGAAATCTTTAAAAATCTTCTTCTCCTAAACCATAAGGCCTAGAGCTTTGATATTAAGGTACAAATCATCATCTACTGACCCTCTACCAAAATACTTCAAAAATTTACCATATCCTAAAAATTAGACCTCTTCTTTGTGATCCCTGATTTTATATAGAAATAAAGAAGGAAATCTTTAAAAATCTTCTTCTCCCAAACCTTAAGGCCTAAAGCTTTGATATTTGGTACAAATCATCATCTATTGACCCTAAACCAAAATACTTTAAAAATTTACCGTATCCTAAAAAATAGCCCTTTTCTGTGTGATCCCTGATTTTACATAGAAATAAAGAAGGAAATCTTTAAAAATCTTCTTCACCCAAACCATAAGGCCTAGAGCTTTGATATTTGGTACAAATCAACATCTATTGACCCTCTACCAAAATACTTCAAATATTTACCATATTATGAAAATTAGCCCTTTTCTGTTCAATCCATGATTTTACAAAGGAATATAGAAGGAAATCTTTGAAAATCTTCTTCTCCCAAACCATAAAGCCAGGAGCTTTGATATTTGGTATATATCATCAGCCATTGACCAAATTACTTAAAAAATTAGCCCTTTTCTGTGCAATCCCTAATTTTAGTTAGGAATAAATAATGATATCAATGAAAACCTGCTTCTCCTAAACCATTAGGCCTAGAGTTTTTATACTTGGTATGTATTGATGTCTATCCTTCAAAGCATTACCATATTCAGAAAATTAGTGCTATATAGTTGGATCATCAATATACCTAGGATTAAAAGAGAAATCCTTTAACATCTTCTCTAAAATAATTAGACAGAGAGCTTTGCTATTTTGTTTATATCATAAAGCCATGAACCATCATACTCAGGGCAGCGATTTAGGACAATCATGGTCCTCTTGTTCTATTAGATTCTTTGTTTTAGATTCAAGCTGGTTCTAAAATATTGCCCACTTATATTGGTTGACCAATTTCCCCAGTTCTGCATTTTGACGATTTGTAGTAAAACAGATTAGGGAAATTGCATGTTAGTAGCAATTTCTCCTGCCTCAGTTTTTTCTCCTAAATGCAACTTGAATTTCTGTATTTGTTGTCTTTGAATTTCTAAAACCTGTTTGAAAGTGGACATTTCTAGAAATTTGTCATTTGGCAGTTGTTTAAAACATAACCAAATGGTAGAATTTTAGACAAGTCCAAATTGAAAGAAGTTACAGATAACATTTCTGAGTGCGCTAAGATTGGAAAATAAGTACCAAATAGGGTAGATAATATTGTAAGAATAAGAGAAAGTTTTTGTCACAATCAATTTCTCCTTTTCTAACAAAGTTTTCCATATTTCATTTGTATGAAATGTGGTAAGATAAATCTATTGATCAAGGTGTAATAGCCAGTCAAGGTTTATTAACCCATTCCACACACAAACGCTTTTAAAGGCCCCTCAACATACAAGCTTTGGAAAACACTGCGGACAATGAAGAAATTGCTTGAAACAAGCAATTTCTTCATTATCCACAATGTTTTCTACCCCAATAGACAAAGATTTTAAAGATTTCATCAACTCTAAACTGTGATCTGCAACTTCTTTGAACTTGGACCAGTCTAAAATTTTGTTGTATGGGAACGGGTTTAAGCATTCAGACAAACACCCTTCTTTTACCTTTCAGGGGAACTGTCAGAAGAGGAAATGTTAAAACAGGCCATAGAAATGTCAATGAGTCAAGACTTGGACTAGATACATAGAATTTTGTGTTGGAACAGAATGTAGAAGAAGAGTCCAACTATTATAATAACTAAAATGAGATACTGGAACTAGTTAGTCCATTAACACCCAATCTTGCATTTTCTTGCACTTAAGAAATACAAATGAAAACATGGTGGAAGAAGAATAAATGCAGTATATTCTTTGTTTCCCACAATGGATTCTACCAAGAAAGAAAAAGAATTTCAGAATTTCATAAAGTTTAAATTGTTGCTGGCTATTTCTTTTAATTTGGACAAGTCTAAAATCTTTGTGATAAATAGGTAATTGGTTAAAACAAGGTTAAATCAAATGTCAGAAATTTTAATAAGGCTAATAGGAGTCAAACTTGTGTGTCTATTAGTCTGTTGTTTTGTAATCAACTGGTCTGTAGCAGTCAATCTAGGAAACATTTATTATTGGTTGAGTTTTGAAAAATAAATGATCATTTTACAATGATTAAACAAATAATCCAATATCTGAATTAAAAAAACATTCCAACACAATTCTGCATTTTTGCACCCTCAAAGAAATAGCTTTGGAAAACATTGAAAATTAAATTGCTTGATATAAGCTAATTCCTCATTATCCACAATAGTATATATTTTAAAAAAAAACAAAGATTTTTAAAATTACATCAGATAGAAATTGTTGTCTGCAACTTCTTTCAATTTAGATCAGTCTAATATTTTGTAAAGTGGTATATGTTAACCTGAATAGTGATGACTGGGTCTGACATAGTTCTTGTAAATATTTGTTTGAGGGAAATAATAGATTGACAAGGTTTTAGCTCCATGGACCAAAAGATCTGAGTATGAATTCAAGTCCTTATTTTGTGGGAACCACCTCATCTTGCCTTCCTACTTAGCTCTGTAGCTGTTGTATCAACCCATTCCCACACAATGATGCCTTTTGTCACCTCTCAATAAAAACAATTTGAAAAAATTGTGGAAAATTAAGAAATTGCTAGAACCAAGCAATTTCTTCATTTTACACAATGTTTTCTATCCATAATGTTGAAAAATCTAAAATTCCACAAACTTTAAATAGTCCTCTGCAATTCCTCTCAATTTGGACCAGTCTAAAAATTGCAATCTAGGAATTGGTTAAAACCATTTTAATATAAGGACGGTATTCTATTCCCACACAATAATGCTTTTTGTCACCCCTCATGAAAAACATTAGGGGAAATATTCAGTAAAGTGAAGACATTTCTTGACCTAAATGGGATAAATCAATGAAATACTTGATATTTATTTGATAACTACAAACACGGATGCCCCGTCATACTTGCTTTTCAAACAATCCCAAGTTGTCTGTATAACTCTTTGTTGTAGATATCGAGGGTGCTTGAACTTAATGCATGACACCAGTACTCATCAAGGGGAATAACTGTGCCAAGTTATTTTGAAATCCATCAATTAACAAAGAAGCTATGTTCTTGACAAGAATTGGATACACCCACAAATACACCCAATCATCCAAACACCAATGAACACATAGACATTGCCATTGAGTGGTAATGGGTCAACAGATTGTATTAAAGCTATATTTACTTGTTATGAAAACTCATCAAGTATATGATTATCATTTCAATTATCTTGTTGATTTAAATAAAATTTTATTCTGATCTGCCATGTTCAATGAAAAGTCAATTTCTATTAAACTATGTAGATCAAGTTGGTGTGCTTTTCATTCTTTTCCCATAAGACACAATTTTAGACTGGTCTAAATTGAAAAGATTGCAGGAGGAGGAAGGTAGAAAATATTGCATTAAAGGAAGGTATTTGCTCCTCTTTTAAAGTTATATATCATTAATCCTTTTCTTTCTTTACCAATTACCACAAACATAATTTTAAACTGGTCCAAATTGAAAGAAGCTGCTGATGACAATTTCAAGTTGATGCTCAAGTGAGCTATTGTGATCCCCTTTTGTCTGGCGTCCGTCCGTTGTGCGTCGTCCGTCAACAATTTCTTTAAACAACATCTCCTCCCAAACCACTGGGCCAATTCAAACCAAATTTGGCAGAAATGTTCCTTAGGTGGTCTCCTTCAAAAATAGCTATAAGAATTGAAATCTGTTAAAAACTCTGGTTGCCATGGCAACAAAAGTGAAATTTTAAAAAAATCTTTAAAAATCTTCTCCTCCTGACCCAGAAGGCGTAGAGCCTTGATATTTTGCATGAAGCATCAGTATATTGACCTCTTTCAAAATAGCGAAAATCATGATCCTTGGGTCCCCAGGGGTGGAGCCCCGGGGGGGGGGGGTTATATAGAAATAAAGAACGATTTTTTAAATGACATCTCCTCCCAAACCACTGGGCCAATTTAAACCAAATTTGGCAGAAATGTTCCTTAGGTGGTCCCCTTCAAAAATAGATAAAAGAATTGAAATCCGTTAAAAACTCTGGTTGCCATGGCAACAAAAGTAAAATTTAAAAAAAATCTTTAAAAATCTTCTCCTCCTGACCCTGAAGGCGTAGAGCCTTGATATTTTGCATGAAGCATCAGTTTATTGATCTCTTTCAAGATAGCTTTAATCATGATCCTAGGGTCCTCAGGGGGGAGCCCAAGGGGGGAGCCCCAGGAGGGGAGCCCCAGGGGGGGGGGGGTTAATATAGAAATAAAGAAAGATTTTTTAAATGACATCTCCTCCCAAACCACTGGGCAAATTTGAACCAAATTTTGCAGAAATGTTCCTTAGGTGGTCCCCCTTAAAATTAGCTAAAATAATTGAAATCCGTTTAAAACTCTGGTTGCCATGGCAACAAAAGTGAAATTTCAAAATAATCTTTAAGAATCTTCTCCTCCTGACCCAGAAGGCATAGAGCCTTGATATTTGCATGAAGCATCAGTTTATTGATCTCTTACAAAATAGCTTAAATTATGATCCTCGGGTCTCCAGGGGCGGACCCGGGGGGGGTGGTATAGGCATGAAGCATCAGTTCACAGACTTCTTTCTTATTTCTGAAATTATAACCCATGGAAAAGTTTTTTCCCTCTTTCAAATCAGCACTAAAGCCTTGGAATTTGTAATTTAGACTTTTGGATCCTCAGGTTCATAGTCTTTATATGTAATTGTGGCCCACTTGTTTCATAATCCTAACCCTAACATGAAATTAGACTGATGAAAGGAAAAGAGCCTTTATCTCAGGTGAGCGCCCCAGGGCCAACGGCCCTCTTGTTTGATAGAAAACATTCAGGATATTGAAGAAATTTCTTGATACAAACAATTTCTTCATTTTCCACAATGTTTTCCATGGCCTCTCTCTTGAGGGGCATAAAAAGGAGGGGTCGTGTTAGAATGATTTAATGAAATAGCAATCAAGTAGTGCAGGCAAAAGATCAGGTGGTGCTTTTTTTAATCTGATCTTTATCTGCCTGCCAGTGCAGGAGGTATTAGTGATCGGCAGATACTCTTATGGCTGTGAGCTTCATAATTTGAGAAAATGAATTAACCCATTCCAACACAATCTGCTTTTTGACGCTTCTCATGAAAACTTTTCATGTTTGGATAATGAAATTTTATTTTTAGCTCCACTGGTTGAGAGCCAGAGGGCTATTGTCATGGCATAGTGTCCCTTGTGTTTCTGTCCGTCTGAAGACTTTTACTTTAAACCCATATCTGCCCTTCAAGGAGGGAAAAATAGTTCAAATAATCTATTGCTTATATGGTCACTAAAGCAAGCAAGGGCCTTCATAATATCGATTTTCAAAAGCAGGGTTTGAGTGATGATCTCTAGAAAGAGTACTTTGTGTTTTTCTTGGCGATTTCAATTTGTGTTAGTTAACATTTTGAAATGGAGACGAATTCACCCAATTCTTCACCGAAAATCTTCGCTAATCTTAAGCATTGACTGTTATATGCACAGGTGCTGATGACTAAACTTTACAGGGATTTTGTTAATCTTCGTGACCTAGCTTTTTGTTTGAATGAGTGACATCATAGGTTTATGTTAACAAACCTTAAAATGTGGTGGGTCACAATTTAAAATATCGAAACTTCTTTCACGCCTTGTAGGCGTTTGTTTGTTTGTTTGAATGGGGTTTTACGCCGCTTTCAACAATCTTTCAGTTATATCGCGGCGGCTGGAGCACCTAACAATGGAATCCTGGTATTTCTCTCACCAGTACTACCATTACATCCCTTCCTAGCCTCCAGCTGCTATCTCACATAGGTCTACGATTATCAACCCATTGGTGAGAGACAAATAGTCGGAAAGGATGAGTGCCGCCGTCGGGAATCGAACCCGGGACCTTTAGAATGATAGTCCGACGCGCTCCTTGTAGGCGTACTGTGTAGATTTTGGTAGATCTTATAATCTTAATTTTCATATTTATATATGCTTTTGAGCCTAGAGTATGGCTTTCTTTACATTATCGTGTGTTTTGGGGGAAGATATGGCTTTAAAAATCTCCTCAGAAAGTACTCAACAGATTTCATCCAAATTTAACAGAAATGATCCTTGGGTGACCCTTATCAAATTTCTTGAAAGAATTTTGATTGGATGAAAAACATGCCTTTGATGGACAGGGCTAAACTCCATATATGGAAGAGAATTTGAAAATCTCCTCAGAAATTCTAACCAAATTTCGTAAGAATCATCCTTAGGTGACCCTTAATTACATTTACACAAAGAATTTTTATTTGTTGAAAAATATGGTTTTAATGGGAGGGGCTAATTTCCACATACGGTGAAAGATTTGAAAATCTTCTCAGATTTCATTCAAATTTTATCAGAATGATCCATGGGTGACCCCTTATCAGATTAATTGAAATAATTTTGATCGGATGAAAAATATTGCTCTAGTGGATGGTGCTAAATTCCATGCATATACATGTATATGGTATACACTGAAAACTTTGAATAACTTCTCTGAAACCTGAAGATAAATTTCAATCAAATTTCACAGGAATGATCTTCAGACAACATTATGCCAGATTCCTTTATTTAATTTTGTTTGATTGAAGAACATGGCGTTTTATGGTGGTGGCTTATGTCCATATTATATAGTTTACAGTGAAAATTTTATAAAAAATGGTTTAGGAGGAGATGTCATTTAAAAATCATTCTTAATTTCTTCATTTCTATATAAACCCCACCCCCTGGGACTCCAAGGGTCATGAGTTTAGCTATTTTGAAAGAAGTCAATATACTGATGTTCCATACTAAATATCAAGTCTTTACACCTTCTTGGTCTGGAGAAGATTTTTAAAGATTATTTTAAAATTTCACTTTTGTTGCCATGGTAACAACAGTTTTCCACATATTTAAATACTTTTAGCTATTTTTACAGGAGACCACCTATGAAACATTTCTGCCAAATTTGGTTAAATTTGGCCCAATTGTTTGTGAGATATCATTTAAAAATCATTCCTTATTTCTGTATCCCGCAAAGTTTTGTCCATCAACTTGACCATGACCATCAATTTAAGTGTTTGACCTTGAGCTTTGACCTTGACATTAGAACTATCCAAAAAATTCTTTCAAATGGCACATCTACTCATGATGGAGAATAATCGTGCCAATTGATTTTGAAATCCATCTATAATTGTAGGAGAAATGCTCTTGCCAATCACAATATTAGTGTTTGACCTTGAGCTGTGACCTTATCATAAGAACTATCTGCAAACTCCTTCAAATGGCACATCTACTCATGATGGAGAATAATTGTGCCAATTGATTTTGAAATCCATCTATAATTGTAGGAGAAATGCTCTTGACAATCACAATTTTAGTGTTTGACCCTGAGCTGTGACCTTGTCATGAGAACTATCCCAAAACTCCTTCAAATGGCACTTCTACTCATGATGGAGAATAATTGTGCCAATTGATTTTGAAATCCATCCATAATTGTAGGAGAAATGCTCTAGACAATCACAATTTTAGTGTTTCACCTTGAGCTGTGACCTTATCATTAGAACTATCCCAAAAATTCTAAAAAATGGCACATTTAATCATGATGGTGAATACTTAAGCCAATTGATTTTGAAATCCATCCATAATTGTAGGAGATATGCTCTTGACAATCACAATTTTAGTGTTTGACCTTGAGCTGTGACCTTGTCATGAGAACTATCCCAAAACTCCTTCAAATGGCACATCTACTAATGATGGAGAATAATTGTGTCAATATATTTTGAAATCCATCCATAATTGTAGGAGAAATGCTCTTTACAATCACAATTTTAGTGTTTGACCTTAAACTATCTCAGAAACTCCTCCAAATGGCAAACTAATCATGATGGAGAATAATTGTGCCAAGTTATTTTGAAATCCATCCATAAATGTAGGAGTAATGAACAAATATTCCAACTAGTTTCAAATGAATGATTTCAGTAATACCATTAAAATTACAAATGTCAATGTTTGGATGACTACAACACTTGTCCTATAAACAAAGGGACTGAGCAATACCTCAGGTTTTCTCCGTATTTGAAACAAATCCATCAAGTAGTTTAGGAGATAATGGGCAATCAATTAAAAGCTATAGAAGGACAGACTGAACAACAGACAAGTTAACAAGATACCCTCCAAATAGTTTTGGGGTGCATAATAAAAATGTTGATTACAGATGGGCTGACAGAGAGAATAGGTTTATCCTATCTTTTATGAAGCAGGGATATAGCAAACAGAACTTCCTTACTTTTGAGCTGAATTAACAAGAGTGCCATAGTCACAATTTACACCGCTACATAAACACTTTTTAAAGAAGGTACTATAGGGGTCTAAGGGTTAGACCTCATGGACACACAAGGGAGAACAACTAGTCAAAACAAGAAATTCTGCATTTACCCATTCTGACTTGATAAAATTTTAGACCAGTTCAAAGAAGTTGCAGACTGCAATTTCAAGAAGATGAAATCTTTAAAATCATTATCTTTTGGGGTAGAAAACATTGTGGATAATGAAGAAATTGCTTGTAATAAGCAATGTCTTCATTTTCCACAATGTTTTCTAAAGCTTTCATATTGAGGAGCATTTAAAAGCGTCATTGTGTGGGAATGGGTTAAGCATCCCGTTCCTGTAACACAGGCTATAATAGCAAAACCCAAACAATATGCACAAGGTCTGGTGACGAGAAACATTGAAAATTTCATTCAAATTTGTCCATAAATGTAGGAGGAATGAATAAATATTTTTTGTGATGTAGCCTAAAATGACATGACCCCCACAATATGCGCAAGATCAGGTTACATGGAACATTCTGTGAAAATTCCACACTATAAATGTAGGAGGATATGTGTTAACCCATTCCAACACAATCCCTCCTTTTTACGCCCCTCAGGAAAAAACTTTAAAAACATTGTGGAAAATGAAGAAATTGCTTGTATCAAGCAATTTCTTCACTATCCACATTGTTCTCTATCCAAAAAGATAAAATTTTAAATTTAAAATTCCATCAACTTGAAATTGTCTTCTGCTGCTTTTTTTTCATTTGGACCAGTTTAAAATTTTGTTGTGGAATGGGTTAACAATTTAAGAGTACGGACAAACACAGAAGATGATATCATTATGTATAAGTCCACCTTTGGCGGAGTATTAAAATCAACCCAGTCAATAGACTAAAATAGTGAGTCCACTATATGCTTCTCTACTCCAAGGTTTTGGCTATGGAACGTTACTTTTAAGCTAGTAAATTTATCTGGTGTTAAATTCTTTTATCATCTGAATGATATATGAAACAATTAAGGTATGTCACTGGTTCAATCCCCTTTGCGACATTTGTCTCACACAAATGGGTAGACAATCATAAACCTAAGTGAGATAGCAGCTAGAGGATTGAAAAGGATGTAGTGGTAGTACTGTTGTGAGAAATACCAGGAATCCTTTGTTAGGTGCTCCAGCCTCAGCCATATGACTGAAATACTGTTAAAAGTGGCTTTAAACCCCATTCAATCAATCAATCAATCATAAAAAAGAAGTGTAACACAGTATAGAATGAATATTTTAATCAAATGATTTAATACCTGAATTGTGTTTGGAGGACAAGGTACAGTCACAAGGGTAGTTATGAGCCATAATCTGAGAGAGGGTTTTTTTCAAATTATGAAGTTGGATCTTCCAAAATATATTGCTTTTTAAAAACTTTTATATATCAATAAAACATATATCAATATACAATATACCTATTCAAAGTTTTATGAATTGGAAAAGAAAAAAAAAGTATTAGATATTTTTGACAAAAAAAATATTTTCTAGCATTTTTCTCTATTGTCAGTTGAAATTCTTCAATGAATGTAGCCCTATCATATTTCTTGGAGTTCATACTTCTTACACTGCTCATTTTTCGGTAGCTTGCACTATCCTCTTCAAATGTTTGCAAAGTAAGAAAATCAGAGATTTGAGAGTTAAAGCGCAGATCTATTGACTTCCAAATATCTTTAAATACATTACCATACAAAAATATAAATTGGTTAAAATTGGAAGATGCTGCAATGGAGATATAAAATACGAGGAGGAAAAGAAAAAAAATTTGTAACAAGCAATTTGTATCTATATAGAAAAAAAAAGTTTGTTTTTTCAATGATTTTTATAGCTACATTTCATAAAAAAAGTCAAAACATTGGTTGAGATTAAGAAACTGTTAAATCCCCATTTTGTATACTAATTCATACTTAACCCATTCCCACACAAAGATGCCTTTTGACGCCCTTTAAGAAAAGCAAATGGGAAAACATTGTGTAAAATGAAGAAATTGCTTGTGACAAGCAATTTCTTCATTTACACAATGTTTTCTGCCTAGAAAGTTGAAAAAATCTGACATTTTATAAACTTTAAATTGTTGTCTGCAACTCCTTTCAATTTGGACCAATCTAAAGTTTTGTTGTGTGGAAATGGGTTAATGCATTACTTTTGAAAGTGTAAATCAACCTTTTCACAGAACATGGCTCCTGTGTATGTAAATGGATGAGACAAAATATATAACCTGCACACAAGTCTCCATGATATTTAAATAGAATAGACAAAGAAACAAAGTTTTTATCACTAGGTTAGTCTGCATAGGCTATTCAAACTGGTGTTTATTCTTCAGTAGATATGCTGCAAGGTACTCTATGGCATTTGGAGGCCTGAAATGGATACAAATACATATAGATAGATCATCTAACACAAAACAAAAAATAAGAAGCCTTTTTGAAAACAAGATGTGTTTGTGAAACAGCCTTTTTTGTAAATAAGACCTTGATAAATGATATTGACCTTGATTAATAACCCTGACCATACAACCAACTGATGCCTATCAATGCAAGGAACCTTTGTTCCAAATATGAGCCATGTTTCTTCAACGACATTTGAATAACAGTTGTTGTGATAAGTTTACAAAGCTTGGGACCTTAATAAGTGACCTTGACCTGGATAGATCTTGCAACCAAATGATGCCTATTAATGCAAGGAACTTATATGCCAAATAAGTAGTCATAATTCTCATATGGACATTGGATAATAGCAAAATGTTATGTGGCATCAAGTTTACAGCTTGCAGACAGACAGACAGACAAACAAATTATGCCCCTTATAAATTTAGGGGTATAAAAAGCCCCTTACTGAAAATCATCACTTTTAAAAGCCAAAAGAATATTGTTATATAACAGAAGATGCATTGCTGGAAAAGAAGTTAATGTTTGACAATTTGTTGTTGTTTTTTTGCAAGTTGGTTTATTAAATAGAGGAAACATACTTTTTAGTTACATGCACTTTATTTTTGGAGCTTGACCCATTCTCATGCAATAATGCTTTTAAAATGCCTCTGAGTATAAAAGCTCTGAAAACACTGTGGAAAATGAAGAAATTGCTTGTTTTCAACCCCAAAAGAAAAATATTTTTAAGATTTCATGAACTTAAAATTGTTGTCTGTAACTTTTTTCATAATGGGAATGGGTTAAAGTGTTAAACTATTGCTAGTGCCTTGTTAGGCACTGACAGATTTGACCTCTAACCTTTACCTTTAACCTTTTATTGTGGCCTTAACCCAGCACTTTTGCTTTCATCAAGATGTACAAGTGTGAATATCAAGATGTAGGGATATAAAATAAATTAAAAATTGGACAGAAGATTGCGTTGTTTCTTTGTTTGAATGGGATTTAATGTGACTTGTAAAATTATTTCAGTCATATTGTGGTTGCTTGAGCACCTAACTATGCATTCCTGGCATTTCTCACTCCAGCACTACCACTACATCCTTTCCAAGCCTCCGGCTGCCCATCCCACTTAGGTTTACGATTATCCCCCATTGATTAGAGACAAATGTTGGAAAGGATTTTTGACGCGAATGGGGATCAACCCCTGAACCTCATAATTGAGAGTCTGACACGCTAACACTGCGATATGGCAGCAGCTGAAAGGTATAAGAGTGTCACAATATATCAAAGGGGTTTGAACGTCATGGCTAATGATAAGGAGACAGATGAAGAAAAGGCTAGCAAGCATTTTCTTCAAACTCCATAGACCCCAAAAATTTCTTGGTAGAAAACATTGTTGGAAATGAAGAAATTGCTTGATACAAGCTATTTCTCTATATAACAAATGTCAGAAATAGAGTTGAAAAAGAGAGAATTCCTCTAAACAAAGAAAGTCTTCTTTTTCAATATCGTTTCTCATTCCATTAAACATTTTTTTGTTAAATGCTCAACCACCTTCAAATGTTTTCTTTTTAAAACAATCTGTTTAAGGATTAATATCAACATATGAACTTAATCATGAACAAATCAATGTTATAAAATATTAACCCATTACCATATAACAAAATTTTTGATTGTTGAAATTAATAAATGTTGAAGACAAAAATTAAGTGTGTTTGAATTGAATTATAGATGGTAAGAACATTTAGGCATAACAAGAAACTTCTTGAACAAGAGATTTGTTTTTGCCACAATTTAATTTCTAAGAAATCAGTTCCCATCAAAATACGGGACTCACTGGTAATGTGTTCCAACACAATGACCCTTATTGAAACCCCTTAAGAGAAATAATAGCGAAAACATTGTGTAAAATGAAAATCTTGTGTGCATATATCACTTTCTTTATTTTCCACAATGTTTTCTATCCAGAAATAAGAAAACAAGAGCTATCAGAGACAAATTATGCTAATTATGAATTATTGTCAATAAATTGTATGCCATTATTGGACAAAAACCTTCTTATTGAATGCAACTATAGTTCCAGAATTCAGTTCACAAGAAATTTTTAAGTTTGACAAATATTGAAGGAATCTGTTTGGCTTCACAGGCCTAATTCTAAACAACATTTATGTAAAGTAACAAGAAATTTTGGCAATTTGTAAAGGAAATATATTTGAAAATTAATCACCTTGATCTTGACAGATGACCTTGAACTTAGTAGCAACAGAAAGGTCATGTCACAAGCAATGCACATGTAAATATGAAGCTTATATCACTTACCAATGTAAACTTATGGACAATTTTAAAGGTTGAAATTTTGAAATTTTGACCTTGAGAAACAACCTTGACCTAAAAAGATGGCCTTGAACTTAATACAAACAGAAAGGTTAGGTCATGGGCAATGCCCATGTGAAATATGAAGGCTATATCACATACCATTGTAAACCTAAAGACAAAGTTAAATTTAAGATTTTTCAAAATTCTGACCTTGAGAAATGACCTTAAACTTAGTACCAACAGAAAGGTCATGTCATAAGCAATGCACATGTGAAATGTGAAGGTTATATCGCTTACCAAGATAAACTTATGGACAATGTAAAAGTTAAAATTTTTGAAATTTTGACCTTGAGAAACAACCTTAACCTAAAAAGATGACCCTGAACTTAATACAAACAGAAAGGTCAGGTCATGAACAATGCCCATGTGAAACATGAAGGCTTTATCACATACCATTGTAAACCTATAGACAAAGTTAAAATTAAGACTTTTCGAAATTCTAACCTTGAGAAATAACCTTGATCTTAACAGATGATCTTGAACTTAGTACCAACAGAAAGGTCATGTCATAAGCAACACACATGTGAAATATGAAGGCTATATCTCTTACCATTGTAAACTTATGGACAATGTGAAAGTTTTTTTTTTAAATTTTGCCCTTGAGAGATGACCTTGACCTTAGTACCAACAGAAAGATTTGTCTTAAACATGTGAAAAATGAAGGCTATATCACTTATTAATCAAAAGTTATGGCCAATGTAAGTTTGTTGCAGAGAAATGAAGAGCTAACTTAAAGCTATCAAACATTTAGACCCCCTGTCCCATGACACATCTTATTACTGCAAATTTCAAAGAGTTCATGGTCAAGGGCATCTGATTTGCTACTCAAATATGAAATTTGACAATTACCCCAAGTCCCCTTTTTCCATGACAAGGCCTCAGATCCAAAAACCGGGAAAAACACATCAGAATTATATCATAGGGGGTTCACATGGTAAGTTTCATTTGATTTGGTCCAAGGGTTATGGAGAAATCGGTCCGTAAAAACGAAGCAGAGGCTATATGCTCTCCCTTTGGGGAGCATAAAAAACTAAACTTTTAATTCCTTTCAATTTGAGCCAGTCTAAAAACTGCAGTCAGGTAATGGGTTAAGTAAAAGGAAGTAGTATGCCTATGAGTTCTCACCTTTCTTTTGCTAACACAGACATTCCTTGGAGCAATATTGGGACAACCGTCTGATCTAGGTAAGCTCTAGTTGGTAATGATTGAAGATCTACTTTTGCACGTTTTGCAGGCACTCCCTCAGCTTCTTTTTCGGAATTGATTATTTTCTGAAAGAAAACAAACAAGAGGGTCATTGGCCCTAAAGCGCTCACATGACTACAAAAGCCTACAGTGCTCCAGATAATTTCAAGAGGTATCAGTACTGTACTGATCCAAATGATTTTAAATCAGTACTTGATATGAGGATCAGTACCAGCATACTTTTAGTATCAAATATGACATTTTATAAATACGAGTATCTGATGTAGTAGACATCCGAACTCTTCCTTAAGTTCTTTGAATCATCTGGAATCGATTTTACATTCTACTCAGCAACAAAACTTTTAATTCATTTTCATTTCAATTTTATATCAGAAATTCCATTTAATTAAGCAAGAAACCATTTCTATCCAGAATCATCACTGGTTTCTCATTTCAAACAGATTTCCAAACCGGCAAGAACGAAACCGCTGTGAGTGAATCAATATATACATATTACGCCCTAAACCATGCCTTAGAAAATGTTTCTCCACGATGGAGCAGACAATTTCCTCTATAATTGGTCATATGATTTCTTGAGGCTTTGGGTGTGATTTGTCCGTAGACGACTTAAAAAAAACTTGTCAAAGTTTTCTGTCTCGACATTTTGCGATGTAGTCAGTCGGAACACCTGGTTTCACATCGCTCACAACATTAAATCAAAAAGAGATTCAATGCCAGGTACCGTCCTTGTTAACAAAAATTTTCCCACAGTCTGCATCCCAAAGTCACGGAAAGAGACTGAAAATCGATCGGTAATTCGGGCATTCGGCAATCCTCGGGTGATCTCCGAAGTCTCCGATATAGGGTACACAATAACAAAAAAACGGGGATTTTCGGCAATATCGGAAACAGCCGAGTGATTACATGAAATGCTACAAGAGCATTCGTCACAACTCGGCCGATTCCGTACCTACGTCTGTATAGATAGGAGACTTCCGAGATCGCCCGAGGATTGCCGAATGGCTACAAGAATAAGTTCCCTTTTGTTTATGCGTTCGCACCTAATAATGTCCATACACATGATTAACGGTCCGTAACTTGTACGGCAATTCGCTGAAAAGTATGCGTTACCAGCAAATTTACGTCTGTTAATCATGGAAAAACGGACCTTATCTGGAGCACTGGCCTATGTGAATTAATTTTGGCCAAATGTGACCAGTCATCAAATCTTGTCTTGCAATCAAGAGCAAACATTCTTCCAAAGTTTCAAGATATTTGTTCCAGTAAAGTAGTAAGTGAATTACAAAAATTTCTTTACATTAGACCTAGTCACCTAGTTTTTGACTCCAAGTGACCTAAAATGAAGAATGACAGATATTTTGATGAAAACAAACATTCCAAACAAATATCATGTTGAGTAAAAAAATCCATCTCTAGGGTGCAAATCAACAAAGCAAGAAATGTAGCCTCTGGGTTTACAAGGTATTTCTAAGATTTGACCTAGTGACCTTGGTTTTGAACCCATGTGATTCAAAGTCAAACTTGGCTGACATATCATGCACACAAAAATCCTGATCAAATATCAAATTAACAGAGCCAAAAATAGGGCCTCTATAGTGCACACAAGGTTTTCAAAGATTTGACCAAGTGACCTAGTTTTTGAACCAATAAGCCCAAAATTCAGTCTTGGTCAAAATATGATGGACACAGACATTCTGGCAAAATATCAAATAATTTGAGCCCCAAATGATGCCTCTAGAGTGCACAAAAGGTATTTCTAAGATTTGACCTAGTATACCCGGCATGACCAAAATTTAAAATTGACAGAACTATTATGTGGACAAACATTCTACAAATTTGAATTATTTGAGCCTAAAATGTGCCCTCTAGAGTGAAAACAGGTCTAAAATTTTGTAATACAGGAAAGGGTTAAGGGTGTGCACAAGGTTTTCCTAAGATTCAACCTAAAGCAAAAAATAAGTCAACAAACAACTTCTAATCTAGAGATACATTCTAACCAAATTTACAGCAGATTGAAGAAATGATTTGGTCTCTCAGGTGCCTATTTGGCTTGTATTTGACTTTGTAATGTAGTTTTTGACCCAAAGTGTTCCATTTTCAATCCTGATGCAGAGCTTGTGTCAGCTTTTGAAATTCAGGGGTCACCGACTCCTTGACCAAGAAATTTTGGGGATCGAAATGAATTTTGCAGTGATATGCAAATTAGGAAACCTCCAGAGAGACATGTGGCTAGTAGTTATATACAGACAAAGTTGACCGATTTAGGATTGAAAAACCTTTTTTTTCTCTACAAGCTTTGCATGTTTACTACTGACCATGTTTCTGTCACTAAGTGATAAAATTTTGAAATTGTCCAAGATTTCATCCAAACAGATGATTTCCCAACACATACAAATAAGTGGTCAGTAGCTTACCTTGAGCAATTCTTGCAGTGAAAGAGGTTGTAGGCAACAGTTAGAATAAGTGTTTATTTGGAAAACAATGGTCATGTTGCACAGAACATTGTGGGAATGTATCATATCACTTACCACAGGTTTGTCGTTTGGTTTACAGGTAATTAAAATAGTCACTTAAGATGATAAATAACAAGATGTGAGTAAAACACATATGCCCCCAACAGCCATGGGAGTTTTTTGTTAGTTTAGCCTGAAAACATGTCCTTGTCAGATGATGACCAAGCAATTTTTTTTCTTATATTCTGCAGCATAAAATAACATCTCATTGATTCCAATAAAAAATCAGATGACATTTTCATTGGTGTTGTTTTACAGCTTGCATTGTGTAGTAATGGGTAGACATTACAGAGCTGAAGCCAATTTATGTTGAAGCACATGTGAATGAGCAATCATCCCTGTTGTGCAGTCAGGGTTCGCGCTTAACTCGTAAATCAGGGTTTTGACCCTTGAAAATCTGAAAAAATCCTATCTTGACCCTTAAACATTCCTCACATGGGGCCATTTGGAACCCATGTGAGAAATTTCTGAGAAAAAAAAATAGGGTTTTATTCCTCAATTTTTTAAAAAAAAAGTATCTTATTATATTCTAACTAAAATATGCACAAATTAATTGCTTACTTCATATCTTTTACAAGAAAAGGTTAATTGGCAATCAAACATGCAAATTTGTACTCATGATTTGCTCTTTTTGTTGTTTTGACCCTTCATAATCAATTGTGAACCCTAGAATTTCATGATCAAGGAGTCAATGACCCCTCAATTTCAAACACTAGCACAAACCCTGACAGTATGATCATTAACAATAATCTTGAAAAGAAAACTGAATACAATGGAAACAGAATTGATAAAACATGATAAAGTAACAAATTGTTACTCACCTGCACATTTTCTGGAATATCTGGTTGAGGATTTTCGTCATTTGTGTTTTCAACTCCCATCAGTGAATTTTTGTCTTGATCTGAAAAAATCATATGTCAATGAATTTTCAGTTAATTATAAAACGATTTTAATAGAGAGCCTGAGATTCATACATAAGTAACAGGCACCCTCAAAATTGTCTGATGATTCCAACCCCTGAGGCTCAACATTTTCAGTTAAGAATTGAAGACTATTTTCAGTCTTAAATCCTTTTCTTAAGTTTAACCCTTTAAAGTCATAGCTGTCAAATACTTTGTTTACCTTAAAAGAATAGTCAGTGTTTCAATCAGGGACTATTAAAACTTTTAAAGCATGGACCCCTAGCTTAGTAATTTAAACACATTGAAATTTGATAATTCTACCTAATAATAGCATGTACTGCCTTCAGTATCTTTTGAACAGAAACCTGGTTTGTCTATCTTTGAACAAAAATATAAGATTCATTATCTCTGCTGTAAATTTATATCACAGTCACATGGTAACTAGCCATTAATGGTGTCAATAAGTGGAAAAGTGTGTGTTTGAGACCAACACATGTCATGATTTTATATATAAAAAAAAGTATTAGGCATTTTCTATTTGTTTCTGTTGTGCTAGACCTAATATGAATCTAACATGACATTATTTTTTGTCTTCATTTTCCCCTACCATTCTGTTTTGACTTCACATACAAATAATCATTTTAATTCAATTAAACTAGTACTTTACCCTTTACATTAAAAAACAAGAATGTGACAGTTATTTAGAACTTAACCCTTGTCATGCTGAACCCAGAATATTCCGGTTTTGGCAGGAGGAGAAGACCAAGATCAGCCTGCACATAAGTGCAGTCTGATCTTGGTCTACACCTCCTGCATGAACTTTTCCTGCCAGAGGTGTTTATAAAATTGATTTCTAAAAAAATATTGATTTTTGAACAACAAGTTATATCAGTGCTTCCAGTCCTTTGATTTACAGCAATTCAGTAAGTTAATTTATACAGCATGACAAGGGTTAAGCTTTCATGAAATTTGTTTTGATAGTGGTTAGTTGCAGGTCTTCTCTGGCATGTGTGAGTAAAAGTACATGGATCATTATTTGTAAAATATGACTAAAACCACAAACAATCACCCCTGGAAGCATTTTGAACTTGGGACTTCTGCTAAGCAGTCAGGCACCCAACTATTTCACTATTGCAACTGGTGCACATTCCTTTTTGCAACTGAAATAATTTGCTTAATGGCAGGGCTTCTGTTTGTGTATGACATCTTACTAATAAACTATTCATATACTCTGCCTATTTGCCCAATTTCCAATGAGGCCTGGCCAAGATTTTCTGCCATCAATCTGAAACTTTTAGTCAACTCACAAAGGAAACCTACCAAACAATTGATTTGAAATAATTCAAGTTTTAAGATACATTTTTTTATATAGTTTTCATTGTTTCAATGCATTTAGTGTAAGCAACCTTTTTGTCCTTCCTATTTCAATCACTATGAGGGCTGTAACGATACAGAAAGTGACGAATACGAATACACATCATGATACAGGGTCATGAATACGAATATTTGTTCATGAATACAACTTCTTTTTTCAAGGAGCAAACTTATTTTTTTTTCTTTATTACTACTGGTTAAAGGAAACTTATACTGATGTCTATCTGTCATCCTATTGACATTGATTCATAAAGGAAAAATAAAACAAATTGTCAATTGCCAACAGCAAATTCTGGTGCAAGTGGGAGCTAAAGAAGGGAACAATGAGATTATTTTGAAAAAATGCCAGTCATTATATCATACTACCAATAAAAAACTTACTGATTGGATAAGTAAATAATTACATTCAAAATATACTTTGGCAGATATCAGATATCTTTTCAGTGAAATGGTTGGGAAAACTAGGTAAAAAAGAAAAAAAATAAATAGTAGAATAGCTTAGATTTCATAGTTATTTCCCTTTAGAACATTAACTGGAAATCTTCTTTTTAGAGTCAAACTGTATTATCTTCACTTGTGGTCCTACTTTCAGGGTGCCCATTCACGTACTGCAGTACGTAATTCACATACAATTACGTTGGTTCACGTAAAAATCTTTCACCAAGACGTGCATGAACGTACAGAAAATAAATGAACGTAGAAACAAAAATGCCATTACGTGTGTGTATTTTTGTAGCGTACAAAACGAGAAACTCTATGTGCGCATTTTTCCTGAAAAACCAAAAAGATTGCAAGCAAAGAAGACAAAATTGCATCAGGAAGCAAGTGATTTCCCTTTCATTCGACGGAAATTATCAATTCTTTCTGGCCTGTTTTCTTCATAGAGAATAGGGGAACCAGCAGTTGGAAAAGTTTGTATAATGCGGATCTTGATGGCCTGACCAGTTTGTTTTGAAATAAGTCCAAAGTTGCGCTATTTTTCAAACAAAATGCAAGATATTTACATGTTTTGGGCAAGAAACTGACAATAATTCGCACTATAGGATTTGATTTTGAAATGAGTTTCTCTCACGAGTTCCGTTGTATATACAAGTCGGGCATGACAAATGGAGCCATTTATTTAACGTTGTAGTTTTGTTTAAGCTGCGTAATATGCTGTCTGCAAAACGTCACAACAAAACCTACCCTCTTTCTCCACAAATGGTGACTTTTGGACAGTGATAATGCCAGTTGATTTTTTATGTACCAGAATTGTTTCAATACCAGAGTTTGAGCTAACAATGAGCTGACATGCCTGGTATGGTCTGCTCCAAAATGCCTTCCCTGCCCTCGTAATTCACCTGTTAGAGTTGTTTAGCCATCACCCTCTTATCCCATTCAGCCCTTCCCAAATCCAATAACTAAGAAAAGTGAGGTGTCAAAAATCGGCTTTGATATCCTTCGCTCTAAATTTATCTGAAACTGGCAGATGACGTGTGGCACTTATTTACTGATTATTAGAAAGTAGATATAACTATAACACTGTCATTTGGTAAAGGGTTCAGATTCATATGCCGTATGGTGTACCTTTAACTCTGAAAGTAAAGGGTACACTGTACCCTCAGATTTTCTTAGTACCCCCATTTCGAAACCTAAGGGGTACATGCACCCCAAAATGAAAACCCAGTGGGCATGCTGACTTTCAACTACCATAAAGTTAGAGTACTGGTATAAAGTTGTCTGGCCAATGTAAGATATAAATTTTCGGCCTGTACAATTGTATGTATGAGGCATAGTCTAGCCTAATAAAGGGGTGAAGTTCTAACATTGATTTCGAAGTAGTCAATCTGTAAGGAGGCTCTTCATGTAATTGTTAAAAAAAACTTTTAAAATAAAATGAAACTAGTCAAAAGGAATTCTTCAATTATAACAAAAAGAAAATATTTCATTTTTGAGTCAAACATTTATGGTATATTAGACATGTTTTTAAGCAAAAAATTGTTCAAAAGGTTTAGTAGATCTGAGACTTTGACCTGTGAAAAAATAATTTATGATGGTTATGTGTTAATGGAGGTCTGAGAGTCAAAGTCATGCATTTTACATGTTATTAGAAATTAATCCCTCATTCACTAGTCAAAATATACTTATAGACAACCACAAGATAGCAGCCACCAGTGAAATCACAAAATGGTCGATTTTGTAGCTAGAATATGTATTTTGTTGAATCAGAGTCGCCCTTGGCAATTGTCCACTCTTTGGTATGAACATAAAATTTGGTGAAATTGCTGTCATAGCTTGTGTTTGTTGAAGAGATTTGAACTCTTGGATTTTTTTGTTTTAGGCCCGTACCAATTTTTCACATTTTTATGTGCTAATTTTTGGTTCTCAGAGACAAATAAAATATATACTTGCTAGGAAAATATATTTGGTTCACCGAATATTCAAGTGTACCTTTTCACCTCTAATCACTATCTCAACTAAATGAATGGGTTGGTCAGGGGTCATGCATGAGTGAATAATAACTAGTATGCCTTGTTTTTAATGACGTCATACTGTTAAAAAAGCATCATCCAACAGTATTACAAAGGGTAAATGGGTTTAACACTTTATATGCTAGATATTTGAAATTAGTGAAAAAGTCTTCAGGCCAAAAGCCTTTCCAATACATAATCTGGAATAATAGCTTTTTTAGTGGACGAAACTTTTGTAGTGCGAATCGAGTTGAGAATTCATATTGAACAGAGAAGCTGGCCATATTTCTGGCTTTCTTCAACGAGTTTAATAAGTCTTGCAGTACCTCCATAACTGTTCATACCAGTAATTTTTCTCACAAAAATATTTCAAAATCAGGAAATTGATTTTCATCTCTGGACTTTTGGAAGTCAAAACGGCAGAGCACAAACCCATTTCTCATCGTTTGAGTAAGAGTTTATTTGTAGGTATCGATAAAGAACTCAAAATACTTCAGGATACAATACTTAAGCACGAGGCTTTAGTTCCTGGAGGCCTTTTATATAGTGAAATTTTCGTGTGACATACCGTCCGCCATCTCTGTAGCCTTGGTTATCCGCTGGTTCCCTCTTCGCGTTTGAACTCGTACCTTAGACTTGTAAGCCTGTCCTTTCGTTATTGTCACCGTCATATTAAATATTGAAATTAACTCACAAACCTAGACCCTCTGCTTTAGAAAGAACTTGTGAAATAGTTCTCAAATACACCCTCTAGGTTTTTTCAAGTCCCGGAGAGAGACTGGGGTAGGGGCTTAACCCATTACCAGACTAAAATATTCATACTGGTTCAAATTGGAAGAAAGTGCAGGCAATATTTCAACGTGCACTAAAATAAGAATTAAGAGCCAAATTATGTAGAAATCATTTTTACGAAGTAGAAATTGCTTGGTGCACTACAATATTTCTTCAGGACTTATTAAAAGGGGTTTTGTGGTAATGGTTTAAACCCACTGCTAGAGCGGCACTCGATCGTTTTACAGCTGGATAGGCCTACTGGGATTATATTGAAACCATTCAAACACAAGAGAAATTTAGACTGCTCTAAAAACTTCCAGATAAGGGCAACTAAAATGTTAAAAAATAACTTAAACACTACTCATATCCAGAAAGATTGAAAGAACTTGGTCTATCATCTCTGGAATAGGCCTTCAGAAGCTCACGGGCAGACCTAATCCAAGCTTATAAACTTCTTAAAGGAATTGACACGACAACATCTAAAATCATAGAGCTAGTCCCAAATCAACAAAGAATGGAAAACAACAATCAAATTCAATCCATTCTGTTACACCTATGAGTAACACTTCATTTCTACTTTGAATAATGTAAATATGGGTCCCGTAAATATGGTAGACGGGGGCTAAATGATACACTGGGCAATCTGTTACAAGAGAAATGGCTCGGAGATGGAGTCTCTTATGACTTCAAAACTTTAATGACTTGATCAAAGACGCATTTTTAGATATTTTTGAAACACCTCATGGAAAAGGTACGGCACAAAAACACAAAAACCCACACCAAAGTAAATTTTGACAGTTTAAAAAAAAAAAAAAAAATCTTCTAGTACAGCAACCCGTTTACATATTTTGGAAACATTTACTTGTCCCTGTTAAGAAGTGTTTTGTAGTTTATCTAATCTACATATTTGGTCTGCTGCCTATATATTGAATATTAGGGGTTTACACAAAGTCCCAAAAGGCGTTTGGGGTAAAATGTTACAAAGCGATGGGGCATATTTTTACTCTGTAACAGTTTGCCCCACCAATTATTTCACACGGTTCATAGTTTAAGTTCGGCCGTTTACAACGAAATGGTCTTTATAGATTTACAAGGAAATGCGCTTTATAACATAACCTCCGTCAGCGTCGCTGTCGCCAAACGACAACCTGATACTCTGATCTTGGAGATATATATTCCAAGTTCTGAAAAAACAAAACAAAACAATATTCCATCAGTCAGTTCTATGTGTTTAAAGTACACGTGTAGAATCAAAACTCTATTTGTACGGTCATTTGCGGATGTACGACGTTGTTTGGACGCTTCATAGTTCCAAACCAGTGATTTGATTACTCCAGAGTGACCGATCACAATAGCAAATGGCAACACGAATTAGCGATTGGGCCTACACTGTGACTATCGAGTCGGTTTGTTTGTTTAAATGGGGTTTTACGCCGCTTTCAACAATCTTTCAGTTATATCGCGGCGACTGGAGCACCTAACAATGGATTCCTGGTATTTCTCACACCAGTACCGCCATCACATCCTTTCCTAACCTCCAGCTGCTATCCCACATAGGTCTACGATTATCGACCCATTGGTGGGAGACAAATAGTCGGAAAGGATGAGTGCCGCCGTCGGGGATCGAACCCGGGACCTCTAGATGACAGTCCGACGACTATCGAGTCGGATATCAAAAATAGTTTCTTACACTACATATTGATACAATGGTCTCGCGTTCCCTCGAGATGGCGCTTAGTCGAGTTCATGAAGCGGCTCGAGCTCACCTATCGGCTTGGTCCGTCTTTTTCTAATTTCTTATTTGTTATTACTGTTATTATTCGAGCATGCGTTCGCTCCATGGCTCGAGAATTTCGACCACTCGCTCGAGTCAAGGGTTTTTCTATTGTTTTTTTTTTTCAAGGAAAATATCCTACCTAGCGTGTTTTATAATTTTCTTGAGTTTTAATCGAGAGATTCGAATTGTCTGTCCTTCAAAGTAGTTAATGTAACAGTTTACCCCGCTCCTTGTAACCTATTGCCTCGAGCGCGGGGCAAACTGTTACAGAAAATTACGATGGCAAAATTCGATTTTATAAGAAAATCTCGAATTCGAATGTTCATAATTCGCTCCCGTTGGTGGAGTTTATTTGAAAAAAAATTGGTTTGATTTTACAGGTATTTGACTTTTTATTCGCGAAAATCGAAATCAAAGTACTGAAAGTACTCTAAGCTAGTAAAGCATGGTTGAATTTAGAAAACGTTTCCTTGTTGGGTAGAAAACATTGTGGACATTGAAGAAATTGCTTATACAAGCAATTTCTTCATTGTCCACAATGTTTTCCATAGCCTTTTTCCCAAAGCGGAATTGATAGGAAATGGGTTAGATAGCGTGCTCTTGAGAGAGTTCAATACAATTTGAATAGAGTTTGCAATATTCCTGAAATACATGAGAACTACTTTTAATGGCGTAGGCATTTAATGGATTTAGTGGTTAAGCCTCAAATTGCAGTTTGCTCTCGTTGAACTTTGAGACGACCTCAAAATTTCGTCTGTTATCTTAAGCTATCAAAGCTGTCGCTTTGCTAGCTAAAAATGTAACGGATAGCCCCGATCTCCCCTAATGTAAATACTTTAAATTTGATCTGTTACAACAATAAAAATCTTTTTTTGTACAATGTCATTAACTAAAGAATACCATACTCAAAATTCTAAAGAGTGTGTGTCCAGTTTATAAGTCATCTTTTTGGTGATTTGCAAGCACATAAGTATCTGCAAGCTCTTTTAACTACAATATTAACAAAAATATAAATTAATGAGAATATCTAAGCACAGTAGTTCTAACATAAGACTCTATATAGTGTCAATGCCACAATCCCTATAATGATAATAATAATAATAATATTAATAATAATAATAATAAAAACAAGTACGTGGAGGACCATAACTAACAAAGAACACAGAGGAATATAACCTCGATATCAACTACTGAAACCTAACCAAACGGTCCCATAGAAGCTAACGCTTATGCATGTCAACGACACCGGGCCTCTACAACTACTTGAACTTCATGACATTGAAACAAGCAGCATGCAACAGTATTTCAAGTTAAAGGAGGAATTGTGTAGGAAAGGGTTAAGGGTCTTACCCATAATTCTGATGGATCGCTGTGGTTAGAGCCCAATTAGATCATCCATTTACAGCTGATATTGACTACAGACATTTATCTCAACCTTTTTTTTTGGCGGGCTGCGTGCCTAAGACGCACGGTATTTACATATTGAACCACCGAAAGACGCCCACTAATGGTTTACCTTTTTCTGATTATGACGGTCATGTATTGTGAGAATTGAACTAATGGCATTTCCATGGTTTCAGTCACTGAACTTAGTCGGAGGCCAGCCAATTATCGCGTTCACCTCGGTGACAGGGTGGGCTCAGACATGTGAACGTACAAGATCCCTGCCTAGTGAGACACCATCGCCACTCGGCAGTTTCTCCCCGTTTTTCACTATTTTTGGGCGTATTTCTAGATTGTAAATTTGAACGTCTAATATGATTTAACCCATTCCCACACAATCTCTCCTTTTTATACCCCTTAAGAAAAAAGGTTTTGGAAAACATTGTGGAAAATGATGAAGAAATTGCTTCTCGAAGCCATGATCTGATAGACCCCTCCGGCGTACTTTCGATTTAAAGAGGATTGCTGTAACTGAAGCAGACACTGCCAAGAATCAGATCATAGAATCTTGTATTAAGCGACCACTCATGTGTCGACCAAAAAGAGTTCGCTGAAGAAAATTGTCGCTTATTTCTGTGAAACTTAAGAAGGACTGATTCGATTGCATGCACAAGCTATAACAGAATTCTCGCTAAATCCTTATATTCATTAGAATCGTCTCCAATAACAATTGATTTATTTATGAAATTCGCTTAGCAAATTAGACCACTGCTTAAGTAAGCAATTATTTTGAAAAGGAGATAGTGATTGCGGTTGCTTCATGCAAGTGGCCGCTTAATAGAGGTGGTCGCTATAGCAAGATAAACTGAATAGGAAAACGACCAAATGGGCACTGTGTCGGCTTAAGTAAGCCTAAATATTTTTTAATGGACACAATTCAAAGACACACCTGTAGAAAGCTGTCACAAGCTCAAATGTGTAATATCTCGTATTAACTACTTTAAAATTTGACACACGAAGGAAAAGACAGTACTGAAAATGAAAAACTGGTAAGTATCAAGCGATTTTTTATTTGTCTACAATGACCTGTAAGCTGTAAAGTGTTTCTCAATTGACGGTTCGTCATGTAAATAAAGCAAGAGGGCCGTAATGGCTATAATAGCTCACCTTAGAATTATTTCTCGCTTAATGTCTCTTAGACTGATAGTCCCAGCCCTGTCGCACCCGCATTTTTCCACAGTAAAGACTTAACAAACAATTTTTGAAAAGGGTCATCGAACTATCGTACCAAGTATCAATTTTTGGGTCATTCAAAGATCACTCCTGTCAAGATTAATGCGAATTGACAGAATGTTTTAGAAGAAAAAAAAATATATATCATGGTTTCTCTAAATCTGATAAGCCCTTCCCTGTCCCATTTTCCCGCGAATAACACTTCCAGAATTCAAACGGACACAGGGTGATTACAAAAGCTCGCATTGAGCTCGTTGTGCTCAGGTGAGCTAAAAATCGATAGACCAATCAAATTCTTGACATAGACCGGAAGTAATCTTTGGACTTCGACAGTGATGATTTATGTGAAGCATTTTTGGTGGTTTGCCGACAAATGCATAAAGTTCCTCTTTGAGTCAGTGGGCGGAACCAGAGATCACTTTGATATGAGCATGTCCGTGACACTGTCATCATTGGCATGTGAGTAAAGTAGGGATTCCGATTAACTTGTGCATCCGTATGGTCTGACCAGTATTCACTATGAGGTCTGTAGTTAGTTATTGAACCATGTTTCTTTAACCCATTACCTCACAATTCCACATTTTTATGCGTCCAAGAAATCCAGATAGGAAAACAATGTGAGAAAAGAACAAATTGCTTGTAACAAGCAATTTCTCACTCTGTTTTCTACTTCATATGGCCTTCAATCTCCAATTCTAACCAATTATTTTTGCCGTCTGAAATCGCTTTCAATTTGGACCAGTCTAAAATTTTGTCGTCTTGGAATGGTGAGTATGCGGCAAATATTCTAAATGCACAATGCTGATGTTTAGGCTGCTTAACTAATTACAAGACGACAAAATTATAGACTGAAGTCTAATCTGAAAAGAGCTGCAGACGACATTTCATGTAGTTATAAAATTGGAAAAATAACTGCCAAAAATAGCGTCGAAAATATTGTGAGTAAAGCAGAAATTGCTTGTTACAAGCAATTTCTCATTTTTATACCAAGTTTTCATAATCATAATTATCAAGGGAGCCTAAAAGCGGCATTGTTCACGCAGACCTGAAGTCATTGGAAATGTCACAGGCAGGTTCGTTTTTCGTTTGGTGATTGAATACTAAGAACAGAGATAGTATAGATATAGGAAAATGTGAAAGGACAATGACAATGTAGACTTCATCAGGGCTATTGCAGTACCTCGGGTTTTCTCCGAAAACAGTCGAACTAAAAATGCAATCAACATGAAAGAGAGTTTGACCGGTCCATATAAGAGCATAGAATTGCTTGCTGTGCTATTAACTAATTTTGGTTAAAAATAAATGTATCGCCCCTATGGACGTCAAGGCCAAGGCAGATACATGGCCATATCTAGAACTAATCTCGTGAAAAAAGGACCAGAAAGAAAACAAAGTACTGTTAGCTAGCAAAGCGTGGTTTCGTTAAGTTATCTTCTTTGCCAAAGGTTATCATGAAAAATAAACGAAGTTAAAGTAACCAAGGAATTAAATAGCATGCTTTTGAAGAAATTCTCTACAACTTTCATAAAGTTCATTTACGTGGCCATAAAAAGCAGAGCACCAAGTGAAGAATCTGGTCAGACCAAGTCGTTACTTGGCACATAAGACAAATTGTTGAAAATACGCATTCTATATTGAAAACATTGAAATAAGATTTTTCTTATAACAAACAATTATTTTCCCCTGTTTTCTACGATATAGAATAGGACTATGATGGTCCTAAATCACTGACCTTCGGGGTTATTGAGCACAAATAGGGGCCTACAGTGTACACACACACACACACACACACACACAAAAATCGTAAATAAGGCCCCCTTTCTCGTGTTTTCATATGAAATGTACGCAACTTCTACAAGATTCACCCTTATAACCTGATTAACAAAAGAACAAAGTTTCATTAAAATTCATCCAAAAATATAGCCCCAAGAGTGCAAACAAAAAAGTTGTCCACGTTCCCCTTTCATATTTGTTCCATCCATTTCCCCAATTTCCAATAGGATCTCTCTTCATGACATGAAGATCATTCTTACCTAGTTTCATCTATATTGAGCCGAATTTATTACCCCTTGAGTGAAAACAAAGAAACCGACATTAAGATCTCCTTTCCCGTATTTTCATTTTTTCAATATTATCAACTTCAAAATGTTCATTTCTATGACCCAACAAACATTCTAAGGAAGTTTACTTTAGAATTTTGGTGAATTTGTCGCGTCAAGAGGGTCATTTGACCGAGCCTCCAACAAGTTTCATCACGATTGGGTATAAAATGTAGCCAGTAAATTGTAAATAAAGAAATTGCCACTAAGGCCGTTTATTCGTCTTTTCCATCAGAATGTTCTCTTTTAGATATCGTCTATATGATTACCTGACATATATTCTGACCAAGTTTCATTATAATTAAGCCGAATTTGTAGCCCCTAGAGGGTATATGAGGGAATTATCATTTATGTCGCTTTTATATTGTTTACATTTGGAATGTTCGCATTTTCGATAGGTCGTCTTCTAGACTGGAAAGATATTCTTAACAGCTTTCATCAAAATTGAGACATATTTGTAGACCCTAGAGGGTTAACAAATAAATTGCCATGAAGGCGCTTTCACCCGTGTTTTGCAATGGAATTTCCCCACTTTTAATATGCTTAATCTTTTTGACCTGATAAACATTAAGAGCTAAAATAGAGCAAAATTTGTTGCCCATTTGTTAGTGAGTTAACACTAAAAGTTGTCACCCGACGACTCACGACGGACAGTCAATAATCACAAGGCTCATTTTGAGCACGATAAACTCGAGTGAGCTAAAAATACCTAGGAGATGAACTCAAGTTGCCAGTAGAGGTTGCAATATTCCTGAAGGGCTTTTGAAACGATCTCAAAACTAATTTCAAATAAACTTCATTACAAATTTTGTGATGTTTTGAAAGCAAAACATTTTCCTAGACCCCTTAGGTCTTCATTCAAAATTTAAAAAACTTTGAAGCATGTAACATATCTTCCTCGGTTATGGAATATATGGTACTCGGTTACAAAGGCGAGGCATCTCGATTAATTGAATGGATGGGTATATTAAACGAAAGATGGTTATTTGGTTGGTCGTGACTGGGATACTTAAGGTTGGGTAACAGTGTGGAAATGGTGAAATTGCTTAAAAAATGGATAAGGGGGATGGATAAAGTAACAAAGTGTGACCTAGTTTCAACATCAGAACTACATATATATATATCGAGGGCTTAGAGCAATCAAAGGACTGATAGTACTGTAAGCTAGCAAAGCATTGTTTTGTTCAGTATTTTATTTTGCTCAAACGTAATCATGATAAAGAAATGAGGTTAAAGTTACCAAGGAGTTAGCCCATTCCCACACAATCCCTCCTTTTTACGCCCAATTTATTCATTTTCCACATTGTTTTCTACCTAAAGATATAAATATCTTAGAACTTTCAACAATTGAAATTGTCGTCTGCAACTTCTTTGAGGACTCTGGTCAGAGTCATTTCCAACACGATGAGCTCAAGTGAGCCAAAACACCAAGGAGATGAATTTCCATGCAGAGGTAGCAATCTTCCTGCAATACATAAGAACTACTTGTTGTGGCGTAGGAATTTAGTGGTTAAGCCTCCAGTGGCAGTTTGCAACCGTTGAACTTTGAGACGACCTCAAAATTTTATCTGTTAACTTAAGCTATCAAAGCTGACGCTTTGCTACCTAAACATATAGTATGGCTCTATACATTGTATAGAGCCATACTATGTTTTTGCTCTAAGCCTCGATATGTGACCCATCACAAAGAAAAAAGACCATCATAGCAGTGCAAAAATATTCACTCGGGCACTGGCGTTTGTTTCGTGATATTAATAATTCCTATTACTGAACCCATATGTATATACTTCATAATATTAACCCATTACCAGACAGCAAAATTTAGGCTTGTCCAAATTGAATATAGTTGCAGACGACAACCTAAAGTTCATGACGTTTTAGATATGTTCAACTTTCCGAATAAAAAACATTGCAGCAAATGAAGAAATTGTTTGTTACATGCAATTGATTCATTTTACACATTGTTTTCACAATTGTTTTTCTTCATGGGGCGCCCAAAAGCGTCATTATGTGAGAATGGGTTAAGAAGTCTTATTCAATAGTGTATAATAGGCGCTATGTATTTTCTGCTCATAACAAGATATGTTTGTGAAACACCATGCCCTCGAGACAGGAAATCTTTAAAAACGGGTGATTTTTCTTGTTTTTCCTTTGTTTTAGGGAAAAGGGTTAAAATTTTGACCTTGACCTTGATGAAATGACCTTCCCCAGTTGCGCTTTGTTGAGACCTATCTACTACCAAATATTAGCATTGTAACTTAATCAGGGATGAAGTTATAGGAAAATGTTTAGTTGGCAGGTTAAGTTTTTGAGTAACGTTTTAGGGAAAAGGGTTAAAATTTTGACCTTGACCTTGATGAAATGACTTTCCCTAGTTGTGCATTTTGAGACCTATCTACATACCAAATATTAGCATTGTAAGTTAATCAGGGTTGAAGTTATAGGAAAATGTTTAGTTGGTAGGTTAAGTTTTGCAGACAGACAGACATACAGACAGATACCGGTAAAACAATATGCCCCAGATCTTATCGATGCGGGGGCATAAAAATATAAAATAAGTGCCCGTGCACTATGGACAGAATGCATGGTTTGTGCAGGCCGACCAGGGTTGATATTTTAAACTCTTGAAAGAACTTTATCTTTGAAAGGTTGTTCTATCTTACTTTTTTTCCGACATTAAATACATTTAACCATAATTGAGCTGTGCTTAAAATGGTCATATCTGCTTTTGAAGAAACATAGTTAGTGACCTTAACAATATAACTACAGCCTGAATAAGCTGTAGTAACGTATTTTTTAGAGGTAAGACCAACAAAATTGCTTAATTGTCGTAGCTCAGAGCCCGATTAAAACTATTATGAAAGATTAAATTCGTCATTTGATTTTTGACTGACGGCGGTGATCTTCCATACAGGCGGATTGTCCCTTTTTTCACCACAGGTCACAAATATAAAGGACACAAGAGCTCTCATTTTGTTGCATTATAATCACAGATAACTTTTTGACTATAGTAGTAATTCCCTTTTTAGACTGTTTTCCGTATAATTAGATCTTGCCCGATGGATTTGTTAGCACGTTTTTGAAAGAACTCAATGTTCCTTTCATCATGACTTAACACATAAAATCTTACAACTACAGAAACTTTCAAGCAAAGTCAGACCTTGCAAGCATTCTAGAACATTAGTAGAATTTATACCCCCACCAGCATTTGATCGCATTACCCAAAATTAATAGGACATCTCCTAGGTCAATGATAACATTGTATAAAGTCTCAAGGTCCTAGGTCAGTTGGCTTATCAGTAAGGGTATGAACATTGACTTCTGACCTATGTGACTATATGGTCACAACAATATTGCACTGCCTTTGTTTGTTTGAATGGGGTAAAATGACACTTTTAACAGTATTTCACTCATATTGCAGTGGCTGGAGAACCAAACCATGGATTCCTGGCATTTCTCACACCAGCACTTCCGCCAAATCCTTTCCGAGACCCAACTTAGGTTTAGGATTACCCACCCATTGGTGGGAGACACATGTGGGAATGGATATTTGAGAACCGAACATTGGAAATCATGATTGAGTGTTCGAGACACCTCCTTGGATCATTGTCTACAACTGTATGAAATTTCATGGTTTCGGTCAAATGGTTATAGATTTGTAGCATGGCACAAAAACTCTATCGACGAACAAACGGACGGACAGAAAAAAACCAAATAACCCCACTGTACTACGTAGGTGAGGAGAATAACAAAAGGACCATGAAGGTCTTATATCGCTCCCCTGAGTATGATGGCTCAAGGCTTTATGATGTAAACAAAATATCAAAGCTCTACACATTTGGAGATTTTTAAAGACTTTCTCATTTAATCCTAGGTATATTGAAGATCCTACAAATTAGAGCTAATTTCCTGAGTACGTTAATTCTTTGAAGCATTTTGGTAGAGGGTCAATAGATGATGATATATACCAAATATCAAAACTGTAGGCCTTATGGTTTAGAAGGAGAAAATTTCGTAGATATCTTTCTTTATTCCTTTCTAAAATCTTGGATTGCACAGAAAATGGTTTATTTTCAGAATACAGAAACTCTTTGATGAATTTCGATAAAGGGTCAATAGCTTTTGATACACACCAAGTATTAAAGCTCTGGGTCTTATAGTTTGGGAGAGGAAGATTTTCAAAGATTTCCTTCTTTAATTCTCATTATTCTATGTAAATCAGGGATCACACAGAAAAAGGCTAGTTTTTACAGTAATGTAATTCTTTGAAGTATTTTGGTAGAGGTTAAATATACATCGATACATACAAAATATCAAAGCTCTAGGCCTTCTGGTTTGGGACAGGAAGATTTTCAAAGATTTCCTTCTTTATTTCTATGTAAAATCAGGGATAATTTTGACAATACAGTAATTCTCTAAAGTATTTTGGAAAAGAGTCAATCAATGATGATTTATACTAAATATCAAAGCTCTAGGCCTAATGGGTTGGGAGAAGAAGATTTTTAAAGATTTCCTATGTAAAATCAGGGATAGCACAGAAAAGGGCTAATTTTCAAAATACGGTAATTCTTTGAAGATTTTGGAAGAGGATCAATAGATGATGATTTATGCCAAATATCAAAGCTCTTGGCCTAATGGTGCGTAAGGAGAAGGTTTTTAAAGTTTTTTCTCTTGGTTCTCATGGCAACCAAAGTTCTTTGTGGATCTCAATACTTTGAAGTATTTTGAAAGAGCATGACCTAAGGATCAATTCTGTAAAGTTTGGTTAAAATTCCAATTTTAATTTAGGAGGAGAACTAGTGTTATTACTATGGAAATTAGATGAGGCCTATGGTTGAGTTTTTTTTTTTTTTATAACGGAGTCATCTTGTATGTAATGACAACATTTATGCCAGCATTAAATAATTTACAGAATAATTCCAAGTGATAAATTTCAAGTATTTTTATGAACCTATTGCAAAATTTCTGGTCATATTGTACATAGATTATTTTCTCATTAACCACTTCCCACACAACGAAATTTTAGTCTTGTCCAAATTGAAAGAAGCTGCAACAATTTCAAGTTGATTGATTTGAAATTTTACTTCTTTTTTTGTTAGAAAAAAATATGGGTATGAAGAAATTGTTTGATAAAAGCATTTTCTTCATTTTTCACAATGTTTTTCAAAGAGGGACGTAACAAGGAGGGCTTGAAGGGGAATAGGTTAAATACCTTTTAGTTAAAAAAGGCGTGATAGAACAAAAATAAACTAGATACTTTCACCTTTAATGATAAAACATGATGAAATAAAAAACATCTGACAAATAATAAGGAATTTCTATTAGACTGTTCAGAAGTTATCAATTTGTCTTGTGAGGCAGTCATTTTAAAGAAAGATTTGCTCAACTTGAAATATTTTTCAGTCAAACTTGTCCTTTATCCAACAAGTTTCACTGATTGACCATACCTAATATCTTGCCAGTTTAAAATTTTCTTTAATATCTTAATAGGATAAGTCCTTAAACAAATTGTAAGTATTAAACCATTCCCTTATGAATATGACAATTTCAAGTAAATGAAATTCTGAAAATTATTGTCTTTGTGGTTAGAAAATATTATCTGGAATGGAAGAAATTGCTTGTCACATGTAATTTTTTCGTTTTCCTGAATGTTTCCCACAGCTTACTTCTTGAGAGGCGTACAAAAGCTGGATTGTCTGGGAATGGATCAAGATTGGTTACATTTGCTGTTTTACAAGAAAATAAACACACAGGCAGGGATATGAATTTTCTATGACTGACTAGTCAGACGTGGGATTTTCTTTGAGGATAAGTACATTTTTCAAGGCCACTTATCTGCAGACAAGTAAATGCCAGGGCAAATCTTTGAATGCTACAAAGCAGATCGCAAAGAGAACTAATTATATATTTCACCAGAATGTTTATACTGCAAGGTTAGGAAAGGATCTAATGGTAAGAGATATACAAGGAATCCGTTCACTAATGACAAAAGTCCATATGAAAGTTTGATAAATGCTTAAGTTTGTCCAAATAGAACAAGGTCAAAATACATCAACCACTCTAAAGAGCTATTTTATTTGAATCCAACAGAGTCTATTTCCATCCTCCTCATTTTACTATGTAAGCCATAAGTCTACAATTAGACATATGTCTTTTACCCATTTCCACACCATAAAATTTTAGAACAGTCAAATTTCAAAGAAACTGCAGACAACAATTTCAAGTTGATGAAATCTTTAATAAATCTTTGTAAGGGTAGAAAACATTGTTGAAAATGAATAAATTGCTTGAAACAGTGTTTTCCAAAGCTTTCATAATGAGTGGCATTTAAAAGCATCATTGTGTGGGAATGGATAAAAGTCAAAACATTCATTTAGGCTGTTATATGAAATAAACATAGAAGGGCTAACTGTTATTTTGAGAAAAGTTACTTGATTCTATTGCTTAACCTGTTAATAGACATGATCCCATTGAGGAAAATGAGACAAATGTAACAATAGGAGAAATTGCTTGTTACAAGCAATTTCTCTATTTGCCACAAAATTTTCTTCCCCTTTGTCACTTATTTTTCAATTTCAATACCCTTTGAAATAATCTAAATGTGGAACAGTCTAAAATTTTGTCCGATGGTAATCAGTAAACCTATAACCCTTCCCACACAATGACATTTTTTGACGCCTTCAAAAGAAACATTTTCTTTATTTTCCCCCAAAGTTTTCTACCCTAAAAATTTGAAAAAAATCTATAATTTCATAACACTTTGAAAAATTTTTAATGTGAAATAGTCTGAAATTTTATTGTGTGGTAATCTGAAAAACCCATTCCCACACAATGACACTTTTTGACGTCCCTCAAGAAAAACTATTTGGAAATCATGTAAAATGAAGAAATTGCTTGCAACCAAAAAAAGAAAAGAAAAAAATCTAAAATTTTATAAACTGTGCGTTATCATCTACAACTCCTTTCAATTTGGAACATTTTAAAACTTTGATGTCTGGTAATGGGTTAAAAAATATCACTGACTTCTGTGAAAATAAATGAATGACAGTTAACAAGTAACAAATAATCATATCTTTGTTTTAACCAAATCCTGTTTTACAAAATTTTAGACCTATTCAAAATTCAAAAGTTTTGCACATGAAAATTTAAAGTGGATTTAACCATCAAAATAACCATTCAGTGGGATAGAAAATATGATGTAGTAAGGAAAAAGAAGAAATTGCTAGTTACAAGTAATTCCTCCTTTTCTACAAATTTTTTTCAAATATAAAATCACAGGGACTAGAAAACCTAGGATTAAACAGGAAATGGTTAAAATCATAATCTTTGTACATGATTAACAATATTCAATCAATATGAACATTATCATGTTTATTGTCACTATTTTCAGTTTTTGAATTATTTTCTGATACAAATCTTTCAAGTCTTCGTCGTCGCACTTCATCCATTTCATCTGTATGTTCTTCTGTCCGAGGGTCTTCCCATTTCGGTATCTGTTCATCAACAGGTGGTGTGTATCCCGTTGCTTCCTCTAAACCTGATATATCTGAAGTATTAAATCAAAACAGATGAAGGGGTGTTGTTATTATTTAACCCATTCCCACAAAATGAAGCTTTTTAACGCTCCTCAAGAAAAGTTATCAGGAAAATGCTGTGGGAAATGAAGAAAATGCTTGTGACAAGCAATTTCTTCATTTTTCACAATGTTTTCTACCCAGAAAGTTTGAAAAATCTAAAAATTCATAAATTTTATATTGTTGTCTGCCACATCTTTGAATTTGGACCAGTCTAAGATTTTGCTGTGTGGAAATGGGTTAAGAACAATTTAGTTTGAGTTTCCTTTTATCAAGATTCAAGCATTTGATAAGATGAAAGTTTTTGCTCATACTTCTATGAACAAGAGGACCATGATGGTTAAATGGTTTAGGAGAAGAAGGTTTTCAAAGATATCATTCTTTATTCCTATCTAAAATTAGGGATCGCACAGAATAGGGCTAATTTTCAGAGTACGATAATTCTTTGAAGTATTTTGGTAGAGGGTCAATAGCTGATGATATGTACCAAATATAAAAGCTCTAGGCCTTATGGTTTGGGAGAAGAAGATTTTCAAAGATTTCCTTCTTTATTCCTTTGTAAAATCAAGGATCCCACAAAAAAGCGTAAATTTTTAGAGTATGATAATTCTTTGAAGAATTTTGGTAGAGGGTCAATAGCTGATCATACATACCAAATATAATAGCTCTGGGCCTTATGGTTTGGGAGAAGAAGATCTTCAAAGATTTCCTTCTTTATTCCTTTGTAAAATCAGGGATCGCACAGAAAAGGGCAAATTTTCAGAGTACGATAATTCTTTGAAGTATTTGGTAGAGGGTCAATAGATGATCATACATTCCAAATATAATAGCTCTAGGCCTTATGCTTTAGGAAGAGGAGATTTTCAAAGATTTCCTTTGTAAAATCAGGGATTGCACAGAAAAGGGTGGAAATTAGCAACGCATATTAAGGCCACGTTTTTCATCCGATCAAAATTCTTTGAAGGAATCTGATACAGGGTCATCCAAGGATCATTCCTGTAAAATTTGGTTGAAATCCATCAATTGGTTCTGAGAAGAAGATTTTTAAAGCTTTCACCATTTATGGAAATTTACCACGCCCATTAAAGCCATGCTTTTCTTCCAATCAAAATTCTTCGAAGGAATCTGATAAAGGGTCACCAAAGGATCATTTCTGTAGAAAATTTGGTCGAATTCTGTTCAGTACTTTCTGAGGAGAAGATTTTTAAAGTAAAAGTTTACGGACGGACGCACAGATTCAAGCATGACGGACACATCACCATGACAAAAGCTTGCTGGCTTTCAGCCATGAATTTTTTTCTCCCAAAATTATATAGAAACACTTCACACAGTGAGTGACCAAACTTTCAACTAATAAAAAAGCTGTAGTTACCATGTTTAAGCCTCTTTAGAACATTTCAAATCTTAAGTATTTTTGAAGAGGATAATCAGGAAATACTACATGCAAAAATTTGAAAGCCTTAGGCCTAATGGATTAAGATGAGAAGATTTTTCAAGAATTAACAATTTTCTGAACTAAGCCACCCTAACGTATGCGTTCAAAGTTCACTCTCGGTCTGATGACTGATTGGATTGGTCGATTGATTCTTTAATTGACAGCCATGATTTGACAATTAGCAATGCTGCAAATCTTGCTCAAATCCACTTCTCCTCATGATTTAGTTTGTCCCGGAAGATTCCTTACCGTTTTGGTTAATTTTAGGTCTCTCGGTATCTACATGGGTTGTAGTTGTCTCTGTTTTAGACTGTGTGGTTTGGGAATCAGATCTATTCTGTTGTAATAGGTCACTTGGGGACGTTCTTATTACTGGTATACTGAAACAAAACCATAAAACATCCAAATGAGTGACTTACAAAGTTCACTTCATTTTTATAGATTTAAAGTCTGTTTATACAATGAAGCTTTGTCTTTCTTGGTCGGAAGCATTACAGGAAAAGAGGAAATTGCTTAATTCTCTTTTTCAAAGGGTCATAAAAAGCCAGATTGTTTAGGAATGCATTAATCCTTCCTCATTTAGTTGGCATCAATTCAAACAAGATGTCTTTGTTAAACACAAATGCTCCCATAAAAAGCCATTACACCAATCGCGGCTGTCAATCAAGAAATCAATCGACCTATCAAATTATCTATTCAGCCCGGAATTAAGCTTTGAACTCCGGCATTGGCTGCCATTTTTGTAAAACTTTTTTTGTTGGTTTGGCAACTTAAAGGCCGTAACTACAGGTTATTAATAAATGTAAGAATGATGTAGACCTTAAAATCTTTTCAAGAGAATAACACTTTAAAGTGGTCCAAGTTGAAACAGGTTGCAGATGACATTTCAAAGAATGTTTAAATTTGAAAAAAAGTTTCACATAGGGCAGAAAACATTGGTGAGAAGAGGAGACTTGCTTTCTTCAGTGTGTAGGAAAGCAGGATTGTGTGGGAATGGGTTAATTGAGAATTTTTTTCCAAATAGGCAAGTCCCTTTTCAATCCGAAACAAAATCATTATCATTTTTACTATTAATAATGAAGAAATCTGTCAAAACCTACTTTGAACTAGCTGCTACTTGATTGTACTGGTTCATTAGCATGACAGCACCATCTAATAATGTCTGTATGTCTATCAGCCATTGTATTCTGGCCTCTACATTTTCTCTTTGTGTGCCCTCCAGGGTGCGGAGATCTTCCTCCGATAATGTTGAGAGATTTAATGGCGGTCTTGGGAAACCTGAAATTTTAAGAATATTATCATGATTTGGAAAAATTTAGACAACACATTTCTTGTACATGTAGATGAGTGATAATTAATGAAAAATTCCAGGAGATGCAGAGAATTTCGAATTCTTAAACCATTTAAGCGCACCAATAGTATGAATTTCAAGATTCAAGATTGGAGTTACCTACTTTTAAACATTTCAAGATTGAGTGCAGGGATTAACATAGCATACACAAGTCAATAAATATGATGTGTTGTTTTCTACTCTTGTCAGAATTATTGGGCTGACATTGGCCTCTCCAGCCCCAAACTATGTGCAAACAGTCCGTTAAACTGTGAATAACTATTATTGGAGTTTGACAGGTTTCACAATTTTAAAAATTCCTTTTAAAAAGTACAAAAACAAACCTGCAACTTTCAATATTAACTAATCACCTAGGAAATAACCTGAAAAAAGATTCCAGGGTAACCCATTACCAGATGACAAAAGTTTAGACCAGTCCAAATTCAAAGAAGTTTCAGACAAGTACTTTTTGTGGATAAAATGTTAAAAATGCTAGTCATTTTGGGTTGAAAACACTGTGGATAATGAAGAAATGGCTCCTAAATCAGACATGCTAAGTTTTAAATATCAAACCTTTTCCAACATTAAAGCTCCTCAAGAAATTGACTTTGATTAGCTTTGTAAAATGAAGAAATTAATTGTTACAAGGAATTTTTTTCATTATCCATGGTGTCTTCCACCCCAATGACAAAAGTTTTCATAGTTTTGTTGACCAAAAATTGCTATCAGGAACTTCTTTGAACTTGATCCAGTCTAAAATTTTGTTGTCTGGTATTGGGTTAAAATCTTATCATCTTCTCTCACATTATAACTGTTTACAGTGGCCTCAATATGTATCAAAATATTCCTTGTTCTTACGATACTTACTATTTTGCATAAACAGTGGGGGCATAAATGGCATTTGTACATTAGGCAGGGTACCAACAGTTGGTGTCTGTGTAGGTGATGGTATGGAACCAGCTGTTGCAGATGTTGTTGTTGTCTGTTGTGTGGATGAACCTTTAACAACAAGAAAATGAATAAGTTCAACTTGTTTTCTGTGACAAGTTATTACTGTGCTAAATGAAACCCTTTCAGGTGGAGAAAATAATGATAAAATATTTCAACCGAACTCATTCATTTGAGAGAAAAACTTGATATTTACAGTTAAAAATGAAGGAAATATTTTGTCATATAAGTGAGGTATGACCCTAAAACTTAATCACACTGTATAAAAAGTGAATGTGTTTGTTTTTTCATTAAATCAACTTTTTTTAGAATCATCCCAACCATTAATAGAGTGAAGTTCTGAAATTTTATCATGGTTTGTATGCATGAAACAAATTTATTGAAGAACTGTTTCAAAACAAACTTATACCCCCCCTTAGGATTTTGTCACTCGAGTAGCACAGTTGACATTTGACCTATGTTACCCCAAAATAAAAGGGGACCTCTTTGAGTCATGGATGACATTTTCATAAACCCTTTCCTGTTTTGCAAAATTTTAGACCTGTCCAAATTCAAAGATTTTCCAGGCAAAAATTCAAAGTGAATTTAATTTGAAAAATAACTATAAAAATAATTTAATAGAGTAGAAAATATTGTAGAAAAAGAAAACAAGAGGCCCATGAGGGCCTGAGACGCTCTACTGGTTATCAAGTTTTCCGTTAAAGAAGTCTGATATTTAAGGAAGTTAATTGCTCAAAGAAGAATGCATAAAGAAAAAAAAAGGGGCTTTATTCCCTTTATCATTTTAAGCAACAATCCTCAAGTTCCCTTTTCCCATGTTTCATGACAGATCCACTCCATTTCCAAAAGAAAGTTACCTTATGACTCTACAATCATTCTATGAATATTTCATCAGAATCTGACAATAATTGTGGACTTTATCACATAAACAGGATTGTTTTGAATGAAAATCAATAAGGCCCCTTTTCCTGTGTTTTCTGATGGATCAATTTCATTCCAAAAGGAACTTTTCTTACAGCCCGACAATTGTCCTGTGAAATTTAAAAGACAACTTGATAATGATTGTGATCTTCATCACATACACAAGAATGTTTTGAATGATAATCTGTAAGGCCCCTTTTCCTGTGTTTCGAATGCCACAATAATTCCATACATCTTTGAAGAGAATCCAATAAAACTGTTGACTTTATTGTGTTAACAAAGATATTAAATTCAAGTTCTCATAAGGCCCCTATTCCCGTGATATTTTACTGTTGGTTTTATCATTCTATGAAAGTTAAAAGTGAATACGATGAAATATTGGGAATTCATTATGTTTACTAGAATATTTAAAAAAAAAAATAATATGTCCCCTTTTTACATGATACTTGATGTATTGTACCCAGTTCTGAAAAGAACCATCTAAGTATTTGTACAATCATTTTGTGAAATTTTGAAGTGAATCCGGTGAAATCAAGGGACATCATTGTGTTAACCAGAATATTTAAGAGAGTTTTTCATAAGGCCCCTTTTTATGTGACCCATGCTATAGTCAGATCCACTGTCAAAATCAACAATTGGAATGATGGTACAATCAATCTGTTTAATCTGTGGAATTTATTGTGTTAATGAGTCTATAGTGAAATCTTCATAGGGCCCCTTTTCTCATGATACTTTACAGAACAAACCAAATTTCAAAAGGAACAATTCTAATGAAGGTAGAATCATTCTTTAAAAGTTAAAGAGAATCAATGAAAACAGTGGACTGAATTGTGTCAAGAATTTTTGTAACAAAAGGCCCCTTTTTCCGTGAAACTTAACAAATCAGACCCAGTGTACAAAGGAACAATCCTAATGATAGTTTGAAGAAAATGATAAAGACTGAGGACTTTATTGTAATAATGATGTTTTGTAATAAAATTTTTATAAGGTCCCTTTTCTTGTGTCACTTAACCAATCAGACCTAATTTACAAAGGAACAATCCTAATGATGGTACAATCATTCTATTAAAGTTTGAAGAGATTCTGATAAAGACTGAGGGCATTGTTGTGTTTATGTGGATTTGGTAATAATTTTTCATACAGCCCCTTTTCCTATGATACTAGACAGATCAGGCCCAATTTGGAAAGAAATAATCTTTATGATGGTACAAACATTCTGTGAAAGTTTGAACAGAATCTGATGAAAACTGCAGACTTTATCTTGGTGTCAAATTTTCAAAATAAAATTTTCATACCGCTTCTTTTCCTGTGATACTTGAAGGATCAGGTCTCATGTCAGCATCAACAATCATGATTATTGTACAATGATTCTGTGAAGGTTTGAATAAAATCCAATGAAAGCTCTGGACTTGGTTACAAGGATTATAGATAAAATTCTTAAAAGGCCCCTTTTCTCATGATACTAGACAGATCACGCCTAATTTGAAAAGAAAGAATCCTCATGATGGAAAAATCATTCTGTGAAAGTTTTAACAGAATCTGATGAAAACTGTTGACTTTATTGTGGTACAATGATTTTAAAATTAAATTTCATAATGCTCCTTTTCCTGTGATACTTGACGGATCAGGTCTAATGCAAACATCAACAATCATTATTATTGTACAATTATTCTGTGAATGTTTGAAGAAAATCTGATGAAAGCTCTGGACTTGGTAACAAGGATTTATAAATGAAATTTTCATAAGGCCCCTTTTCCTGTGCTTCTTGACAGTTTAAACCCTGTTATGAAAAGAATGATAGTTATGACCTTCCAATCATTCTGTGAAAGTTTCAACAAAATCTGATCAAAGCTGTGGGCTTTATTGTGTTAACAGGGTTTTATTAATTGAATTTTCATATAGCCCCTTTTCCCATGTTACTTGATGGATCTGAACCAATTCCAAAGGGAACTCTTCTTACAAAAGTATAATTATTCTGTTTGAGTATAAAGACAACCCCATCTCATCTGTGGACTTACATGCATTAATTAAGATTTTTTTAATTGAATTTTCCTAAGGCCCCTTTTCCTATGCTTCTCAATGGATCAGACCCATTTTGAAGGGAACAATCCTTATGATGGTACAATCATTATGTGAAAGTTTGAAGTCAATCAGGTAAATCTTGGGCCATTACGTGTTAACTAAGATTTTTTTTATTAAATTTTCATAGGGCCCCTTTTCCCATTGAACTTGATGGATCAAACCTACTTCCGAAAGGAACAATCCATTTAATGTAATAATCATTCTAGGAATGTTTGAAGAGAATTTGTTGAAAACTATGGACTCTATTGTGTTTACGAGGACTTTTTCAATCCAGTTTTAATCCGGCCCCTTTTCCCGTGGTCCTTGACTGATCATACCAAATTTTGAAAGGAACAATTCTTATGATGGTACAATTATTCTGTGAAAGTTTGAAGTCAATCAGATGAAAACTGTGGACTCTAGAGTGTTAACAAAGATCTTTGAATTAAATTTTAATAAGGCCTCTTTTCCTATGTTTCTTGAGGAATCATATCCGATTCCAAAAGGTACAATCCTTATGATGGTACAATCATTCTGTGAAAGTTTGAAGAGAATCCGTTGAAAATTGTTGGCTTTAGATTATTAATGAGAATTTTTTATTAAACATTTCATAAGGCCCCTTTTTCCTGTGTTTCTTGAAGGATCATACCGAATTCCAAAAGGTAAAATCCTTACGATGGTACAATCATTCTGTGAATGTTTGAAGAGAATCCGATGAAAACTGTGGACTTTATCGCGTAAAAAAGAAAAGTTTAACGGACGGACGACGGACGCACGGACGGACGCCAGACGGGAAAAAGCCATCGCTATAGCTCTAGTTGCCTTCGGCCAGTAGAGCTAAAAATTGCTTGTTACAAGCAATTTCTTCTTTTTCTACGATGTTTTCTCATTTATAAAATCATCGGGACATAAAAACCAGGGATTGAACTGGAAAGGGTTAAAGGTCCTAGGTCTTATAGCTCATGAGCTAAAGCAAAGAATTAGTTTTCAATCAAAATTCAATTGAGACCTTGAACTTTGACCTACCAATCCAACAGAGCAGTTCTTTAATCATTGACAACAATTGTGGTTGAAGTTTTATAGTTGTAGGTCAATAGGTTCTATACTTACAGTATGGAAACAAAAAAGCCTACAAACAGACGGATGGATGGACAGATTGACAGACATGGAGAAACCAATATATCCCCGTCTATTTCATAGGTGGGTGATATAATCAGTCTGATAGTTTTTATATAAAAATCCAAACAGGCTGACTTACAAGGAAACCAACCAACAGTACAATTCTTAAAGACTCTCAATACTTTAATAAAATTAAAAATCTTACTTGATGGCACTTGTTGTGGCATAGCAGCCTGTTGTGACATTGCCCCTTGTGGCTGAGGCATTGCCCCTTGTTGCTGTAGTGGTGCCCCTTGTTGTTGTGTTGTTTGCCCTTGTTGTTGTGGTGTTGCCCCTTGTTGCTGTGGCACGGCTCCTGGTTGCTGTGGTATTCCTTGCATCTGTGGAAATTGGGGTGGCCACATTGGTGGAAATCCTGGCCCAAAGACTGAAAAAATACAAAAAAGGTTCTTTACTGTGCTCTCTGTAGATTGCTACTGCCTCAAAGTTTTTTTTAGATCATCAGCAACTAGAATTGTCGCAGAGCAGACTCATATCCCCCACCAGCATGTTGTCACTGAAGTAGCACAGTTGTACTTTGAAAAAAAGTTCAGTCATGATCATGTCCTTTGACCCCAAAAGAAAAGGACACGTCCATGGACATCATATGTATACTGTTACAAGGGCCTAGATCAATTGCTTCTTCAGATACAGTCTTTGACCAAAATTAAAATTGCTACCTTGACCTTTGACCTTCATGACCCAAAAACTTTCATGGGTCATAAGCAACAACTGTATGAAGTTTGAAGGTTGTAGGTCAATTGTTTCTTGCATTAGTGCCCGGAAACAAAACAAGAGGACCATGATGGTCCTAAATCGCTCCCCTGAGTATGATGGTTCATGGATTTATGATATATACAAAATAGCAAAGCCCTCTGTCTAATTATTTTGGAGAAGATGTTTAAGGATTTTCTCTTTTAATCCTAGGTATATTAAGATCCCACCATATAACCCTAATTTCCTGAATGAGGCAATGCTTTGAAGTATAGACATCAATACATACCAAATATAAAAGCTCTAGGCCTAATGGTTTAGGAGAAGAAGGTTTTTAAAGATATCATTCTTTATTCCTATCAAAAATAAGGGATCGCACAGAAAAGGGCTAATTTTCAAAATACAGTAATTCTTCCACTATGTTTTCTTTCAAAAATACGAAAAACTTGAAATTTCATATAGTTCAAATTGTTGTCAGCAACTTCTGTCAATTTGGACCAGTCTAAAATTTTCTCAATAAAATGACAGTTTTGTTATCAAATTGGTAATGCTTACTGTTTGGCATTTGTTGAGGTTGTTGTTGTACTGGTACTTGTGGTTGAGGGGGTGGAGTTGGGCGTGGCTGAGGCATTTGTAACACCTCCATCCTACATGTGGGACAAGTCTGTTGTCTCTGGAACCAGGACCTTAAACAGCTGGTGTGGAATATGTGACCACAGGGCAACTTCTTACAGCCTGTGGTCATCTCCTCTCTACATATAATACAAACATTGTCCCCAGACTGTAACTCCTCAGGTGTAACATCAGGGTATCTAGAAGTAAACAAGTTTGATGAAATGATGAAATGATATCTCCTATTTGCCGTTATGGACAACATCTGTCTTCACTCCCTGGTTTCCTTTTGACTCAGGTAAGGGTGAATTGACCTATCCTGACTGTCAATCAAAGAATCAATTGACCAATCAAATCAATTAGACTAAAAGTGAACTTTGAACTATCATTTGGCAGATAATTATTTAAAGCAATTTTGTAGGTTTGGTGACTTAAACATTGTAACTACAGCTTGTTTTGATATAAACTTTAATTGGCTAGAGGGTAATAAGGTTTTTTACAACACTGTTTTATAATATACAGACTATTAACAGTGTTAGCTCTGGCCTGAAAAAAGTTGGGGCCAAATGGAAAAAGTTGGGGTCAAATTGAGAACAGTGCCAAAGTCCAACATTTCTTAACTGCATATTATTTTATTATCTTATATGTTGTAAAATAAACAATACATATTAAACAGGTTGTAAACATGGTCATTCATTTGTAATTTTGTCTTGAATGAATGTAGCTGAGTCATACACCTACAATGATTTTACTAATCTTCAATCAGTGCTTTCAGTACTTTGATAAGAAAATCGAGACTTTGATGAGAAAAATAGAGAGAAGGAAGTAGTAATAAGCCTTATATAATATGCTTGATTTGATAATAGAATAATGTAGACATCTTTAAATTAAAAAAAAAAAATCGGTTTAAGGAATTAAATTTGATAGAAATTGCAAGATTTCTACAGTCCTAAAAGCAAACAAACCATTTCATTCTTTGTTCATTTGCACCCAAGAATGTTCAAACTTATTATCAACAGCTCATCAGAGTACAGTCAAACCTGGTCATCCGGTCACCTCCATTCAGCGTGCAGCTGTCTTAATCGGGCCGTTCAATGTCCCCCGATCATTTTTACACTAAATTTTACCTGTATTCAACAAGCACCTCTTAAACACGGTCAATCATGTCCCATTCTGTGAAATAACCTGAGTTTACGGTCAATTTTCGGGGCCCATGGCAGTTTTCACAGCTAAGTCATTATCAGGGCGCATAATTGTTTATGGATTGTCTATTCAAGTGTCAAAATCAGATAAACATTCACACGCGTCGCCAATAACAGGTGGTTTGAAGATAACTACGAAGTCATCAGAATGCCTTTTTTGTTTTATTGCTCTTATTCATTGATTGAATTTTATGCATTTGGTCTTCAAACTTTATCAATAAAGTTTAATCGAGTATGAAAATCGAAATTACTGTTCTCGGAAAGTAATCTATTTTTGTTTTTGTACGGAGTTTGTTTGCAGTTTTAGAGGTGAGAAATGAGTAAACAAACTCGCCCAAAGACTAATTCTGACTAGATTCTAGTTGGAATTTTATTGCAATATAGTGTTTTACACAATAATAGTCAAAATAATCGAGGAGACTGATCCTCAATTGACCGGCCGATATTTTGTCAAAAAAATAATAACAACAGTTCGATTAATTTTATCGGATTTGAACCTTTTAAATTTCTTGGTTAATCTAATCGACTTCATGAGCATATAGGCCTATTAGAATTCTTACCAAAATTAAAAAAATAAATGTTTGAATGAGCAGTTTTCTTGTTCTTTATTTACTATGAGAATGAAAACTTTCTTGCCACCCAATTTTTTTGTTATTCAAATATCCTGCCATCACCTTCACAGGCCAACCTGTATTAAGCAAGCACCTGTCTTAAGCAAGCGATTTTGGCAAATCCCTTAAACGCTTACTTAAGACAGGTTCGACTGTATCCTTCTTATTACCAACATATGCTGATTCAGTGTTTTATCAAGGATTTGGGGTAGCCGTGCCAAGATAAGAAACTCACTGAAACTGTCATCAGAAATATACGAAAATATGCTCGAATTCGACAATTGTATTCATCAGGAAAAGGCAAATGGTAGCCTGTTTAATTACAATTTTCTTATAGGAGCAAATTTATGCGTGATTATTGAGGTCTACTGATGTGTAACTGATAGCCGTCATCTAAAAAGTTTGATCAGGTCATCCCTAATTCTAAGTCACGCCCTCAACACAAAATCAATAGGACCCCCCAACCAATGAGAGCATTTCATTCATCTGATTTGCTGTGAATCGGAACTGCAATTAAATTCAGCGATGTATTGGTCTTACGCCACACTCAATGTAATAATTGACCTGATATATAAGCTGTTATGCACTCTTGGCCCTCAGTCTTGATTTCCGGAGATTAGTCAAAGTAAATGTATTTATTTCTCATTTTTGGGGGGGACATGAACTTTCGACAAATAAAAATAATTTGTGCCAAAATTTCATTTTTGTCGTATTTTGGGACAATGGCAATCGACAGTGCTAACCCTGATTATTTGTTTGCATAAACACATCAATGATGTCATCAACAAGGCATTTTATTGGATGATAGAAATTTGAAATTCAAATAGTTGACAATGACAATAGAACAGAAATAATTTTGTTGGCTGGTGTTGGGTTAGTAGAAATGATTTGGTACACTGAATAAAATCAGTTTTTTCACACCACATACAATGAAATGGTTCTCTGTAAGTTTTATTATGTTTACAGTCAAACTTATGCAAGAGCTCCACTTGTCCTAACTCTTTCCTATTCATTCCCAGGTTTTTACTACCCTGTGATTTTATAGTTGAGAAAACATTGTAAAAAAAGGAATAGCTTGCAACAAGCAATTTCTTCTTTTCCTACAATATCTTCTTCCATATTGAATGGTTATTTTTCAAATATGTTTGGCTGTACTTACAGAGTATTCATCTGTCTAATGGCTCTTCTGGACATGATGACATCATGGAGAGACTTCTTAAATGCTCTAAAATAAAACAATCTTTCTTTTATATTAACCCTTGAAATGCTGAAGATAGAATACTGCATTCCTATTTGGGAAGGAGAATAAACAAAGATCAGCTTTCAATTATGTGCAGTCTGATCTTAGTCTGCACAACCTGCTTGTCCCTTCCCTGAGATGGTCATTAAATTAATTTTCAAAAAGAATTATATGTGGGAATTATAAAGCATTACAGTAAAAAAAACCTCTTATTAGCATAACATCAGTTTACCCATTACAACATGAAGAAGTTCTAGTTTAGTCTAAATTGAAAGATGTTTCAGACGACAATTTCAAATTGGTGAAATTTATAAAAAAAGATGTCTGCCTATAATAGCAGAAAACATTATGGATATTGAGGAAATTACTTACTATAAGAAAAAGCATGATTATTTTGGAATGGGTCAATATTCATAGTGATTTCATAACTTCATGCAGTAGAGAAGTTTGATAACCATTGATATTTTCAATTTCCAAACAACTTCTTTTTATATTCATAAAATGAATGTTAATAACTTATTATATGAAAGAGCTTTAGATTAAAGGGGATTAACGCTTTCCAAAACAAACAAAATATAAGACTGGTCCAAAATCAAATAAGTAAAAGACAATCATTTTCAGTTGATGAAATTCAAAAACCTTGATCTATTTTGGTGGAAAGAAATTATGGAAAATCAACAAATTTGCTGTATCAAACAATTTCTGCATTATCCACATGGTGGAAAACATTATTTTTTAGAAAATGAAGAAATTGCTTGTATCAAGCAATTTCTTCATTATCCAAAATGTTTCCAAAACTTTTTTCTGGGGGCACGTAAAGAAAAGCAGATTTATGTGAGGCAGGGTTAATACTTAATGAATAATAAAGTTGAAAGTAGTCAACATACACATTTTAACAGGATAAATTCTGACTTTTCAAATTAAACTGATTTTTTATTTAAAGAATTACCTGCCAGTAATACCCATAAGGGGAGTTAGGCAGTATATATAGATAGATAGAATTATATTACCTTATTGATAAGTACATTGGTCGAATGGCAAATAGTGGGAAGGTATGAATCTTAATCATTATAACCATAAACACAAGGTAAAGTATCATCTTTAAAAATCCTGAAAATAAATGCAAAATAGAGGATTGAAATTAATAGTTAAAATCTCAACTAAAAATGACTGAAATTTAAATTCTTTGGCAACAATGTCTTATATCATCATCCTATACTTACAAAGCTTGTGCAAGTCCTATGAAAATTCATGCAATCAGCAGATAAAAAAATTATATTTGCTCACATTGACAAGTAATTAATGACATTAACCAACCATACTGAATAAAAATTTTCTTTAGAATTGCATCAAGATATTTGTCTATACCTTCTGCCAAAACAGGAATAATCCAGATTCAGCATGACAAGGGTCAAGTTGGATACTGTTAACCAATACCCACTCAGTGACACTTTAAGACATCCCCAAGGAAAAGAGCTTTGAAAAACATTGTAAAAAATGAAGAAATTGCTTGTTACAAGCAATTTCTTCATTTTCCACAATGTTTTCTTCCCAGAAAAGTAAGAAAAAACAAAGTTTCATAAACTTTAAATTGTCGTCTGCAATTTCTTTCAATTGGGGGTCAGTCTGAAATTTTGCCGCCTGGTAATTGGTTAAAAAACACTATTTCTTTCCTGTATCAAATATATTTTATCAAAAGAGAGAAATGCTGGTAACTTGATTTTCAAATCTATTTTCTTTAGCTTAAATATAAAATTTTAGACTGGTCCAAATACAAATGCACTGCAAACAATAATTTCAATGCAATGATATCTTAAAGATCTTTACCTTTCTGGTTAGCAAATATTCTGGATAAATGTACAAATTGCTTGTAACAAGCAATTTCTTCATTTTCCACAATGTTTTCTAAGGCTTTTTTCTTGGGGGTTTTGGCGTCAAAAAGGTAGATAATTAGGGAATAGATTAAAGCCTTTTATTGTTTTATTTGAAAGCTTACTCTCAAGAATATTTAACAAGAGCAACACATGAGAATACCCCATTCATTGCCATTGGGTGATGGATAGTTATTTCTTATCTTATTTGAAAAGATATCACTTTGTATCACAATGATAACCACTTAAACAACAACAATGCAAAGACCATGAACACTTCGTCAGGTTTTCCTAAAAGAGAAATGTGCGACATGACACGGATTCCCTGGCTTAAGTGCTTGCCACATGACCTTCAGTTGTGACCTTGAACTTGGAAGTATCATTAACCCTTGTCATGCTGAACCCGGAATATTCCGGTTTTGGCAGGAGGTGTAGACCAAGATCAGCCTGCACATAAGTGCAGTCTGATCTTGGTCCACACCTCATGCATGTACTTGTCCTGCCAGAGGTGTTTATAAAATTGATTTCTAAAAGAAATATTGATTTTTGAACAACAAGTTTTATCAGTGCTTCCAGCCCTTTGATTTACAGCAATTCAGTAAGATAATTTATACAGCATGACAAGGGTTAAGATCAATACAAATGACACTAGTACTCATCAAGGGGAACAACTGTGCCAAGTTATTTAGAAATCCATCAACTAATGTAGAAGGTATGCTTTAGACAAGACATGGACACACACATATTTACCCCCCGCCAGTCTGCAGTAACTTTATATTCCCTTCATCTTAGCACGGTATGTAATGGCAGGGGCATAAAGAAGAGAACTAAAAATGAGCATAGTTAATTGATCTTCTTACCAAGAATTAACTCTGAGTACAATAAATAGACTGCCTTATTTTCCCAAGGGTTTTCACTTTGTAGGTCAATCGAGTGTAAAATATACTTCATTAAGGCCATCATCACAATAGTCAACAACACAGCATACTGTAATATAAATAGATAAATGTACCTGCAAGATTTAACCAATTAACCTATTCCAACACAATGACACTTTTTAATGCCCCTCAAGAAAGGCTATTGATAAGAATTGTGGAAAATGGAGAAATTGCTTTTCACAAGCAATTTCTTCATTTTCCGTAATTTTCTAAAAAGAAAGTAAAAGATCTGAAATTTAAAAATTGTTTTCTGCAACTTCTTTAAATTTGGACCAGTCTTAAATTTTGTGTTGTGGGAATGAGTTAACAGACAGCAAAATTTTTGACTGGTCCAAGTTATAAGAAGTAATAAGAAGTTGCTGACAACAATTTTAAAACAGTGAAATTAAATTTGTACTGGGTAGTAAAAATTGCGTAAAATGAAGAAATCACTTGTATGAAGTGATTTCTTCATTTTCAAGATGGCAATCTAAAGCTTTTTTTGTGAGGACAAAAAACCAGGTTTGTATGGGAAATGTTTTAACAAATCCTTCATTTTTACATCCCTTGAGATTTTTTATAATACAAAACATTTTAAGTACCAAGCAGTTTCTCATTATATTTTTTAGCCTATGTGACATCTTAACTTGTACCTTTTTTAAATTTGAAACCTTTTCGATATGCTGTCTGAATGATCTTTAAATTTGGATTGTCTAAAATTTTGTCATCTAGTTACGGGTTAAATTAAAAGAGATGGCAGACGACAAAGGTAATTGAAAAGTAAAGACCATTTGAGGTAGAAAAAGTTTTGAGAAAAGAAGAAATTGCTTGATACAAGCAATTTCTTCTTTTCTCACAATCTTTTCCATAGGTATATATCTTCTGTGTGAAAATGCTGGATTGTGTGGTAATGGGTGAATAGCCCCATACATCCCTGAAATTTTGAAAAACAGAGAAATAGTCCATCAATGTCTTGCTATCAGAGTATTACTATTATAGTTTTTGAACAAGCATGGTAAACATAAACAAGAGCACTGCCCACGGTTGCCAACGCTTGGCTGCAGGTGCTGGATAATGCAAAAATTCTAAGTCGAAAAATGGGCATAACTCTTACATTTTTTTTTAAAGTTATCCCCCTTGATAGTCTAGATAGCTTTTGAGATGGTCAATACACATGTAAAGTTTCATGAGTATATCTTCAATAACAACAGAGATATGACCAAGGTTTGAGTTTGTCACGCCAGCACCAACACCAACACAGACGCGAAAAACGCTCAGGTGATGACAATACCTCAGGTTTTCTTCGAAAAAACAGCCGAGCTAAAAATGAAGAGAATATTTTTTGTACTCATTGAGGTATAAACCAAAAAACTTAATCTTATTGTATAAATACATGAAGCTGATTCATACATTAGCATCATTAAGTATTTGGGTTCATACCACAATAAAAACAAAAACTGTTCTCTTCATTTCTTATGATTTAATGCAGAACAAAGCAAACATTTAAATCGTTTTGAGTTAAATTTTACGGATCTATTTTGCGCATAAGCATGTAAATTAGTTAATGTTAAATAAGTGCTAAAAATTTTGTTCGTGGAAGTATAAAAAGAATAATTCAGACAATCAAGACACTTGAATCTTAAGATATAATAAACTTATATTCAATTATGAGGATTCTATTCTGCAACACATCATTACAGTTGAATGAAAAGGACAATTTCATATGTATAGGAACATTGTAAATATGGTTAAACCTTCAAAACTTTAGGATAATTTCTAGTCACATTAATGTGGACAGATGAATGGACAAACAAGAGGGCTGTTGGTCCTGGGGCCCTCACATGAGATAAAAAGACTCTTCTTCTTTCAACAGTCTAATTTCATGTTAAGGTTAGGATTATGATACAAGTGTGCCATACTTTATACATAAATAGACTAAGTACCTGGGGATCCAAAAGTCTAAATTACAAATTCCAAGGCTTTAGGGCAAATTTGAAAGATGGAGAAACTTTTTTCTCCCTCTTGATCCATGGATAATAATATCAGAAAAATCAATGAACTGACGCTTCATACCTATAACCCCCCCCCCCCTGCTTCATGCAAAATATCAAGGCTCTATGCCTTCTGGATAAGGAGGAGAATATTTTTAAAGATTATTCAAAATTTCACTTTTTTTGCCATAGTTTTCAACTGATTTCAATTCTTTTAGCAATTTTAATTCAGGACCACCTATGGAACATTTCTGCCAAATTTGGTTCAAAATGGCCAAGTGGTTTGGGAGGAGATGTCGTTTAAAAATCATTCTTTATTTGTATATACCACCTGGTCCACCCCTTGGACGTCGGGATCATGATTTTAGCTATTTTGAAAGAGGTAAATATACTGATGCTTCATACAAAATATCAAGGCTCTACGCCTTCTGGATCATGAGGAGAATATTTAAAGATTATCTTAAAATTTCACTTTTGTTGCCATGGCAACTTGAGTTTTCAACTGATTCCAATTCATTTGGCAATTTGCAAGGAACATTTCTGCCAAATTTGGTTCAAAATGGCCCAGTGGTTTGGGAGAACATGTTGTTTAAAAATTGTGCTTTATTTCTATATAAACCCCAAACCCCTAGGGCTCGGCCCCTGGGGACTTGAGGATCATGATTTTTGAAAGAGGTCAGTATACTGATGCTTCATGCAAAATATCAAGGTTCTACACCCTCTGGGTCAGGAGGAGAAGATTTTTAAAGATAATTTTAAAATTTCACTTTTGTTGCTATGGCAACCAAAGTTTTTAAAAGATTTCAATGGCTCATAACAATTTGAGTTCCAGTTACTTAGCATCTCTGCAAAATGAATAAGATGCATTTTTAGAGAATAAATTATTTTCATTTATAGTTTTCACCTTTCAGAAAATACAGTACTGAAGCGTATTTCTGAAAAAAAAAATCCAATTAAAGCAGGTTTTCTTACTTTTTACAAACTCTATTAACCCATTCCTGCACAAACCTGTAATGTTATACTTGAGAAAACATATGGTAAAAACCAATTCTTCTTTTTCCACAATATTTTCTACCCTACTACCGTTACATGTTTTTTATTCAAATAAATTCTATTTTAAATTGTCACTGCAAAACCTATGAATTTGGACAGGTCTAAAATTTTGAAAAACAGGAAAGGGTTAAGGCAATTATTTTGCAAAATTTTTGGTCAAAAACACACAACAAAAAGTAAAATTTCCTAATTTTACACAATGTTTTACCAATACATTTTCTTGGGGAGTGTCAAAAAACGTCACAATGTGGGGATGGGTTAGATTTTATAACTTCAACTTGAGTCAGCAGTGATTACTACAGTAAGTCATCAATCTAATAAAAATACTCAATATATATGTTAAGGTCAAAGTTAATTTCTGGTCTAAATAAATAATTTGATTGGATGATTGTTTTTTTTTTTCATTGACAACCACTATCAGTCAATTGTTACAGGCAGGTCACAATACCTATCTTAAGTACATCATATCTAAATGAGATGAAACAAGAGCCATGTCAGACATGGCCATCCCCCGCCCTAAAAGCTTGATAGTAAACTGAAGCGTGTTAGATTTAGGCCTCTTGTGCACTGCATTTCTTCTCAATGAGTTCGATAATAGCTATCATACTTTCAGAGATATGCCCGTACAAAATCTTAGTCTTTAAAACAACAAAGGGCAATAACTCCAAAATTATGCAAGCAAGAGTTGTGGTTCTTGTGCACTGCACTTCCCCTCAATGAGATCTATCGACCTATGAAGTTTCAAGTTGATAGCAAGTATACTTTCAGAGATATGCTCAGGACAAGTTTAGTGATGGAAGGACGGAAGGATGGAATGATGGAAGGACAAAATGACGAACGGAGACCATTACTATATCCCCTTCGCCGAAACAGCGGGGGATAATAATTGCTTATGTTGCATAGATACAGATTAACCCAATCCCACACAATAATGCTACTAAATAACCTTCAACATAATAGCATTAGAAAACATTGTGAAAAATGAAGAAATTGCTTGTAACAAGCAATTTCTTCATTATCCACAATGTTTTCTACCCCAAAAGACAAAGATTTTGCGGAGTTCATTAACTTTAGATTTTCATCAGCAAATTCTTTAAATTGGAACTGGTCTAAGATTCTATCATGTGGAAATGGGTTAAAAGGACAACTTACCTCAAATCCAAAAACAAGCTGCACAGAGGCTCCCTTTGTTAGGGTACTGTAGTAAGCATGATTTACGAAATACATGTCAAGAACTGATAGAACTGACATTAAACCTGAAGATAGATAGGGAAAAAACATCATGTACACAATTGTGATAATTGTAACAAAACAATTATGAGACATAAAATTTCATACCAAAATCACACTTTCCAATAAATATCACCGAAATATAACTAGAATTCACCTAAATATAACTAGAAATCTTCCAAAAGGGATTTATACACCCCCAATAATTTTTGTCACTTGAGAAACAATTTACAATTGATCTACGTGACCCTAAAACAATAGGGTACTTCCTTTGATCATTGGCAACAATTGTATGAAGCCTCATGGTTGTAGGATAATTGGTTCTATAGTAAGAGCAGATAGACAGTGTAAAATCAATATAGCCCCCTCTACTTCATAGGTGGGGGAGGATATAACAAAAGTTGACTCAGCCAAAACCTTGCCTAGTGTAGAATATGCCAAATTAAGTTACATCATCATGTTGACAACAACTGTTCCAGATAATTTTCAACACTAGTTCTTTTCATTTGAACAGTTTTGGGAGACATCAGTTGTAATACAATTCCTGTAGACTTGCAATAGAAGCCCTTTTATTGTGATGTGGTAGAGTGCATAGCTTTTTCTGGAATTTCATCAACATAATTTGAGGGTTAATTGTGATACTGTTTTAAGTGTCTATAAAAGTATATCTATCACAATAAGCCCTCAAATTATATTCTGATTTGTGCCTTGGGGTGACCAGATATTATGTAATTTTTAGGAAAAAAGCATAGTTTGTTATATTGTTATATTTTATGGTTTCAAATAGGATTTTGGATAGACTAAGCCTCATCCTTATAGGTAATGGTAGTGTTACTAAGACGACATCCAAACTACTGCTAGTGTGCAGATTCATGACTCATGAGTCAACTGAGAAAAATAGTAGAAAGGAAGTAGTATCAAGTTGGCCAGTGTAAGTATAATTTCAACAGCCTTGCTGTAGAAAGTGGATTTTACAAAAAACATATCAGCATAAATTGCAGAAGGTGCTTGAGTGGGTATCTGTGTAGCATGACTTCAAGTCAGACAGCCATGATTATTAGACAACTTTTCAAATCCTTACAAATATGTACTGTTTTTTAAACCAACTGCGCACAATATAACTTCAATTTAAAATTTTAGAAAACATTGTTAAAAAATGAAGAAATTGCTTGTTACAAACAATTTCTTCATCATTCACAATGCTTTCCAACCCAAATACAAAGATTTTTAAAATTTCAACAACTTAAAATTGTTGTGTGCAACTTTTTTAAAATTTGAATGGCCTCAAATTCTGTTGTGTGGGAATGGTTTAAATCCATTAAGCACAATATCTATAGATAATTAAAAAAATACTGATAAACACACTGTTGCCATTTAGCCAGCAACTGTTTATACCCTGCCTTTTCAAAAAGGCGGAGAATTATCACAGGGTTTGTGCTGGTATTTGAAACTGAGGAGTCTTTGACTAATTTGCCATTAAATCCTAGGGATCATAACTGATTTTTGAGGGGGTCAAAACAAAAGCTAGAGTGAATCATAAGCATAGATTTGAAATTGACCCTTTCCTTTCAAGATATGAAGTAAGTTATGAATTTTCACAATTTTCAATAGTATTTAAGATATATCATTTAAAATCTGAGGAATAAAACCCTGTTTTGAACCTAGGAAATTTCCCTCATGACCCATTAGGAGAAATTTCTACTGGTCAAAATAGGATATTTTCAGATTTTTAAGGGTCAAAACTCTGGGTTGTGAGTCAAATATGAGCCCTGTATCAGCTATTAAGTTATGTAATCTAAATTTAATAATCATACTAAGGCTACATTTCTTTCTTTCTGAAAAAATATTAAGAATTCTTTTTACAGTATTCACTTTCAACACCTGCAAGAGAATCAAGGACCCTTATTTTTTTCTTTTATAATAAAAAAACATGATACAAACCCAACACCCTGATATGGAAAAGAAAGGAAATAACTGGACTTCTCTCCATCTGAAATGAAAAAAGCAGACTTGATTTGTATTACATAATATTTAATCAATCATATCTTTCTAGTCATAGGTTTCTTTACTTCTGTTTGAGAGAAGCACTTGTGCACACATCCACATGCGAAAAATAAAACTTGTTTTTCGGCTCCATGCCAGGCAATTCTTACAGTGCAAATAACACAAGATTTATTTGTTGAATTCTTTAACCCTTTCCTGTACAGGCACTGGTTTTTCGTCCATGTGATTTGATGATTAAGAAAATATTTTGAAAAAAGAAGAAATGGCTTATTTTCTCACACTATTTTCTAGCACATAGATAGTTTCATTTCAAATTGCACTCACTCTTGATTGTCGCCATTAAAATCTTTCTAATTGGACCAGTCTAAAATTTTGAAAAACTGGAAAGGGTTAAACTGAGGTCATTTATAGATTGAAATGAATTGTGAAGTCTATATTTTCAGACCAATAAGTATTGAAAGAAGTTGCAGATGAGAACTAAAAGTGGGTGCAATATGAAGAGTAACCAAAAAACATGGTAGAAAATATTGTGGGAAAAGAAGAAATTGCTTGTAATTTAAAGAAATTTAAATGCATTACTTTTTTTAATTTAGGCGGTTAAACAGTTTCTTCAAACATTGTGGTAAAGTAAGAATTCTGGTAAAAATACTTTTTTCCCTTTGATTTATCTCCTGGCCTAGAATGTTGAAGTGTTTCCTGAATATTATAGTAGTTTTACATACTAAAAATGTTTGATTTAACAAAAGAGAAAAAGTGTTGAAATATTGAGACGAAAGGGGAAATCAGAAAAATCAATGATTTCTCCTCTTTTCTCAATGTTGTCTATCCAAGTTATTCCTGTTGTTATTCGTGATCTGTTATGATATCAATAGCTTAATAGTTTGTATTTTTACGTCTCATGCACTTTGAAAAAGTCTTGAAAATGTAGACTCATTATTCATTAAAAATTATAACCAAATAAAATTCAATATTTATTTCAAGAGACAAATTAGCTACATAGAAATTGCAAATATCTGCCACAAATATCCATGATTATACAGCAGATTTAATCCCTTGTATAATGTATATAGCTACCTTACCAGATAAGGTCGTTAAATTCTCAGCGGGTGGTTAATTGTATATCTCATTTGGGGGGGGTCAAATAAAGAAGGATTCAACTAGGCCTTTAAAAAGTGCAGATTTATGCGTGATAATTGAAGTCTAGTGGTATGTCAATGGATGTCATCAGGTCATCCATAATACTAAGTCACGCCCACAACACAAAATTAATACGACCCCCCAACCAATGAGCGCATTTCATTCATCTGATTGGCTGTCAACCAGAACTGTCATTAAAATTTGGTATTGTGTGGGTCTTTTGTCAGACTCGATGACATAATTGACCCGATATACAAGCCTTTGAGCAATTAAACAAACTTGTCCTTCAGACTTGATGTCCAGGGATTAGCAAAAGTAAATGTAAGTATTAACAAAACTTTCCATTTTTTGGCGCAATGAATTTTTGCCATATGAAAAAAACTTGCGCCAGAATTTTATTTTTGTCGCATTTGGCAATAATGGCGACCAACAGCGTGAACTCTGAGATAACAAATCATATTCTTAACCAATTTTATGAATTGTATGGTCAGCTGTAGTTGCAATGGTCAAATCGCTAAACAAGAAAATTTGTTTCATAAAATTCATTATTAGAGGTCATCATTCTTCTTCCTGTCTAAATGAAGGCTTTATTTGGTCAATCTTTCTTTTTTTTTTTGTAAATAAGACAGGTGACTGGTCATTTAGTGGTTGATCCATTCAAGTTTCATTGTGTTCCAAAAATTGAAAAGAAAATGAGCATTCCATAGCCATGAATAAGTCAATCAGGAACATCTGAGAAATAAATCATTACTACACAAGCCTTCTATTTGACCTATTGAATAAATAATGATTGGTGTAGAGAAGAATTGAGACTGATTATAACAGGCATTTTCTACTTTTCTTGCAATATTTCTACCACAGTTAGATGGCTCTTATATCAAAATCCATTGGCATTTTAAATGTCATCTGTAATCTCTTTCAATTTTGACAAGTTTAAAATCTTATCTAGCCATGGGATAAAGGCTCGAGATATTGGAAATGTTTCTTTGAGAATACTTACATAATCAACTCTATCATCTGCCAACCAATGGAAGCACTTTAGGAACAACAGAAATGTAAATGAAGCCACAAATTTTGGGCTGAAATCATCTCGAAAAACAGTAAATGCCAGGCACGTTTCTGTGACAGCATACCATGACCTTTCTATCAAATGCTGAAAAAGGAAACAAGAGCACCAAGGTCAGTTATGGGAGATCAACATGGAGTGGAAGTCAACTTTAGTAGAGGGCCACAAGGGGATGCAGCATGCAAAATATAAAATCTCTAGGCCTTCCTGTATGTCTAGAGATTTCCTTCATTGTCATTGTGTTAAATATGTAAAATCTTTCTGATTCCATGGCAACCAAAGTTTTTCATTGAATAAAATTCTTTTGATCACTTTTGTTGAGATTCAGCCTCGGAACACCCCTTTAAAGTTTCACCTTATTTAACCAACATGTTGATGGAGAGAAGATTCTTTTTAAGAAGTTGTGGACAAACAATGGCCTGCAGACATTCAAAACAGCTCACCTTTAACCATTCCAACACAACAAAATTTTAGACTGGTCCTTATTGAAAGGAGTTGCAGACGACAATTTCAAGTTTTTGAAATTTTAGATTTTTCAACTTTCTAGAAAGAAAAACAAAGTGTAAAATGAACAAATTGCTTGTTACAAGCAATTTCTTCATTTTACACAATGTTTTCTCATATGTTTTTCTTGAGGGGCATCCAAAAGCGTCACAGTGTAAGAATGGGTTAAACTTGGTCCTAAGACTTTATGTTTAAAAGATTTAACATAAAGGGAGAATAAGAGCACCTCCTACAGGTGCCTACGCTTGGCTGTTTGGTGCTGGATAGTGGATAAAAAATCTAAGTCGAAAAAGGGGCATAATTCGCACAAAATGCATCTAGAGTTACCCCCCTTGATAGTATAGGTTCTTCTTTTGATAGTAAACATGTGTGCCAAATTTCAAGTAAATGCCTTCAGTAGAACCAGAGATATCACAAAAAGTCAAAGTTTCCTCACAACTACGACAAAAAATGACACGGAGGCAAGCGCAATACCTCAGGTTTTCTCCGAAAACAGCAGAGCTAAAAAAAATTATTCCACTATCAGATAACAAAATTTTAGAGTGGCCCAAATCAAACAATGTCGCAAATGACAATTTGTAGTAGATGAAATTTGAAACTCTTCAATGTCTTTTGGGTTAGAAAACATTTTGAAAAATGAAGAAATTGCTTAGTACCTATTTCTTCATTTTCATGAATATTTTCAGAAGCGTTTTTTGTGAGGTGTACAAGTGTATTATAATTATTCTCTTGATTTTGAACAGAGAAAATTCTATAAACCAACCAATGGACTCTGAATGTTTCGGAGTTAGATTTTTTAGATTTTTTTCTTAAGACTAAAATCAATGAATGAATAAAAATTGTTGGTGGATGAATGCACTAATAAACATTATTAAAACAAGTAACACCTTACAAAACTCTTGGTTTGCAAAAGTTTTCCTAGTAGTAATAGTTCTAAAATTTTACAGACAACAAATAATTTCCCAAAGAAGATGATATTTATAAAGTAACTTTTTGTTAAAATTACATAATGCACAGGGCTCTCGGAAACGACAGTACTGTCGTCTCAGACGACAACTTTCCTCAAGGGACGACATAAAATCCTATCTAAGGATTCCGACGGACGACAATTTTTTCAATGACATACGTCCGACGGTAGCAGTCTTTATGTCTAAGTGACTATGTAAAATCATCTGTCATGGTTCAAGAGTCATTAAAATAGGAAGTATATTATTGGAAAAGGTTAATTGATTATCCTAACATGCACCACAATCATTGATAACACCCATCTTGATTGACAATTACCACTCCGCTGTGACCGGTCATGCACCGACGATCGTAAGTGACAGGTGTTAGAAACCTGTGAAACTTGGGTAAAATTATTTAACTAGGACTCTTATCTCACTGAAATCAAATCATTATGGAACATTTTAGTGAAAAGGTAACCAAAACATAATAAAGAAGGCAACTTATATTACAAAATTAAATTGTCATGGATTTTCGTGGGTACAACAGGCAATTCAATTGAAAATGAAAATTTGATTTGATAAACTTTTTTGGCTCTTAGACTTCTAAAGCTGTGCATGAATCATAAATTTACTGTAAATTTGTTAGTTTTAAAAATTGACAATTTGACTGTCAATATAAACCATTAATTTGTCCAAATTTCAACAAAAAAGTTAACCCCTATCAAGAGGTAAAAGAATGGATTGACTGATTGTGAGTCAGTATTTATTTTGAAAATACAATTTTTAAAATGGAACAATTTAAGAAGGACAATTAGGTAGTATAGACTTCTTAAGATCAGACTGCACATCTTTGTCTTTACTTCTTGGTAAAGGAGGAATATTTCATTTCTAGTGTGACAAGGGTTAACTTAATATTCATGTGTGCTTAGAAAAAAAAAATACAAATGTTGGATAATTCTATCATTTGCTCTATTTTGACATTAATTAAAATTTTAGACTGGTCCAAACTCAAATAAGTTGCAGACGACAATTGTAAATGGGTGAAATTTCAATAATCTCTGTCGTTTATGGTAGAAACATTGCTTGTAACAGCTTGTAATAAACAATTTCTTCATTATCAACAATGTTTTCCAAAGCTTTGTGTCTAGGGGGCATCAGAAAGCTCCACTGTGTGGGAATGGGTTAATAAGATTTACAAATAATCCTAATTAAGAGAATTTGCTGAAGTCAGAAGATCAAATGAACATGATCAGACATGTAAACAAAATATATGGGCTAGATAATATTTATAATAATTCTTAAAACCCAAATGCATCTCCTTTTTCCACACTATTTTCAACAAAGAAAGTACTGTTACAAAAAGATTTTGTGGAAATGACATTCAATATGAAATTCCTGCCCAATCAGACTTGAATCCAACATTTCTGCTTGGAATCCAACTTTTTCCTAAATTGGATTCCTAGAATCCTACTTTCAAAATCCTAGTGAGAGCCCTGATGCATGATTAATCTGTTTTACTTACCTCCATTTCTGCTGCTCTTAACTGACCAAAGAATATTTTTCTAAATAACTTCCCCATAAGAACAACAAACACAAATGCCTGCACATACAACACCTGCAATCAACATTTTTTCAATTTTAAATTAAACAAATGAAGCTTCATTTTCTTGCCTGAAGTCACATCTACAGAAAATTGTGCAAGTTCCAAAATTGCTGGTCTTTGGTCAAAAAGGTTCTGCTAGTCTAAAAAGGGATACAATTTTAAAATGTACTCCTTCTCTAAAGGTATCATTGCAACAAAGACATTTTGTTTCACCTTTTCTGACTCATTTGTTTATTTCAGCATACATTTGAAATTCATGTTATGAATGCTTGTTTACTAAAGCATTCCTTGTTGATTTACATTAGGGAATTGTCACATTGGAAATTTTGATACTGGATAGGTAAATATAGACAATGGATTGAACTTGACAAAACATATGAACGTTCCTTGTACAAATGAAATTACCAGAGATTTTATGCTGAAATGTAAAGGTATAATCAACAGGGAAAACAACATTTTTGAACAAAAGTGATATCTTGAAAATTGTTGAGCAAATCAATGAAATTTTTGTTAGTCAGACAAAACTTTGCACACTATCCTCTTAACCTTTGTCCTACATTTAATATCATTGGATGTTTATGACGGCACTATTTTGCAGTTTCTGTCAAATCAAATTTTCACCATTCAAATATCTTATAATTATTTCACATGCAATATCTTTATGTTGTTTGACTGTGTGCTCCTGATGGTTGATATTTTAGGCACCACTCAGCCAATTTTCAAATCAGTCCGATCAGCAACTCGGCCCAACATATAACTCTGCCCCAATTGTCCACATTTTATGTCAAATCAATTTTAATATTGATTATTTATTAAGTATAGTTATTACAAATACAAAAGTATTCTATCATTATTTAGTTGTGAGGAAATTGGCGTATACATCAGCTGCAGTTTGAAAAGTTATATCAAAATTTAAAAGTCATTCAAATTGCACATATTTAAGAAATGATTCGATAAAAGTAATATTAAAAACACAAAATAATTCATTGAAAATATTATGACAAACATAGTAAGGTAATACTGCATTGTACAAAACTTATACATATTCTAGGAATTATGATATATTTTACTATAGATTATATATTGAGGGGGCCGAGTTATTAGATGGGCCAAGTTGACTGATAACCATTAGGAGAGTGAAACCAAATATGTATCTGCGCAAAGTTTTGACCTACCAACTATACATCCTTGACCCACCCGTCAATCCAGTCTGTCTTCCAAGATTGTTATCAGTTGCTCAACATAATGTTTGAATTACATTTTTCAGTTACCTTTACATTTATGCGTCATGTAATGTACAATATCCAAAATCATCATCAGAGGTGCCTTCTTTTCGTATAGATTCTTAAGGTTCTTATTTATTTAACTAGTTCTTTAGGTTAAATAAGAATCTTAAGAATTCTTAGCAAGGAATTTAAGTGCACTTTGCATTGGCGTAAACCAAAAGCCTAGACAACATCGAATATTTTTATTCAAAATCATTCTGTTAGACATCTCAAAAATCTTACTTATCTCCAGGAGAAGAACACACCTCAGAATGAATCAGCGGATGTTTGGGGTTTTATTTACTTCCGGGTTTCCCTTGGTAATTCAGAGCGTTAATATTGATTGAAAAGATCGCTCTTATTGGTTGACTGTGCACTGTAAATTCTGTTTTTCAGTCATATCAGCCAATCAATAGCGTTATAATAAAAATAACAAATGTAAGTTTGACGTAACGAAATATTCCTTTTGCATAATAAACTCGGTGTTTTGTGTCGCCGTGTTGGCAGGAAAAAGAAAACATAAACAATCTTAACCCTTGTCATGCTGTACCCGGAATATTCCGGTTTTGGCAGGAGATGTAGACCAAGATCAGCCTGCACATAAGTGCAGTCTGAACTTGGGCTCCACCTCCTGTTTGTAATTTTGCTGCCAGAATCATATATGAAATCGATTTCTAAAAGAAATAGTTATTTTTGAACAACAAGTTCTATTAGTGCTTTCAGCCCTTTGATTTTTCGAAAATTAAGTAAGGTGATTTATACAGCATGACAAGGGTGAAGCTTCTTTAGCCAAAGAGAGCATGAACTGGCGCCGACGATCAGCCAAACGAGCCCGGAACTTCAAAATAAGCTGAATCTCAATCAGAATCCGGACGCGAATCAGCTTAATCGAGCTACGAATACAGTTCCAAAATTAATGGCTCACGGACTTTTCGTGGCTATCTCACCATTCAAGTAAAAACTCAATGACTTGTTCTCTTTGTATTAAGCACAAGAAAAATAATTCATCAACAGCTCAAATCTGTATCTTTAATTCAATATATTGTCTATTTTGAAATGAGAACAAAGCCCTTGAGATTTTTTTCTCAATGATTGGGTTCACATCATATATCCGATCTCATAGTAAAGTGGCCCCATGTTTTGGAAAAGTGGCCCCATATTATTGGCTTAGATGGGCCAGTGGCCCCCTAAGGTCAAAAGCTTGGCAGAACTCTGATTAGGTAAGTTAAACCCTTGACTATATTATTCAAAAATTCAATTGTGACAAGTTCTTATGGACCTGGTTATATTTGAAACTAGCTAGACATGGAATTTAGAATACAGAATGTTAACAAATAAGCAAATAAAAAAAAAAAAAGAAGGTACAGTACGCTCGGGCGAGATAGAAGTTGACAGGATGTTGTTGCAATGTTGGTCAATTCTGTCTAGCACTTACCGCCATACTGGGGTTAGATTTAGTTAAGTAAACCACGGAGGGATAAAACTGCTTTTTCTGGTAATAAGCATTGCCTATAACCATCGCCGTTAGGGCGAAGCTACCACAGGTTATCAATATTGTCCGAACTTCTTGCATTTTTCTTGCCAACAAATTTGACAGATTCCAACTTCCGGAATTCTTATTCAGCTATTTTTAGAAATAATATTTGTGTCTCACTCTGATTGGGTAATCACAAATCAAAGTACATGAACTATAAACTGTAAACCCCTTGCAAAAAAGCCAAGTGAATTTAATGTCGGCATTTGTCGCGTAATTACCTGAGGTGAAAAGACTAACTGTCAAAAAGGCCCAGTCCAAAATGCCAACTATTTAAACTGACGAAAAAGGTCCGGTCAAAAAAGGCCCAGACTAGTTAATACCACTTTTAAATCTGACCGAAAAGGCCCACTAATCAATCCTGATATAATGTCTTCCTTTTTTAAACAGACATCAAATCGACTGTAAAAAATCAAACAATTTTTATAATCAATTTTATGCTATACTGTTCGTTAGGTAAGTTTGAAAGATGTTAGTAACATGTCTGTTGCCACTCTGAAAAGCAATTTCTCCCTTTCCAAAATCAATTTTCTGTCATTGTAGTAATTCTTTTCTATATGGTATAATATCGGTTTTATTTTGGACAGTGTTATTTGAGCAAGTGCATATTACTTCTAACCGTGCGTTGAGTAAAATACAATCAAAATTGTACTATATAACCTTAAAATCATCGTTTACATATGGGCCATTTTGGCACTGGGACTTTTTTCCCTATTGTTGACCTGCAATATCACAGTGGGACCCTGTAATCTTGGAGATATCGTTTGTCAACATGTAAAGACATGTGGTTAATTTCCTATCACTATCCTTCAGTATAGGTTGCATTATAGAAATCTATTCTTCAGTGTTTCTTGTCGCCAATTAAGTATTTTTCATTAAGATACTTCGCATATTATTTTTTTGATAAAGTTGTCTTTACCTATTGTAAGACTTAGATATATGGATAGGTAGAAAGACACAATTTTAACACGGTGTAATCTGAAACAGAGTTTGGAGGTTAAACTACGAATCCTACATTGTACAAACCAAAGTTAGGTCAGCACGTTATCTACCTTCTGTTATATACCAGCATTGCCTTTTAAAGTGGAATATTTTTGTGCAGACACGCGCTCTTAGGTGCTCACAGAACATGTTCCATTGTGGGGAAATTTCATTTTCACTGTAATTTACTTGGCAGGACATACTCAGTGAGTTATGACACACAGGTTTGATGTTCTACGAGGCCGTAAAAACTCGAGATTCTATGATAAAGCATTCTTTTTACAATAATAATTCTGACATCCTGTCCATACGAAATTTTGAAACTGATCGTAATTAAGGTTCGAAAGTGTTTTTTCTCACTATAGACATATAGGAAAGAGCTATTTTTTGGCTGCATTTGAGATTTATGGAATAATGCAACCGTGACAGCAATGTGTTCACCAATCGTAATGGTTATTTAAGCCACGTCATCAAACATACAAAGTGGGTAGAAATTTATGGCATAATGAAACAAGCCATTTTGTTGTAGTTGAATATTCCTCCTTTGGATACCGAAGAACCCTGGCTAATTAAACTGTTTGTGGTTTGGATCTCTCCATCGGTGATGAGTTTCTTTCACAGCAATGTGTTTTCCGTAAAAATCGTTTGCGTCTCGTTATCATAGAGTCTTATACGCCTGCAGAGTTATTGAAATTATATACATGAAGCTGCTAAATGTTAGTTAGCATGCATTTCCATTTATTTATCGTCGCTACCGTAGCACATGCCCACATGAGCGACGCCCCTACAAGACGGTTAGTTTTTAGTGACTGAGAGCTTCACGAGAGAGAGAGAGTTCATTAGACCAGTTGTATCTTCAAAATTTATTCTATGGACAGTCTTTCGAGCCGATTTATTATACATGTAATTGGTTTGGTGATTCCGTGTACTATTTCTAGATGGGTGCAGTCGAGTACTAGATGCGTCAAAGACGGTTGGTGGTTGAGGATGAATTCTAAGTTTGTTCCATCGGGTAGTTGCAAGATTTCTTCGATTATCTTTTGTTGTATTATGTATTTTACCCTTTTTTATACGAAAAGCCTCTGATGAACTGTTCTCTTGTCTCCTCTTAAAGGTGACATAACCGACACGTGCAGTTGACTGTATATGAGTTCTGCTGGTTTGCATTCCGCGTGTAGGTACCGATGAGAATCCTGGCGTTTACTTCAGTACGCTAGATGTCAAGAAGATAAGGTGATGAGATCAACATGCTTGTACAGATTTTTATTTTATTTGTTTCAGACTGGTCTTCTCACTAACCTCATTGGTCTAAATTTGTTCTGTATAACTGCTTGAGGCTTCACGTACCATCTTTCCCACTTCCTGCTGTAACATGGATTATTAAGGATCTCATATGCAGTGGGTTGTTGGTATTCAGCTATTAGAATTCCTGATTTAGAGAAAATCACTTTTATACTCTGGTTCAAGGAAATTTTACTAACAATGACGGATAAGGGAGGGGGGGGGGTAATCCTAGAAATGCCATGGAAGCAATATTTGAGATCATGTCGGGGAGTTATGTAACTGTTTCCGGGACTTTACTTGTAATGAATCCAGTCGTTTTATGTCTTGACCAGTATAGGGAAGGGCTTCCAAACCATGCGTAGTACGTGGAACAACGAAGGTAGACCAAATGTGAGCTTTAACATTCTGTTTTAGGTCAGTTTTCCCATGTAATCCTGCTCCTAGGAGCGAATATGCCGTTTCCCTTCCCAAAGGTTATTTTCTCTTCTACAATATTGCATTTTGTAGAACTTTCTGTTCAGGCCCAAATGAGATGTGGATGATTCAACCGGAATGTTCTTCCAATTCAATATGAGATCACTGTCTTCGATAGTTAATTTGGAGTTTAAAGAGACGCATGCATTTTATCGGAATTTATTTCGTTCTTATATTTCCGGCTATAGTTTTACACTGTTTTCAGCATGACGTACTTTGACAGAAGATCTAGATCGTCACAGTACAAGTTTCGTGTGGTATTCCAGTTTTTGCTCTGGTGAATTTTTCTTCTTGTTCAATTAGGAGGGAGTTATGTCGTTTATAATGTTCGGTTGACAGCATTTCATCTTGACGGACGCCTTGTTTAATTTGTATAGGTTTTGATAGAGCTCCTTCGCATCTGACAACGGAGTTGGCATTCTCGTACTAAAGTTATTCAAAACTATCTATTACTATATGGCGATTCCATCTAAGAAAAGATTTCGAAGACAGATCAGGGCCTGAGTTTATAAAACTTATGTCAAGAGTAATAAGTAGCAACACACGAATATTGTCATTTATTTTCACGCAATTACCACAGGATCCAAGCAGAAATACATCTTTAATCCAAACTGGAAGTTTGAGTAAATTCTCAACTGAGTACGGATTTTTTTAAATAATCTCGGGCCCTGGTGATTCACTAGGTAAAAGGTCTGACGGGTATCAAAGGTAGTAAAGAATAGTAGATTTTTTAGGGCTATGGATTCTAATTGTCACTCACTAATGATGAGGGCACATACAATGTACAACGTTCCATCAGTGAATACGGTTTGGAGGAATGATTGCAATGTCTGGGGACATTCTCGTGGTGTTTGTTTAGAACGTGTTTGAACAGTTTCAGAAGTACAAGAGTGACGGTAATTCCCCTGGAAGCTGTAGGCTCGGAAAGGATGTAGTGGTAGTACTGGTGCGAGACATACCAGGCATCCATGAGTAGGTGCTCCAGCCGCCGAGTTTTAACTAAAATACTCTAAAAAGTGGTGTTAACCCCCAATCAATCAACCAACCAATCAATCAAAAAGCGACTCCGTATTTTCACGGATACTTGAGTACTGGGGTGTTAATACCTCTTAGAATTGTGTACACCAGGAATTCAAAGTTTTGACCTTTTGGACAGAATAAAAATTTCAACCCAGACAAGATGAATTCTTTTGGTCTGTAAAAGAGTACATACGATGATATAAAATTGAACGCCTACATCTAAGCATCTTACGATCGATTTGTCACGGTAAAATACGAATAGCATATTCTATATTTAGTAAGTTTGAGAATAGCGCAAACCGGACCTGTTTACTACCTGTAATCCATTTTTATACATCCTCACACAATCACGCTTTTGGGAAAATGTTAGGAAAAACGCTGTGGAAAACGAAGGAATTGTTCGATTCTTGGTAATGAGTTAATAACCACCGGACTTCCTTATCAGCCGCAGTAAAAGCGAATTAGCAGGTGTTAGCATTGGCTGACGATGTATACAATGTAGCACCGTTTGATAGGAACTCGCCTTCATCACATCCAAACGATAATAATTGGATAGTTGGGTCTATTCGATGATCGAACCCACAAACTTTAGGTGGAATAGTTTAGCTGCAGATTCCTCTCTCTGTTTCGATATCTATACTATTCATAAAAAAGTGGGGTACATAAGCTCTACACATATAAAGTTATCAAACAATCATTGGCACAGTTAATGATTAGTCCAATCAAAGGAGGCATATTTGCATTAAATGCACTGCAAAACTCCATATTTGGCATTGCTCTGTGGTATTTATCAAATTATAATTTTTATGCAAAACAGAAATGATCACAGAGGTCAACCGATTTAGGACAAGCATAGAACCATGTACTAGTATTTAAGATACAATATATTGTAATCAGTGAAATATCATCCATTCCAGAAAATTACGAGCTGGTGAAAGTGGTCAACCAATTCCCACAGAGGCCCTCCTTTTTAAGCACCCCAAGAAAAAAAAACTTTGGAAAACATTTTGGAAATGAAGAAATTGATTGTTATAATGTTTTCTATCCAAGAAAAACAAAAGCATTTAGATTTCCTTCAACTTGAAATTATCGTCTCTAGCTTTTTTAAATTTGGCTCGGTCTAAAATTTCACTGTGTGGGAATGGATTAAGAGACAAAACTTATTAAAAGTGAAAAGGACGATATTTCCAAAGAAGAGCTGCTGTGCATCTTGATGACTGTCTACCATAGCCTTCAACTGAAGGATAAGAGTGCTTTCATTAGATCATATGGTAGCGTTGGACATTATACAGTAATTCAATATTTAGCCAATCTCCCTGGGTTATTTCTAAGATGTTTTATCACATTAAAATGCTTTGAAGCCATTCTTTGTGTAGAAGTTATGTGCAGATTATATGATAAAAAGAAGTCTTAAGTTTTACTTCATCGTTGCTTTCGATTGAAATAACAACAAAAGTGAATTTAGGGTTTTGTTTATTAGTCAAACTGTCTATGGAGACATCTTAAAACTCATTCTGATTAGCTTTCATTTGATTGATAGAAAACTATTTTATTTAAGAAAGGATTTTCTCTTCAAGTGTCTTGATCAAACATGATACTCGGCAAATTGAATAGTAAAGAGTATTTTCGTCTGGAATTTGATATCTGTACAAAATAGAAAGTATCATTAGGGAATGCCTAGTGTATTCCCATTTGGGACACCTCAATCTTTTTTTATTGTATGTTTTAAACTGCGACACCGTGTCCTTGTTTCTAAAAAATTGCTTTTTTTCAAAATCTGATGCAAATTTTGTCCACAGAGTCTACATTGTTTAATTTCCTATTTAAGTAAATAATGATTTAAGCAGTCGAATTTTTCATAGGTCTACCAAGACCGACAGAGGCTAGGTATCTTATTATCAAAATACTTTTTCCAGTCTTCCACAATGTTCAATAGTTCTGTGTCACATCAAAGCCAAACCTAAAAAACTAACTAGGAATTAAATAGATTTTAACCCTTTCCTGTTCAATCCCTTGTTTTACGTCCTAGTGGTTTTACAATTGTGAAAACATTGTAGTAAAAGAAGAAATTGCTTACAACAAGTATTTTCTTCTTTTTCCACAATATTTTCTACCCTACTAAATGTTTATTTTCCAAATTAAATCCATTTAAAAAAATCCCCAAAATATTTTGTCTTTAGAAGAGCTGTTCGGGAGAGAAATATAAGTCGAAAACTACTGGTACAAGATATAGCTTATATAAAAGAAGCACAAAGCCACATAGGTATAAAAATATATAAATTTAGCCCTGGTGAGCTTAGCGAAACCATTTCGAATAAAACTTATATATTGTTAGTTTTTTTTATAGCAGTTAATTATTCATATCTAATAGATTTTAGATATTAGACAGCTAATTTTATCCTATCTTTTTCATTGGAGCCGATTTTATTGAATGTTCATTTATTACTTTGCTAAAAAAACTCGAATACTCATAAGTTATCGCAATTGTGTGATTGCATATCGCTACGTCATCCCCGTACTATCAGGTTATCGTCAAAACCTAGTAACAAAACCAAACAAACAACCAAATAAACAACCAACCAAACAAACAAAAAAAAAACCTAGGAATATATGTCTCTATTAGAGATAGATAGATAGGTAGATAGATAGATAGATAGATAGATAGATAGATAGATAAATAGATAGATAGATAGATAGATAGACATATAGATAGATAGATAGATAGATAGACATATAGATAGATAGATAGATAGATAGATAGATAGATAGATAGATAGAGAGAGAGAGAGAGAGAGAGAGAGAGAGCATTTATTTTTTCATATGCAAAGGGAGGCGAGATTACGATTGTACGATGGCGATGTCATAAGAGTACAAAGGTGAACCCGCGACGGTACGATGGCGGTTACGCGAGGATACGATCGTGCGATAATATGATAGTGATATCGCGGTAGCACGATGCCGAGATCGTTACATAACGATGACAATAATACGACAGTACGTTCTCTCACGATGTTACCGTCGCAGTCGTGTTTTATCTTCATCCTGAGGGCGTATTCTCGCGTTATCTCCATCGCAATCTCGACCCTCGCGTTAAAACATACAATCTATTTTTCCATGACCCTTAGGGTATTCCGTACCTTTAGGTACCCGTAGAGATATTAAAATTCCTAAATTCGTATTGAGGCTGTAGTTATTAAAATGTTGTATAAGCTCGTGCAGAGACTGCTTCCCGGAGCAAACTGAACAACCATGTACATGTAATCAATTATTGAGTTCTAAAAATAGGAAATTTGTGTGGAAAAATGCACGAGACTTTCGTGAATGTGGTTTGTACGACATATTTCTGTTTTGGTTTTCTGTCGTTGAGTATGTATTCATTTTTATTTCTTTCAAATATCACAGACGCGTATCTTTTGAAATAATTTGTCGAATAACGATCTACTAGTAGTTTTCATTAAGTGCGAATTCGAAACCAATTTAGAGTAGACAAACTAGACCCATTTGTGTGGTTTGATTGCGAAATTTCAATTGAATTTATATCTTTGTTGCATTCTATAAACCCAAATGTGAAAGAAAGAAAATGTGGGCAAAAGAGGTCCTTCTGAGAATTACTAAATGTATCGATCCTGGTCAAACAGCGCGTAATGCAAAGGCTGACTAGGGCTGACCAGCTGGAGGCTCGGAAAGGTTTTAGTGCTAGTACTGGTGTGAGAAATGGTGCTACAGCCGCCATGTTATAACTGAAATACTGTTAAAAATGGAATGAAACCCCATCAAAACAAGCTGTAGCAGTAAAGGCTAGCCATGATCTAAACATTTCACTCATTGTAAATTTTCTGATTCTAGAATTGTCACTATACCTTATCATTTCATTTAACCATTTCTTGTTCAATCCCCGTTCCTTTACGCCCCGGAGAATTTTTAAACTAGAAAAATGTATGAAAAGAGAAGACATTGCTTGTCACAATATTTTCTAATGTACTGAAAGATTATTTAATTGTCGCATGTACAACGTTTGAACTTGGACACGATTAAAAATTTTCAATACAGTAAAGGGTTTGTAAATATATTTCTCAAATTAACCTGTTTTGGATAATAAAAATTCGGAAACCTAGAATTTGGAATGCTTAACCAAAATACGTCAGCCAAGATCGGCAAATATGTAAATAAAGGATCCGTCATCCAGGAAAGTCTGCCTAATGGCAAAATAATGTTTTTTTTTTTACAGTTCTTTGAGTATTGGCATGCGCCCTCTTTCTAACGCACAGAAATAAATCAAACTACTGAAATTACTGTTAGCTAGAAAATCATATATTTGTTAAGTAATCTTCTTTGTCAAATGCAATCATGATAAATAAACAAGGTTTAAGTAAGCAAAGAGTTAGCCCTTTCCCAAACAATCCCTCCTTTTCACCCCTTTAGAGGATAGTTCTGGTAAAACAATGCAGAAATTGAAGAAATTGCTTGTCTCAAGCAATTTCTTCATTTTCCATATTGTTTTCTAACCAGAGAGATAAATATTAAAAATTTTCAGTAATTTTCGTCTGCAACTTCTGAAGACTCTGATCAATCATATTGAAAACGATGTGCCCAAGTGAGCTAAAATACCTAGGAGATGAACCTGCAGGCAGAGTTTGCAACATTCCTTTAATACATAGGAACTTCTTTTATGGCGTAGACATTCAATGACTTAAGTGGTTATGCCTCCAATTACAATTTACACTCGTTGAACTCTGAGAAGACCTAAAAATTTTGTCTGTTAACTTAAGATATCAAAGCTGACCCCTTGCTCGCTAAAACAACCAAACAAAACGTAGTTATTATCCCCCGCCGTTTCGGCGAAGGGGATATAGTAATGGTCTCCGTCCGTCCTTCCGTCCTTCCGTCATTCCGTCACTAAACTCGTCCGGATCATATCTCTTAAAGTATAATTTCTATCAACTTGAAACTTCATTGGTCGATAGATCTCATTGAGGGGAAGTGCAGTACACAAGAACCACAACTCTTGCTTGCATAATGTTTGAGTTATTGCCCTTTGTTGTTTTAAACACTTACATTTTGTCCTGAGCAAATCTCTGAAAATATAATAGCTATCAATTTGAATCTTCATGGATTGATAGACCTCATTGAGGAGAAGTGCAGTGCACAAGAACCACAACTCTTGCTTGCATAATTTTGGAGTTATTGCCCTTTGTTGTTTTAAACACTTACATTTTGTCCGGAGCAAATCTCTGAAAATATAATTGCTATTACGGCGGGGGATGGCCATGTCCGATATGGCTCTATTATTTATTAAAAGAAGTTTGCAGACAACAATTGATAGTTGATAACATTTTCAAAAATCTGTTTTTTGGCTAGAAAATATTGTAGACAAGCAGTTTCTTTATTCCACAATGTTTTCCATATTTTATGCCCAGAGGCGCATAGCATTAACCAGGCAATTGTGACTTCACCAAAAACAGTAGAATTTTCTGACATCAAATTAACATTATTTAGCCAAGTTTTCCAGGATGACAAATCAAGGACAACGAATTTTAAATAAACGATTTTGATCATAAAGCACTGATTGGGTTAATAGATATATTCAACCAGCAGTGGTATTCAACTATTAATAATACAAATCGACTTGAAACATATTCTCTCTTCAAACACGGTTTTTCCTTTGAAAAATACCTAGACTTTATACAAGACAAAAAGATCAGATGTGCACTTACTAAATTTAGAATTTCGTCTCATAATTTGGAAATTGAATATGGTCGATACTTAAACATCGAACGGAAAGATAGAATTTGTAAACATTGTGATAAAAACATGGTCGAAAATGAATTTCACTTCATACTTATTTGCCCGAAATACTCTGATCTTAGAACCAAATATCTAAAACGTTACTATTTTACTTGGCCAACGATTCAAAAATTCACTAATCTTATGACAAATAGATCAAAATCATTGATTTTTAATTTGGCGAAATATTTATATTATGCATTTTCTCGAAGAAATTAACTTATGTTCACGTATATGACATGTTCTTCTGTTAATCCATGTATTTCCTCTATTTTGTTTGATTATTTGCTGTAAACATTGTAAACATGTTTAATGCAATAAATTTTTTGTATTGTATTGTATTGTATTGATTGGGAAGCTTGTTAAGAATAGACTCTCTTTTCTGTCAATAGAAATCTATTGACAGAAAAAAGAGTCGATTCTAAACAAGCTTTCCAAATCAGTGCATTATGACCAATATCGTTTATTTTTGCACTTATGATAACAATTGAAATATGTGCTGATTATTTTTGTCTTATTTTAATCTAAGCCCTACTGGGAAAAAGTTAAGAGATTTAGTGAGTGGTTGACATACATGCGTACATTCATTCATACAAACATACATTCAAACAAACAAACAAACAAACAAACAAACAAACAAACATACATACACACATACAAACATACATACATACATACATACATACATACATACATACATACATACATACATACATACATACATACATAGATCCATCCATCCATCCATCCATCCAACCAACCAACCATCCATCCATCCATCCATCCATCCATCCATCCATCCATCCATCCATCCATCCATCCATCCATCCATCCATCCATCCATCCATCCATAAATACGTACTTACATACATACTTACATACATACATACATACATACATACATACATACATACATACATACACACATACATACATATTTACATATAGTTTATTCGGCATTTTATAGTTTTACAAAAAAGTCAGTCAAGAATATTCCTGGACACAAGATGGTGATACTGAACTACAAGTTATTGATTTGCCGTGAGATGCCGGGCGTACTGCTGCTCTGTTTTATATACCTGTTTGGACAGTCATGTCTGCTGGGTGACCAGATTATTTTGAAGAAGGGTCGGTGGCAGGGGGCACGGTAGGTTTGTCTAATTAATCTTAATTTAATCCCTTCCCACTATCCCGCCGAATCAGAAAATACAGGAAAACATTGTGTTAAATGTTGAAATTGCTTGTTAGAAGAAATTTCCTCATTTTCAGCAATGCTTTCTACACAAAGAGACACATATAAAAAATGTATGATACCATCAAAATCAATTTTTCGCACTAAATTCAATTAAGATCAGTATAAAATTTTGCCATCTGGTGATGGGTTAAAGTTGATTCGTCGCAAAATGCCACTCTTGCTCTCGTACATATAATTTGTGAACCCCGTCAGGCGAAAAGGAAACTTACGGTTAGGATGAAAAATATCGACCCAGATCAAACAGGGCGGCTTTACCATGGTCGAAACACTTTGCTGGTAGAATTTCTGAACCTAGAATAGTCTTTCTATCTGACTAGACGTAAATACACACATGGAATATGCATATGCTTATTTTGTCTCTCACCAATGGGTGGATAATCGTAAACCTAAGTGGGATAGCAGGTGGAGGCTAGGAAAGGATGTAGTGGTAGTACTTGTGTGAGAAATACCAGGAATCCATTGTTAAGTGCTCCAGCCGCCACGATATAACTGAAATACTGTTAAAAGTGTCGTTAAAACCCAATCACTCACTCAATCTATCAATGCATATGCTTCTTCTGGAAACACTATATCTAGTTTACCTACTCCAGATCCGAGCTGTCATTAGAGCAGAAGGTCCCTTTTCGTGCAACGCGTCACACACACATATTTATCTGTTAAAGTAACTATGGGTATGTGGATTCATGATTGGCCAACAATGCTCAACACTCAAAAACCTTTACACCTGAAATGCACTTGATCTGTCCTTCGAAAGTTTTAAGAACTATTATTTTCTCTATGCACCCCAAACAATAAAAAACAAACAACTATACCGCGATTGGTCAAAAAGAGAACAAGTATACATACTTTGTTTGTATATACATACAAAATTGAATTTTGAAACATCGCAATAAAGTTTGGCTCCAAAAGTGTGCTGGTAATACAAAAGGATCAATCGTATGTGTATAGCCATGGATCCATTGTATCATAGAACATCCTATATCAAAATAAATGTACTCATGACACAAACTGCATTCTAAGAGGGTCATCGCAAAATAGTTTGTTAACCGCATTAAAGATAAACAGATCAGATCATTTTGTGATTGTTGTAAAGGTAAACAAATTCATTTTCAATTAGAAACGACAAAAATACATAGCAAAACAATACTATTTGTACATTTACATTTTATGTTACGGTTTCAGCTTTATTTTGACAAACAACATGATACAGTCTGTAAACGAGGACAATTCCTTGCACCAGGCGGAATTACAAAAGTTAGCAGACATTGTCCAAGAGAGATTACATTACATTCAGGTAATTTTTAACACGAACACGAGGCTTAAATTACGATTTCGGATGTACATATCGCGCATCTGCTTTGCGCTCCACTAGAATTTAGGGGATTAAAACAAAAAACGATAAATTGCCTCAAAAAGTCCACAAGTTAAGACTCATTTTGAATAGGTAAAATTGAGCGGTTCTGAATAAATTGATAAAAGTTGTGTTTTCCTTTTTCGCAAATGTGCAGCAAAGAATCAGTTTACCAATCAAAGACCGGAAGTAAGCATTAAACTCCGACATTTATGTGAAGCACTTTTGATTGCTTGGCGACTTAAAAGCTTTAAATACAGCTTATACAAGATGCACTGAATAATTGTGGCATTTGAAACGAGGGAAAACGAATATTTACTTGAATTATTCCCCTTTACTGGTTGAAGTCTACAAATATTATCGGATTGCAATGAATCTTTCACATGATGATTTTTTCGGAAATGGTGTGGATCCGTCGGAAAGGGGGCTTTTGGGTTTTCATTCGAAATTTTTCGTTTCCGCGTTAAAGCCCACAATTATCATTCAGTCCTCTTGGAACTTTCATAGAATGATTGTCCAGTCAAGGATGATTTCTTCTGACGCAGGAAAGGGTGCCTTAGGTATTGTTGATCAAAGTAATTAAGGGGATAAAGTCCAATTTTTTCTTTTCATTTCATGCAGTCTTCTTTAAGCAATTAAATATTAGATCAAATTAAGGGAAACTTGACAACTAGCCGAGCGTCTCAGGGTCTAATGCGCCTCTAGTTTATGAATTATTTTCCGAAACTACAGTGTAATGCCTACGGCTTTTCCTTGTCGCAAGCAAATCACAAAATATGTTTTTATATACCGTCACCGTATGCTGATAAGACAATTACATGTATATCGGGTTTGAAATGATTACGGCAACATCTTTAACCCATTCCAAAACGACAAAATTTTAAACTGGTTCAAATTGAAAGAGGTTGCAGACGACAAATACAAGAGATGTAAAGTTGAAACATAGGCGCGTTATGAGGTAGAAAACATTGTGAGAAATAGAAAAAATACTTATCACAAGCAATTTCGCATTTTCTTACAATGTTTTCATAAAGTATTTTTCTTTAACGCGTAAAAAAACGGGAAATTGGAATAGGTTATATTATGACCATTCAAGGAAGTACACACTAGTTATTGTTTCTTTGTTGAATACTACAGACAAACGGCATGTAAAGCAACCAGAATTCACCTTTTTTACTCATTCAATATTTCAGAAGCCAGACCCTGCCAAACTGGAAGGACGGATCATCACTTTAATTAAAAAGATTAATAACCAGTCATATATCATTCATTGAGATCGGAATTTAATATTCAACTTCGATATTTATTCTAAGGAAATTGCTGGTTGCGACTTAATTGTCGTAACTACAGCTTATTCAAGCTGTAGTTACGACGTTTATGTCGCCAACCAACGATTTACCTTTGATATGCAAGTCGAATTACCTTGTTGGAGGTCAGTGGGCATGGCAAACGATCCGTCAATTTAAATGTTTCGATATTTCAGAACCCGAGTTCCTGTGAAAGTAGAAGGAAGCTTCAGTGTAATTTACATGGATGTGGTCTTGGGTGTCAGATCAACTCCATCACCATGTGCCTTATGATTGCATATGCTCTCAACAGAACAGTAGTGGTGAAGCCAGAGTTGACGCCCTTACTACAGCCACTCAGTCTGACCTGCACGAAGAGTGATGAAAAGAACAGATCGATATTTAATGAAGGTCAGTTTGTTAGAAGCAAGGTTCATTACTAAAACCAATTTCGACCACGCAGTAAGGCTACAATCACTGCATTTGTGCACATGTGTACGGGGTTTTGTTGGTGTTTGGTTGTTGTTGTTTTTGTTTGGTTTGTTTGTTTCGGTTTGTTTGCTTGGTTTCAGAAATTCGTAATGGACTTACAAAAAAAAGGAAATGAGCTCAAAATCCACGATATGGACGTCATACCCCGAATGAGAGTCGTAAATAGATAAAGCATAGAGGAAAATAACACTTGTTAAGGACCGAAGTTTTTTTTATAGATAAATAATTTAATTGTTAGTTTCGTCTATCAAAAACGAGCGATCTGATTGGTCGAAAAATTTAATTCATACCTCCATGAACAAAATTTTGAGTATGCAGCCATTTTGAATGCTTCCGCACAAAATAGTTCATAACAAAAAGGTATCAAAATTTGTTAAGTTGTTGCTTCGCGTATTCATACAGTGTGATTAGGTTTTTCGGTTCATACCTCCATGAAAACAAAAAAATATTCTCTTCATCTCTTAAATACAATGTAATTTAATTCTGGTTTCGTCTATACAGGCTCAATCATTTTTATTTGGAGGACTTTTTCATTTTACCACGAATATAATTTTAAGCACTCAAATGTTGCCTATTCTTGCGCACGGAGAAGATCCACGAAGTTTTACCCAAAAGAAATCCATACATTTGCTTTGTTTCGCATGATATCATTGAATTATTAGAAATGGAGAGAGTTATTTTTATCCTCATTGAGACATGAACTTTAAAACTTTAACCCATTCCGACACAGCAAAATTTCAGACAGGCCCAAATTGAAAGAAGCTGCAGACGACAATTTCAAGTAGATAGAATTCTATTTTTTTCGTCTTTTTGGATAAAAAAAACATTGTGGATAATGAAGAAATCGCTTGATACAAGCAATTTCCTCATTTTCCACAATGCTTTCCAAAGCCTTTTTCTTGAGGGGAGTAAAAAGAAGGCTTGTGCGGAATTTGGTTAATATAGTAATAAATGAATACTCTTCGCGTACTCATACAGTAATAGTGTGGTTAAATTTTTACTGTTATGAAATAAGTGTGTCCCCCCTTAACCCTTGTCATGCTTAACCCGGAATATTCCGGTTTTGGCAGGAGGTGTAGACTAAGATCAGCCTGCACATAAGTGCAGTCTGATCTTGATCTACACCTCCTGCTTGTAAATTTCCTGTCAGAATCGTTTATAAAATTGATTTCTAAAAGAAATATTGATTTTTGAACAAGTTATATCAGTGCTTTCATCCCTTTGATTTTACGGCAATTCAATGAGTTAATTTATACAGCATGACAAGGGTTAAGCTGTAATCAGTCAAAAAATAACGAAGGGATAGGGACATCGACAAAACTTTCTTACATTTACAAAGTTCTTTGTTTTCAGATCGTTGTAACTATAAATGAATACGGTTACAATTTGGAAAATTGATTTATATAAATAGTGTAAATTTTTTTTAGTGTGAGAACGGAATAAGACCCTTTGGGAGACAATAAACCATTTTGGTACTCAAATAAGAATTCACTCCTATCTTGAACTTGAATTAAAATTTGATTTAAGGTAGATAACTACTACAAAGTGTTCTGAGCACTATCTATTTCGGACAACTGACAGATCGCCGGACACGCCCACTGGCCTCAGATATCGTCGTTTTTCTGAAGTAATAAACGCCATCATTTTATAATCACGTGGTTATTGACAAAACAACAACAACAAAAGACAAAGCGTTGGTTTGCGACACAAACGTCGTTACTGCAACTTGAATAAGCTGTAGTAACGACGTTTTGGTCATCAAACCTACATATATGCTAAGCATTAATGTCAAAGTCTTTCTAGTCCGTAATATTTAAAATATCGAAATAAGTTGGGATATTTCGAATTGAAAAGTTAAGCTAGATCTTGAGTATAAAAATAGTAAAAATGATTTTTAGTCCTAATAAAAACCAGCAATATTTTTCAGATCACGACCACTTTCAAGTCATCGAACGTGATTACACAAATAAATACAAACCCAAATTCTTTCCACCTGCTCTACCTGACGACTTGAAGGAAACAATCGAGCGTTACCATGGCAATCCAGAATTGTGGTGGACCGGGCAAATATCAAGTTATGTTTTCCTACCAACGCAAGCCACAAGCAGTGCACTGCTGAGAGAGGAGACCAGACATAATCTAAAAAGCTCGATCGTTGGGTAGGTACATGTTCTGTATTCCACAGGACACCGCCTGAGACACATTTACCCGTCAGGGGTTAAACGAAATGAAAATCGTTGGTTGAAGACCTGAACATAGTAATTATAAAGCACGAGATGTCATTTAAAAATTGACATAACCCGTTGAAATGGTTAAATATGAAAAACACAGATTTACATGGAAGCTTCTTACGGAGGAGTTGATTTTAACTGTCATTCGATTTTTGATTGTTAGAAGAATTTGAATGATGACGCTAAAGACTTTGACAGGACTTTTGTTTCTTGGATCTATTCCTATAAGAAACGCCGAAAGGAGTATTGTAAAATTCTCAAAATATCGTCGATTACACGACATTCATCGGTTTTGATCGAGTATTCGTCAAACTATCACAGAATAATTGTACCAAGGTTAAAATTGTATCCGCCAAATTAAACGGGAAAAGGGACCGTATGAAATTTATTTAGAATATATTCCCCCCAAAAAATGTGGTCGGTGGCAGGTTAAGCTATTGTCAAAGAGCTGTATCCGTCGAGCATCTGTCCGTACGTCCATGAACGTTTTAATTAAATATCTTTCCATAAGAGACTACCGGACAGAGTTCACCCAAATTTACAAAAATGGTCCTTGGGACACTCTATTTCAGATTTCCTAAGGCTCGGGTGATAACCATGGCTTTTATTTGGATTGAATGGGGCATCGGCACTAATCGGAAACAAATGTTAAAACTTGACGTTGCTTGTGAATCTCATAACTATAATTCGACCAGACATAACTTAGTTAGATCAAAGGCTCCCACTTTGCATCTAGCAGGGTAACCCTAACCTATCGATGAAATTGCTTTTTCACTAATACACGAAGACAGCATATCTAATATGACTGAATTCAACTCAAAACTTCATAATGTAAAATGTTTCTAACGACTTTCAGCAAAACTTAAATTACTTGGAATTATCAAAATATTACATGTATTGATTTCTTTTATCTTAATAGAGTGCACATTCGACGATCGGACAAGATATTTAAAGAGGCCAGGTTTCATCCCGTCAATGAATACATGAAACATGTCGCGGAATGGTATGACCGTTTGAATGAGATTTATCCTGGAGTTGAACGTAAAATATTTCTGGCCACAGATGATATGAATGCTACAGTGGAAATCAGGGAAAGGTGAGGCATAGTAAAGGTTTGAAATCTTCTTTGAAAATACATTTATCGTTTAATGATTCTTCATTATTATTTATAATAAACATAGATATGAGAAATTCATATTTCTTCTGAGTCATATCTACTTATTAGTTGAACCCTCAATTTAAGACTGTTTTTAGCTCGGCTGTTTTCGGAGAAAACCCGATGTATTGCTATAGCCTTGGTGTCGTCGTCGTCGTTGTTGTGGTCGTCGTCGTGCGAAAACTGACATTTTGTGTTATCTCTGGTTCTACTAAAGTCATTCACTTGAAACTTGGCACCCTTGTTCACTATCAAAAGAGCAACCTATACTATCAAGGGGGATAACAGATGCATTTTGTGCCTTTATCCACTATTCAGCACCCAATAGCCGAGCGTAGGCATCCGTAGGCGCTGCTCTTGTTTATATTTATTTACTTGGACTATTTTCATTTAACCCATTCCCAAACGACCCCACGCTAAAATCGAGATATATTTCCGATATTTTGTTCGTCCACTGAAGTACAGCGCTTGATAGCTATAGTTACTGGGTTTTTTGCAGGTTATCGAAAGTATATTTCATTTCAGATACCCGAGATACACAGTGATAAACAACGCCATCTTTACTTCATTGGCAAGTTCCGTCAAACATAGAAGATCGGAGAAAGGTCTGTTTGGCATCATCCACGATATATACATGCTGTCGAAATGTGATTTTCTAGTCTGCACCTACACATCAAATGTAAGAAATCTATTCTGATCTAGGTCGGATAGTCTACCGAGAGCGTTTTCTTGTCTATTCTGTCGTCAACAATTAACCTATCGCGGCTGTCAACCAAAGAAACAATCGGCCAATCAAATCATTTATTTAGACCAGAAATGAGTTTCGAATTAAAACATTGGCCGTTTTTTTTGTTACCCTTTATTGTTGGTTTGGCGACTTGAGCGGTGTAACTACAGCTTATTCAAGTTGTAGTTAAAACGTTTAGGTATCCAACCAACCACTTTTTACATGCTACTGGCCATATATTTTGCAAGCGTAAACTTCGGTAAAAATAGAAGCGGGACTTCCTGTAAGAGACATGTAGAGTGGCCTTAGGAGTTAGTGGGCGGGGCCTGCGTTGGTCACTTTTGGAAAGTACATCTGGTTTTCTTTATGGGATATGTTTTCAAACGTTTAAAAACTTGCGTAAAACTGAGTTCTTGAAATTGTTATAATTGAAATAAAGATGTGATACTCTTTTCGTAATGGTACCCCCTTTTAACAAGAGTACTGCCTATGGGTGTCTGACTCTCGGCTGTAAGGTGCTCGATTTTTGAAAGAAAATCTAGGTCGAGGAAGGGGCATAATTTTTACAAAAAAAAAGTCTCTTGATAGCATAAGTTGTTCTTTTAGAAGTGAATATTATTCAAATCAAGTAAATGCTTTCAGTAACACAAGATATTACAAACATGTTTGATTTTATAAAAGAATCGACCAAAATAACACTTAAAACCGTGATCAGTCAAATTGAGCCCTCTTATGAATTCCAAAGAACGGAACGTTTTAAGATTAGGCGTAACATGTTAAATTTGAATTTTAAATAATAAGTAACTGTTATCTGAAATATCACTTGATACCAATAAGTATCCCCTCCCCACCCTCATTTTTACGCCCTTGAAAAAAAAACTTCAGAAAACATAGTGGAGAATGAAGAAATGTCTTGCATCAAGCAATTTCTTAATTATCCACAATGTTTTTCATCCAAAAAGATGACAAAATTAGACTCATTGGCTTGAAATTGTCTTCTGGAACTTTTTTCATTTTGGACCAGTCTAAAATTTTGTTGTGTGGGATTTGGCTTAGTTTAAGGTACTTCTAAATTTTCCTTAAAGGTTTGCAGAGTAGCAGTTCAACTCATGACGGCATCACGTGGTAATGTGACGCAGTATGCTGTTTCCCTTGATAGAGAGAAATGGAGCTTTGCAGGGCCCAGACCTTCAAGTGAAGTAATCGGTGTTCCAATGCCGCATTATGACCCCGCTGTTTGACTAGCTTTACCCATTACCAAATGACAAAATTTAGACAGGTCTAAATTGAAAAAGATGCAGAGGACAATTCAAAGTGCATTCGGAAATTGGGAAAATTGGGGAAAAGGCGTCATATAGGATAAAACATTGTGGTAAAATAATAACATGCATTTTCCCCTCACCACAATGTTTTGTAAAGCTTATATTCTTCACGGCAGCAAAATGTTGGTTTGTGTGATTACGGGTTAAGAAAGTATTTACCCAAAATCACACGCTTTAACCCATTCCAACACAACAAAACTTTAGACTGGTCCAAATTGAAAGAAGTTGCAGACGACAATTTCAGGTTGATGGAATTTCAAAAACTTTGTCTTTTACAAGCAATTGCTTCATATTCAACAATGTTTTCCAAAGCTTTTTTCTCGAGGGGCGTTAAAAGGAGGGATTATGCGGGAATGTAATGATAAAAAAGTAGTCGTGGAAACATTGTGGTAAAAGTAAAAGCTTGTATAAGCAACAAACAATTTCTACTTTTCTCTCATATAATGCACATATTTGCCAATTTTAAGCGCTTTGAAACAACACGTTTTTATTTGGAACATTGTAAATTTTTGTCGACTAGTTATTTACTGTTATTGTTATAATGTTTTCGAAGTTATAATCGATACTTGTTAAATTTGTTGCTGTGAAGATGTAATTTGTTCCTTAAGATTAAACTGTTAACGACATAGCTTTCTGTTTTTTTCTGAAGTGCTCTGGTGAGCTGTTGTGGTCGGTCATCATCCGTCGTTCGTCCGTCTGTTCACAATTACAAAAAATCTTCTCCTAAACCAACCATGGAATTTAAACAAACCCTACAGAAATGGAACTAAGGTCATGCTTTTTCAAAATACTTTGGTTGCTATGACAACAAGTGAAAAAATTTAGAAATATTCTCCTCCCAAACCATAAGACCCAAAGCTTTGATTCTTGGTATAAATCATCATCTATTGACCCTCTACCAAAATACTTCAAAGAATTACCGCACTCTGAAAATAATCCTTTTCTGTGCGATCCCTGATTTTACATAGAAATATAGAAGGAAATCTTAAAAATTTTCTTCTCCAAAACCATACGCCATAGAGCTTTCTTTTTTGGTATAAATCATCATCTATTGACTCTCTACCAAACTACTTGAACGAGTAACCGTATTTTGAAAATTTGCCCTTTTCCGTGCGATCCCTGATTTAACATAGAAATAAAGAAGAAAATATATGAATTTCTCCTCCAAAACCATAAAGCCTAGAGCCTTGAAATCTGGTAAAAATCATGATCGATTGACCCTCCACCAAAATATACTCAAAAAAAATGTCTGGGAGTCTAGTACGTAGTATGGGCCCCATTAGCCTCAACACACGCGCGAACACGCCTTGGCACCGACCAGATTAGGCTGTCCAATCTCCGTTGAGGAATATTTCTCCATTTTGTCTGCAAGTCCTGTTACAGTTGATACAGTGTCTGATGGCGAACATGCTGACCGTAACCATGCATGTTCTATCGAATTAAGGCCTGGCGACTTAGCAGGCCAGTCAATATGTCTGATATTGTTGGTCCACAGAACTTCAGTCACAACTCCAAAACGATGGGGACTGGCATTATCATCCATAAAACTGAAGATCGGGCCTGCTTACTCTGCCAGAGGGATGATAACAGTTGTGATGATCTCGTTCCTGCACCTTACGTTAGTCATGGTACCTCGTCTGATGACAACCAGCTCTGCTATGCGGCCAACACTGATGCCTCACCAGACCACCAAACTCCCTCCTCCATACTGGTCGTGTTCAGTAAAGCGACGGTCGGCGTACCATTCACATAAAGAGTACGTGACGCCAACGGTAGATCCTCTAGTTTCGATGTTGATGTACCCATAACAATATTTGCCGTCGATGTTGTTGGGTAAGTAGAAGTGGTCTTCTAGACTTTAGACCTTCTGTGTGAAGCCCGTTCGTTACTGTTTAAATGGACATTCTGTTTCCCAACACCACCTGAAGGTCATTTTGCAGCGACCCGGCCGTTGTGCACCTGTTCCTTCGGGCTAGGATAGCAACGTAACGGCCATCAGGAGGTGTCATCACGACCTGAACGTGGTCTCTCTATCATCTGTCCATTTTGGTTGTACCGTGTTATTGCTCTTGAGACAACACTACGATGAAAATTAAAGCGAATGGCAGCAGAAGTTTGTGACATCCCACCCTGCACCATTCCAACAATTTGAACCACCCCGTTTGAAGAAAAGATGTCTTGGCATGATTCAAATGTTAATGACATCAAATTTGCCATGCTAATAAGTTTTAAGTACATAGAGAGCACAAGCAAAGTATGGAATCTGTTGTATGTGACTTGTTTTGCACTCATGTTTTGAGGGTGGCTCTATTCAATCACGAGATAAATGTTTTTTGCATACAATACATTGAATATTCGTTAAGGTGTGTTTTGCCATAGATATGGCTGTCCGAATCGCAAATCGGTGCAAACAAAGCCGCACGTATAAAAAAAGTTATTGAGAAAATTATTTTTTTTGCTTAACTTTTTTTGAGGAGTATATTTTAGAGAATTACCGTATTTTGGCAATCAACCCTTTTCTGTGTGATCCCTGATTTTACATCGAAATAAAGAAGGAAGTCTTTGAAATCTTTTTCTCCCAAGTCATAAGGCTTAAACCTTCAATATTTTGTTTGTATCAATGTTTATTGAACCTTTACCAAAATACTTCATATAATTACCGTCCTTGGAAAATAAGCCCCTGTCTGCGGAATTCCTGATTTTAGAAATTTAAAATAAGGATATCTTTGAAAATTTTCTCCTCCAAAACCATTATGCATAGAGCTTTGATATTTAGTATGTTTTAATGTCTATTGATTCTCTACCAAAATATTTGAAAGAATTACCGTACTCTGGAAATTAGCGTTATATGGTTGGGTCCTTAATATACCTAGAATTAAAGGAGAAAATCTTCTTCTCCGAAATGAATTTATGTAGGGCTTTGATATTTTGTATTTATTATAAAGCCTTTAACCATCATACCCAGGGGAACGATATAGGACATCGTGGTCCTCTTGTTTATTAGAATATTTTCATTTATCGTAATTTCTTTTAACAAGGAGTGTACATTTAATTAGCTTTGTCGTCTTTCAAACTAGATCGCACCATGGTTTGTTGGGGTTCGAACGCCCTTCTGTGATTCTTTTGATGAAACTACTTCACACAATTATGGAGACTGGTCCTTTAAGGTCCCTCATATTCTTTGACGAAAATCTTAAAATCCAAAAGGCATAAAATCTTAAAGTCTAAAAGGCACAAAAATTTGGCAGTTAACTAAAACTTATGTTGTTTGAACGCATGTATACCATTTCAATTATTCTCAACGAGTTTACCAAGTTCGAACAACATTTGATTGAGATTTCTGTAATATTCTATGTATACAAGCAAATCGACCAATCATAGCCATATTACAAACAGGAGGACCATTATGGTCCAATATCGCTCCCTTGAGTTTGATGGCTCAAGGCTTTATGATTTATACAAAATATCAAAGCCCTACTCCTAACTATTTTGATGAAGATTTTTTTTTAAAGACTTTCTCTTTTAATCCTAGGTATATTGAAGATCCTACCATTTAGAGCTACGGTAATTCTTTAAAGTATTTTGGTAATGGGTCGATAGGCATTGATACATACTAAATGCCAAAGTTCTAAGCTTAATGGTTAAGGAGGGTGGGGGTTACAAAGATATCCTGCTTTATTCCTTTCTAAAATCTCGGATTGCACAGAAAATTGCTTATTTTCAGAGTACGGTAATTCTATGAAGTATTTTGGTAAAGGGTCAATGGTCCTTATGGAGAAGAAGATGATCAAAGATTTCCAACTTTATTCATAAAGTCAGGGATCGCACAGAAACGGGCTCGTTTTCAAAGTACGGTTATTCTCCGTATTTTGTGAAGGGTTAATAGACATTGATACATACCAAATATGAAAGTTCTAGTCCTGATGATTCGGAAGAAGATTATCAAAGATTTCAATCTTTAATCATTTACAAAATCAGGGATCACACAGTAACGGGCAAATTTTCAGAGTACGGTTTATTTTTCGACGTATTTTGGTGGAGGATCAAAAGACATTGATACATACAAAATTTAAAAGCTCTGTGTCTTATGGTTTGAAAGAAGATTATTAAAAGATATCCTCCTTTACTTCTATGTAAAATCAGAGACGACTTAGTGGAATTTTGACCCAAACGGTACATCATACTTTTCTGAATGTTTGACAGAATTTTTCATGAATGATTGACAGAATGAAGTACATTTGCACTTGCGCAGGACTTAGTCTTGGACTAATGAAGACTCGTATATCATTGCGAAATTTGGAAATGACCATATTTGATACAATTGCGAAAGGATACTTTTTTCTGGTACGTCACTTGTAGATTGAAGGTGTCACAAGCTTATTTATATGTTAATTGGAGATATATAAATAACTAGAAAAAACTTTGAATTAAGAGGAATATTGCTCAATTCGATCGAATGAACATAAATGCCATATTTCTAGAAATATCTTCACAAACAACAGAGATACGACAAAGATTAACGTCTGTAACACCTAAATGCCAATAACAACAAAGGAATCGATATCAAGCTGGCAGCATTACCTTGACCTTTTTGTTAAAAATAGGCTAAATAGAAATGACTTTAGAGTTATCTATCTTCATCACTAAACTTGCTCTTTTGATGATTAATGTTTGCCAAGTTTCTAGAAATTTTCTCATATCGACGAAGATTATGTCTGTAAGCAAACAACAACAAACCTAACGCTAGCGGCACCAAAATGACGACCATAGTAAACAACCAACGTAAATAAGTAGAAGTAGATTGTTTTGTTCGGACATTACACGCTCGCCATTTATTTACATGACTGACCAATCGTGTTGTCAATCAACGAATCAATCGACCAATCAAACTGTTCATTCAGATCGGAATGGAATTTTGAACTCCGATATTGGCGCATATTTTTGTGAAGAATTGAGTTGGTTTAGCGACTGCAACTTCGGATTATTCAAGTATTTGACTTTTTATTGTATGTTACTGGCCATCAATTTTGCAAAATAACATAATATCGAAGTAGAACTTTCTGTTGGAGTAAGTAGGCCTAACCAGAAGGGCCAACAATCCGTGGAAGCAGTGCACGTATCAAATTACAATTACACATTTAAATTTAAACTACAAGACTGCAGCTAAAGGCACATTGGTATCTGTGTACAGCAGCCGCTGAAGGGAGTGCCCAAACTGGTTGCTGTACAAAGATTGACTGCTATTCACATTATTCAATCTAAGATGTTGTAATTCTGTTCACATCTACTATTTCAATGTGATATTTGTTTAGACCTACTAAGTAAACAAACTGTTTACTTTTTGTTTTTTAGAGTATCACAATTTTGAAAATGTACATAATGGAAAGTTTGTTAAACTTATTTATCACACAGTGCAGAAATACAGAAACTAAGATTAAAGGGAAGGCGTATTTCTTCTCGGGTAATTTTCAGTCAAATGATTTATATCAATTGCATTTTTCCTATTGCAAAATCCCAGTCCTTTTCTTTCGGAAATGAATGATAAAGCTTAGTTTAAAAAAATCATAAATGAATCATAAAAGCTTAATAAACAGAAAATATAATGATGAACTTCTAAATCAGCATCAGGTGCAAAGACTGAGAAGTAGTTCGATTAAGGGAAAATAGTGCAAAGATATTAAAACTTCTTACCTGAATGATTGTTGATTTTGAAAACTGGTCTAAAGTAATTTAAATGCATACAATACATGTTTCATACAGGGGAAGAAACTTGACAAATGAGGGTGGTCTTTGGCTGCATTTCACAGTTGGCTGCTGTTAACAGCAGGGCCTTCCCTGTGCTGACTTTCTTTTCACCATCACTTTCGCAAAATTGAAAAAAACTGGAGCAAAAAAAAAAAAAAAAAAATAAAAATAGATAAAAAAAAATGGAGCCACATCCATCACCAAGAAGCCAAATGAGAAGGCAATCCTTTTTGTCGAGGTTCATACCACTGAGTTCGGCTGAGCTCGGAGACTATTGACTGGAAAAAAAGATTCAACGCACACGCACATAAAACTTAATACAATGTAACTGAATGTGTTATCTATCTTGTCCATTTTAATTCAATCAGACAAGCCATAATTTTTCCAAGAAATTTCAGGACATTTCACTGAAAATTCGTATCCCACCCACAGAACCCCATCCACCCGCCGAGAGTCGCAAACAAGTTTTTCTGTTGCTGTTTTTATCCCTATCAATCGCCGAATCGATCAATTTTATAAAGTGAAATTGAGATCTAATGACGTTATAGTTTTTTTTGTTGTTAATTACTTTTCCTAAACTTTTTATCCAAAGTGATTCTTAAGACCGGTAATTTACTGTAACGGAGATCAAATTAAATGCGTTGTTACCCTAAAATATCCTCTGTAGATGCAAAAACACTGCTGACATCATAAAAATGTTTGGTCTGATCATTTTACTCTACGGGAGTGTAGGGTTGTGACTTACACCAAAGAGACCGACGACACGGCCTTGAGAGGACTTCCCGCGTTGCACAATTTCACCAGAGTAGAATTTTGACTCGGATTTGTGCACAATAATCGGTCATTTGTATGTTTTTGTCAATTTACGATTTTTTTGTCGGACATATATTCTGGATTTATTGTAAACCTACTGAAGTAAGTTTTTTTTATTTTGTTGAATTTAATTTATGTAACATACACTGTCATTTAAGAAGACTTTTCGATCATGGTCAAAAATTGTCACCTGTATCGTAGCTTATCTTCGTTAATTGACAGGCTCGCATGCCTATTGAAATTCGACACGGTTATCACAGTTTTAACATCTAGACTACGATAATTTTCTTTGATTACATGTTTAATCATGATTATAGAATGTGCAAGAACAATTGGTCAAGTGATGTCAAGGAAATGCTAAATAAAATATACTTGGGCCATTTCTTTGTCATTAGATGTCACATCGATCTGGGTATTGCCGAATACAATTTAAAGATGTACTTTAAAACGATATTGGTTAATAGTGTTGAAAATCCGCCGAAACTATGCATATACAAACTATTTGAACAAATTCCAGCCACGGAAAAATATATTACCTTAAATTTGGCGAGAAATGAACGCTACTAAGACGTGGTATTCTACCCATTCGTATAGAAACAGGACGATATACTGGTGAACAGTTAAATGATTGACTATGTCTGTTTTGTGATGACAATGAGATCGAAAACGAGAGTCATTTCATTGTGTCATGCGCATTTTATAATGATATACGTTCTCAAACGTTTGGACAGATACTCAATATCCATTTCTCGATAGATGAGAAGCTTAAGTACCTTATTCTTAATCATGAAAGAAAACTGGCTAAATTTGTTGTGAAAGCATTATATTTAAGACGTCAATCAATATATAGCAATTAATTGCATTTTCCTCAATTCATGTTATGATATTTCATTTTTGGAGTAGTAAATGTCTCTAGTTTGGTTGAGTAAGATGGGTCGCAGGTTTTTGCAACCCAAACTTGGTCAGCACTAGGGGCTTGGTATCCATTATAATTCATATATACATGTATATTACAGCCTAGTAAGCTGGAAGGGGTTCAATAAAATAAAGATGCATTTTTTCCGTTAACTTGTTTATAAAGAGTATTTAATATCGAATTGACTTCATTCCGTCTATTTAGAGTTATCCATGTCCAACAGTGTTAACATTCTTGCAAACTATTTTGAATATATTCTTTGCTTGAAAAGCAGACAAACAACGCCAAACAACAACAACTACAACAACAACAACTACAACAACAACAAAAGAACTTCAATCAGTTCTGACCTTGATGACATTGCTCTATGGTGTAGTCTCATCTTGGTTCGAACTGTGCGAGAATACTAAGCCAATAATTATGTTGTATTACTAATTGACCTTGTCGAATGTGAGCGATTATCTCTAGAAAAGGGATCTATACAATATACCTGCAGTTTACTGTTAACATGTTTATAAATTTATCAATTGTTATAATATATAGTTATCCATGTCGAACAGTATTAACATTCTTGCAAACCACTCTACATATATTATTTGCTTGAAAGCAGACGAAAGAAAAAATACAAAAACTAAAAATGATAAATATCCTCAAGCAGTTTTGACCTCCTTTGACCTCCGTGATATTGCTCTATGGTGCAATATAATTTTGGTTTGAACTGTGCGAGAATAATAAGCATTTAATTGTGTTATCTTATTAATTGGTCATGTTGGTTGAGAGCGATTATATTTAATAGATGTTTGTTCACTTCTTAAAAAGTTGATTTTACATCAAGATCGAAACTCTCCTTATATTTCGTTTTGGTAAGGAATGTTCGTTAGTATGAATATTTTTATTTAAATTCGTTGAAAATCATCCTCTGTATCAATAGGACTATTCCTAATTCAAAAGATTATGAAGAAGATATAATAATTATGATAAAAATAGAACCAGGTTGTATTTTGAAGGATTTGACGCTCGGCCAGTCATCGTCCTCTAATTAGAAGATGGGGCCAGGTAGACGACAAATCATAATTACTTATGGCGGATAACCCCCCCCCCCCCAAAAAAAAAGAAATGGCCAGTCGAATGATGTTTAGATTAAGGTTTATTCCGGAAAAAAAAAGATACCAATGGCTTGACGGTGCTTAAATCCCGGCTCCCATTTGGGGGGCGTGGCTTGATCGTTGACGGGCTTAATCATAAATAGTTATTCAAAAGATACTGATGCAGAATGTTAAAAAAGAAAATCTCGCTCTGTCAATAATGAAATCAGCTATCCCCTACCACGTATATTTTTTCAATTACATTAATTCCAATGTTTGAAAGTGACATATAGGCCCATGGGGCCGGGTGTTCATATATTTATTTTATTTGTTGTACTACATTTCATTATACACATGTCACTATAATAAAAGAATTACTTACTTACTTACAGTCTGATACAGACTTTCGGTGCACGGGTGGTACTTTACATTACTACTTTTATGATCCATATTTCTGCAACTTTTTGTGCAACTATTTGTTTTCCAGGTAAGTCAAATTAATGTTTCTCTTTATATTTTAAATATCTTCTCTTGTAATAATTATTGATATTTATTTTTGAACTTTGAAGTCTAACTAATTATTATTTTGGCTTTTTGTCTTTTGGCCAGACTAATGTTTAAACCAAATTAGACTTTGAGCTACATGAATGCTTTTTGTGAATAAATGCATATCTGCTCCACTTAGAACTGAATTTGTCTGTCTGTCTATTTGTCTGTTTAACTAAACATACATTGCAAGAATGAGAGTAATTGTTCTTACATTTTAGACAATTATGCTTTTCTTGCAATGTTGTGGTAAAGCTCAATTTCGCTATTGTATTGATTCACTGATATTTTGACTCTGTTCTAAATTACTCCTTTTTATAACATGTTTACTATTTTGTCATAATTTATCGTTTTCAAAGATTATTGGTAATTTCTCCTTTTCCCTAATTATTCACTAAATTTGATATTTGACTGTAATATGTACTAGCCTTGATTGGAGATTGCAGAATGTTGTCCTTATAAAGAATTCTATGTTCATGTAGTAATTTAGGTGAAACACTTTTCCTGCGTATTTGCAATGTAATGTGTTTCAACATTGTGATTTCTATGCTTTAATAACTTGTTGTGACGATAGATTGGATCATCTATCCAGGGATGCAAATATGATGCGTACTTGGGTACCTCTCACAGAGCCTAATTTCCCATATTTGTTCTTAATGGCATCACTGAATACATGCCCCTCTCAGGTTGCTCACAGCAAGTTACATTTTGTATATTATGTTCTTGTCATTCGATTTTGACTATTGAATAAAGTGTGTTAAACCGGGGAACTATTTGTTTTCCAGTATCCCCCCCTTATGGGGTAGGGCCAACTGTGTTCCGATGTTGACTCCCAACTTTGAGTCAAAATCCAGAGGCTTACCAACCCAAAATAGGGCATCCAACTTTTAAAATAATCGCATCATAATACAATCAATATTGCTTCCACGCATTTTTTTTTATCGCCTGCGTTTTCGCCAGATTCGATTTTTATCGCTACTTAGCTTTAATTTTCGCATTTGGCGACATTGGCGATCGCCAGCGAAGGGCCTAGTTTACAGTATATTTAAATAGTGAATTTACACGGGAGGATGTGAGCTGGCCTTTGTTCACAGGTTGGCTGCTGTTCATGGCCGGCTGCTCTCTCATATTTTACTGTATATTCAAATTTTGACCCGATCTTTGTGAGAAACCGGGCCATAGAAAGGCAATTTTACACACATGGTCATAATATGCCTGTCACAGACGAAGCAATGGCGATCTTTTCTCTCTATTTTGCTTAACCCATTCTCACACAGTGACGCTTTTAAACACCCCTCAATATGAAATCTTTGGAAAACATTGTGGAATATGTAGAAATCGTTTGCTACAAGCAATTTCTTTGTTATCAACGATATTTTCTGTTCGAAAAGACAAAGATTATAAATATTTCATCAAGAGAAAATTAATGTATGCAACTTCTTTAAATTTGGACAGGCTTAAAATTTTGTTGTTTGGGAATTGGTTGAGCTCCCAGTCCATACCTCTAGGTCATTTTCAAAACCAAACCAAAAGGATCGTTCATATAAAAACTGGGGTCTATATTTATTTAATTTCATACATTTGGGTAATATGAGCTTTATTTGTAAAACAAACAGAACAACAATAACTACAATAAAAAGCCACACGAAAAACATACGCACGAAATGGTTGAACTCAAGGTCACTGTTCAGGGTCAGACAATATTTCAACAAAATATGCTAGTTTTCACCATAGCATAAAAGTTTGAAAACATTGTTGTAAGAATAATTTTAAGACTTGCGCTTTGAGTTTTTTCCCTGGTGTTTTGGATGTTAAATAACCATAACGCTGGGTATCTGACAAGAAAGATATGAATAAGAAAAAACTTTACCAGAGTTCATGGAATACAATCAATTTAAAGCCACTTATCCTATAATGTTCTCTTTTTATCAGACATTTTCTTCAAGTTTCAATTCATCGAATAATAATTTACAGCCTCTATGGTATTTGACCTGTCTGTAACTGACGAATAGCAGCTGTCAGTGAAAGAAAAATCGCAGCTGTCAGTGACCCCCCCCCACACACACAATCAAATCATTCATTTTTCCTGGGAGGGAAATTTGAACTCCAAAATCCCCCAACATTGATGTAAGGATTTTTGTTGCTATGGCGGACTCAAAGGTCCTAACTACATCTTATTGCTACTAGCCGTAAATTGTTGCAAAATTGCGCCGTTTAAAATTTATGTGGACCTTGCTGTTGGAGTCAATGGGCGGGGCAAACGGAGTAAATTGGCGGGACCAGCGATTGGTCAATTGACGGATCGCTGGCCACGCCCACAACCCCCAATAGGAAGTTGGCCGTACATATTATACATTGTTTTCCTTCAAAATATTTATTTGAAAGTTGCACACAAAATAAAAGGAAAACGGTCAGCTCCCGACCTAAACGTCGTAACAACAGTTTGAATGACCTATAGCTACGATATTTAAGTCGCCAAACCAACAGCAACGTTTCAAATAAACCTCGACCACCGTCAGGGTTCAAAGTTCGCTTCCGGTCAAATTGTATGATTTGAAAGACAACACGATCTGTCAATTTTGTCGTCTTGCATGTTTTGGATTCAAGCGCACCATAAAAGTATTATTTGTGAACTACATGTTTTACCTAGTCAATGAATATGGGAGCTTGTCCTTTATGATGCTGATATTTTTGTCCTTAACTTCACTTTCACTTTCAAACAGTCTCAGACCCAAGTCATTAATCACTTTCTGACAATTCTCATTAATAGAAACAATACTTTCCCAGTCAAGCTGATGTCTGAACGAGTCTGGATGAAAACCATCCGTACCCTTTATATTTGTGATGTTCATATCACCGAGAAGCAAAGACTCTTTAAGAGAATCCGTCATCTCCATATTTAAAAAGTCGTAAAGCATGGTGGCTGTTACATAAGGATCATTAAAGTCTTCGTATTGAATTATTTTTACTCTTCCTGGATACAATATTTTCAGTTTCTCCGCAGCTTTAATGTCGACTTCCATGCGCTTACAAAGAACCTGTGCCTCCGATGTGATGGTAAACTTATGACGGGCGTACCAGCCAACATTTTTACCACTGTTTATAATCGCTCTTGGGTCGCGAAATATTTGTACAAGTTTCAGACGTTTATGATTTTGTAATAAATATTGCGCATGCGCGGTACTCATTCGGAGAATCTTCGTTGTTCGATGTGAAGAAGGGTTACATCTTTCCAGCCATTGGTTAAAACATGACCTAGTTGCGTTTTCAGAACACGGCAGGCATTGCGTCAGTGTGGTGTTATGTTGACTGCCATGTTGGGTAGCTTTCACACATTTTGCACATTCAGGTACGGCTGTGATACAGTTTTGATAGGTATGCGCTGTCGCTCCTGTAAAATTTGTGTAATTTAGATTTTGATGGTTTCAGCTATTCATCACAGTACACTGTAGAACTAAACCTTTCCTTTTTGGCAAAGAATTCAGACCTGTCCAAATTCAAAGGTTTTGCAGACGAAATCTTGAGTAGGATTTAATTTGGAAAAAAGAAATAATAATAACCATTCAGTAGGGTAGAAAATATAGTGGACAAAGAAGAAATTGCTAGTTACAATCAATTTTTCCTTTTCAAAAATATTTTCTCAATTATTAAGGGTGTTTATCGATTCTTAAAGCCCAAGAATAATATATCGCGTAGGGCTCTCAATCACGTAGTCCAGGGTTCGATTCCCGGTCGCGGCAAGAATCCTTTCATACATTTGTTTCCCACCAATGGGTAGATAATCGATACCTTAGTCAGATGAGCAGCTGGAGGCGCGGAAAGAATTTATCTGTAATAGTGGTGTGCAAAATACCAGAAATCCATGGTTAGGTGCTCTAGCCGCCGCGATGTGACTGAAATACTGTTACAAGTGGCGTTAAAAAGTCAATCGAAATTCAAACGAGACTAATATTGAAAAAAAACTGTGAAAGGATGTTTAATTTTATGCTTAGATAAATTTTGTCATAAAATGAATATTGACTTAACAAAAGTAAGCCATACATCATTGTCAGTGGTTGACACCAAAACAAGCTCTTGGGTCGGAGGCCTGAGATGTAAAGTGAGAACTTGCAGAAGTCTCGAGTTCTTCGGGCCCGTCGTTTTTCTTATTCAAACCAAATCCATACAAGTCTGCCCATTTAAGTCCATCACTGGTTTTCATTAAATATAGATATTTGATTTTGAAAGACAGTGTTGGAGAAGAAGAAAATTGCTTGTAACAAACCAATAATTGCTTTCGATCATATTCACTACTCACTATTCACTTTATGATACATGTACTTTAATATCGCATTTCGCGGACCTTCAATTACAGAGGAGGACCTGTACGAGTTGGAACCAACTGGTCCTACAGGCTTGTAGCAAAATTCAGCTAATGTTTAGAGTAATACTCATCAAGACAATCATCCATATTTAATACTAGTCCACATTCAAAGGAGTTGCAGACGAACATTTCAAGTTGATGCTTTTTTTAACTATACCTTTGTGGGTATAAAACACGTAGAAAATGATGCAGTCACTTGTTATAAGCAATTTATTCATTTTTCAAAATGCTTCCCGTATTGTTTCCTAGCGAGGCATAAAAAGCGGGATTGTGTCGAAATTAGTTAATGAACCAAACAAAACAAAGCTTACCCGAAAACAATGGATTCACCGTTATTTCTTCTCTAAAACGTCGGTAATACCCTGTCAGATTACATTTGTAAAAGTCAAGTAGAAACTTCAAAGTGCCGTCAATTGATCCTTTGGCAATTTTTGTACTGAAATAAAGATCTCGCATTACATAACTACATCATTTTGACAGGTCTAAGTTAAAAAATATATAAGTGTGATTAGGTCTTTCGGTTCATACCCCCATGAAAACAAAAATAGTTTCTTCATTCTTTATAATTTAGTAGCATCGAGCGAAAAAAAAAAAAGAAAAACAAGAGGACCATGATGGTCCTAATTTGCTCCCCTGAGTATGATGGTTCATGGCTTAATGACACAAACAAAATAGCAAAGCCATCTGTCTAATTATTTTTGGAGAAGATGTTAACAGATTTCTTTTTTAATCATAGGTATATTGTGGTCCCACCATATAGCACTAATTTCCTGAATATGGTAATGCTTTGAAGTATAGACATCAATACATACCAAGTATAAAAGCTCTAGGCCAAATGGTTTAGGAGAAGAAGGCTTTCAAAGATATCATTATTTATTCCTAACTAAAATGAGGGATTGCACAGCAAAGGGCTAATTTTTTTAAGTAATTTGGTAGAGGGTCAATGGCTGATGATATGTACCAAATATCAAAACTCTAGGCTTTATGGTTTGGGAGAAGAAAATTTTCAAAGATTTCCTTCTTTATTCCCTTGTAAAATCAGGGATCACTAAGAAATGGGCTAATTTTCAGCGTATGATAATTCTTTGAAGTATTTTTGTAGAGGGACAATATATGATGAAATGTACTAAATATGAAAGATCTAGGCCTTATGGTTTGGGCCAAGAAGATTTTCAAAGATTTCCTTCTTTATTTCTATGTAAAATCAGGGATCACAAAGAAAAGTGCTAATTTTCCGAATAAAGTAATGCTTTGAAGTATTTTGGTAGAGGGTCAATAGATGATGATTTGTACGAATTATCAAAGCTCTAGGCCTTATGGTTTGGGAAAAAGATTTCCTTCTATATTTCTATGTAAAATCAGGGATCACAAAGAAAAGGGCTAATATTCAGAATACGTTAATTCTTTGAAGTATTTCGGTAGAGGGTCAATAGATGATGATTTTTACCAAATATCAAAGCTCCAGGCCTTATGATTTGGGAGAAGATTTTTAAAGATTACATTCTTTATTTCTATGTAAAATCAGAGATTGTTCAGAAGAGGGCTAATGTTCAGAATATGGTGAATCTTTGAAGTATTTTGGAAGCGGGTCAATAGATGGTGATTTGTACCAAATATCAAAGCACTAGGCATTATAGTTGGGGAGAAGAAGATTTTTAAAGATTTCCTTCTTTATTTCTATGTAAAATCAGGGATCAAAAAGAAAAGGGCTAATTTTCATAATACTGTAAATCTTTGAAGTATTTTGATAGAGGGGAAATTTGGTGATGATGTATACCAAATATCAAAGTTCTAGGCCATATGATTTGGGAGAAGAAGATTTTTAAAGATTTCCTTCTTTATTTCTTTGTAAAATCAGGGATCGCCAAGAAAAGGGCTAATTTTCAGAATACGTTAATTCTTTGAAGTATTTTGGTAGAGGGTCAATAGATGATGATATATACCAAATATCTAAGCTCTAGGACATACCGTTTTGGAGGAGAAGATTTTTTAAGTTTTTTCACTCCGTTGCCATGGCAACCAGAGTTTTTCATGGATTTCAATTCTTTGAAGTACTTTGAAAGAGCATGACGTAAGGATCATTTCTGTGAAGTTTTGTTGAAATTCCATGGTTAGTTTAGGAGGAGAAGATTTTTTTGTAATTGTGAACGGACGGACGGACGGACAGACGGACGGACGGACGGACGGACGACGGACGATGACCGATCACAATAGCTCCCCCAGAGCACTTCGTGCTCAGGGTAGCTTAAAACAACAACAAGAGGACCATGATGGTCCTAGATCGCTCACCTGAATTGTCTGCTGTCCCATAATCTCTAAGGTTCATCTTTATGACCAAGCAATTATCCTGACAAAGTTTCATGACGATTGAGCCAAAATCATGACCTCTAGGGCGTTAATAAAGAAATTGTTATGAAGGCCCCCTTTCCTGTATTTTCCAAAAGAACCTTCCTATAATCAATAGGGTTCATCCTTGTGACCAAACAATTATTCTGGCAAAATTTCATGAAAATTGTGCCAAAATTGTGGCATCCAGAGTGTAAACAAAGAAATTGTCATTAAGGCCCCTTTTCCTGCGTTTTCCAGTAGAACCTTTCAATAATCAATAGTGTTCATCCTTATGCCCTAATTATTATTCTGGCCTAGTTTCATGAAGATTGACCCTAAATGTTGGCCCTTAGAGTGTAAACAAAGAAATTGTCATTAAGGCCCCTTTTCCTGCGTTTTCCAGTAGAACCTTTCAATAATCAATAGGTTTCATCTTTATGACCTAATAATTATTCTGGCAAAGTTTCATGAAGATTGAGCCAAAACTGTGGCCTCTAGAGTGAAAACAAAGACAAGAGGACCACGATGGTCCTAAATCGATCCCCTGAGTATGATGGTTCATGGCTTTATGATATAAACAAAATAGCAAAGCCATCTGTCTAATTATTTGGAGGAGATGTTCAAGGATTTCTCTTTGAATCCTAGGTATATTCATGATCCCACCATATAGCACTAATTTCCTGAATATGGTAATGCTTTGAAGACATCAATACATACCAAGTATAAAAGCTCTAGGCCTAATGGTTTAGGAGAAGAAGGCTTTCAAAGATATCATTATTTATTCCTAACTAAAATGAGGGATTGCACAGAAAAGGGCTAATTTTTTAAGTAATTTGGTAGAGGGTCAATGGCTGATGATATGTACCAAATATCAAAGCTCTAGGCTTTATGGTTTGGGAGAAGAAGATTTTCAAAGATTTCCTTCTTTATTCCTTGTTAAATTAGGGATCGCACAGAAAAGGGCTAATTTTCAGAGTATGATAATTCTTTGAAATATTTTTGTAGAGGGTCAATATATGATGAAATGTACTAAATATGAAAGATCTAGGCCTTATGGTTTGGGCCAAGAAGATTTTCAAAGATTTCCTTCTTTATTTCTATGTAAAATCAGGGATTACAAAGAAAAGTGCTAATTTTCCGAATAAAGTAATGCTTTGAAGTATTTTGGTAGAGGGTCAATAGATGATGATTTGTACGAATTATCAAAGCTCTAGGCCTTATGGTTTGGGAGAAGAAGATTTTTTTTTAAAGATTTCCTTCTATATTTCTATGTAAAATTAGGGATCACAAAGAAAATGGCTTATTTTCAGAATACTGTAATTCTTTGAAGTTTTTGGTAGAGGGTCAATAGATAATGATGTATACTAAATATCAAAGATCTAGGCCTAATGGTCTGGGAGAAGAAGATTTTTAAAGATTTCCTTCTTTATTTCTATGTAAAATCAGGGATCACCCAGAAAAGGGCTAATTTTCATAATACTGTAAATCTTTGAAGTATTTTGGTAGAGGGTCAATGGATGATGATGTATACCAAATATCAAAGCTCTAGGCCTTATGGTTTGGGAGAAGATGATTTTTAAAGATTTCTTTCTTTATTTCTTATGAAATCAGGGAGACGATTTTTCAAGTTTTTTCATTCCGTTGCCATGGCAACCAGAGTTCTTCATGGATTTCAATTCTTTGAAGTACTTTGAAAGAGCATCATCTAAAGATCATTTCTGTGAATTTTTGTTGAAATTCCATAGTTAGTCTAGGAGGAGAAGATTTTTAGTAATTGTGAACGGACGGACGGACGGACGGACGGCGGACGATGACCGATAACAATAGTTCCCCCAGGGCACTTCGTGCTCAGGTGATCTAAAAATTACAAATTTTGATACCCCTTTGTATAGGACTATTTTGTGTAGAGGCATACAAAATCGCTGCATGCTCAAAATGTTGTTCATGGAGTTATGAATAATCTTTTTCGATCAATCAGAACGCCTGTTTTTGATAGACCAAACTAAAAATTAAATTATATCACGATGTAGTCGAATATTTAATTGCATGTTTATTCATAAAGTCTGGTCTATAGGAACATGGAATTTGGCAGTTTTGGTTGAGAGGTGATTAGCCTTCCCAATAATTTTGACAAGAACTTATGGTCACACAATATTTTGAACTGATTTGTATAAATCTACTTTAAAAAATCTACCAATCCCCAAGTTAACCTCTCTCCTTAAACAAATCCCACAAGGTCACCCTGATCTTAAAACGCTTCCTACGGGCTTGACACTTAAAAGTTCTGAGGTCTCTGTTAAACCTTACCAGGGTACATTTCATACTTACACATTTTGGCAGTCATCTATCGCATGTTTACAAATAAGGTTACCGGTAGAATGGTACCGGTATTTATGTGTGGCCCATAGTGGCTCGTACCAGTAGAAAGTGTCTTCCCGAGAACCAAGAAGATGGCCGATAAACGTAGAACCGCTCCGCATGTACGTTAGAATCATGACGTCATAGGGATCTGAAAGAAATATGAGGGGTTAAGCAGCAACTTAGTTCGTAAAGTTTCATTTATACGTCAATAATCTGCTGCCATCAGAATTTCATTTAATTTAGAAGGGGGAATCTTCTCTCTCCTGTAGAGCGTAACTTATGAGTTAACCCATTACCAGACGGCAAAACTTTGGACTGTACTAAATTGAAAAGAGTTGTAGACAATAATTTGAAGTTATTTATTTAACTTGCTGAGTAGAAAACTTCATGTAATAAGAAGGAATTGCTTGTTGTTAGCGATTTTGCTTATTTTACACAATGTTTTCCATTTTTTTTTCTACATGGTCGTCAAAAGCGTCATTGTGTGAGAATGGCTTACGTATTTCCATAATCTGGGGACATATTTATCTAAATCAATTTCAAAGAAAGTCCAGATAACATTTGATTAGAAATTAGAATTTTTCAGCTGAAGGAAAAAAAATCTTATAAGAAAGAATTATCATACGCATATGTAGAAGAAACAAAATGTATCTACTTCCAAACAGTGACCAATGAAAGCAAAGAATTAACTGCCAGTAGCGATATTTATTTAGTATTGAAAACATTGCCTTTCATAATTATGGAAACATCGGGGGAAAAAGGCAGAAAAGGGTTGACCCTGTAAAAGGATTTATGAGTAACAAGATGTGTTTGCCAAAGTAATGGCATTTTTGAGCTAGATAAATGACCTTGACCTTGTCTCATGACCTTGACCTTGGTATCTGTAGATGTTCACCAATGAGATCTATCATCATGCACAAATATGAGCATTGTATCGTATATAGACTTACAATAGAGTTATTGTAAACGTAAAGGTTTTGGTTAAGATTTGCAGACAGACGGACAAACAGACCGATCGACCGGACAACGGTAAAGCAATATGTACCAAATCTTTCGATGCGGGGCATGCAAACCGGAATTTAATTGATACTGTGTAGAAATTATTTTTTAAGACATGAAGATTGTGAGTTGCTGTCATAAAAACAAAATATTATTTGCATATCTAGGTACTTAATATACAACACACATATAGATGGTCATACATTGTAGATGCTTAAAATATTCCTAATTTCGAACTATTTTGTGGGCAAGAATACAATATAGTTCCGTACTTATATTTTGTATCAGGCGTTGAAGAGAAAACAAGAGGCCCATGAGGGCCTGAGACGCTCTACTGGTTATCAAATTTTCCGTTAAAGAAATCTGATATTTAAGGAAGTTAATTGCTCAAAGAAGAATGCACAAAGAAGAAAAAAGGGGGCTTTATCCCCTTTATCATTTTAAGCAACAATCCTCAAGGCCCCTTTTCCCGTGTTTCATGACGTATCCACTCCATTTCCAAAAAAAGTTACCTTATGACCCTACAATCATTCTGTGAATATTTCATCAGAATCTGACAATAATTGTGGACTTAATCACATAAACAGGATTGTTTTGAATGAAAATCAATAAGGCCCCTTTTCCTGTGTTTTCTGATGGATCAATTTTATTCCAAAAGGAACTTTCCTTACAACCCGACAATTGTCCTGTGAAATTTAAAAGACAACTTGATAATGATTGTGATCTTCATCACATACACAAGAATGTTTTGAATGATAATCTGTAAGGCCCCTTTTCCTGTGTTTCGAATGCCACAATTATTCCATGCATCTTTGAAAAGAATCCAATAAATTCGTTGACTTTATTGTGTTAACAAAGATATTAAATTCAAGTTCTCATAAGGCCCCTTTTCCCGTGATATTTTACTGTTGGTTTTATCATTCTATGAAAGTTAAAAGCGAATCCGATGAAATATTGGGAATTCATTATGTTTACTAGAATATTTAAAAAAAAAACATATGTCCCCTTTTTACATGATACTTGATGGATTGTACCCAGTTCTGAAAAGAACCATCTAAGTATTTGTACAATTGATTGATTGAATGGGGTTTAACGCCGCTTTTAACAGTATTTCAGTCATATCGCGGCGGCTGGAGCACCTAACAATGGAATCCTGGTATTTCTCACACCAGTACTACCATTACATCCCTTCCTAGCCTCCAGCTGCCATCTCACATAGGTCTACGATTATCGACCCATTGGTGAGAGACAAATAGTCGGAAAGGATGAGTGCCGCCGTCGGGGATCGAACCCGGGACCTTTAGATTGACAGTCCGACGCGCTACCAACTGCGCTATGACGGCGGCTGTATTTGTACAATCATTCTGTGAAATTTTGAAGCGAATCCGGTGAAATCAAGGGACATCATTGTGTTAACCAGAATATTTAAGAGACTTTTTCATAAGGCCCCTTTTTATGTGACACTTGCTATAGTCAGACCCACTGTCAAAATCAACAATGGAATGATGGTACAATCAATCTGTTTAATCTGTGGAATTTATTTTGTTAATGATTTAATAGTGAAATATTCATAGGGCCCCTTTTCTCATGATACTTTACAGAACAAACCAAATTTCAAAAGGAACAATTCTAATGAAGGTAGAATCATTCTTTAAAAGTTAAAGAGAATCAATGAAAACAGTGGACTGAATTGTGTCAAGAATTTTTGTAACTAAATTTTCATAAGGCCCCTTCTTCCGTGAAACTTAACAAATCAGACCCTATGTACAAAGGAACAATCCTAAAGATAGTTTGAAGAAAATGATAAAGACTGAGGACTTTATTGTAATAATGATGTTTTGTGATAAAATTTTATAAGGTCCCTTTTCTTGTGTCACTTAACCAATCAGACCTAATTTACAAAGGAACAATCCAAATGATGGTACAATCATTCTATTAAAGTTTGAAGATTCTGATAAAGACTGAGGGAATTGTTGTGTTTATGAGGATTTGGTAATAATTTTTCATACAGCCCCTTTTCCTATGATACTAGACAGGTCAGGCCCAATTTGGAAAGAAACAATCTTTATGATGGTACAAACATTCTGTGAAAGTTTGAACAGAATCTGATGAAAACTGTGGACTCTATCATGTAAACGAGGCTTTTTAATGGAGTTTTTAGTTGAATTTTCATAAGGCCCCTTTTCCCATTTTCTTGACGGATCATACCCAATTTCGAAAGGAACGATCCTTATGTTGGTACAATCATTCTGTGAAAGTTTGAAGAGAATCCAATGAAAACTGTGGACTCTATCGCGTAAACAAGAATTTTTAATGGAAATTTATTTAAATTGTCATAAGGCCCCTTTTCCCATGTTTCTTGACGGATCATACCAAATTTCGAAAGGAATGATCCTTATGCTGGTACGATCATTCTGTGAAAGTTTGAATTGAATCTGATGAGAACTGTGGACTTTATCGCGTAAACGAAGATTTTTAATTAAGTTTTAATAAGGCCCCTTTTCCCGTGTTTCTTGACGGATCTGACCAAAATTCGAAAGGAACGATCCTTATGTTGGTACAATCATTCTGTGAAAGTTTGAAGAGAATCCGATGAAAACTGTGGACTCTATCGCGTAAACGAGGATTTTTTAATTGAATTTTCAATGAAAATTTCATGAGGCCCCTTTTCCCGTATTTCTTGACGGATCATACCCATTTTCGAAAGGAACGATCCTAATGATGGTACAATCATTCTGTGAAAGTTTCAAGAGAATCCGATGAAAACTGTGGACTTTATCGCGTAAACGAAGATTTATTAATTAAGTTTTAATTAGGCCCCTTTTCCCGTGTTTCTTGATGGATCTGACCCAATTTCGAAAGGAACGATCCTTATGATGGTACAATAATTCTGTGAAAGTTTGAAGGGAATCCGATGAAAACTGTGGACTTTATCGCGTAAACAAAGAAAAAGTTAACGGACGGACGACGGACGCACGGACGGACACACGGACGCACGGACGCCGGACGGGAAAAAGCCATCGCTATAGCTCTAGTGGCCTTCGGCCAGAAGAGCCAAAAACGGAAAATCAGGATTTGATTGCATGAATCATTCAACAGAAATTAAGCTTTAACGCTTACTTTTTTTGAAAAAAAATCTACAGACTTCAAAGGCTTTGAAGATGAAAATTTAAGGTAGATTTAAATTGAAACACACACACACACACACATACACACACACACGCACGCACGCACTCGCGCGCACACACACGCGCCAACACACGCACGCACACGCACACACACACACACACACGCACGCACGCACGCACACACACACACACACACGCGCGCACACACACTCACACACACACACACACACACACACACACACACACACACACACACAAATAACAACCAAAGCATTTGATAGGAAATATTGTAGAAAAGAAAATGCTTGTTACAAACAATTCTTTCTTTTTCTACAATATTTTCTCGATAATAAAATCACAGAGGCGTAAAAACAAGGACTTGAACAATAGAGGGTTAATAACTTTTAATTACCGTTATCATTGTCTCCATATCTTTGGAGGGAATGCAGTCGCTGTAGAAGTTGAAAGCTTGTTTTACTATCTGAAAGACAAATCAAGTTTAGTATTATACCCTGAAATTTTGTTTTCCTGCACTTTTTTCTTTGAAAGGCATATTTAAGCAAAAGAATGACAAAATAAATTGCCAGGGCAAAAAAATCACCATCATTTTCCAATAAAGTATTGTGGCTTATAGATACTATACTAGCGAAAAGGTCAATATACCTATGTTGCAGGAGCATTACATTTGTTTTGCACTAATCCGTGAAATAATGATAATCGACTCAAATCAAGCAAATACAGGTTAGTTTGAGATGCCAAACTCGTGGAGAACAAAACAAATCGTTTGTTCCGACCTAAACGTCGGAATTGACCAATTATTGGCCCCGCCCACCTACTCCGTTGTACTCGCCAATCGGTTCCAACAGGGAGTTTAAAATATTTTGCAAAACTTATTGCCAGTAGCATGTAACTAAAAAGTAAAGGGTTAATTTCGCGACATAAACTGCGTAACTACAGCTTTAATAAGGTGTAAGCACGGCGTTTAAGGCGCAAAAATTAAGAAATAAAATAGAAAAAAAATGGCGGCCAATGTTCGAGTTCAAAGCTCAAGAAATGATTTGGTAGTAGCAATTGGTCAATAAGAGCCTAAATAAGAAATACGTACGTCATACGAGCAGGAGATGATCTAATCCTTTTGATAACTTTTAATAATTGATAAATCGTTAGCCACGCCCACTGATCTCCGATATTGAAGTTTGACTGAGATAATAAACTAGATCATTTCGTATAGTATGTGATCAGGGACTTAAATAAGGGTGAATCGTTAGTTTGCGACCTATTCGTCGTTGTATAAGATGTATTTACTGTTGGTATAGCCGTAGGTCGAACATCATAATATATTTACTATCTGAATGTATTGTATGTAAGCAGTTTATTTTGTTATGTTCGTATATCATATGTGTGTGTATGATTTGAACAATAAACGATTTGTATGATTTAAATCTGCAAATGTATTTGCGATTTTGATGAAATGAGAAGGTTTCTGTCAGTGCAGTTCTACAAAGAAGAAGCAAAATAATTTCGTTCTGCCGAAATCGCAAGCATTATGTAATTATCTAACTTCTCGAAGACAATCGTTCTGCCAAATTGCAAGACATTTCAGGCCAAAATGTACTCCTAAGAAGGCAAATGTACTTTTTATAAGATTTATCTTAGTTTTTGACACCAGGTCACCCAATGTTATACTTGTTCACGATATCACGAGAAAAATATTTGAACAAGACTCAAGACAAAAGAACCATAAAATGTAGCCAATATGTTCCACAAAAGGTTGTTCTTCATTTTACCGTGTGATCTTGTATTTGACTACAAGGGATCACGCTTTGATATTGTTCGTTATATATTGCAGAAAAACATCCCTGGCAATTTGCAAGATTTTTGTGCAAAACTGAAGCCATTTGAGAGTAAAAGATTTTGCATGGTGACCTACCATTCTACCCTATTCAAATATCGAGCTTTTCATATTTGTCAAAATACACAAATATTCCGACCAAGTTTCAAAGAACAAAAACTAGGAATTCCAAGAGTACTAACAACACGACATAGAACGCACGACACACGGTAGGGAGTTCAAAATAATGTTTTAACGTACTTATACTGACGCTTTCAGATTAACCCATTCCCAAACGACAAAATTTTAGACTGGTCCAAATTGAAAGAAGCTGAAGACGACAATTTCAAGTTGATGGATTGTTTTCATTTTTTTATAGAAAACATTGTGGATAACGAAAAAATTGCTTGAAACAAGCAATTTCTTCATTTTCCAGAATTTTTTCCAAAGCTTTTTTCTTGAGGGACTTGTGTAGGAATGGGTTAAACAAAAGGAACTCGTCCTCTCGATTAATATACATGAAAGTTGGTTCATATGGTAATCTTTTATTCAAAAGATTTCATCGAAGGAAAAAGAGTCTTAGAGTAGTTCCGCGTGTTTCATCTTTTTATCGTAAATAAAAGGAAAATGGTAATGGGCCGGAATTATCCCCGTGGTCGAGCACGACAATAAAAGGGGAGAGTGTTGATTGCTTGCGCTATTAAGCGATTAAAAATCAAAATTTGCTATCCTTTAATCTTTTTACAAACATTTAGAAAATGGTGAATTAAATTGAACAAACACTCACATTTACGCAGTAATATCTCTCTTGTATATAGATACATCATACTGCTGACAACGAAACAAATCAATGTTAGAAACAATGTTCTACTCGAAGACAGCCGCATTACTATAGATTCCTGCGAAAAAGAAATAAAATTATTCCATTCCCACACAATGTCCCTTTTGGACGCCCCCAAGAAAAACAAATGGAAAATACATTGTGTAAAATGAAGAAATTGATTGTGACAAGCAATTTCTTTATTTTAAACAATGTTTTATACCAAGAAAGTTGAAAAAACTTAAATTTCATGCACTTTAAAATGCCTGTCTGCAACTCCTTTCAATTTTTACCAGTCAAATTTTTGACGTCTCGGAGTGGGTTAATAGGCAGACATGTCTTGCAAAATTACTACAACCATAATAATTTGATCGAAAAAATGAGCTTGTTTTCAGGACACCAAAACGGAAATTCTAAATCTTACAACATCTTTGAAAAGAAAAAAAAAAAAAAAAAAAGATTGCCACATAACAGAATTTTTGCGGTTTATGTCCTAGATATTGACTTTTGACATTTTAGGTCACGTTGATAAGTTTATTTAGTAAAGTGTTCTAGACAAGATTAGGTTAAGAGATGAAGAATATTTTTTTTTTTTCATGGAGGTATGAACCGAAAAAGCTAATCACACTGTATGAATACGCGAAGCTGATTCATACATAAGTGTGAATAGGTTTTTCGGTTCACACCACCATGACAACAAAAAATAAAGTCTTCATTTCTTATAACTTATTAGCATCGGGCGAAAAAGCAAAAACTTTACAAGTTTTGATTCATTTTTATGGAACTATTTTGTGCGGAAGAATACAAAATGGCTACGTGATAAAAAAATGTCCATGGGAGTATGAATATTTTTTTTTCGACCAATCAGAACGCCTGTTTTTGATGGACGAAACTAAAAATTAATTTTTACTTGCTATGACCTTAAACCTATTTTTTGAAAAACAGACTAGGGTCGAAGCGATGACAAAGACTTCAAATGGTTTAAGAGCCGTCAAAAACAAAATAACCGATTTATGGTCTTAGTCCAAACAAGAAATGTGCATGATTGAACGATGGTTGACATTTGACCTATCGCTGGCCCCGCCCTCTTACTGAGTTGGCCACGCCCACTGACTCTAAGAGGAAGTCTCGCTTCGATTTTTTAAAGGCGTTATTGTGCAAAATTTAATGGAAGCAGCATGCAACTAAAATGTGAATAGTTGGTTGGCAACATATACGTCGTAACTGCAGCTTATTTCAGCTGTTGTAACGACGTTTAAGTCGAAAAATCAACAAAAACCTTAACAAAAATGGCGGCAAATGTTGGAGATCCAAACTAATTTCTGGTCTAAATAAATAGTTTTATTGGTCGAAAGGTTATTAGATTGATAACCGCGTTTGGTCAATTGAAAATATACAAATTGAAATATTATCGTTGATTGATTATGGTTCGACAAAATTTTGATATTATTTCGTCACATTTGCGCGGCAGTTTGGATACCAAACCATTCGACCTTGGTAATTCTCACACATTTACTACCAGAACAACCTATTTGGGCCTCTTGACGGCGATTGTTCACCAATTGGTGAGAAACCAACATCTGACGAAATATTTATTCAGGGACGATAGTTGGTGATATATACCAAAAGTCAAAGCTCTAGGTCTTATGGTTTAGGTGAAGATGTCTAAGTTTTATCAATCGGTTGCCATGGAAACTTACATTGTTACCAAAGTTCTTCACGGATTTCAATTTTTGAAGTATCTTGAAAGAGTATGACCTAAGGATGATTTTCATAAATCTTGGTTGAAACTCCATGCTTTGTTCAGGAGGAGGAGATCTTTTTTGTAAACTGTGAACGGACGGCCAGATGGACAGATGGACGGCCAGACGGACGGACGCTAGATGACGACAGTTCATAATTGCTCATCCAATGCACTTCGTGCTCAGGTGAGCTAACGATGAAAAAAGAAAAATCCACACAGTTTAGCAGCTGTTTAAGTACAATTTTCACCGATCGCATAAAGAAGTTTTTAGCCATTAGTCATCTGTATTGCGCACAGTGAAATCTCTAGTCAGTCTGTGCTAATGCACAGGCTGATCTGAGTTTTCACTCGGCGCAAATGTGAAACTCTTTAAAATGTAATCCATTACTACAGGCTAATAAAACGAACTTTATAACACTTACCTTTTCTACCAACACTCGTGTATAATGCAAACGAAGATCTGAATAACTGGATGTGTCGATGTCAACAAAGTCTTATATTTCACAGCACTTCCGTGGAATAAACGCCTCCGATATGCCACTTCAAATATAATGCCAGAATTCCTGGTGCAGATATTCTATACAATCCCTCTTATATACGACTGTTGAAAATTTCTACCCCAAAAGACAAAAATTATATAATTTCGTATTTTCATCTATCTAAAATTGTTATCTGCAAAAGTTTATAATTTGGACCAGTCTAAAAATAGTCGTCCGGTAATACATAAGTACGAAATTATTAGTTTTTGAAGCAACTATTACAAATCATACTATAATACGACCTTGTAGAAACGTATTCCTACGATCTCGTGCTGCACGAGCTCTAGGAATGTATCGCACGTGTTATCAAAGCAATGGGAATATTGTCGTTTTTCTATCAACACAACTTACCCTACCACTTTGCTTCGAGACCTATTTATCGGACCTTCTTGGTTGAATAACAAATATGGACCCAAAGCAAAAGGTTAGACAATTGACCGATCGCTGGCCTCGGCTACTGACACGGACAGCCACGCCCACTGACTCCCACAAAAATAAGGCCTGTGATATGCAACAAAAAATTAAATTGCCGGCAATCTAAATGTAAGCTATAGTTACGACGCTTAAGTCGCGAAACCGACAAAAATATTCATATAAATGTCTTCCAATGTCGGAGCTCAAAGTTTATTCCCGGTCTAAATGTATAATTTGATTGGGCGATTGACTAGCTGATTGACAATCATGATTCGTTCTCTTCTGATCAGTTAGGTTGATGAAGTCCACCTTTGGTCGATGTGTGGTATCTTGGATATTGATTAACCCTTTCCTTTTCAATTCCTGTTTTTTACGATCCAGTGTTTCATAATTGAGAAAAGATTTCTTCTTCTTCCACAATATTTCTACCCTACTACATTGTTATTTTTAAAATAAAATCCACTCTTAATTTTTCGTCTCCAAACCTTTGAAATCGGACAGGTCTAAAATTTTGCAAAACAGGAAAGGGTTATAGGAGAGCCCACTTTCCCCGTGTTTCTTTCTTTTTTTAGCATTTACAGTCATTGTCTGAAAATGCATTTTGAATCAATCCATTACCAAAGAACGCGAATTTAGACTTGTCCAAATCGAAAGCAGACGACAATTTCAAGTTGATGGAATTTAGAAAATATATGCCTTTTGGGATAGAAAACATTTTTGACATTGAAGTAATTGCTTGTTTCAAGTCATTTCTCCATTTTCTACTATGTTTCCCTGTTTTTCAAAGCTCTTTTGTTGGGCGGCGTAAAACGAGGGATTGTGTGGGAAATAGCTAATGAAGAAAAGAACGAATATTCAGACAGTAATTTTCTTCTACGGCAATTTGGCTTCCCATTTGCCGTATTTCATCGTTGTTCTGTATTCTTGTTTACAGAGCAGTATGAGAAGAATAAGTTCATCATAATACATTCGAGACCATAAGTCGTAATTAGTTGAAATACAAATTCAGAAACTTGACTGTATATTCAGATAGGAAAAGTTGAAGAAGGCAGTCACAGAATCATAGGACAAAGTTTAAGTTCAAATTTGTCGTTACACATTCCTGTATATACAAATTACTTCACAATACCCTCAAAATTTTGTTTGGATTATTAAAGCCATATCTTCCCCAAAAGCACACTATAAAATTTATAAGAAAACCATATCCCAGGCTCAAAAGCGTAAATAAATATGCCGATTGAAATTATAAGATCAACATAATTCTACGCAGTAAGCCTACAATGAAAGAAGTTTCTGTATTTCAAATTGTGACCCATCACAACTTAAGGCTTGTTTATATTAAACTATGACAGCAGTGACGACGTATTAATTTTCGCTAGTCTTTCAACAAATAGCTAGGTCACGAAGATTAACGAAACTGTCCACCAGCATCTGTGCAAAAAAAAGTCAATGCCGAAGATAGGTGAAGAATCGGGTACAATCGTCTAGGTTTCATAATGTAAACAAACACAAATTGAAATCGACAAGAAAAACACAAAATAGTCTTTCTAGAGAACATTACTCAAACTCTGTTTTTGCATATCGACCAAATAAGCGATAGATTATTTCAACTATTTTTCCTTCCTCGGAGGGCAGATATGGCTTTAACCCATTCCAACTCAAGCCCTCCTTTTTATGCCCCTCAAGAAAAAAGCTTTGGAAAACATTGTGGATAATGAAGAAATTGCTTGTATCAATGTTTTCTATCCCAAAAGACGAAAAGAAGTTAAATTCCATCAACTTGAAATTGTCGTCTGCAGCTTCTTTCAATTTGGACCAGTCTAAAATTTTCTTGTGTTGGGATTTTCACGTCTGTACTACGACTACATCCTTTCCGAGCCTTCAGCTGCTTATCCTACTTAGGTTTACAAATACCCCCGTGCTCAAATTGGTAGGAGAAATGTTCACAAAAAGAATGTTGAAATTCCGGTATTTTCCACATTGTTTTCTACCTAGAAAGACGGACACTTTTGAAATTCTATGTTTTCTGTCCTATTTTGCACTCATCTTTCTATTTTAGCGCACCTTGAAAAGTTCTCTGTGACTTCTTTTGAATCGAGTCGTCTGGTAATCAGGTAAAAATGATTTTTGAATGGAGTGGAATATGCGGAATGAGCGAATTTTGAACGAAATGAGCAGTTTTAATGAAATGAGCAGTGTCTTCCTTTATATAAATTTCCATGGTGGTCTATACCTGAATTTGTTGACGCGGACCACTCAGATACCTCCAAAATACAGGCCAGTTAAGCTGAAAGCGGCAGGTCAATCATTTTACGCTCTAGGTGATTTCCGCAATTTGTTGCAATTTTCTGCACACAATCTTTAGACTGACTGGATCCTTTCGGAAATAGCATATTTCAATTGATAATCGATCTATCATTTTTCCAGATCTTCTTGTCAGAATATTCTATTCAAACAGTATTTGAGATAGAGATAAACGCGAGATGAAACAGCCGCAACAGCAGCAGTAGCAACAACAAAATGTATAACAACAAAACATCGATACCCCCTTTAATGTCTACTGAAACTGTTGCCCCTTTATCCGCTTAGTACATATGGAATATTACAACAGTCTTTCCTTCTTACAGGCCGTATCTGTTTAGTAGTTTGTGTAAAATACTATTTGACCCGACCTTCGGTCTCGTCAAATGTTTTTTTCTACATAAGCAAGGAGACAAGATACGGCCTGTATGAAAGAAAGACTGTTGTAATATTCCTTTTATAATATTCCAGAAAATAAGTAGACATAATTTGTAAACTTAAAGTAAATCAGAGAACCACGGAAACCTTTAAAGAGTTTGTAATTCTCTATGATAATGAAGCTTATGTAAGCTTCTCTATGAAAAATAACCTACATGCGGTTGACACGTACCTCCATTCTGTGTAAGAGCTCTATAACTTTAGAAGGTTAAATTAAAGCCGCGTTAAAACATCTGTGGGTCGAAATTTTAGTACACACAAAACACAACAAATCTATTCAAAGTACTGAAAGTACTGTAAGCTAGCAAAACATTGTTTTGTTCAATAATCTTCTTTGTCAAACGTTATCATGATCAGGAATCGAGGTTGAAGTAAACAAAGAGTTAACCCCTCCTTTTTACGCCCCTCGAGAAAATAGTTGTGGAAAACAATGTAGAAATGAAGAAATTGCTTGTTACAAGCAATTTCTTCATTGTCGACATTATTTCTCCCCAGAGAGATAAATGTTTTAGAATTTTCCACAATTTAAAATTGTCGTCGGCAACTTCTTTGAAGACTCTGATCAGAATCATTTTGAACACGATGTGCTCAAGTCAGCTAAGAATACGTAGGAGATGACCTTGCATGCAGAGTTTGCGATATTACTGAAACATATATTCCATAAGAACTTTATGGCGTAGGTATTTAACGAATTTAGTGGTTAAGCCAGTGGTAGTTTGCACTCGTTGATCTTTTACGCGACCTAAAACCTTGGCTGTTAACTTAAACGCTCAAAGCTGACCCTTTGCTTGCTAAAAATAGACTGACAGTGCCAAACTGTGTGAAATGAAAGGCAACCCCAGATAAAATGCAACACAATATGATGGTATTGCATGTTTTATGAGTGAATGAAGCTGACTTTCATTATAATGTAACAAAAAATATCATGTTTGTTGACATTTGCATTACACAAGGTACTCGACGAATACGGATTTTGAGGTACTCGGCCAATACGGATTTTTTTCAGTCGAGTTGTATCGGATGCCGAAATAAAGCCTCGGATAGTTTATAGGTATATAATAAATGGAGGTATCGATATTTCTAAAACCCTGAAAAGAAAGTTGTTTACAAGTGCAAAAAGTACGCTTCGACAAGCGTTTAATAGTTATATAAGAAAAATATATTGTCTTCGAAGTTAACTGATAGGCGAATGTGGCTTTTCGTGGTTATCTAACAATATTTCAAAGAAATCAAACGTTATTTTTAGAATTCACGCGACTCGGATGGATGAGGACACCGTGTGAACTTTCCAAATATCAAAATTCATTAGATGAAACCGAACTGACAAGAGCAACGGCCAATTCCATGAAATTCGTCAGATCAAGAGGTTAGCGAAAACTATTGAAAATGCCTTACTCAATATGAGCTCCTTCTACAGTTTTGATCTCAGCCTTGCAGGGTCGTAATCGGCCAGCAATCTCATTAAAATCATCTCTACAAAACCACTACGCTATCTCTGTGTTATGTAGATCATCAAAGGTCATCTTCAATGACCCTGAATGAGTAAATTTTGGTGGCTACCATTAATTGAATGGGGACATTTTGTTTGAATATGATACATAGAATTGATGAAATTATTTCAATTATGTAGCGTCAAGGGCAGATAAAAAAAAAAAAACAGAGTGGAAAGGTACTTTGAACTTTTTTCAACAACACTGCGATCTGCTATTCCGTCACATATGTTCAAAAGGGAAAACAATGGGCGGAAAATGGGCCTGTTTTGCACTAGTGACCTTAATGCACCTCGTGACTATCTCAAAATAAACTACAACTCTCCAAGCCGTTTCAACTGGATACGTTGTCAGCTTAGAAATACCATATTTGCAAATCTACTTTTTAGTAAAGAAATGATTAAAATCTACGAATTGAATAAAAAAATCGACAAACCCTTTAGGACTGCTTTCCATGATTAAGTAGGACTAAACTACGAACCTACCATAAAATCTTTACCTACAGATATTCCATAACATCTACAAACAAGAGCACCGCCAACGGACGCCAACGCTCGGCTGCAGCTGCTTGATAATGCAAAAATTCTAGGTCGAAAAAGGGGCATAACTCTAAAAAACCGCTTTAGAGTTATCCCCCTTGATAGTCTAGATAGCTCTTGTGATGGTTAATACACATGCCAAGTTTCATAAGGATATCTTCATTAACAACAAAGATATGACCATGGTTAAAGTTTGTCACGCCAACTCCGACGCGAACGACGCTCCGGTGATACCACGGGTTTTCTCCGAAAAAAGCCGAGCTTAAAAGCTCTGTCTAACTTCAGGTAATCTGAATACGATCTTATGTTCGAAAAAGGTAAGCATCTGGGGAAGGACAGAGTGAAACAATATTGCTCTTTTTGTTAAGAAAATAATATCTTAGTGATCGAAAACGAATTTCATTTTTTTCCAGTGTAAATTAGAACACAATTATTCCAAAATTTAAATTTCAATAGAACTAAATATCAATTTTATAAGATTATGAAACTTAAAGATAAGATACCGTGGTACGAGCTTGGCAGTTTGTATTCGAAGCATTTAAATAATATTAGACTTAAAATACTACTTTTAATTAGACAACTCTGATAGCGATAAATCGACTTAGGCAGGAGTTGTCTAACTATAAGCGATATTCCGATAAATGTAATGATTCTCCATTGCAGTTGCCAAATTTGTTCATTTGTATTGTGCGATCGAAATTAAAACAGAAAAGCAATCAAAACTTTAAGTAAATTTCATTTTAGTGAAATATATTACATGCATTCTAAAAGAACTGTAGTTTATTTTAGGACTAATTTCGATTCGGTATTTCGAAGAGTCACGATGGTGGTCTAATTGTTAATTAGTAAGCAGGCGTTTAATCAATGGGTCGTCGTTTTTTAAGTTTTCGATCAAACTATTGATTTACCATTCTTATCATTCATTTAGATTGGAAGTGAATGGTAATCTACGATATTTATGTCAAGCATTTTGTTAAACCTTACATGAACAAAACTGGAATTGTCTCATTTGGAAGGAATAACCCGGGCAATTTTTTGTATAAAGGTTATAAAACAGTCAGTACCGTGGGCGTAGTTGAGAAGTAGTAACTTTTAACAAGATGGAACACAAAAGATGTATAGATAATAAAAGTTGCCCTTTTAATTGACAGCTGTATCTTTGATTATAACAAAATATACAACTACTTGAAATGATACAAATACTCTCGCATAAATCAAGATGGGCACAATAGAAAAAAGTATTCTGTTCCAAGTTAACATTTTACGATAATCCACGAAATCTGTTTTGACAGAGGGATTAAGACAAAGTTTAGCACTTTCAGAACACTGACCCAATTTTGGCAGGTTTTTAGTTATATCCGTTAAACACCATTTTTATTTATTCGATCTCTGGCCCTGCACAACGATTCCACAGGCCACGCCCACAGACAGCGATAGGAAGTTTCACTTAAATATTAAACGGCGTTATTTTGCAACATTTATGGCCAACACTATGTAACAATAAGGGAAACACGTTGGTTTGCGACCTAATCGTCGTAACTACAGCTTGAATAAGCTTTAGTTACGACTTTTAAGTCACAAATGATAATTGAAACAACAACAACAACACACCTACCTCGATGGCCGAGTGGTATAGGTACTTGACTTGTGATCTGAAGGTCATGGGTTCGAGCCCCACCGTCACCGAGGTGTGTTCATTGACAAGACACTTAATAGCCAGCCTCAGTCTACCCAGCTGTAGAAGTGGGTAGCAGTGGGTATAAGCCACTGCCTCTCTTTCAGGGACGTGAAAACATCTGGTTTGTGTGTTCGAAAGCGACTCTATAAGCTTAAAGCTTTCGTCGCAATCGAACTAAAACAAATAAGTATAAACTAACAACAACACACTTCAAACAAATGTCCACGAATGCCGGAGCTCAAATTTCTCTTTCTGTCTAAATGGGGTATCGGATTCGTCAATTGATTCTTAAGTTTGACAACATCGATCGGTCGATTGCGGGAATCAAATTCTTATATAGTATGCAGAAATAATCTCAGTGTTGAAAGACGGAGGAATTTTTTTCAGTCAATGTTCAGTCTATTTTGTCATAATGTGGCATTTGTACAGCGATGACGTCTCCTGAATTTTTCCTAGACCCTACAAAGTTCCATTTTCCTCTGTCTAATGACACGCCATAGTTCGTCACATTTCCTCGTGCTGATGTCATCAGCTGGATAGCCAATCTACAGACCTAAATGGAATTAAAAGAAAAACAATGCGAATTTACACATTTTTTCTACCTTACACATTTAGAAGTGTGCATGTCATGAAATTATTGACTAGAGTTGACCTTTAGCGGAAGAGTACAGTGTTCTTATATGAATTGTCACTTGTGGTTGTGTACATTGGCAGTTTTGTCGCTTGAACCCAGTGCCTGTAGAAGAAAGGTAGGTGAGTATTTCTTATCGTTAAATTTGTAAATTTAATTCCCACTATATGCAAAACTTACTGAAATACTACGAAAGCGTTGTTCTCGGACAGTTTGGGTAGAAAACAATTGCGTACAGCGAGAGAATGTATCTGCCCGTTTCAATGTTTCAGTGATTAACTGTATCTGGCAGTGGACTACAATGATATCGTTCAATAACACCTCTTGCTATAAAGTAACCCACAGCTTAGATGTAGAATTGACAAATCGCAGGCCCCGCCCACTATCTTCGTTAACCCCGCCCATTGACTACAACAGGAAGTCCCGCTGCGATTTTAATTGCGTTATGTTATTTAGAGAAAGAAAATATAACCAGTAGCAAGTAGCAAATAGGTGGTATAGTTGGTTGGCGACCTAAACGTCGTATCTACAGCTTGAATAAGCTGTAGTTACGACGTTTAGGTCGCCAAACCAACCAAAAATTTTAACCAAAAATGGCGGCCAATGTCGGAGATCAAATCTCTATTCTGGTCTCACTGAATGATTTCATTGGTCCACTGGTTATTTGATTAACAGCCGCGATTGATCAATTGCTCCAAGCAATTTCTTCATTATCCAAATTGTTTTCCATGCAATAAGACAAGCAGATTTAAAGTTTCATCAACTGAAAATTGTCGCCTTCATGTTCTTTCAATTTGGACCAGCCTATAATTTTATCGTCTGGAAATGGCTGAATTCCCAGAATGATGGATAACAGGCTAAATCCTTACATTTGACGTAAACGTGCAGACTAGATAGTCGCATTTCGACAGTAGATAAATGTCATGGATGATACCAAAAAGACCTTCTTCAGATCTTCGTTGATCCAAAGAGTTGGCTATATTTGTAAAATTTGCGTTGTGGATTAATGTATAATTCTTGTATCTGAAATAAAAATACAAATGTACGATTAGCCGCGTTAGGTACATCTTAACCCTTAACCATCTACTATACAACCCCTGATTTTAACGTCCTTGTGATTTTTACTTGAGAAAAAATATGGGAAAAGCGAAAAGAAGAAGTTGCTTTTAATGTGATGTCTTGTTTAAAAATTCATATTCGAATAAGCTTTTAAATTGTTGAAGTCGCCAAACTAACAAAAAATGCTTTATATAAATGTCGGCTAATGTTGGGGCTTCCGGCCTAAATGAACGATTTGATTGGTCGAATGATTCATTGATTGACACACGCGATCTGTCATTAGTACTATTCTTTTTTTGTTGTTGTTCTTACTCTAGTGTTTTGTGTTTCAGTTCCATGACAAGGTTATATACTTGTTAAACTCATTGTGCATTAAAGTGTTTGTTTACGTTAACTAAGGTAAAATTGTACCTATCTTTTATTTCTTGTGTGACGGCCGGATCATCTGTCGCCAAAAATATTCTGGGTTGAACGCGCCCATCATGCTTTGATTGATCAAACCACTCATCAACACGGTGCATGTATTCATCGACGGTGTGAAATTTAGCTTCCTTTATCAATTTGTCGGTCCGTCGAATGTGAACTCTGAATTTTCAAACGTACGAAATCTACTTTTACTCGTACAAAATAATAATTCATAACTTTGTGGTTGGTAACTATTCATTAATATGTATGCCATATAAATTATTGTTGTTTTCTAGAATACATAAGAAATAATTTAACTTTTAGTTTCGTCTATTAAAAACGGGAATTCTGATTGGACGAAAAAAATATTCATAACTGCATGAACAAAATTTTGAGCACGCAGTGATTTTGAATGATTCCGGACAAATAGTCCCATACAAAAGGTAAATTTGGGAAGTTTTTGCTTTTTTCGCTTGAAGCAATTAAGTTATTAGAAATTAAGAGAATAATTTTTGTTTCCATGGACGTATGAACCGAAAAACCTATTCACACTTATGTATGAATCTGCTTAGCGAATTGATACAGTGTAATTAGTTTTTTCGGTTCATACCTCCATGAAAACAAAAAATATTCTCTTCAACTCTTAAGAAGTTATGATACAAAACATTGTATTTGATTCGAGCCTCATAGGAAAAGTTGTATATTGACGCGGCGATAATCCATTACAAGCTTTTGTATCATTACTACAAAATAGTATTTAACTTACTATGTACCAAAGAAGTTTGACAACGCAGATAAAAAGAAGCGATAAAAATTTGTTTGAAATCAACCCTTTTTAAATCGAAATGATGTCATCAAATCATATCGTATTAGTTATGTACATGAATGTTTTTTATTCTGTCTAGTACACGTTGAAAAGAATGCATCATAGAAGGAAATACTGAAGTGAAAAATTCCGAAGTACTCATTGTTATTGGATTTTTTATTTGACTAAATTAAAAGCTGCGGACACTTAAACCTCTTTAATTACCATCACTTGTAAGTGAATATTCAGAAATCACAAGATTTGTATTGAATCAATTCCCAAAGGGACAAGGATGTGGTAACTTGTAGACAACAACAACAACAAGAAAAGCTTATTACCAGACGACAAAATTTTACACTGGTGTAAAGTAAAAAAAAGTTGCAGATAACAATAGAAACTGGAATTTTAAAACTCTTACTTTTTATGTTAAAAAACGTTTATGGATAATGAATAAATTGTAACAAGCAATTTCTTCATTTTCCACAATATTTTTCGAAGTATTTTCTTGAGGAAATGTTGAAATGGGTTAAATCTAAAAAAAAATTTTCTAGTTGGACAATTTTTATCTAAAAACGTACCCCACAATAGGGTTTAGAAACCCGAGACCCTTTTCCTGTCGTAATAAGGTTCTGATTGTTTCTTCCGTCGGTCGAAACACAAAACTGGAGAACTGCCCGGCCCACCATAAAAGAGGATTATCATGGAATTGTTCAATTCTATACTTTAAATCGTCAGGAAGGGATGGAGGGAAGAACTCGGGTCTGTATACATTGGTGAAATAACGCTCGACGACTTGGAAACTTTCATGGTCTGAAAAATGAAGAAAATAATCAAAGTAATGAAAGTACAGTTGAATTGAGTATCATGGTTCAAAATAATTGGAGTGGAATATGTTTACATACACATTAAGATATTACAAAATATTACCAAATCTCTGCATTATCTATAAAGACCCCACACAAATAATTTCAACGAATAAAAAATTATCTAATTCAATTGTGACTCGCAAGCGGTTGAATTGGCCAATCGCGGATGTCAATCAAATAACCAGTCGACCAATGAAACTATTCATTTAGTCCATAACGACCAATGAAATCATTCATTTAGTCCATAAAGAGTTTTGATGTCCGAAATTGGTCGCCACTTTTGTTTACGTTTTTGTTGGTTTGGCGACTTATGCAAGCTGTAGTTACTACTTTTAAGTCGTCAACCAACTAATTTTCTTTTTTTGTTTCATGCTACTAGCCATAAATCTTGCAAAAAACGCCTTTTAAAATCGAAGCAGGACTTCCTGTCGGAGTCAATAGCGGGGCTAACGATTGGTGAATCGTTTTGTAAGTTTCCTTTTTATTCCATTAATTGTAATCATGACATTTCCATTATTTAAGAATGGACCTTCTTTCGATTCCTATCTTGTTTTGTAAACAAGAGCACCACCTACGGATACCCGACGCTTGGATAGCTACCGGGTGCTAGATAATGGATTTAAATCTAAGTCGAAAAGGGACATACTTCATAAAAGTGCATTTAAAGTTATAAGTATGAGTCGCTATATTGATTTCAGGTTTCTGGTAAATTCCTTCCGTAGTTCGAGAGATATTACAATATATGAAAGTATTAGCACGATAACAACAAAACAGAAGACGCAATGCACTACCTCGGATTTCATCCGAAAACTAATTTATTTTATAGTTTGGTCTATCAAAAATGGGCGTTCTGATTGGTCGAAAATAATTATTCATAACACAATGAACAAAGTTTTGAGCACGCATTCATTTTGTATGCATCCTCACAAAATAGTCCCATACAAAAAGGTATCAAATTTTGTACAGTTTTTGCTTTTTTCGCTCGATGATTCGCTTATCCATACAGTGTGATTAGTTTTTTCGGTTCACACATCCACGAAAACAAAAAATATTCTCTTCATCTCTTAACAGCCCTCAAAAAATGTCAGGGATCATGGCATTATTTGAAATATCAATTGTTCTTCCCCAAAAGTAATAGTAAGAAAAGGAAACAAATCTATCCCCTTCATCTCCCGAAAAGCTCAACCCATCGCTTAAAATCTCTTGTCATAAGCAAAATTGATATATAACTTTATTCAGAAAATAAAGGCAATTTTTCCTATCAAACCACATACATATAAATCGTTGTCAGTGATGAATTATTAATTTCAAAAATACAATTTCATCTTATTTTAACCTTTTTCTCAAATCTTAACGAGAGAAGGTTGTTTGAGACTTACAGGTGAAATAGTGTGCAGATGACAACTTACTAAGATTTAAATTATCATTATCTTTAATATCGTATTTCCATTTAAGCGGATAGTCAGCTAATGTCTTGTAGAAAAATATCCGTTTACGTAAAATATTTGGAACAATTATAACTTAAGAAAGACAGGTACCACTGGCAATTACGACGGTTCCTCGTCCGCTTTCAAAGATACAAAAAACGCCTGGAACTAGTAAATAATAATAAAGGAGGATTACTCAATTTCAGAATTTAATTATCTTCATGATTATCTCTCTTTGCTTGTACTTAACAGACGGCGACCAAAACCACGCAACTACAGCTTTATTCAAGCTATAATTACTATGTCTAAGACGTTCTCTAGGCAATCCGCTGCATTGATATTTCAATTCATTTTTAGCTAGTAAAGCGTCAGCTTTGGTAGCTTAAGTTAGGAGACAAAATTCTGAGGTTCAACGAATGTAAACTGCCACTGGAGGCTTAACCACTAAATCCGTTAAATACCTACGCCGTAAAAAGTAGTTCTTAAGTATTTCAGGACTATTGCAAACTCTGCCTGCAAGTTTATCTCCTAGGTATTATAGCTCACTTGAGCACATCGTGTTCAAAATGACTCTGATCAGAGTCTTCAAAGAATTTCAAATTGAGGAAAATTCTAAAATATTTATCTCTCTAGGCAGAAAACAATGTGAGAATGAAGAAATTGCTTGCATTAAGAAGTATCTTCATTTTCCACATTGTTTTCCACAACTATTTTCTTGAGGGGCGTAAAAAGGAATGAAATGTGTTAACTTCTTGATTACTTTCACCCCACTTCCTATCATGACAACGTTTGACAAAGAAGATAACTTAACAAAACAATGCTTTGCTAACTTACGGTACTTTTCAGTGCTTTGATAATCTATTAAGTCTGGAGAATGTAATTATTCTTCAATTGACGGATTTCTGTTATCAATAAAAAATATGACCAATCAAATAATTCATATACACTAGAAATAAACATTGAACATCGAAATTAATTTAAAGTATTTATGTTTGTTTGGCGACATAAACTTTGTAACTACGGCTTAACCTGTATGTACGACGTTATGTTCGCCATCCGACGATGCGGTATTTCATTCGTTCTTCTTTAACGTCGCTTTTAGCACTTTTCAGCCATATCGCGGCGGCTGAAGCACATAGCAATGGATTCCTGGTATATCTCGTACCAGAACTACCATTACACCCTTCCCTAGTCTCCAGCTGCTATCCCACTTAGGTTTACGATTGTCAACCCATTGTTGAGAGACAAATGTCCGAAAGGATAATGGGCCGCCGCCGGGGATCGAACCCATGACACCACTTTCGAAGACTGGGAGTCTGAACCGCGGCCAAAAGCGGTATGACGGTTGCATATTCGGTATTTATTTTATGAACCTTGTTATGAATTATGCAAGACTCCCAGCTGAACATCCTTGTCAGTAGGCGTGATCTGCGAGCCACCAATTATCACATAGAGTGAAGTATTGGCAGAATTTTCCTTCAAATAGACAAGTCTAAAATTGGGTAGTGAATTCAATATACCTTCATTAAACACGGATCTATTTGCTTCCTTACTCTCTCTGCAAGTCCGACTAATGGGTTGTATTAAAGAGGTCAACTCCGGCTTCAATACCACGGTTCTATTTAGAGCATAGGCTATCATCAGGCACATTGCTATCGTGTTTATTTTACATCCAAATCCACAATTGTGCACGTTACATTGGAGTTTTCTTCTTGTTCTACAGGATACTGGGTTCTAAAATTTTGACAATTAATAGACAATAAAAAAGAATCTAATTCACCCTTTCTGGTGAACTCCCTGGTTTGTACGTCCCTGTAATTCTATTTGAGAAAACATCGTGGGAAAAGAAGAAATTGCTTGTGACAAGCAATTTCTTCTTTTTCCACGATGTTTTCAACCCTATGGATTGGCTAGTTTTCAAATTGCACTCTCTTTTACTTGTTGTTTTCAATTTCTTCCAAATTGGACAAGTTCAACATTTCAAAACAACGGGAAAGGGTTAAACCATTGTCCATTTTTCAAAGATACGGCGTTTAATTCCAATCAAATCATCAGCATTTTGCGAAGAACGAATGAAGTGATAGCGCACTCAACTCATGTAACAGATGTTCCTGGCTCAATCCCCTGTTTTTCCAGTCTATATATCGGACGAGACTTTCATTCGAGGCTCCATTTCCTTATGCCCACAGTTGCTACGTGGGACGTAAAACTCATCGTCAGTCATCAAAATTTGTTTTAATCCATTACTAGACGACAAAATTTTAGACTTCTCAAAAGTCGCAGACGACTTTTCAAATGTGGTCAATTCTACATCATAAAGGTGATGAAAATAATTAACATTTTCTTCCTTTCTCAAAATGTTTGTCGAGTGGTGGTGGGTTTATTGAATGTTGCAGATGGGAATGCATAAACGAATCTAAAACAACCAAGTTCTTACTTTGATCATTTCCCAGCCCTATCATTGACGTGATATTAAAGCTAAAAGTTAACAATTCACAACTAGACTGCACAGAAATGTTCTTGTTATCATTGATTTAACCACATAACCAGACGCAAAAAATATAGACTGGTCAGAACAGTAAGAAGTTGCAGGCAACAATTTTAAATTGGTGGAATTTTAGAAATCTTTGGGCTTTCGGGGTAAAAACATTGTAGATAATAAAGAAATTGCTTAAAATTACATTGATTGAATTTTAGAAATCTTTGTCATAACAGGCATTTTCTTTATTTCTACAAGATTTTCTCGAGTTTTTTTTTTCTAGATTAACTTAAAAAAGCAGGCCTGTGTGGGTGAAATGGGCTTTACCTATGCTGAAATTACCTGAATATAGTTTAATCTACGCTGCACAATATCTCCTAGATGTTGCAATTCTTTCAGATGGAAATGATTGTCTTTATTTTTCTTTTCATTCTCTGTAGGCGGAACCATGACCCTAAAAATGCAGCAAAAAATAATAATAATGATAAAGACTTTATTTAACTAGGCGACACAGTTGGGTTGACCCAGTTCTCCCTGTGGGCCTCTACAAATATTTACAAAGACAATACAAGTTAATATGTATAACAAAGTAAACTATTTTACCAATTAAAACGAAGGAAAACACAGTTATGAAAGATTGACCATGTAATTTTCCAAGCTTCAGGATCTTTTCCATAGATATTGTCATAGGTTCCAATTAAAACCATTCTGAAGGATTTTAATTGATTTATCAATAGTCTTGATAATCTAAATAGAATTTTATACATAGAGAAAAAACAAAGCATTGTGAAGAAAGATCAATAACGTTGACGAAGCAGAAACATTTCACTTTTACTGCATCTGCTCTTATTTTATATACAGTCCATCTTACATAAGCGACCACCTCCATTAAGAGACCATTTTTATCAAGATACTAAAATCAAAATTTCCTTTACAAAAAGCGTAAGATTTGAGAAGTTGAATTTGTTTAGCGAAAATACAGTGACTAAATAATATATTTTATACCATTAGAATCGCCTGAAGGAGACGATTCTTATGAGGGCGTTAACATAGGATTGATTGATAATTCTGCAATAATTCATGTATGTAAGCAATTCGATCCGCCTTAACCATGTAAAAAAGTATAAAGCGACCATTCTCTTCAGCTACCACTATATGGCCGTTCCTTGAGTGGTCCCTTATTAGCCTTTTCCTGTTCCATACCTGGTTTTTACGTCCCCGTGATTCTATACTTGAGAAAACATTGTGGGAAAAGAAGGAATTGCTTGAAACAAGCAATTTCGTCTTTTCCCACAATATTTTCTCGACCGTACGTTGGTTACTTTTCAAATTGCACTCACTTACAGTTGTCATCTGTAACTCCCTTGAAATTGGACCAGTCTAAAATTCTGGGAGACAGGAAAGGCTTAGTACAAGTTCAACTATATTTAGAAAGACTGTTTAACCCTTTACCAGACGGCAAAATTTTAACCAGGTCCAAATTGAAGGAATTTGCAGACGACCATTCAAAGTTTATGAAATTCTAGATTGTTCTACTTTCTATGATTTGGGAAAATGAAGAAGATGCTTGTTCCAAGTAATGTCTTCATTTTACACAATGTTTTCTTAATTGTTTGTCTCACGGGGCGTTAAAATACGCCACTGTGTTGGAATGAGTTATGCCATTCACCAACCAGTGCAGTGTTTAAAGTCGGTGAACCTAGACGCCCTATTCATTGCCTGACAAAGATAGATCAATTAATGACAAAAATAATACTAAAAAAAAAAAAAAAAATCTAGAATAAATTTACAATTGATGGGTTGCTGACACACCTACTAAGCTGAAAAAATAAATCCCAATTTGATATTAAACGGCCTTAATCTGTGAAATTATGGCCAGTTGCGTTTACCAAAAAAGTAAAAAGGTTGTTTCGCGACCCACTCGTCACAACTGCAGTTAAATCAAGCCGAAATCACGACGTTTAAGTCGCCAAACGATCAAAAAAGTTTCTCATAATACCGGCCAATATCGGATTTCATACATCCCTTTCGGTTTCAAAGAATGATTAGATTGGTCGAATTATTCTTTGGTTGACATTCCAAACAGCCAGTTACACCGCACGTGGTGTATAAATGGCCAATCGCGACTGTCGATCAAAGTATCAATCGACCAATAATGTAATTCATTTAAACGGGAAGTGAACTTCGACTATAAAATTGGCCAACATTTTTGTGATTTTTTTTGTTGGTTTAGCGACTTAAACGTCTTAACTACAGCATATTTTGTTACGTGTTAATGGCCATTCATTTTTCAAATTAAGCCGTTTAGTACCTAAGTGGGACTTCCCGTGGGAGTCAGTGGGTAGGGCAAGCGAGTCAGTGGGTGGGGCAAGCGATCTGTTAATTAAATTCAACTTTGAAACAATTTCTATTGTATTTCTTTTACCCTTTGTTTAGCATGATAGATAAGCACAAATACATACCCATTTCTATTAGAAAGAACAACGTTTTGAGACGGCATTTTGACTTGAAGGTGAAAGATTTGTTGTGCTTATCTAAGGAATATTGAGACCCTCTTGAATTATTGTGACTGTTGTATATAAAATATCCGGACCTGATGCAAATCAACACGGTGACATAGAGTTGACGGACAGCTGTCAATCAAAACATGGAATGACCAATCAAATCATTCATTTAGACCGAAAGTGAACTTTGAATCTCAACATTAATGTTAAATATTTTTGTTTGTTTGTATTCGGTGTAAAACAACAGTTTATTAGAATTAAAGTTACGACGTTTAAGCGATTCCCACATAGTTCCTCCATTTTTCGCCTTTTAAGAAAAGGCTTTAGAAAACATTGTGGAAAAGGAAGAAATTGCTTGTTACAAGCAATTTCTTCATTATCCACAATATTTTCTATCCAAAACAATGAAAAAAAAAAAAAAAAAAAAAAAAAAAAAAATTATACCAACTTGAAATTGTCGTCTGCAGCTTCTTTAAATTTTGACCAGTCTAAAATCGTGTCGCATGGGAATGGGTTAAGTCGCTATCACGATTTTTTTCCTTTATTTGTATCCCTGACATCATATAGTACAAACTAATGTCCTTTATTACCACAATCGAACTGTCATGCTGGAGATCAGTGGGCGGGACTAGCTATCCGTCATTTAACCCATTACCAGACGGATAAATTTTAGACTGGCCTAAATTGAAAGAAGTTACAGACGACAATTAAAAGTTTACCAAATTTTGGATTTTTACAACTTCCTGGTTATAAAATATTGAGAAAAAATGAAGAAATTGCTTGTAACAAGCAATTTCTTCATTTTTCACAATGTTTTCCAAAGTGTTGTTACTTGGGGCGTCTAAAAGCGTCACTGGGTGGGAATTGGTTAAAAATTGTAGGAGAACAAAAGTCCTCGCACACATCTTTATGTTGTAGGAAAAAAACATATCTAAGTATCTAAAATATAAGAGGCCAATCAACTGTTGTTAAACTAGATAGTTTTACCATTGCACGATATTTTCAGGATTGAAGCGTCACTGGAATCTCCCACTGACCCTCGACAGAAAGTTCGACAAAGACAACAAACTACGTGATTTTGCAAATATTTTGCCAGTAGCGTAAGACATAAATGACTGAATGGCCACCTAAACATCGTAACTATAGATAGATTTGAATCGCCAAACCAACAAAAATTCTCGGATGTCCAAGTTCACTTCAAGTCTTAATTCGTGATTTGATTAGTCGATCAATATTTGATTGAGAGCTGGGATCTGTTAACTGAAACCCGACTGAAAGACAGTTTGTCAGAGGGCTCCTTGAATTAACGTTTACATTCAAAATGGCGTCAATAATACAGAAATTAACAGCGCTTCGTTTCTATAGATCGGGCGAGGGAATGGGTTTTTTCTTTTCAGAAATAGCTTGTTACTTATTTAAGAAACTTAAGAAAATTGAGGCCCCGGAGACCACAGAAACATCACAGCTGTATTCAAATTATTCTATATTTTCCTTTTTTTAAGTAGTCTAGATTCTTTCTTTTAATTGAAGTAAGTCCAAACAGCCATCTTCCCGTCAAAATCTTTTTGTAAAAAAAAAAAAAAAAATCTTTAATTATTATTTACAACGTTCTGAAAACGTGTCTACGAATTGTTTAAATTAAGCCAAGTCTTTATCTTCTTTTGGCAAAGGTTGAAATGCTAAGTGCTAATGTAGACAAAATCTGAATCACAACTGCCTTTTTAACCTATTCCCACACAAATTGTTTTCAGACAGGTCGAAATTTAAAGAAATTGCGACGACAGTTTCAAGTTCAAAGTAGTTCGGATATCGTTGTCTTTAAGGGTGGAAAACAAGGTTGAAAATGAAGAAATTGCTTGTCTTAAGCAATTTCCTCATGTTCAACCTTGTTTTTCCTAAGTCATTTCTTGATGGGCGTAAAACAGCGGGATTGTGAGGGAATGGGTTAAAGGCACATTGTACTCCAAGAGCTGATGACGTGATTAATAGCCTTTTATCTTCCAGTATCAAACGCACTTTTACAACAAGTACACATTAGAATGAGAAACTAGAATACTGTAGTTAAGACATTTTGCTCTCGCATCGACGATATTATCTCGCGTTTTCGTCATCCTACTATCCTTATCTAGTGTCCTCGTAAGTGACTCTCGCGATATCACAATCAGGCTCTCATTTCATTCCAGGTTATACCCTCGCGATATCATCAATTGCTCTAACTCTATTTCAGGTTATTCTCACTGTGTCATCACATTGCTCTCATTTCGTTCCAGGCTGCCATCGCGATCTCACATTATCACTCTCATTTTATTCAAGTTTACTCTCGCGATCTCATCATATTTCTCTCGTTTTATTCCAGAATTCTCTCGCGATCTAACCACATTGCTCTCTTTTCAATTTGTTTACCCCCGCGACCTCACCACATTGTTCTCTCTTTATTCTAGGCTATTCTAGCGATTTCACCACATCGCTCTCATTTTAGTCCAGGAAATTCTCGCGATCTCACCACATTGCTCTCATTTCATTTTGGTATACTATCGAGATTTCACCATTATACTCTCATTTACCATCCTACCATCGAGATTTCGACATCGTCTTTCAATGCTTACGCTGGAACAAACCATTTAAAACACAACGTTGCTGACAAATGCATAACTATACTCTCTTGACTCGAATGGATAATATTCAGTTTAAAATCTTTTCTTTGTGTATTTTCGCTTTCCCTGTTCGAATAACTACTTCAATATTAATATTACTTTTTGTATGTGTTCAATATAAGCGTCCACTTTATTCAGTCGCTAATCACAGTTGGGTGTTAAGCTTTTCAAATCTCTGCAAAAATTTGTTGTTGTTGTTTCATTGTGGAAACTAAAAACTTAGTCATTTTGTTTGAGTTGATTTTTTTTATTTTAGTTCATGGAAGTATTCAATCAGACAATCAAGACGCCTAAATCTTGATTGACGAAAATAAGATTAAATTATATTTGAATGAAACAAAAATTGTTAATGGATCAATTAGTTTTGACGCAAATCGATTATTTAGAGTATTCTTACCTAGTTACCTCCCATTTATTCTGTTTCTTTCTGACCTTGTTATTCATTAAATATGTCTGTTCTATCAAGTATAACAAACAAAGAAGTAAGACGCCTGACGCCCATTTGTAGAAATGGTGAACTGCCATGTTTATGAACTGAAAAGAAAGATCGAAATGAAAATTAATAATCCCTAATGAATATACAAGAAAAGTCATAGTTTTCGGATTGCAGATTCAATTTTATTGTATTAAAACTAATGATATCAGCTAAATGCTAACAGCTTTATGCATTTTACTTATTCCCACACAGTGATGCTTTAGGACGCCCCTAAAGAAAAACAATTAGGAGAACATTTTATAAGACGAAGAAATTGCTTATAACAAGCAATCTCTTCATTTTACGGAATGCTCTTTTCCAGAAAATTTAAACAATCTAAAATTTCATAAACTTTAAATTGTCGTCTGCAACTCCTTTCAATTTGGACCAGTCTGAAATTTTGCCGTCTGGTAATGGGTTAAGGAATTTTGAAGCCTTCCCCATTGACATAGACCGTTAACTGACAGGAAGTCACAGCCAACCAATGCACATGGCGAACTGTTCTCCACCAATAGGTGGATAATCATAAACCTATTCGGGATGAGCAGCTGAGGCTCGGAATAGTACTGGCGTAAGAAATAACAGTAACCCATGTTTTTTTTTGCTCAAGCCGCCGCGATATGACTGAAATATTGTTAAAAGTGGCTTTAAACACCATTTAATCAATCCACAAGTCGATTGGTTGATTGTTTGAATGGGGTTTAACGCCATTGTTAACATTATTTCAGTCATATCGCGGCGGCTGGAGCACCTAACAATGGATTCCTGGTATTTTTCACACCAGTCTACATCCTTTCCTAGCCTCCAGCTGCTATCCCACTTAGGTTTACGATTATCCACCCATGGTGAGAGACAAAAATCCACATGTTGAAACATAGCAGGCCCGGGTTAATATTAAGGTTAAGTCTACAAACAGGCTTCGGAAGAGTGACGGCAATCCGTCACTGATGAAAAACACATGACAGTTCATCATCTGAAATGTTTGAATTCTAAAAACTGGATACATTTGTAAATCCATGGTTTTTCGTAGCTGAGAGTATTACGGCATCACGTTGTATATGCATGGTATTGGCTGCTGAATGACACGTATACTTTATGAACAGGATAAACACATTTCTTTAACCCATTCCCACACAGTGAAATTTTAGACCAGTCCGAATTCAAAAAAGTTGCAGACGACAATTTTAAGTTGATGAAATCTTTAAAATCTTTGTCTTTTTGGACAGAAAACATTTTGGAAAATGAAGAAATTTCTTGTTACGAGCAATTTCTTCATTTTCCACAATGTTTTTCCAAAGCTTTCATATTGAGGGGTGTTTAAAAGCGTCACTTTGTTCGAATGGGTTAATCTCATAACCACATGTTTTAACAGGTCCAGAATCGGAAGAAGAACGTTGCAGACGACAATTCAAATTGACTTGAAATTGAAAAGTACGGTTCAAATAGAGCAGGAAACATTGTTAAAAAAGGACAAATTGCTTGAACCAAGTATTTTTTCCGCATCCCGCGATGATTAATTCAGTTTAATTTTTCAGTGGCGTATAAAAATCGTAGATATGAAATATGTGGGAATTGGTTATATTAAAAACATTTTCTCTCCTAGTACCTCCGTCGACTTTAACAAGGCCGATCTCGTCCGACAGTTTGTCATTTGTGACTGATATCTAGAACAAAAGATCACGCTAGCTTATCACCGTGAAGTAAGGACGTTATACGGTAATCGTGAGGTCGCTATAAAGCATTTTAATATGAATAGACTGTATTTCGTTCTCATCTAGGTATGATCTGTTTCTTTGAATGGTTTTAACGCCACTTTTTTAACAGTATTTCAGGAGTACCTAACCATAGATTCCTGTTAATTCCCACACTATTTCTACCCCTACATCCTTTACAAGCCTTTAATGCAATCAAGCAAAGCAAATAGTTTGCTAGTTTTAATAACTGTTTCAATGGACCTATTTTGTGAGTAAGCATATACAATATTTGCGCGCTCAAACTTTTGTTCGTAGAAGTATGAAAAGAAGAATTCAGCCAATCAAAACGATTAAATATTCACGCTTCTAAAATAAAATCATTTCAGCTTCAGAGCGGCGTTAAATACCACATGAATAACCATATCAGTACATACCAGTGCTACATAAAATCCAAGGAATTTGTCATTTAGTTATCAACAATGCACGGGAATTTCGAGCATTATTGGCAAGACTGCTATTTTTAGACGATCATATACATGCATCACGGGGAGGACTACGTATTACTGCATTTTGGTGCGTACATATTTTATAAACGAAGTCGTGCATTTTCAGATTACTTTAAGATAACAGCGCAATAACCTTGCTTAATCTTACGTAGGAAATTGTTTGGTGTCGAAATCACTTCATACGAATAGCTGCTCCTGTCGACTCAAAATTCTGGTCAATTTCTTTACTTGGTCCTCGAAACAATTAACGTATTTCTACAAATAGGCCACACTGAAACTCTCATCGGCAGTTGGGAAAAAAATTCCCCGAAAGGGTAATTAACGGATCACTAGCCCCTCCCATTGACTCCTCTGGCCACGCCTTGTGACCCTTCTAACCCCACCCACTGACTCCTCTGACTGCCGTACTGACTCCACTAGACCCGCCCTCTGACTCCTCTGGCCAAGCCTACTGACTATTCTAGCCCCGCCCACTGGCGTCTCTGGCTAAGCCTACTGACCTTGGGGGAAGTTCCACTTCGGTATTAATCGGCGTTATTTTGTAAAATTAAAGACCAATTCTGAGTCACAATTGCTTTTAACCCTTTCCCACACAAATTGTTGTTAGACAGGTCCAAATTGCGACGAGAGTTTCAAGTTGAAATTATTTCGGATATCGATGTCTTTAAGGGTTGAAAACCAGGTTGAAAATGAAGAAATTGCTTGTCTTAAGCAATTTCTTCATTTTCAACCTTGTTTTTCTTAAGTCATTTCTTGATGGGCGTAAAAAAGCGGGATTATGTGGGAATGGGTTAAAGGGACATTGTCCTCCAAGAGCTGAAGACGAGATTAATAGCCTTTTATCTTCCAGTAGCAAACGCACTTTTACTACAAGTACACATTAGAATGAGAAACTAGAATACTGTAGTTAAGACATTTTGATCTCGCATCGACGATGTTATCTAACGTTTTCGTCATCCTACTATCCTTAACACGAGTTCTCGTAAATGACTCTCGCGATATCACAACAAGGCTTTCATTTCATTCCAGGCTATACCCTCGCGATCTCATCACATTGCTCTAACTCTATTCCAGGGTATTCTCAATGTGTCATTACATTGCTCTCATTTCATTCCAAGCTGCCTTCGCGATCTCACCTTATTACTCTCATTTTATTCAAGTTTTCTCTCGCGATCTCATCACATTTCTCTCGTTTTATTCCAGACTTCTCTCGTGATCTCACCATATTGCTCTCATTTCATTCACAGGTTATTTTTGCGATCTCACCACATTACTTTCATTTTATTCCGGTCTATCCTCGCGGTTTTCAACACCTTGCCCTCATTTTACTCTTGGCCATTCTCGCGATTTCATCACATTGCTTTCATTCTATTCCAGTTTACTCTCGATCTCCCCACATTGCTCTCATTTCATTCCGGACTATTCTCGCGATCTCACCACATTGCTCTCATCTTATTCCAGGCCGTTTTCGCGATGTCATCACAATGCTCTCATTTCGTTTCAGTTTATTAACGAGATCTCACAACATTGCTCTCTTTTTAGGCTTACCATCGCGATCTCACCATATTGTTCTCTCTTTATTCCAGGATATTCTCGCGATCTCACCACATTGCTCTCATTTCATTTCACTATACTATCGCGTTTCACCATTATACTCTCATTTACCATCCTACTTTCGAGATTTCGACATCGTCTTTCAATGCTTACGTTAGAACAACCACATGAATAACCATATCAGTACATACCAGTGCTACATAAAATCCAAGGAATTTGTCATTTAGTTATCAACAATGCACGGGAATTTCGAGCATTATTGGCAAGACTGCTATTTTTAGACGATCGTATACATGCATCACGGGGAGGACTACGTATTACTGCATTTTGGTGCGTACATATTTAATAAACGAAGTCGTGCGTTTTCAGATTACTTTAAGATAACAGCGCAATAACCTTGCTTAATCTTACGCAGGAAATTGTTTGGTGTCGAAATCACTTCATACGAATAGCTACTCCTGTCGACTCAAAATTCTGGTCAATTTCTTTACTTGGTCCTCGCAACAATTAACGTATTTCTACAAATAGGCCACACTGAAACTCTCATCGGCAGTTGGGAAAAAAATTCCCCGAAAGGGTAATTAACGGATCACTAGCCCCTCCCATTGAATCCTCTGGCCACGCCTTGTGACCCTTCTAACCCCACCCACTGACTCCTCTGACTGCCGTACTGACTCCACTAGACCCGCCCTCTGACTCCTCTGGCCACGCCTACTGACTATTCTAGCCCCGCCCACTGGCGTCTCTGGCTAAGCCTACTGACCTTGGGGGAAGTTCCACTTCGGTATTAAACGGCGTTATTTTGTAAAATTAAATCAAAGAGATGGTTAGCCACCCTAACTTCGTAACTTACTTGGTTCATAAACGTGACAGTACATCATTTTTACAATTCGGCGCAGGCGTTTTAGGCCTAGGTTGTTAATATTTGTTTTACATAGACATATTTAATGAATTGATTGATTGACGCCACTTTTAACAGTATTTCAGTCATATTGCAGCGACTGGGGCTCCAAACCATTGCTTTCTGGTATTTCTCACACCGGTTCTACCACTACATCCTTTTCAAGACTCCTACTTAGGTATACGATTATTCAATAATCAGTAAGAAACAAATGTCGGAAGGATAATCGCCGGGACCGGGGATCGAATGCCGGAACTCATAATTGAAAGTTCGCTAAGCTGTCAACTGCTCTATGGGCGCCCTGTATTTTCTGTACTTTCTGTAACAAAAATCAGAAAGAAACAAAACGGTTTGAGGTAACTAGATAAGAGTTGCTCTTTACCAATAACAGCTGTAAGTCAAGGAATCAACCGACCAATCAAATCATTTATTCAGCCCGGACCTGAGCTTTCGACTTTTGGACGCCATTTTTGTTAACCTTTTTTGTCGGTTTGGTGACTTAAAATTACAAGAATTATCTTAATAGACCCTAAATTATTCTGACCTAGTTCATCACGACTTAGCCAAATTGATGGCCTTTTGAATGAAAACTAAGAAAGTGACATTACGGTATGCTTTCTCGTGTTTTAATAAGAATGTTCTCAGCTTCAAAAGGTTTCATTTTATGCCTCGCCAAACGTTCGAACCAAGTTTCGAGATAAACTTGTGGCCCGTATGGGGTCATTTATGCTCTTTCTAACGAGTTTTCAACAAACATTTTAACCAAGTTAGCCCCTACAGGGTATACAAAGGAATTCTCATTTAACCCACTTTTACGTTGTTTACCTTCGGAGTGTTCACTTTTTCGATTGACTTCTTCTTTAGGACTTGAAAAACATTCTGACCAAGCTCAAAAAATTGAGGCGTATCTGTAGACCTTAAAGTGTAAATAGAGAAATCATCATCAATGCCCACTTTCCCTTGATTTGCAATGCAATTTTATCATTTTCAATAGGCTTCATCTTTGTGACCTTACAAACATTGGTTATTGGAAATATAAAACGGGGAGGGGGGGTCTCTTGGTCAGTCGGTAATTGATCAATCACGGATGTCATTTATATTACCAGTCGCCCGATGAAATCATTCGTTTAGATTGGAAGTTACCTTTAAACTCTGACAATTGGTAACAGTTTATGTGATGCGTGTTTTGCTGGTTTGGTTACTTAAACGGCGTAACTACATCTTATTCAAGCTTATTGAAGCTGAACTTACGACGTTTTGGTCGTCAACTAAGCCTTCTACTGTTCTGTAACATGTTACGGTTCATACATTTTGCAAAATATGTAACTACGTTTAAAATCGAAGCGGACTTTTTGTCGGAGTCATTGCGTTTTGACAGCGAAGTCAGTGGACGGGACTAGCGATCGATTAATTCAGGAAACGATCTAGATCCACTGTGTCATCTTAATCTCTACTTAGCGAACATTCGTTATTGTTAAAATCATCTCTCAAATGCTAAATTTACGAGTCGGCGTGGTTAAACCATTCATTAAGACCGGAGGTGTTTCTTCATTTGTCCGCATTTCCTCTTGTGGGGCGACAACGACGCTTATTAAAAACGTCTTATTGTAATATAAGAGTGGGCAGTGAGCAATAGCCGTTAACCTTTTTTTAGAAATTTTAGACTGGTCCTAAGTCAAAGGTTTGCAGACAACAACATAAAGTCGAATAATTTATTTGAAAAATAATCATTCAGTATATAGGCTAGAAAACAGTGTGGAAAAGAAGAAAGTGATTGTAACAAGCATTTTATTGTTTTCCACAATGTTTTCTCAAGTATAGAAACACCGGGACGTAAAATCCAGAGACTAAACAGGAAAGGGTTCAAAAACATTCTCGGGATCTGTAAGACCGGTTTAGCTCTTTAGCAGACGATAAAACTTTAGGTTGGTCCAAATAGAAGGAATTTGCAGACGAAAATTTAAAGTTGATGGTCAATATATTCATACATATATTTATCTCTGTGTGTGGAACAACAACAACAGCAAAAACAAAAACAAACATTGCGACATACGAAGCATTTGCTAGTTGCAAGCAATTTCTAGATTATGCACATTGTTATTTCGAGATTTTTGTCTGTAGGGAAGCAAAAAAAAAACGGGATTGTTTGGGAAAGGATAAAAAAGATTAAACAAAATATTAAACAAGGTTACGAAGTAGAACTCTTGTCATGCAGAATCAATCATATTCAGAATTTTCATTATTTGAATGGGGTTTAACGCCGCTTTAACAGTTTTTTTCAGCCATACCGCGAGGCTGGAACACCTGACAATTGATTATGAGTCTCTCTCGCACCAGTACCGTTATATCCCTTCCTAGCCTCCAGCTGCTATCCCATATATATTTACGATTATCCACCCTTTGGCGAGAGACAAATGTCGGAAAGAATATGTGCCGCCACCGGTGATCGAACCCATGACACACCATGATTGAAGATTTGGAGTCTGATGCGCTACCAACTGCGCTATGACGGCGGTCCCTTACAGACTGGCAGCATTGGGGACACTATTGGAGGTTAATAAAATCTTTTATACACTTCTTGTTTAAAAGTGACAACTACGAGATGTAGATCAAGATCAGACTGCACGTAGCACACCAAAGATCTTGTTATTTTTCTTTTAAATGCGGCTCTTGAATCGACTGTTATAAAAATTTGATAACACGGAAAGAATATGCTAGAAATACAGCCGTTGCCGACATCACCGAAGACAAACTACCTCACCTGATAAATTCCGATGTTTTAAAGTAGGCCACAGGGGATATACCAC